>OY294046.1:15329623-15606331 GCA_958510825.1 Brachypterus glaber
TCATCACCTAAGTTTGCTATTTTTTTTAAACCTATTTCCATTTGGGGGGACGTGTGGGTCGGAAACAAAAAGTTAAAATTTGCAAAAAAAACACCGCGGTATTAAGGAGAATTTTTAAAATAGGTAAACAAGTTAAGAAATAAAGAATTAAATCATAGAAAGTCGCACTAAATCTATGTTCCAGCACACCGTGAAGAAATTATGACCATCAATGCATCATGAAATTTTCATGTATATTAACAGTTATGCATATCGAATTTTACAATCAAATCGATAGAGAAAACTAATTGACAATTATTAATTATAATTAATTTACCATTTAATGAACTTTCGTAATTATAAAATTTTATGTGTGTAAAATTTTTTGAAAAATTATATTTTTTATTTTTGTTATATTTATAATTTAGTAGACCACTAACCAAAACTGTGTAAATAGAAAATAGTTTAGAACTAGAATCATATTTTTCGAAATCCTAAACATTAACCTGAAATGAACAAAGTTGACTCAAATTGAGAATGGAGGTTCCGCGGCGGAAGTTCCGTCCCGAAAGTCAAGCATAGAGTACATAGACATTGGACACTCTAATGTCTATGGTATACAGCTTATTTGAGATTATACAATACGGAGAAAACAAAGATAAAACGAGTAGATCAAGGCTGACGTGATTGTAGTGGGGAGACGGCCCGTCCGATGCGTTGTGTTTCATTTAAAAAAATCACGTCAGCCTTGTTCCTTGTTTGTATAATTTCAAACCAGCTGTATAGAAAATAGCATACAAGTATGTAAGCATAGTAAGCATTTCTCCGCTTTTAACCCTTTTTTTAGTATTTATCACTAAACTTCATAACTGAATTAATTACTTTACATGTAAGAAGATTTTTCACTGTATACAGTAAAAACTCTTTCAGGATTAAGTTTAAACCCCTCTCGGCAATGTAATTATCATTGAGAGTATACCGGGTGTCCCAACTCTATTTATCCACGATTTTCTCGAAAACTTAAAGAGATAATCAAATTCTTCGAAAACCGTCTTATATAAGACAACTTAAACTATATTTTAGCATATATTAGATACTTTCAGCTCTTAAAATGTGGGCAGGGGGGCATAGGGGACATTTTTTTAAATGAAAAGGGGGGTCGTTTGATACTTCATTTTAAAGCTTAATAAATTCTTCATTTAACTATATATTTTTTTATTTTTTTAAACCTTTTTTTTTGGGTTTAAAATAGGGTTGAAAATGGATATTTTTGTCAAAATTCTTTAAAAAAATCAAACAATTTTTAAAAATTACTAATTTTATGATGAAAAAACATAAATTATATTTTTAAACCAATTTTAATTGACATAAATAAAAAATTTATAAAAAAAAACTTAAAAAATCGCATTTTTTAGCACAAAAAAATAAAGAATCAAAACCTTAAAAAAATTGTTAAAAAATTTAAAAATATACAGTCCAATAGAGAATTTTATTTGCTTTAAAATGATGAATCACATGACCCCCCTTTCCATTAAAAAAAACCTCCCCCCATGCCCCCTGTCCACATTTTAAGAGCTAAAAGTATCAAACATATGGTAAAAGATAGTTTAAGTTGTCTAATTTAAGATGGTTTTCGTAGAACTTGATTATCTCTTTTAGTTTTTGAGAAAATCGCTGGGTAAATAGAGTTGGGACACCCGGTATGTGAGGGAATTTGTTGCTTACTGCAGTAAGCACTCATGAGTGCGGGATGGAACTAAACAAAATCGCTCGCTAAATGCCGGTGCTGTAACACAAACGTACTCACAGAAGTCAAGCAGTTAACGTTTTGATTTCGAAAAAAAAATCTATTTCTGATATCTTAGATAACTAAGGCCGTTTTATCATAGAACTTTTATGTATATCTTATTTTAATAAGAGACCATGCTACCACTAAACAATTAATAAACAAATATCGGGACTAGGACTTTAAATAAAAACACTAAGTTTTATGCACTAGCGACGTTTCATCTTTAATCAAGACTTTATCAAGCTAAAAGAGAGAAAAAAGACCTTATGTAATAACATAAAAAAATATATAACTTAAAAAAAAATTAAAAAAATTAAAAACGTCTACTATTTAATCTTATACGATAAACATTTACCTTAGCATACTTAAAACACTACATTTAACATAAATATTATTTAAATAAACAATTACGAACAATAAACAAAACTATAGAACCGTACACGTAGACATATTTCAAATTAACTGTATATGTTTTTTCTTCCTCTTTCTTATCACAAGAACACCTATATCTATTCTCGGTAGACTATAGTGAACTATATTTATATGAAAGACAAATGCTGAAGGCGCCTTTATATAAAATAAAATAGCAAAAGCCTCGGCAAAAGCTAAATACCAACTTATCATATAACAAATGAATGCATATAACACATCACGAACTATCAACTAAAAAAAAAACTAAAAAAAACACAAAAAAAACAAACAAAAAGAAAAAAAAGGAGAGAAAAAAAAATCACTACCCATCAAAAGGCTAGGTTACATGATTTTTTTTGTCTTTTTCTCCCTTTTTTAACCCGTTCAATTATTCCTTTTTTATTCTTTTTTATTTACTACCCCCCCCCCCCTCCTACACGTACCCCTTAATGAATAGCATGTCAATTAACATCTACTTTTTGGTATTTTATAAGATTTCTTATACTCCTCCAATAATCCTGAATACACCGTACTATACATTTGTTATATGATAAGTTGGTATTTAGCTTTTGCTATTTTATTTTATATAAAGGCGCCTTAAGCATTTGTCTTTCATATAAATATAGTTTACTATAGTCTACCAAGAATACATATAGGTGTTCTTGTGATAAGAAAGAGGAAGAAAAAACATATACAGTTAATTTGAAATATGTCTACGTGTACGGTTCTATAGTTTTGTTTATTGTTCGTAATTGTTTATTTAAATAATATTTATGTTAAATGTAGTGTTTTAAGTATGCTAAGGTAAATGTTTTTCGTATTATCTAGGCATAAGATTAAAAAGTAGACGTTTTTAATTTTTTTAATTTTTTTTTAAGTTATATATTTTTTTATGTTATTACATAAGGTCTTTTTTCTCTCTTTTAGCTTGATAAAGTCTTGATTAAAGACGAAACGTCGCTAGTGCATAAAACTGTTTTGTGTTTTTATTTAAAGTCCTAGTCCCGATATTTGTTTATTAATTGTATAATCAAAGGACACTAATATAATTTGATAAACAATTAAGTTGACATTATTGTTTGGGTATTTCCAAAAGAGAGTTGCTGTAACTTTTTTATTTTTATTTAGTTTATCTAGATAGAATTACAAAATTTATTATTTTTTTATGTATGTGTTCAGAAGTGTGTTACTCAAAAGGATATCAAAACCATAAACTTTTTAAAATTTTAATTTTAATTAAAATATTTTTTTCGACCAGAGAAAAGTTAAAATTAAAGCACTTTAAGCAAAGCTTACAGAAAAATCTTGCATATTTTATTCAAAAGCATTATTTTGTCAGACCAGAAAGTTCCTGGTGGAAAATAACATTAAAACTACTTTAGCTAAAGTTAGATCAGTTTGGTTTGAGTTTTAGGTAACTAACATCCTCTGGTTAACGTTAGAATGGCTTGACCAAACGTTAGGTAAATGCAATTTGAATGTTATGTGCCTAACGTTAGGACAACGTTTATCTAACGTTAGGGTTTTACCAAATATAAGATAAACGTTATTCTAACGTTAGGCCTAATTTTGGGTATCTAACGCGTTAGTGTCCTAGCCTTATAACGTTTCTATGGAAATCCGGACATTTATACTTAAAAAATACGTGGGAAGAAACGTTTTTTTAACCAAGTTTGGGCCCTGGCAGTTAGGGTCCAACGTTAGAATAACATTAATCTGAAATTTATCCAAAGTTAGAATAAAGTTTATCTAACGATAGAATAATTTTTATCTAACGATAGACTCACGTTTATATCACGTTTAAATAACGTTTATCTACGCTTCTGACGTTGGAAGAAACGATTTTCTAACGAAAAATTTCTGCTATGGACCAAAGTCTATGGTAGCTAATGAAATTGCGTATTTTCAATACTTACTGAATGTATTAGTTTAACTTAAATATGGTAAATTATCATTGGTAAAATAAACATTAACCTTAAGTCCATTAGAAGATAAATGTAAATTTGATATTAATTTAAAAATATTACGGCACAAGGACTATAAAGAAATTAAAATGAAGTCGTCCATAATTTTAAGTTTTTCATTCATTTAGCTACACAGTGGAAACAATATATTACCTAACAAGCATGGCAAACTAGCGAGGAAATTGCTCTTAGAGTTAGTTACACTATTTTTCCTACATCCCTTTCCCATAATATATATTAATAACAAAATAATATTATTTTGCCAACAAAAGAATACTTTCCCCTTAAGTTATATAAAAAATACACTTACTGTGAGTGTTATAATGAGTTTTTTTACCTATCAATGATATATGAATGTTAACCCTTTATAGGACAACTTATTTTTTTTTTGTTAAATTTAATTTTTTGATATAGGAACTTGATACTGAACTACTCAAAAACAATTTCTACAATTTTTTTCTGCTAAGTTTGTCATATGGGCACTCTAGGGGGGGTCGATATAGTAACCCCTCACTGCTCAATTGGCTATTGCAGAAAGGTCTTTTTAGTCTAAGAGCTGTTAAACATTTTTATTTCATTATTTGCTCCCAGCTGTATTTTATATATGTCTTAAAGTACATGCAAATTAAGCTATCTGAAAATTGCCAGGTCCTGGGTCGAGTTCCTTTGGAAGCTAGAAGCCTCGAAAAGGTGGTGAAATTGGGTCCCCGAAAAATATATTTTTAAATTACCGAGTCAAACATATTACATTTATTACATTTGAATTAGTCTATTTTCACAGTTTTACACAATTATTTAGTAGGCTAAAGGTTAAAAAAAGACTTTAAAAACTTTAAATGACATATGTCAACACTAAAAACTCGAAATAATTTGCATTTAATCAAAATGTCATTTTATAAATTCTCATTTCTTTAAACAAATAATTATCACATAATGCAAAGGCACTTTTTAAACACTGTTCTTGCGCCTTGGCACCAGAATTATTGTGCATAACTATGAAAATAGCTTAAGCTGAATGTATTAAAAGAACTCGGCAAGTTAAAAATAGATTTTTTTGGTAGCTCATTGCCGTAGCTTTTGGAGCTTCTAGCACCCAAAGGAACCGGATCCGAAGGCTAGCAATTTGAAAATAGCTTAATCTGAATGTACATGACATATATAAAAAGTAGCCGGGAGCAAATAATGAAATAAAAATGGTCACCAGCTCTCCGACTATTTCTATTATATACAATATGGTCAAAATAGTTTACCTTATAAGTTTTTATAAAAAAAAACTACTTTAATTTGCTTCTGTTTTATTGGAAAGCATCACAGAATTGTAAGAAGCCGCGCACTTCACAATAATAATAATAATAGTTTTAAGGCGCCTTTTCACGGAGCAATTTATACGCAAGTTTGATGCTATGCAAGTTTTCTGCCAGATAGGGGAACAGGGGGCACAGTGAGTCACTTACTTTTTCAGAGCGCGTATTTTTAAAAGTTTTGACAATAACTCAGATTTTTTTTCATACTACGTTTCTTTGATCTTTAAGCTAACATAATTTGCAGGTTTAAATTAAAAATGAATAGACCATGATTTTTTACAAGTACTTTTTTGACAGTATGTCATTTGATTCACTGAGCCCCCAGTACGGGGTACAGTGAATCACTGCAAGGGGTACAGTGAGTCAGTATGGGGTACAGTTAATCGTGATATTTAAATAAATTAATTCAATTTATTAATTGAAAAATGTTTATTTTAGATACCTACATAGTTAAATAAACTTAAATAAAACTCTTTGGTAACAAAAAACAAAACTTAAAACTAATTAACGTAGGTAAATCAAAACCTTGAAAATGAAACTCTTAAGTAAGAAAAAAAAAACAAAAGTCAAAATAAGGGAACGGTCAAGTATTACGTAACGCTCCTAGGGGGGGTGGGGGTAATTTTGGAGTGTTACACCCAGGTTAATGGTATAGGAAAATAGCGTTACAGGGGGGTGGGGGTCCAAAATTATCAAAATTTGCGTTACGCTCCCCAACGTAAATCAAGACCCTGAAAAACAATGTTAAATGTATACATTGATTGTATATTTTATAAACCAATTCTCAAAAAAATCACCACCCCTAAGGGGATGGATTTGGAAAAAAATAATTTCAAGATTTAGTTTAAGCAACCTCAAAAACCCCTATATTCAAATTTTCACGAAAATATTAAAAATATTTTAAAATATTTACCGCCTCACCCCTGCGGGGGTGGAGTTTGGAATTTTTTTATTATCAGATTCGCTTTCAACAATATTAAATAACCTTATAATGAAATTTTCAAATTTTTGTAAACAAATATTGTTCTCGCTCGGAATTGTTTTTGGTGAACAATCCCGAGCGAGAACTTTTGGTAACATACCCGTATGCCAAAGTCTCTAGCTTAAAGAGTTCTTAAGTTATCCCGGACAGACCGACCAATCGACCAACAATTTTTTTTGCTTGTAATTGATTTATATCGACATAAAATGTCATAAAACGCAAAAATACGCAAAAAAAATTTTTTACTAATACAGTGCTTTCCTGAATTTTGAAAATTTTCAAAATGGGAAAGCAAAATTCCTACAATAATTTTAATTATAAATATACAGTAACATTTAATCATAGTTGAGGCACAGTGGATCATGAGCCACTGTGTCCAATCGGTCTTTGGCTCACTGTGTCCCCCCAGTAACCAGACTAGTTCAAAGTGGACATAAAAAAACATACCAAATATCTGATAAATTTGTGTAAACACACTTATTTAAGAGTTCTTAAAGAATATAGAAATGCCAAATTACACTCGAATTTACGTAAAAGTAGTAAAAAATACTTTCATAATTTATTTTATGCAGCCACCTCTTCGCTTCAACACACGCCACGCAGGTTTGCCGGCAACTCACCCTTTATCTAGAGAAATGTCTTCTTAGCGTGCCATTAGAAAGCGGCGTTTCTAAAACTAATATTGGTACAGTTATAGTCAACGATTCATTGTGCCCAATGACTCACTGTGCCCCCTGTTCCCCTATAGCAAGTGGATAATTGCACATGCATTTGCCTTTTCACGGAGCAAGTTGTACGCAAGTTTGGCGCTATATATTGCAAGTTAAACAGTGCTGCCAACCAGACAATTTTTACGTGCTACTATATTAGCAAAAAGAAATCGCTGTGGTAACTTTTTTCCAGGTTGGTCGAAAAATAGAAGTTGTTGTAACTGAATCATTCTTTCAACAAAATTGCATAGCACCAAACTTGCGTACAAATTTCTCCATGAAAAGGCGACTTTACACATGAATTTTGTGCAGTAAACTAACCACCACGTACATACTTACTTGTAATGTTTAGATACAATGATATTTTTTATATAAGAAAGTGCAATACCATGGATTTATAGTCCTAACAAAAAGTGGTTACTATATTATAACAGTGGTTATAACACTATATTATAACAGTGGTTATAACCACTGCCCTATAAAGGGTTAAATATAAAGCTTACACAATTTTTTTGATACAGATGTGTTAATAGTATATTAAAGTACTAGTTTCATAACATACTTTTTTAGCGCACGAGTACAAGTTTAGAAAACGAGCCCCTTGCGGCGAGTTTTCTAAAGTACTAGTGCTCTAAAAACGTGTTATGAAACGAGTGCTTTATACAATTTTTTCTATTTTGCTCTAAAATTTAAAAAATTACATTTAAATTGATGACTGATTTAGGGATTTTTGTTGTGGGTTCCCTTGCGACCTTCAACTTACTCTGGAAACACTCTGGAAACAGAGTCAGAGTGAAAACATTCTGCTGCCAACGTGTTTCCAGAGTGGTTTTGTGCCATTTTGTCAGAGTTGAATCAGAGTGGTTCCAGGCTTGATTCACAGTAGATCCAAAGTGGGTTTGGACTTTTTTTTTAAAAAGTCCAAACGAAAACACTCTGAAAACGCTCTGATTTTACTCTGGGAACGTTATGCATAAAGGGCACAAATACACTCTGGAAATACTCTGGTAACAGCATGATTACAAAATGTTATTAGAATGTTTCCAGAGTTTTTTCAGCGTGATTGTAAAGTCGCAAGGGTTGGCATTACAGTTTACACTAAGCTTAGAATTCTAAGAAAAAATGATATTTTAATATATTTTACAGTCATCTCTTCTTTTTTCACTGCAATTAACCAGTCCACAATTTTAACACGGTAAAAAATAACCCAAACACAAAATTTTGTAAAAAATTAAACTTTAAATCGACATTCACATTTGCACGCAAAACGTCAAGAGATAGGCTTTTGTATGTTGCCAACCCAACAGAAAAAAAAGTAGAGACCTCTTATGGGCCTATAAGAACACTCAAAATGCGTGTGATTATGAGCTTATAAGAGTCGCAAAATAGAAAAATATCTAAAACTTGGTGTATATTTTTTCTACTGAGTATCGAAATTCGAATTAATCAAACATATTCATATTAATTTTGAATTAAGAATATATTAAAATTTTTGATAAACTTATTAATTATAAATATAAAAAGTTATGTGCCGTACATTTTATAATTATACGAACACTTCATTTAGTTTTAGTTTTAAAATCATAGGTAATTTATTAAACCGGTCGTGTAAGATTTAAGTTTCATGCTGTGATAGTGAAAAGCAAGACAAAATTGACCAATCGAATGCACTGCAAATAAAAGTCTTAGAATTGATTGGTTAATTTTCTACTGTACGGTAAGATGGTCGGATAGCAAAGAAATTCCCTCGGAAATTCCTTTCTACGTACTACTTACTATATATTGCTTTTCTGACTGACTCCCGTGTGCTACTTAATGAAGACTTATGGTGAGTGGTATCATTCTTTTCAGTTTTTTGTGTATATTACGAAAATCGATGGTGGACATTCGAACTCCGCGTCTGGTGGTGGGAGGGGGGAAAGGTGAAATTAATTAAATATTAACATATTTTTTCTAGTCACCACAACCCACAACCTAAGTTTTCATTGAAGTTCCCACAATATGTTAATTTTTAATTAATCCACCGCCCACCAGACGCCAAGACTGAATGGTCATCATCATCATCATCATCACCACTTTTGTATCCTATAAAAAAAACTAAAAAAATAGTACTCTAAGACATAAGTTTTCACTAAAACTTGACACAAACACAAAAATAGGTTAATTTTAAATTTATTTTGCATTTGGACGTGTTTGTTGTTTTTAATTATTAAAAAAAAAACAAAAAAAAAATCAAAATAAAAGTTTTCCAAAAAAATAATTTTCTTTGAAAAAAAAAATGTATTTTTTTATTTTTGAAGTTGCGTTATTTGGGAAAATGCAATATACCATCCACTGTGAATAGTATATAATGGAATGCGTAGCATTACATATCTTCACGGCTTGTTTTGTCTTTAAAACTGAAACAATGTAAGAAATTTAACAACACAAATACCTCATTATTATAACTGAGTTGGGCGGGGGTTAAAAGATGTTCAAGTAACCTGAAATTTGGTATGCAAGCATAGTTTTTCAAATTATCAAAAAGCCATTTTTTTTGCAATGCTTTAGTGCCCGCCAATACAAGTAGTCTAGTTATATAACGTGACCGCTGTGGACAAGAGAAATTGCCCCTGAAAATGGTCTTGGCCAAGCAGGCAAAATTTTAAAATTTGGCTCGGTACTCAACCTATTAATTAATAGCAAAATACTATCTGTAATAATGTATATCACAAATTTTATTAGACGCACGTTATTGTTTTTTTTTAGCTGAATTAAAATATACTTTTGGAATTTTTCTGTCAAATCTGGTTTTTATATTATGACAAGGCAATTAAAATACGAAAACCTGTATTTTTCATAAAAAGATCCTTATTAATTTAAAACAGTTTCACATTAAATACTTAAGAAAAGCTACCAAGGGTAAACGTGTATGTTTTTTTTTAAATCTTGAAGCAAAATTTAATTAATTTTTCATAAAATAATTATTTTACTATTTAATTAGGGTGGAAAAAAATCATCGTTCGAACGTTTTAAATATTGGATTTAAGTTGCTCGAAAAATAATGAGGAATAAAGTGTTTTTGCTTACTGTCCTTTTTTCCGAAACGTGTTTCTCTTGCTTCTCACATGCGTAGCTAGAAACTTGAATCGACTTCAATGGGTTTTATCGTTTTCTATTTTCACAACTGAATTCAGCAATATAAGCAGTAAATAATTTTTGACTGATTATTAAAAATGTGTAAATGTATCATTATTGTTACCTTTAATTAATAAATTGTTATACGGTGTACATTTTTTTTTATTCTTATTTTACCTTGCAAGATTTTTTGCTGTTTCGAGACGAAAAATCATTCGAAACCACTTAAGACAGTTCGCATACCTGGTGTATATAATATTTTTTCTGCTACCTACAGTTAGTAATAGGGTTGCCAACCGTACTTTATTTCAAAGCACATTCCGTTATTTTCCACTTCTGTCCTTTGTCCTTTATAAAACCCTTAAAGGACTCTAAATGTCCTTTAAATTTACAATTGATCATAAAAATGCGAGATTTATTTATAATAATTTATTGCAGGTCCATATGTCATAATTGTTTTTAAAGATCAAATGAAAAAAAGGACACTTAATAATTAATAATAAAGCTTTTATGTTTCAATGTTAATCAAGTTGTAAAGTTGTATTTTTACATAACTGCGCCTTCCCACTAAGCAAAATAACCTTACGAGAAGCTTACCGCAAGCTTTCTTTGGGGTGTGTAAGTTAGAAAGAAAGCTTACAGTAAGCTTGTATAGACTTTGTAAAAGACTTTTTAAAGCTTGCATCTGTAAGTTTTGTAAGTTTCGTAAGGTTCAGGCAAGCTTGAGGTAATGTTTAGAGTAAGCTTACCAGAAGGTTATCATAGGCTTGTTTAAAGTTTAATAAACACGTTACTTTCGTAAGGTTCAGGAAAGCTGGTGAGAATGTTGAAATAAGAAAAAATAAATAAAATGACTGAAATTTTGATGACTAAAAGAAAAAAACAGGTCTCATCTCGCGTTCTCCCTTAAAAAAATTTAAAAAAATAAATGTATCTGACAAAAAAAATCTCGCCTCTTAAAAGCTTTGTCCTCGGCGAAAAAAATCATACTAAAAACAAAAATCTTTTCCCCCTGAACCCCAGACGCAACTTTTGATTGATGACTAAAAAAAAGCCTTTGAAAACAGTTAAAAAAAAATTGGTCTCTCACGTCCCTGTGATTTTTCCGAATAAATTAAAAATTTTCCGAATGAATGCAAAATATTTAAAGAGTTAAAAAACTTTGGGAGGGGGTTGTCACACCCCCCATACCTCCTTTATGTTCGGCCCTGGATGTACTTTCATAATTATATGGGAATTCCCATGACTTAAGTCATGTTTTCTATAAGCTTGTATTCTTATATTCTTGAATTTAAAGTTAAAATGAAAACATTCTTAAAGCTTTAATTTGAAACGTTGTGTAAGTTAGGAATATAAAGCTTGACGTAACCTTTTTTTACAAACGCTTTTAAAAGCTTGCAAATGTAAGCTTACAGCTACGTTTCATAAGTAATCTTTCTGAAAGTTTATATTAAAGCTTTCTTAAAGCTTTAATTTGAAACCTTGCATAAGTTAGGAATATAAAGCTTAACGTAACCTTTTTTACAGACGTTTTTAAAAGTTTGCAAATGTAAGCTTACAACAACGTTGGCAAGGTTGCATGCTCAATGGGCAGTTTCATTAACCTGGAAAACCCTTATATTCGAATTTTTACAAATACAATGTAAATATTTAAAAAAAAATTGCCCCCGCGGGGGTAAAGTTAGACCATTTTTATTATCAGATTCACTTTCAGCAGCCTCAAAAACCCCAATATACCAATTACCTCACACTCCTCAGGTGGTGAAGTAAGATTTGTTTATTATTTAATTCAATTTCAGCCACGTCAAAAACCCCTCTATACCTTTTTTTCACTAAAATAATGTAAATATTTAAAATTAATTACCCCCCGCGCTCCGGAGGTGGAGATGAATTTTTTCTATTGTCTGATTCAGTTTCAGCTACCTCAAAAACCCTAATATACCATGTTTTACGAAACTATTGTGACTTTTTAAAAGTAATTAACCTCTGCCCCCAGGGGGTGGGGTTAGATTTTTTTATTATCAGATTAATTTTTAGCGACCTCAAAAACCCCTATAAACCGATTATCACGAAAATATTGTAAACATTTAAGAGTATACTCTTAATATACCCGTGGGGGTGACTATAGTCACCCCCACGGGGTGGAGTTAGAAAAATATTATTATCATATAAATACGCCTTTTTCACAATAATAGAATGTTGTGCCATCTACTCCTTGAACAAAACTAACTTACAAAAAGCTTGCCTCAAGCTTTAAGTAAGGAAGAAAGCTTTGCGAAACCTTAGTTCGTAAGGTTCGGGAAAGCTGGTGAGAATGTTGATATAAGAAAAAATAAATAAAATTACTGAAATTTTGCTGACTAAAAGAAAAAAACAGGTCTCATCTTGCTTTCTCCCTTACAAAAATTAAAAAAATAAATAAATGTATCTCACGAAAATTTTCATGACAAAAAAAATCTAGCCTCTAAAAAGTTTTGTCCTCCGCGAAAAAAATCATACTAAAGACAAAAATCTTTACCCCCTGAACCCCAGAAGCAACTTTTGATTGATGACTAAAAACAAGCCTTTGAAAACAGTTAAAAAAAAATTTTCTCGCACGTTCCTGTGATTTTTCCGAATAAATTAAAAATTTGCCGAATGAATGCAAAT
The DNA here is from genome assembly GCA_958510825.1 of Brachypterus glaber. Taxonomy (NCBI): domain Eukaryota; kingdom Metazoa; phylum Arthropoda; class Insecta; order Coleoptera; family Kateretidae; genus Brachypterus; species Brachypterus glaber. Next base: position 15,342,529 of record OY294046.1, read on the forward strand.
ATTTTCCGAATTAAAAAACTTTGGGAGGGGGGTGTCACACCCCATTCCTCCCTTATGCCCTGATAGCACAAACATTCTAAGAATATTCTAAGATATTTCTAAGAATATTCTTTTCTTCTTGGAATGTTCTAAGAATATTCGTAGAACAAAGTGTGCTATTAGGGTGTCCGGCCCTGGATGTACTTTCATAATTATATAGGAATTCCCATGACTTAAGTCATGTTTTCTATAAGCTTGTATTCTTATATTCTTGAATTTACAGTTAAAATGAAAACTTTCTTAAAACTTTAATTTGAAATGTTGTGTAAGTTAGGAATATAAAGCTTGACGTAAACTCTTTTTACAAACGTTTTTATAAGCTTTCAAATGTAAGCTTACAGCAACGTTTCATAAGTAACCCTTCTGAAAGTTTATATTAAAGCTTTAATTTGAAACCTTGCGTAAGTTAGAAATATAAAGCTGGAAGTATTACGTTAAAAGTTAAACCCTCGGTTAAACCTTTTTTTACAAACCTTTTTAAAAGCTTGCAAATGTAAGCTTACAACAACGTTGGCAAGGTTGCATGCTCAATGGATATTATTCTAAATAAAAACCATGGTTTTGCATTCATTTACAAAAAAAAACACCAAACAGGCGCAAAACCAACGTTTACGTAAACCAACAACCCCATTAAAAAATAGCACCAAACCACCCAAAAACCAAACCAAGCTGGGCACGGTGTGCTGTGTAAAGGCATATATTATATATTTTTTTTGGCTACCATTAGCGTATATTGTGGACGATTTAAAACCTTGGTGAATGCGCCGCATCCATTTTTGATTTATGCCGTGGAAAAAGCTGAAAATAACCCTTACTAGCGGCAGTTCTGAGAAGCTGGCTAGAGTTACTCTAGAGAACCAAAATAAATAAATTTTGTAGACACTAATATTTATTGAAATAATTAGTACCGCTAGATGGTGCTGCGCTACTGAGATTCAAAATTCCCGCTGAAAAGGTAAAATGATTTCCGTTTTTACCTACTTCTCTAAACGACATTTTTGTTATCAATACACGCGGAAAGCAATTTTTTCTCATAAAAACAGTTCGAGGTTGAGCAGAGTACGGTTTTAACGTGATATTATTTTAGAATAGTGCAATCAACAATGTCCAAACGAAGAATAGAAGTGCTAGACCCTTTTATAAAAAAGAAAAGGTGAGTTATCGAAATACATAACTGTTTGTAGATCAATGTTAGACAATTATATACATAAAAAAGTGAAAATGGTACGGTTCCACCGCGATTCCTTGCAAAAGTTTGTCGATAAGTTATGAGGTTTTAATAATTCAATTCTTATGTTCATTTCCAATTAACTATATGAGATTGGTTGTTGCTTTGTCTAGTTGGTGGGTTAGTCTAAGTTCTTGGGTTAGTGTCAGGCCTCCCACTTGTCATAAAATCATAAAATTTTATAAAAATACTTTATACTTGAGAGCGGCCTGAGAGAAGTTTTTTTTTGTTTTTTTTAATATTCTTAATATTTTCTTTAAAATTGGTGTATGGGGCTTGGTATGGGGATTTTTGAGGTCGCTGAAACTGAATCTGTTCACACATTTTTTCTACACCCCCGGCGGGCAGGAAGTAATTATTTTTAAATATTTTTTAGTGAAAATTGCTATACAGGGTTTTTACGTTGATGAACTCAGTTTTGGAATAAATATTTTCTTACTCCATCCCCTGGGGTTAAGAGTCGATCATTTTTAAATTTTTGAGTTGAATCTGTTTTAACTTCATTTTTGCAGGGCAGGAGTAACAATTTTCAAACAATTACAGTATTTTCGTTTGGACATATAGGGTTTACAAGGTCGCTGAAACCATTTCTGGTCCAAAATCACCAACCCTTGGGGTGGTGGTGTCCGGTAATTCTTGTGGGCACAATAACTCAAAAATGCTTTGAGGTAAATTTGGTACATACCTTTCCTTCCTGAAGTTCTCGGTTGAAATTGTTTTTGGTAAAAATCGAGATGGGGGCAAATGGGAAAATAACCCATTTTTAAAACATTTATATCTAAAGAAAGGGATGCTAGAGGCGGGGCCGAATTTAGAGGGAAGCTTTCCCAGGACCCGGGTTCGAGGAGTTCCGACGTCGACAGTTTATTTTAGTTTATACTTTATTTGAGGAGCAAATATGCGGGTCGTTTTTAAGTTGAAATTCGTAAAAATTTTCGCCTTGGCACTAGGGCTTTTAACGAGGCTTTTAAAATTTTTTTACAGTATTAAATTCACGTCAATTAACAGAATTTGTAAAAAATGTCGCCTGCGGCGCTAACTTAGTTGATGGAGGGCCGACGACCATTTCTTTTTGTGGTCACTTTTCAAGTTTGTAAAACTTAACGTTAAATTATATTATTACTGTTTTAAAATTTAATTTAATTTAACAATATTTATTGGTTACCCAAAAGGCTATCGACCGAGGTCTTTCTGCCTATAAATACAATATATAAAATTTTACAAATATACAATTTTTTTTCTTTTTTTAAATACTAAATAGAATAACAAAAAAAAAATGGATCTAAATATAATACTAAATTGTGATATAGTATAAAAAAAATAATAAAAAATTAAAATTAAAATATACCATAAAATTCTAAAATTTTCGCCTGCGGCGCTAGGGCTTTCTTGAGTTTACAATATTAAATAAAAAAACGCCAGAAATGAACAAAGTTCGTACAAAAATTTTCCAGCGGCCTTTGCTTAGTTAATGAAGAGCTGACGACCATTTTTTTAGTTGTCACTTTTTAATTCGAGTTTGGAGTTAAATTTAAAAAAAAATCACCTGAGGTGACCATTTTTTAGAAGGGGTGTCACATCAGCCCCTTGTACAAGTGCCGTAGCTAAATTATTTTTTGGAAAAATAGGGAGCCCGGGAAAAAAGTTGCCCCGTGGCTTTGACTGGCTCGGTCCGGATTTAAAATGGAAGATTTCCGCTTTTTTGTCCAAATATTTGGTCATAAAATTTGTCATAAAATGCCTAAAATTGTCATAAAATCATAAAAAAAATCTGAAAATTTTCGGTGGGAGCCGTGTAGTGTGTTTTGGTGGTTGGCCGGTTGGCTTTTTAAACTTACAGAAGCCCAAACGACCCTAATATGGGGTACGTATCAATAAAAACCTCATATGATTACTACCTTAGGGTTGAGTTTCAACCCTAGGGTAGTAAACAAGGGCCCAAGACAAGCAAATGATGCACTAGAATCGACTTAGTATTCTTTTTTAGGGTCCAAACCCTCCCCCTTTATAAAAATTTTCGCCTGCGGCAATAGAGCTTACTTGCAATTTTTATTAAATTTTAAATTTTAACACTGTTTTAAAATTAAAACAGACAATCAAAATTGTCTCGCCGCGGCTCTAGGCTTTTTACCTTTTTTTTTAATTTTATTCGAGTTTGTAAAATTTTTTCATCTGCGGAGATAGAGCTTTCTTGCATTTTTATGAAATTTAAAAGTCCAAATGAGGAGGGGTGGGATGAGTGAGGCTAGCTCACTGATGCTGGGAATGCATCTGTCCTGAATTGGTGGGTCGATAATTAAAATTGAATTTTTTTTAATACATACCTATGTGTGGCCATGCTGATTTTAAAATAAGGAAAAAATTAAGAGGTTGATGTGTATGTGCAATAAACAAATTTCATTTGTAGAGAGGAACGTGGAATTAGCACTGCCGTAACTAGCTCAGCATCTAACGGTTCGTTCAATCCATACAATGGACAACCGTTCAGTCATAAATACCACGAACTGTTCAGGAAACGTATCACACTGCCTGTATTCGAATACAGAAACGATTTTATGAGAATATTGGCCCAACATCAATGTATCGTCCTTGTCGGTGAAACGGGTTCGGGAAAGACCACACAAATACCACAGTGGTGCGTGGAATATGCCAGATCCTGTGGAAACAAAGGGGTTTGCTGTACGCAGCCCAGAAGAGTGGCGGCGATGTCAGTGGCCCAGAGAGTATCAGAGGAAATGGATGTAGTTCTGGGACAGGAAGTTGGTTATAGTATTCGTTTTGAAGATTGTTCTTCTGCCAAGACACTTTTAAAGTAAGTATAAACAAGCTTAAACGGGTACCTTTTCTAGAAAAATGGTGGAAAAATGAGGAAGTTTATAAAATAAGATATCAAATTGACTTCACTTTTGGACCATATCTTTTTGGTTTTTCTTTGTAGCTTTATCGGATTGTTTGCTGGCGGCAACATTATTAGAAGTTTATTAAAAGAAAAATAAAAATAAATTAATTTTACGTATGATTAAAATTTTACTAGTGTCAAAATTTGAAATCTAATTAAAAATGTAAAAATACAGGGTGTTCCTTAATATCATGTCACAATTGAAGGATGTAATTCCTTGGCTTATTCTATTATATAAACACATGTCTTAAAATGCGTCGTAAGGGAGGTACGCCCCTCAGGAACCCTTTAAGAAATAGCAACGAGGTTTTGCATGTAAACTAATACTTAATGAGACCCATCTTTTTATGTTATGATCATGTTCTTATTTTAACCAGAGGTGTGCGAAACGGGGAGGCCTTATCAGTTTCTTGTCCCAAAATTTTTTCTTTTTTTTTGCTATTTTATGTTTGGAAAATAATTTCCCAGGTCAAAATATATAAAAAAGGTACTCTTTTTGTAATACTGTAGGATTAACCGTTTTCGAGAAAAAATCATTTGAAGGTGAAGCTTCACGTTTCGAGGACAAAAAATTAAATACTAAAATGTTGAAAACCAAAATTTTAATGCTGCAGGGTTATTCTATACCGAAAACTAAGAAAAATCGCTTTTAAAGCTACTATGGCGCTTTAAAAATGGTGCATATTATTGAAATTCTAGTTTTCAACATTTTAGTATACAATTTTTGGTCTTCAAAACGTGAAATTTCACTTCAAATCAATTTTTCTCGAAAACGGTCAATCCTACAGTATTACAACAAGAGTACCTTTTTTATGTATTTTGACGTGAAGAATCTAATTTCAAAAATAAAATTACAAAAAAAAAATGTTTATAATGCATTTTAGTCAAAGAATAAGCCAAGTAATTACCTTCTTTAATAGTGACATGATATTATGGAACACCCTATATATCAAAATTTATTAAAATGCCTATATCTCGGAAACTAATAGTTCTACAATAAAAAAGATCACATGTTTTTGAAATGAAACATTATTTTTATTCATTAAAAAAAATTGTCCTACTATAAGCAATATAATAATAATAATAATAATATTTATTTGCCATTCAGGTACAAAGTACATATGGTAAGTCATAGAAAATATATAAATAGATTTACCCATCTGCATGTAAGAAAAAAAATAAAACAAAAAAAAAAAAACAAAAAAAAACATACGCACAGATAAATAAAAATAACTAAATAATAAAATATAAACACAATAAAATGGTGTAAAATTATAAAATAAAAATAATAAATAAAAAATATAAAAAAAAACGATTAATATACGGCACAAATTAAAACTCAAAATTGTAAAATTTGACAGATAATAAAACTTATAGTAACTATGACTGTTGTAAAATACGACACATATTAAAACTTAAAATATTAACAGAGTAAAATATATAAACATACCTATCAGTAAATAATAAAAAAAAATAAAAAAAACCAAAAGACTAAGTGTTAAAATCACATGAGAAATACTCATCGAGAGTATATATACATTTTCTTATTAAAACATTTTTAATTTTCAACTTGAAAGAATTGTCGCTATTAATCGTCACACTAGTTGCACCTCATTTTGTTTATTGCTCAGTTTAAATCAAAATGAATTTCAAAGATTACAGGTTGTACAAAACAAAGTAATGAGATAGAAGTAATGAGATATCGCTAAAAATTATAGTCCATTGTCCATTTCCCCTATTGCCCTGCGCTAATATTAACCATATTTGATGTGATCGCACATAGAAAAAGTTGGGTGAAAGAATTTTTCAAATCGGACATTCCGTTCAAAAGTTATAAGGTTTACATACAGACCGACAGACAGACATTTTTTTAAAATCCATTTTTTTCACATTTTTTCGACGCTTCATGAAAATGCAAAAAAAATTTGATTTTACGTTCGATTTTAATAACGGGTGTTTCCACCCGTAACAAGCTGAAACGGGTACCCTTTCTAGACGGGTGGCAAAATCAAAACGTTTTTTGTCACTGTCCCGTTTGGGTTCACGAAACTCAGGATCTAATGGTAAAAGTTTAATTCTATCTGATAGGATTAAAAATTTTCACACTGTAAAATGTTTTGTCCTACTATAGAAAACAAGTGATATATCGCTAAAAAATATAGTTTTTGTCAGTTTTGCCCCCTTGCCCTACACTAATTATAACCATATTTGATGTTACGCAAAAAAACAAGGTTCTGAATGGTTTGGTGAAAGATTTTTTTGTAACTCGGAAATTCCGTTAAAAAGTTATAAGGTTTACAAATAAACAGATAAAATGCAAAAAATAATAGAATATTCTATAACTAGTATGGAATAGACAATATTCCGCGCGAGCGGAAAGTTTGTCATACGAGCCGGCAGGCGAGTACGACGGTCCCGCGAGCGCGGAATGACTATTCCATACGTGTTGTAGACTATACTTTTTCTTCGACTGCAAATATGAAACACTGCAGACAAAACAATGTTTTCCGTGACTCGACATTGTAAATGCAACAAAACACATATTTTTAAATAAATCAATTAATGTTATTTAATAATTTTATCAAATCAGTACTTAAAAAAGATTTTTATTGATTTTTAGCACATATTTACAAATTATAATGCAAAAATTGAAGGTTGTCAGATTGTTGTGATAGATATCAGGTTTAAATATTTAACAATAGATGGAGCAGTTTTAATTTTTTGAACTAAATAGTTAAAAAACTGGTCAAATATTAAGAAAAACTAATAAACTTTATGTAATTTTAACGCAAACCTTTAAATTGCATTAAATTATTCAATATTTCATGGTAAAATATATATATTTTTGCTAATTTTGCTACAGTTTTCTTTACTTTTATAAACAAGAAATGGCACTACATGTGCTCATTCTAACACTTGATACGGAATATTCATACCGTATCTAGAGCTAGAATGGATTCGTTCTGTGTTTGAAAAATGTGTGTATTTGCTTACATTCTAAAGCAGTCGTAGAAAAAAGATTTTTCGATGGATTTCTGTAACGGGTGTTTCCGCCCGTAAATATTACTTAATTTCCCAACCCACGCGTTTAAAGTGCATTACTGTTTTATACGCGATTGCTTTTCTTAGTTAAATATTTTAATATTTTAATTTTTTTTTATAGATATATGACAGATGGTATGTTGCTTAGAGAAGGTATGAGCGATCCAATGTTAGATACCTATCAGTGCATTCTATTGGACGAGGCTCATGAACGTACTCTGGCCACGGATATCTTGATGGGCGTTCTAAAAGAGGTCATAAAACAGAGAAGCGACCTGAAATTGGTCATTATGTCTGCCACATTGGACGCCGGAAAGTTTCAACAGTATTTTGACAACGCTCCGTTGATGAACGTGCCCGGCAGGACACATCCCGTGGAAATTTTTTACACTCCGGAGCCCGAGAGGGATTACTTGGAAGCCGCCATCAGGACTGTCATTCAGATACATATGTGCGAAGAGATTGCAGGAGATATTTTATTATTTTTAACAGGTATGTTATAATTTAAAAAAATATGAGTTGTGAATTAAGTATGATACAAAATGCCTTTTAAAATGGACCTAAACTCAGGAACCGATTTAGAACAAAATATAACTTCATACATTTTTTTTTAATAATAATAATAAATATCTTTATTGGAGAACCAAAAGGCTAACGACCCGAGGTCTTTCTGCAAAAGTTACATAAAATATAAAATTCAAAACTTAGAGTATCTTAAGTAAGTTAAGTATATGGAAAAAAAAGTATATAAAACAAATAAAGATTAAATATTAAATACAATAGAAGAAGAAAAACTGTTTTCAGGAAGTTTTCTGTTAGGGTTGTTTATTGGAGTGACATCTACAATCATCGGATAAATGCAGGCTAAACTATCAGGCGTGGAGACAAACTTTTCGATAAGCTTGGTGAAATGGGAAAGAATTGGTTCCATGTTTATTTTCTCATATAGCATCTCATTTGAAGGATTAAATAGTGGATTATTAGGGTTTCTGATGCGGGTAATTGTTCTTAAGCAACTCCTTTCGGTGCCTTCAATGTGGTTTAATTCGCTTTAACTACAAGTGAGGGTAACAACATTTCAATTGTCTAGTAGAGGTCTGCAGATACTTTCGTAGATCATGGAGCCGGTATTGATGTTAGTGCCATGGTTCTTATAGGTCATTCCTCTAAAAACTTTAGCTCTCGCGATTGATTTGTTTTTTTTTTCTTTGTAATGGTCTGTCAGTTTAAGTTTCGAATCAAGCTTAATTTCTAGAAATTTTGCTGTTTGAACAGGTCTGATTGTGATGGTATCCATTGTTAATACTGGTGATGATGCAGTAACCTTACTATGGAACTGTACTAGTTTGGTTTTTAAAAGATTTGGTTTAATTCTCCACTTGTTACACCATAGTAAAGTATGGTTTACCAAAAGTTGGAGATTTTGCATGGCCTTAGATGTTGTTTTTGCGTGCGATACCAGTGTGTTGTCGTCAGCGAATTGTATAGAGTAAAGAAGGGGATTTACCTCTAGGTTTCCAGGGTTTAGTATAATGTTTGGATCGTAGTTGTCGTGACTATATTCATTGTATAAATATTTTTTTTTATTTTTGTGTAAAATGATGTTTACGGGTGTGTGAGAATAACCCTAACAATTTACTCAAAATTACTAAGTAGTACTTGGAGACCTAAAAAACAAACATTAAAACGTTTCTAGACATTCTTAACTTCAGAAAGGAGGGTATCGTGTTTTGGGCTAAATCGCCTGCAACGATAAGACTTTATATACTTATAGATACATAAAAAATAGATAGCCTAAAAAGCAAACTAAAGATCATTTAATGCTCTTTAATATTTGTAATAAGAAATTTTTGGATAATATTGACCGTTACGCCAAAATTATCAAAAGTATGTAAAAAACACGATTTTTTTTTGAGGTGTTAATAAAGCGGAATTTTGTTGATTTGTATATCACAACTTAAGTAGTATACAAAAACTATTTCTGAAAATGTTAGGTCGTTTGAGCAAACGCTTAATTTTTTGCTTCATAATTTCAAATTTTCCGGTTATTTCCCCATTAAAAAAAATGGCAAGCAATTATATTAATTTTTGGATTTTTTACTAACATTCGATCCCTAAATAGGGATTTTTAAGCTGGCGAGTATTTTAGTTAAGATCACTTCGAACCCACTGTGGATAAGATGCTAAAACTTGCACCCTCGTGAGGGAGTGGTAAATATAATCCAATATTTTTTTTTGTTGGATATTTACTTATCAAAATGATCTTTATCCTCCATGACCAGCAAAAAACGCAACATCTACATTAAATATACATGTTGTGATACATGAACAAGTGAAGCAAATGCTTTATGTCATTTAAAAGTTATTAAGGAAAAAGTTAAACGACTTACTGGCATCTCACAACGAGGGTTAACATACTATTGCATAACACGATCCATTTATGCTATATAAAAAATACTGATCTATAGATCTAGTGTATTTAACTGCATTTTCATTTCTTGTCTAAATTAATGGAGAGCCCCTATCATAATTATAAAGCTTAATTAAGGCTCTATGACTGACTCCATACAAGTAATTTGAAATAAATCAAATGTATAATACTTTGACGAAAAAATTTAAAGTTGCATAAATATTTATTTACTTTACAGGTCAGGAAGAAATCGAGGTAGCCTGCAAACGAATAAAACGAGAAATCGACAACCTAGGTCCAGAAGTGGGCGAACTGAAATGCATTCCCCTTTATTCGACGTTGCCGCCCAACTTGCAACAGCGCATTTTCGAAGATGCCCCGCCCAACAAAGCGAACGGCGCTATCGGTCGTAAAGTGGTCGTTTCGACCAATATCGCCGAAACTTCCCTCACAATTGACGGTGTTGTTTTCGTCATAGATCCAGGTTTTGCCAAACAGAAGGTCTACAATCCTAGAATCAGGGTAGAATCCTTGTTAGTTTCTCCTATCAGTAAAGCATCGGCCCAGCAAAGGGCCGGTCGTGCCGGCCGAACGAAACCGGGCAAGTGTTTCAGATTGTACACTGAAAAAGCGTTCAAAAACGAAATGCAAGATAACACATACCCTGAAATCTTACGTTCAAATTTGGGTTCGGTGGTGCTACAGTTGAAAAAACTGGGTATCGATGATTTGGTTCACTTTGATTTTATGGATCCACCTGCACCGGAAACTCTGATGAGAGCCCTGGAATTGTTGAATTATTTAGCGGCCTTGGACGATGACGGGAATTTGACGGATTTGGGAGCGGTAATGGCTGAATTTCCCCTCGATCCGCAGCTGGCTAAAATGTTGATTGCAAGTTGTAATCATAACTGCTCGAACGAGATTTTGTCGGTTACTGCCATGTTGTCAGGTATTTATTTATTTTTTAGATTTTTTATGGTATGGTGTATCTGACAAAATGCAGCTATTAAATAACAATCAATTTACGGGAGCAAACACCGAAAAATCATTTTTGTTTTTGCACTTTCGGCTTAAATATGTCATGAAACGTCGAGAAAATGTGAAAAAAGTTTCTGTTTGATATATTTTTATATTTTTAATTGCAAATTTATCAAATTTTAACAAAAATAATAAAATTTCTGAAAATGGTGCGGCCAGAAAAAAAAAACAATAAAGCTACAAAAAAAAAACAAAAAGAAAGGGTCCAAAACTACAGAAAGAGAAGTCAATTTGATATCTTATTTTATAAACTTCCTCATTTTTCCATCCGTCTAGAAAAGGTTTTAGGATGTTTTATATCCAAAAAAAAATATTTCCGTAAAAAAATATGTCTATTGGTCTGTCCGGGAAATTTGTGACGAAGATTACTCGAAAACGCTTTGAGGGAAAGACTTCAACGTTGACCATGCATCAAAAGTTCTGAGCTGGGATTATTTTGGCAAAAAAACTTTATTCAAAAAAAATTATGATTTGAAAAGAAAATTGAAAAAATAAAATAATAGATTTTTTAGCTTACAGGGGAAAGTATTCTTTTGTTGACATTAGTGTGTCTTTATTTTGCCAGAAATTCAATTAAATTAAAATATATTTCACAAAAAAATATTTATATTAATATTGCTTTTTAAATTTTAAAAATTTTCTCTATACCATAAAATATTCCAAAATTAGTATTTAAATATTTAGTAATAATATCTACGAATAATATTTCGGTGATGAGTCTTTAAACTATATTTAGTTCTTTAGAAATAATAATCATGTGCCAAACCACAAGAGTTAATTTGACTCACTTTAAAACTATGAGTTGTAAAACACTCGCGTGGATTGGTAAGCAACGCACGTGGGAGGCGCGTAGCGCACCTCGCTCGTGTTAAATACTATGATTGTACATCTTACTACAAAATTATTGTCATAAACAAGGTGTTCAGCGTTCAGAAAAATCTAAAACACCTGCAAAAGTCTGGAAATTTTCGATGTTAGTTTTCTGGAATGTTAAATTTTTTTCTTCACAAGCTTTTGATATACAGTATTTATAATTGGTCAAGTGCGAGTAGAGGATTGAGGATTCCGTACCTAGATTTTATTTACACACATCGCCAAAACAATAATATATATATAATATTATTATGACATGTTTTGTAGAGAAATATTTAAGCTTTATCTTGGTTCAATTTCCCTTTATACGATAATTAATAAGCGATTTATCGATAAAAAATATAGTTTTTGTCCCTTTTTGACCCCTTACCCAACCCTGATACAGTTCTCTATAGTTTTCCTTAAAAGTTTGTTATGTTTATCATCCATATTTTTTTTTCGTAATTTTAACTCCCATAGTTTTTAAAAATTAGGTTCTTTTTTTTATTTTCATAATTACTTTCATATTATACCCAAATTGATCTATTCTAAAAAGTATATACCTGGACTCGATTGCAATCTTCTTGTATGCCAAATTTTGGATTCCTAGGTTATATTCTTCCGGAGATAAACGGCTGTGACAGACAAACAGACGGACAGCAAGCAATCACATAAAGCTTTTAATTAACACTTTAACTGCCGCACGATTTTTATGAAATTTTGCCATTTCGGCAGTCATTTTTTTTTCGCCAACTAACTAATGTAATAAAATGATTAAAGTTATAAAAAAAAACATCCCAAGACAAAAATAAGTAAAATTGTCAGCCATTACGGGAATATGAAGTACTACGCCAAGACTTGAAAACTATATATAGAAATTAATAATAATATTATATAGGCGTGCATATAAAAGCTACACAATGTTTTAATGTATCGTTACTTGTGCTGTAAATCGACGCAAACGGCGCGCAGTGAGGGGCCGTTGTGTGTCTAAAAGACCCACACGGCAGTTAAAGTGTTAAGGTACGGAACCCTAAAAATTGAAGAAAAATGTAACAAAATTTAATTAAAAGTTGCAAGGAATAAGAAACATTTAGTTATCTCGCTGGACACCATGATAAAATTTTGAAATAAATCATGTTGAGCTAACAATTGCATAAAGCACGATGCACGTGCACAAGGGTTGTTCTTTTATTTCTTACCCAACAAATGAGAATAAAAAAAATTCTTACTTATTCTTAGTAATAAATTCTCTAACAGCAAGAATTAAATTAGTTTACCGAAAATGCAAAAATAATCTATGTATAGGTTAGAAATATGTCAAATCTATTTTGTTTGTATAAAGACACGTTCTCAGAGCTTCGACATGCATCCGGCAGCATGTCTACTGCAAAATGCCAGCGACAGGTAAGAATTTGACAACGTCGCTTTTGCGAACCGACGCTACCCATATATTTTGTTTAAAACGAATAAAGTTGTAAATAAATGCACGTAGCGAGTAATTTTACAAATACAAAATCAAATGACACGCGATAAATCTAATCTTAAAAAGCCAGCAGCAGCGAGAAGTTGGATATTTTTAACTTCATCTGTCAAAATCGGCAGCATGAAAAACAATTGGGAGGAAGCTCTATTTAGGTGCCGCAGCACGTTTTTGCTCTGAGAACGCGTCTTAAGAAATCGATTTTGACAAAGAAAACGTATATTTAACCCTTTCAGGACGGCACCATTTTGCCGCAGAGTGTCACACAGACGGCTGTTTTTCACGTGCCCTGTAGACGAATGTCATATATATATATCGGTCACAGAAATGTACTTGTGGGACCCTTTATAAAAACGCAAAAAATTACTTTTTTTAATCAAAAAACTTTATTTTAATTCAAAATATATTTTTTTAACTAATAAACATTTGAAAAATATTAAAAGATATAATCAAACTTATCCAAAATATTCCTAAATATAGCTTGTAGCGTTATTATTTATTTTTGTTTTTTTTCGCGAAGCCCCAGCTTCTTGTTCGCACGACATTTTGAATGCAACTAAAACACTTAAAAACACGTAGCGACAGGCTTTCCATATGATTTGACGAGCGCGCGCCTCTCTTGTTGAGTGTGTGCGTCACATATATCGGACAGTGGCCGATATATATGGCGCTAGTCCATACGCCAAATTTTCCAGTCATGATATATCAGTCAGTCGGCCCACAGCCAATTAAATTTTTCAATTCTGGCTGATTTATCATAAGCCGCCTTTAAAGCCTGAAAAAAGTCTGACCTATATATCGGTCAGCCGTCTGTGTGGCAATTTTCCCACTGTCAGATATATATGTCAACCGTCCTGAAAGGGTTAAGGTTATAATTCTTGAAATTTCACAACTGAGGCAAACTGTTCTCCGCAGCAAGAGCAAGAATTATCTATGGAGCAACGGGAAAGTGAGATTTCTCACTTGGGCTTCAATTTAAGTAAAAAAAGAACGCTTGACGTTTAAAATTAATCGGATAGTCTCTGAGAAATCCTAAAAAAAGAACGACCCTTAAATTGAAACAATAGTATCGTGCTTTATGCAAGTGTTCTGACTAAGGTTAGCTCTGTAGGATATCGATAGGGAGCGCCACTATATTGGTTGGATACGGGCATCTGCCCTGCTCCAATTGTTTAGTCCAACAGTGTTTCGTCAGACCAAACGAAGCGAAAAAGGCGGCCGACGATGCCAAGATGCGGTTCGCCCACATCGACGGAGACCATCTGACCCTGCTCAACGTCTACCACGCCTTTAAACAGAGTAAGTATAATTAGCAAAATATTTATTTATAGTTGTTTTGAGACCTTACATAGAGGTATTTTAAATATAGTCGCTGTCAGAGTTATAAGAGATTTTTTTTTAACATCGATTATTTTTATCTAGCACGTGCCAAACTGTTCGTCCAATCGGGACGTTGCATAATTTTAGACTCATTTAAACTAATGTATTTTTATCCAGTCCACGTGGACTGATTCTAGCCCGTTAACGTTCGACCCTATCCAATCATATTTCACAAAAGATTTAGCCACACCATAAGACGTGTAGCAATAAATATTTACTGGACCGGCTTTAGTTTGTTTTATTTGTGTTCTGTGCATCGAGCTATAAAAAATAAATACGTATTTAATATAATAAAAATTAATTACGTCCCTGTCTCACATTAATCTGTTTTATATGTAAACATTCTACTACAAATGTGACACCAACTATACCTTATTAGAGATCGTACACAAACGTAAGATTTTCAGGGGGAGGGAGTTGTCAAAAGTTTTACGATGTCTTACAAGGGGCACATCTTACATAAGATTTTTCCTTATGCCTGAAAACTATTTTTAAAATTGGGTTTTAAAATATTTTAAGTTGCATTTTTATTTAATACAATACACATTAGACTGTTGTTACTTTTTAAAGTATACTTAAATACATATAATGATATACCTGACTCAATGTATAAATGTATACATTTTGAAATAAAATCTTACGGGGGTTGGAGATATGAGGTCAAAATCCTTAAAAAAATGTCTTACGTAATAAGTGCAAGGCCCTTTGCCACATTTACCTACATTTTGGGAGGAGCGCTATCGCAACAGCAGCAACCCTTATTACCAATAATTTTAATCTCAAAACTTTACTGCTTATTTCGGCAATTGTTTCTTTTGCGATAACAGAAATAAAATGGCTTCATTTGCGAAAGGACAAAATTCAAGCTTGCAAGACGTGACACGGTGGGTTTGAATGCACCTTAAATGCGAAGAACACTAAATTTTTCTCTTAAATTATATTCCTCGCATCCGTACGATTAATTTGACACCAAAAAGAGCAAAATCCGTCGGGCGCTTTTTGAGAAAACTTTAAAAAATTCAACAAAAAAATAAGTGTCATAATATTATTATGACACTTCTTTTTTTAAAAATAAGTTCTACCTTAATGTTGATTAGGCTATTTTTGAAAGGTACCTTTAAAGCATGTAGTTCTTCTTCTCCATAGGATTTTTAAAGCTGTTTCAGTGGTTGTTTTAATCTCCATGTAATTGTATTGCTTGGATATTTTGATTTGAACACACTAGTATTTTATAATTTACTATATCTACTAGCGGTAGAGGTTTGGACTTTTTTAACATTATCAAATTCCGGGCTCAGAGAGGCGGTTGTGTAATTTTTACTGTATAAAAAGAAGTCTTGATGTTGATTAGGCATTTTTGAAAGGTACCTTTACAGCATGTAGTTCTTTTCTCCATAGGAGAGACTAGTATTTTACAATTATTAATTCTACTATCTGTAGCGGTTTAAAGTTAACATTATTAAATACACGGAATTTTACGATTTTTATTTATATTAAAAAGATATAGTATTAAAACCAACTTTCGTTAATCAAAAATCACTTTTACACTTAAAATTTTATTTTGTATTAAAACAATAATGTGTGAATGTAATATTATCGCTAAAAAAGTCGTACATTAAGTTAATAATGAATCTTGCAATAAGATACTTACTTTTTTAATCTTTTAATTTTGATAGATTACAACAGTTACTGTCACCACTCTTTACGACTTTTTATTACGGCACAGGTAAAGTTGAAAGAGGGGGAATAATAACGCATTTGGATTTCGGGTTTTCGGGGAGTTTTCCGCCCAGTTGACAAAAGTACTGTGTAGGGAATAAGAAACATTACACACACTGGGTGGAATTCTTTTTCCAGTCCAGTACAATGCATCTTCCAGCCATCCCGTATGGCCCATCTATAACCTTTGTATAGTTTACTATATCGCAAAGTCATAGATTGACCGATTTAGAATTTTCTGTCTCCACCCGAACTAACATACACACCTGATCTAAGAAATGAGCTTTCCACGCTGTTGTGGGAAAGTACCAACACAGTTTAGCTTGTTTAAGGTTTTTCTCTGATCTGTTAGATATTTTACACGATATTAGACTGGCATTATTATCGACAAAGATGGAGCCTTCTTTAAGGTTAAGGCTTAAAAACAGAAATATTCTTTGTGATTATATCGGTTCATGATTCCCGCATTTCAAAGAGATCCTGATGACTTCAAGACAGTTTTAAAATTAATCAAGCCTTAACACTGGGCTGGCTCAGTTACTGTTTGTTTCTAGATGCGACTGCCCAAAAGAAGCTTTTACCTTTTTACTAATCATTATTTTTAAGGTGTGGAAGATCCACAATGGTGCTACGATAATTTTGTGAATTATCGTTCGTTGAAATCCGCGGACAACGTCAGACAACAGTTGTCGAGAATCATGGACAGATTCAACTTGAAGAGGACCTCGACGGAGTTTACCAGCAAAGACTATTATCTCAATATCCGGAAGGCGTTGGTCAACGGATTCTTCATGCAGGTAATTTAGTGTGTATGTAAAGTGGGGGTTGGGGTAATATATATGTAGGACATTGTAGGATCTCTCCAAAGTAACGCGCTCGCGCGAATTCTGGATTTAACGTGTTATATTTTGTTGTTGTGCGCCTGTGGCGTTATTTTTGCAAACATTCTCAATCAGGTCGCATTTTGACGTCATGGTAGGAAACGGAAACAGAAGTACCTTAGCTTAGGGATTTTTTATTTCATTCTTGTGGTCCCGCCCAACTAATTAACACTTGGGGTATCGTTACGCGTAGCTGACAACAAACAGACCTGTCCGTCCTTTTGTTAGGGATTTGACACGAATTTAATCAAAGATGAATGAGACTATTTTAATGAAATATATATTTCTAGGTTGCTCATTTAGAAAGAACTGGACACTACCTAACAATTAAAGATAACCAAATAGTACAACTTCATCCATCGACGTGTTTAGATCACAAACCCGAATGGGTTATATACAATGAATTTGTATTGACTACAAAGAATTACATTAGGACAGTTACGGATATAAAACGTAAGTATTACAGTTACTACCACTATAATAAAAACCTTTTAAAAATATTTGGCAATACGAGTTATTAAAATCGACCAGAAGTTGTAATTTTCGGAGATTTTGGCCTGTTTAACTCGAAAACCTAATGTGCTAAAAAGATTCAAAATTATGAAATACTGCCGTTCAAAGACAAGATGTATAGTTTGACATGTTTGGCTATGAAAATAATGTGAGGAATGTGTGTGCCTCTCACTTGCACGCACGCACGCCTTATGACGTAAAGAAGAGAGCGCGCTGGCCGTTTCGTGATACCTGCTCCTTTCGTCGGAGCTTTCTTACCGTGTGGCAGACTATATATACGAAAAAAAAATCGGTTCAACCAGGATGCCAGAAATGAATAGATGTTTTTTTTTAGATAAATCTTGTCTTGGGCGGCAGGATACTTGTCAGGTCTGGATTCTGTTTATTTTGTTACCTTGTGTTATGGTTTGAAACCAATTCTAACCTCAGGCGCTGTCATAGGGAAGCCCTTTCCCCTCAGTCCATAAATTAGTAAAAATTTGTATACCTAGGGTCACTCGATCAGTTATTGTCTAATGTTTTGACGGATGGCCGTTTGGGTTGGTGGAAGTTTTTACTCAAACCAAAACACCCTTTTAAAAACTTGGCCCCTTCATTGAATGGTCACGCCCCCTTTAATATGCGATATGACTATAGTATATTCAACTTCAAGGTTCAGTAGAAATAAATACAGGAATCGCGCACGCGGCAGCTGGCGCGTGGTTTCATTGGTTAAAACACTCGAATGTTGCAAGAGTAGGGATGTAGAAAATTAAACAGGTCAGTACTTGCGATGAAGCGTACAATGCATTGCAATGGACCGTTATATAGAAATATTTTGTTTTGAGTCCTACCCTGTCACTAAATCCGTTGTTGTCACGTGCGTTTGTTTACACTTACTTCATTTTGAAGATGAATATACTATACCCCCATTTCAGCCTAATTATAATTTTTCATTTGTATTTTCAGCGGATTGGTTATTAAAAATAGCACCTCAATACTACGATCTACAAAACTTCCCTCAATGTGAAGCCAAAAGACAGTTAGAAATCCTGCAAACGAGATTAGATTCTAAACAATATCAACAAGGGTTTTAAATTCTGTAAAACGTTATATATTTTTGGTTATATTTAGTTTTTAATTTTATAATATAATATTTAAAAAATATTTAACAATGTAAATGTGTTTTTCCAATGAAATTTCATTATTTATAACACTTTAGTGTCCGATGTTTAACCGAAACCGAAGGTTCGGTTTTCATACGCAGAAACCGAAACTGAAATTACTATGCAATTTTAGTAATTATTGTATATTTATGTAATTTTAGTAATTATTACATATTTATGCCAAAATTGTTGGACTTTGGGCACCTTAAAACTGAAGCTTTAAACAAGTTACACGTTCATGTGATAAAAAAAAATTAGCGATTTTTTCCTGGAATTTTTCTCTTAAACCGAACCTTTGGTCGGACACTACGCCACTTCATTCCACCTTATGTATGTGTTAAAATATTGTATTTAGTTGTTAATGTGGTTGATGTCCAATATACACATACAATAAAGAAACTGTTCTTTAGAGAAAATAGTTTTTAATTTCATAAATTAGGCTGGTGGCCGAATATATTTTTCTTTCCATTTTGGTAAGCGGCGGTGGCTGTCGTGAACACCTCGATCTACTATTCGAGAGGCCGGGGTTTAATCCTCGGTTGTGGAACAACTTTTTCACAGAAATAAAATACCGTCGTTTTCCCACCACGTTGGCTTGTGCTGTCGAAGATCTAAGCACAGTACAGAAAAAGGTTTGCAGTGGATAATGCCGCACTAGCACTCGGACCTGTGATTACTACCCGTGGGCACTGAAAGGGAGCAGCAAGGTAGCTGTCAGGTCTGTTGGCCGAGCTCACTTTAGGGACTTTAAAGCAACCAGGATCTGTACTAAGGCTGCAAGCGAAAATGATCCTTAAGCAGTTTGACGCCGGTCCAAGTGCACTGGCTGCCAATAAACTTAAGGATCAAAGCCGCTCACTTAGCCAAAAAAGCCGACAAAACTATGTTCGGATTCCTCGCTAAACTGTAGGTCCCGGGGTACAACAACAAAAATCCTCGTTAGAGGCTTGACCTTTACTACTACTACTACTACTAAGCTGCGGTGTCATAATTGTAATTTGAAATTTTTATTGTGGAATTTCTAGCTCCTATTTTTGATGCTTGGTGCGTAGAATTACCCCTGCAATTTTCGTGCAAAAATTCGTTATTGTAGTAAGTAGGATTCCAGAGGTACAGATTAAATAAAAACTGTTTTTTAGAAGTACCCTTATGAACTTTTTTTCATATTTTTTCATTTAGAATCAACCTTAAATATTTACTTAACTTTAACGCATATACATTTGAACTATGGGCCCTACAAAAATAGCTAAAGGTTCCCATTTTTAAATTTGTAAAAAGAAACTAATAACACTAAAATGAAATGTATATTTATAACAATATTATAATGAGTATAAAACAATTTTATAATTATAAAACAATATAATAATAGTCATAAAATAGTGTTTCCGCCGAATATTACCATAATAGTGAAGTGGAAGTATCTAACACTATGAGTGCAAGACCACCATAACTCAAAATTTATCGATTTTGAGATTTTTGCTCTATTACATTGTTCTAGATACTATCTTTGATCATACAATACCAGCATATCTCTAAATCGAAAGAATGTACTATAAATAACAAAAGTGTTACTATTGAATTTTTCCTGAAAATACTTTTCTTCATAAAACATCAACATAACTCAAAATATTTTTTTAAAAGTTTAACCCCCATAACTTTTTAGTTTTTGGGGGATTACTTTTAAAAACAATACGGATCTTCCCCTCGGTGAACTTGATTTTTCCTGAAAATTTCAAGTATAACGGATTATTCGTTCTCAAGTTTTCGCGTTCACAATAATCGTGAAATGGGACAGATGGACGGACAGACGGACATTTCAAAAAAAAAGTTGCCTATTTTTTCATGAAACAAATTTATATCCAAGAATTTTTTATCTAGGAAGATTTTTGAAAATTCGAAACTACCGTATATTATTCTAGCGCAGGCGCTGTGAATACTATAATAATACTTAAATATATTCTCGACCATCATGCAAAAAAAAGCTACTTTGCACAATTAATTTTAAAATACATTTTTGTGCAATGGCCGAAAATACTGTAAATAACAGATGCTAAACGTTTTTATTGCACTTACAGTCGGTTTCTGGAAACGTTTAATCCCTAATAAATCTGATGGACGTTTAGAGTAATTTTGTATAATGTCATTCCAAAGCAATTCGTCACATTTCAAGTGTCTGATTAGCTAATGGTTTGTTAAATAGTTTCAAGAAACAAATTTTCCACAATATCACTAATAAAGTTAGTGCAATAACAACATAACTCTATTTTCTGACAAATTGTCAATAAAATTTTGCTAAATTACTAAAGAAAAGGTCATCAACGAGGGTTTAAAGAATCATGAAATCCAAATAAATACAAATTTAACAGATGGTAATTAAAAAACTGTAAAACAAAAAATCTGAAAACTAAACGCCATTTTCTCAGCTCGTTCATTTTTGAGTTATGGTGGTCTTGCACTCATAGTGCGATATTAGCCCCTTTAATGCACATAAAAATGTACTTGAGACGTTAACGTGTACTTAGCATATTTATTAAAAGTTATTCAATAAATATTATTTATAAGGATGGGTCGTGGCATCACTGCCGGTAATGTTACGGTTCCTTAGATGGAACCGGAACTGGTAGTTCCGTTTTGAAAAAAAGCACAGTGACGTCGGAGCAGTGATTTTATCGGAAACAGTTAAAATCACTGTCACGAACCATCTCTACCCTTATAGAGATAAAGAGCTAGTTTTATTTCTTATATTTGAAAACTGAAAACCTATTAAATAGCTTTAGGTCCAAAACTAAATATCTGGGCGAATATTATTGTAAACATGGCCGAAAACGGGGCTAAAAAGAATAAGGTATTTCGACGTGCTACTTCCTCAACCTCGTATCTTCTCTTATTACTGAATAATCGTCATTAATTCAGTGGCTGGAGATGTTTTTGATCCGGTTAAACTTACTATTCCGCTGAATATTCTTGGTAACACTATTATAAAATTACATAAAAAGATAAAAATGACAAGCTTTAAATAACAGTTATTCACGGGACTAGTGAGTTAATCGAAATATTGCCCGCAAGAAAATTGATTGATTAACGCGTACCATACTTTTTATCCAACACCTGTTTATTTTGCTGAAGATATGTTTTTATATTCAATGTACAAATCGTCCATGCAATTCCGCGTGACGTCATTTGACACTAATGTAAGAATCAGTCATGTGTCATTGTAATCCTGTTTATTGGAGCTTTTTTCCTTTGTGTTAAATGACGCGGTATTGCAGTATCATCGACGCAATGCCATTAAAACGTCATAGTTACTGTATTTTAGTAACTTTGGACCAAAATAATTTAAAATTAAATACGATTTTTTTTTAACAAAGTTATTTACAATGTTGTTATCCAACCTTCGTTGCTAGGGGAAGGGAAAGTTACTTTTTTCTCATTCAGACAAAAAGCTAATAAATAGTAACTTCAAACTATGACGTTTTAATGTTACTGTCAACGGGGGTGACTTCGTACGGTGTGGGTGACTTCGGACACTTTTTCGCAAAACCCTCTGAACCAAAGCCGTGGAGTTGTGTGCACACATGCTTTGGTTCAGAGGTTTTTGCGAAGAAGTGTCCGAAGTTAACCCACACCGTCCGAAGTCACCCCAGTTGACGGTGCTTGTAAAATCTATTAAAACAATATATTACCATAGAGTGTTTAAGATAAGGTGTTGGATAAATTAAATAAAAAAAAGTTACGATTGCTGACAAGCTTCAAACAGATTATCAGCTAATTCCGAAACTTTTTTGTATGACTCGCATTGTTTTAACAAAAGAGGATGAACAGATTCTTCTCCCAAATACGCGCCAGCGATGGCTCCAGCCATGCAGGCTATTGTGTCTGTGTCCCCTCCTAAGGTTATTGCATACTGAATTGTCCTTCTTAAAATATTATCAGTCTAAAACATAAAAGATGAAAAACAAAATAAACAAGTTTTCTTATTTCGGAAAAATAAATTTGAAAAAAACATTTTTATCCCCTAACCTTACTTCCATTTTACCAAAAACAATCCAAGCTTTGGATAATAAACCTTTGATCCAAAAAGTCTTTTTATTGTAATAAAATTTCACAAAAAAAAAAACAGATATCTTTATCTTTTTTGTATGATTATTTTTTTTGGGAGATACATCTTTAGATCAAGAAAAAGGTATACATGGAACTTAGGAAGTCTAGGTCACTTTTCAAGGCTTGTTGCGAAGAGCTTACAAGTGCGATGAGGGGGTGTGAGAAAGAGCAGAGACCAGACAAGAAAGAGAAAGACTATGGGCTACAAGGAATCGTTGAATAATAGCCGCGACTGCATATTAGCAACAGTTTGGACTTTTTAGAGCACAGTTCAAACAAAACAGCTGGGACGCTCTTTATTTTTATTTTATTTATTATTAAAGTCCAAAAGACTGCAAACACCGTGTATACCAAAAAATTACTTGGGTTACCTTATTTACGTGTCCTAAATTTCAAGTTGAGGTCTAAGATATCAACTTGAAACCGTAAAAAATTTAAAGGGGGGACTTTAGACATGCACTGTATACTAACCTTTATTGTTGGAATATCATTCAGCGCTCTTAAAAAGCAATATATCGCAGTTGGTACTGATTCGTGTGCACCAATCGAGTTTCCTAAAGAACATATAACCTCGTCGTCAGTTTCGTCGTCATATTTTTTAGTTAACAAATGTTCAACTATTTTCATTTTGTATTGATATGCTTTATCTTCTCCCTCATCAATCACCCTAAAAAGGATAATAAAGCTATTCAGGTATTTTTGATTTATCTAAAATGTACGTTTTTATTATAATTATTAGCTAAACCTTTTCCGGAATATTTTTTCGCGCGGCATGTTTGTATCGCCTAAATTATTTTTATAACTCGTCCGCGGTTCTGTGGGCTTTATGCAGTGTTTCCGATTTTCCAGTAATTACTGGCATCTGCCAGTAAGGGAACGTTCAAGTATTATGTAAAGCAAATTTTGATCATTTTGTAACGCTATTTTCCTGTACCATTAACATGGGCGTAACACTCCAAAATGACTCCCCCCCCCCTAGGAGCGTTACGTAATACTTGAACGTTCCATAAAGAAATTGTAAATGCAAATTTTCCACTAAACTTGCCAGTAAAGGCTTAATGCCAGAAATTTCCAGTATTACCAGCCCAGAAAATTAATTTAGAAAAACTATAAAATTTGAAAATTTTTGTGAAATTTTAAAACCGACTTAATAATAATAATAATAATAATAATCTTTATTCACCCAACAGAATAATCCATTTACAGGGTAAAATATTCAATATACATAATATATCATATTATATAGCTATTAATAAATATATATAAAAAAAAGAAAAATACACTAATGTGACCTATTATAGGTTTGTAGTGTATAACATTGAGTTTAATGAGCAAATATTAATATCAGTGTCAACTGAGTTAATTAAGGTATTATAGTTATCACACATAATATTTAAAGGCGATTTTGACAAAACATTTGTTCTACTAAGGTTACACAAAAATGTTTCTCTATGGCGTGATCCTAGTCTGGAGACCTTAAAATTTATTTGAGTTAAAAGCTCTGGACAATCGATTAGATTATGTAGGAGCTTATAAAGAAAGCTTAAAGAAAAATTGATTCTTCTTGTATAAAGAGAAAGTATACCAAATCTGTCGAGTAACACAGAATGATCAAAACCTTGTTCAGGATAAACACCCTCTTGTTTGAAATATAAAAATTTTAAAAATCGTCGGTTGATTGCTTCTAAAGCATCTATTTGCACATTATAAATGGGGTACCAAACTAGTGATGCGTATTCCAGCCTAGATCTTACATAAGCAAAAAAAAGCGATTTTAAGCTTAAAGTATTATTAAAAGATTTTGAATTCCTTATAATAAATCCCAACATTTTTGAAGCTGAAGAACATACCTCAGATATATGTTTCGAAAAAGACAAAGTAGGATCAAAAATTACTCCAAGATCCTTGATTTCATGACATCTTTCCAGATTTATACCATTAATGTTATACTGGTAATCAATAATATTATGTTTAGTGGTAAAAGATATATACTTGCACTTTTTAATATTAAGGTTTAGTTTGTTATGCTTGCACCATTGAACTAAGTTATTAATCTGGTTTTGAAGAACTGTACAGTCTTTAATAGACTTGATAATCAAATAAAACTTAAAGTCGTCAGCAAACAGTATTTTATCGCAGTCTATACATAGAGGTAAGTTATTTATAAACATAAGAAAGAACAAGGGGCCCAGGTTAGACCCCTGCGGAGAACTCCGGACGTAGGAACAAAAGCAAACGAAAAGTACCCATTATAAAAAACAATAAGTTTACGATCAAGTAAATATGAAAAAAAGAAAATAATTAAAGTCCGATGGAAGCCAAAAGATTCAAGTTTTTGTAAGATTACATAAAATTAAAACAGTCCATTAAAGTTAAATTTTTCGCCTGCGGCGCTAGGACTTTCTTATATTTTGTAATTTTAAAACTTTAGCGTAAAAGTCGTAAAAATTTTCCTTTTCTTGCATTATGAAAAATTTTAAATTATGCTTGCTATATTTTAAAAAAAGTTCGCTTGAGTCTTCTTAGATGTATTTTTTAAATTTAATATTGTAAAACTAGATTTGTCTCGAGTCAAAGATTTAATTTTTTCCTCTTGAGAAAATTATGTGTCAAATTTCAAAATGATCATAAGATTCTCAGGTGCCGAAAATCTGCAAAAAGTTGGCCCTAAATGCGTTTCTCAGCTAAAAAAGTATTTAAAAAATATGTCAATCTGGACTTAATTTAATGTATATTAATAATATAAAATAATTTAACAAAAACAAAATGAGCCAAATAAGAGCACCCAAAAAGGCCTCTTATTTTATATTATTAATATATTAAATTAAGTCCAGATTGAGATATTTTTTAAATGCTTTTTTAGCTGAGATTTAGTGTTTTAGGGGCAAGTTGCCTTTTTTTGATATTTGTTTATAAATTTTTGGATGCGGCTTCACCTCTTAAATTTTGGCATGCCAGTTATTGATCACCCTGTAGATAATATAGTGGTCACTAAGAGGAATTTTAGAGTTTTTTAAAACTATTCTTACTCATTTTTACTAGCATCTTCAACAGCAGTAATTTTTTCACCAATATCCTGACAAAATTTAACAGGATCAATTTTCTCTTTAGGGTCATAACCTAATGCCTGATGTATTGCAATGGCTTGTAAAATTGCTCCATTTACTCCCAACATATTTGTATGTGTCAATTTAGATGCCTTATCAGCAACTTCGATCATTCTTTCATAATTATTATGGAAATAAAGGGGGATTGGGGCTATTCTCATTGCCCCTCCATTTCCATATGAGCCACTTCCACTGAACTGCTCACTTGCAGGTTTGAACACATCTGCATATTTACTGTTTTTCATCTTCTCAAAAACGTCAATCACATTTCCCCCATAGCCTCTGTCAGGAGCTTTAAAAAACTCTTTGACAAATAGTTTGGCTAAAAATGTGTAGTCTGGCTCTGGCTTTTCAATCAAGAATTTCGCTACTGATATCATCATTGCTGTGTCATCTGTATATTTTTTAAAAGGTACTAAAAAAGAAAAATATATAATTTTTGTTTAATGAAACAGCATGGCTCTTAAAAATCTTTGACTAAAACTGCTCGGTACAGTTGTAAGACTTTGACTTTTTTTAAGTGCTCTGCCTGGTTAAAACATACTAACTAATTTTTTTTTTAATTTTTGGCTTATCTGTATATACCAGTAGTTCTATGCCATATTTATCTATTCTCAGAGGCGCAACCAGGTGAAAATGTTGGGGGGGCTTGAGCCCCCTATATATACCGGGTGCCACAAAATAGTGGCACACCCCTATTTGGTAAGTAAATAAACAAAAAAGTTGTTTATTTACTTACCAAAATAAAATTTGGAGGATGTAAACAAACTGTACGTTTTGACATTATAAAAAATATTCTGTCACTTCTGGTTTCGCCCGAAATTACCTCAACCTTTGATTTTTAAATGGAACACCCTGTATATTTTTACATATTTTAATTAAAAATTGAATTCTGAGTACAACCATGTATAATTTGTCATGTCATTTTTTTATTAAATTTTAATTTTAAATCTAGTATTTTTTCCCAATAAACTTTGATTGAAATACAATGATATGGGTATCAATCTTTTAAGAAAAAAATATGTGATTTAATGGTACTACGGTACCAGTATCTTCCCATTAAAAAAAATTCAGTTTTATTGCAAAAAATGATTTGCCGAGTTTTAAAGAGCTCCAAATTGGTTAATAATTAAATAAAACGTTGTTTCATATTTTTCCCAAGAAAATTACTAAGCCAAGAATAATTTTGCATATTTCAAAGCTAACTAGATTTAAAATTAAAATTCAATTAAAAAATTACATGTTCTGTCAAAATTTGACAAATTTTTGTAGTCAGAATTTAATTTTTAATCAAAATATGTCAAAATATACAGGGTGTTCTATTTAAAAAACAAAAGTTCGGGTCATTTCTGGCGAAACCGGAAGTGACAGGATATTTTTATACAGTTTATTTCATTATTTACATCCTCCAAATTTCATTTTAATAAGTTAATAAACAAAAAAGTTATAGGGGGGTACCACTATTTTGTGGCACCTGGTATATATGTATATGTAAAAAATATATGCCCAATTTTACTTTTATAGTTTGATTTGGGGGGGGGGGCTTAACAAAATTTGGGAGGTCTACCCCCCCCTAGTTACGCCCATGTCTATTCTCCAGGTTTCCCACAAGTCAGGGAAATGGAAATTGAAACCTGGAAGTCAGGGAATTTGGTCATTTTTTCAAAAAAGTCAGTGACAATAGCAATAGTAATTAGGAAATTTTAAATATGAAGGGCAAAATAGGGATTTCAGGTAAGAAAAATATAGTCATTTGAAATGTGGTGCTATAGGCTTAATTTTCACCATATATGACTATATGTTAACTCCAGGCCTGGTACTTTTTATCTGCCTATCTCTATAAAATTTTGTAAACATAGATAGGTACCTAGATAAAAAGTGTGTGGACCTAAAATATAGTCCACATGGTGTAAACTAAGCCGTAGAAAAATGATCAAGATATAAATATATTAGTAGAGCTAGTAACTATATCATGACTATTCAACCCTGAATGTGCATTAATTTATCTCCACCCTGCCCTATCTTAAAATTATTATTTTTAATAAAATTTAATCACAAAGGCACTAAATATCAATAATGAAAAAATTTTCCCAAGAAAGAGTAGTTATGTATGCATTCAGGTTTGAACAGTCATGAGATATCCCAAATAGTACCGGTGATCTAAGAATATTCTCTAATTATTCTATTTGGAATATTCTTAGAATAAACTTTTAGATATGCTATGATTATGCTTAAAACTTGCGCTTAAAATGCATAATCTATGCATATGCATGACATATCCTTATAATTTTCTTATATCATTCTTCTAATACATATTCTGAGAATGTTCTTAAAAATGATGCTATGCATATTCTAAGAATGTTCTGATAGGTTTATTTGAATTTGTCACAGTTCTGCAATATATTTTTGACATGTTGGAGTTGTAATTCTACAGTAGCCAATAAAAAATTATACATTTAATTGTTTTTGGTGATTCCAATCGTGTATTATTTGATTATTATTATAGACCTAAGTCTAGGGATTGGTGATTTTATCAAGTTTACTGTTTGTAAGCTATGTAAGATGGTATTGTAAGCATAGAAAGCTATGTACCTGTATACAAACAAATTAATGCATGAAAATGTTAATATTTCTGAATTTTAAATGTTATCTATTTATAATCTTTATCTTAACTTGAAACCTTATAAGAATGTTCTACGTAAAACATTGCATATTCTTAGAATCACACAATATTCCCAATATTTATTTTAAGAATATTCTTAATTATTATTTTGTGCTATGCAGGATTGTATGAGCTATATTCACCTTTTGTTTCTGGATCTTCTAATTTATCAAAGTATCTTTGGATAATAATCTTATCACCAGCACTAATATCATTCCCTTCATATGGAGATCCTAAGCAGTCACCCATGAGAGAACCAAATAATGACCCTCGAAACTTACTCTTAAGTACTGAAGTCTCAAGAGTTGAAGACATTCTTATTTGCTTTAATATAATAGACATTAATTACAATAATATTATTACTTTGTATCAAAATATTAAATATATTTTGCTTTAATCTAACAACTAAAATAAAACCTAACCTCAACCGGCTATTATTAAAATTGAGTACCCTTATCTTTTTATAAATACATAAAATATAAACTTTTGGCAAGTAAAAAATATTACATAATTTTAAAAAATACTTGAATTAGAATAAATTTTAATACCTATAAGTAGGCTTTATTTACTTTAACAAAAACAGATCATATATTAACCTATATATACGTAACTTGAATGGGTGACCTTGAACTATGTTTTAAATGGCCTTGTAAAAAACAACCACCAGTAGCGCTGCGATCAGGGCGATTTGCAGCGAGGAGCCTGTGTTAACCGCATCAGTTAGTACAAATATTTGGAAATGACAGATCTCGCTAAACACGTTGATTTGACGGTTTTGTAAACCTTTTTGAAAATGGTTTAGGTATGTATTTTATTCTCACAAAAACACTAGTAAATAGAAAATACATAACGGGTTACTACGGTTGCCTCGCTAAAATTCACCTACGGCTTTGTGTGAGCCATTTTTACCTTTGTTATTTGCAGGAATACAGTTGTTATGGTCGTCGTGTTCGCTTGTTTAATACTAGAAATTCAGTATTTTAATCAAAAACAAAATGACGAGAGAAGAAAAAGTTTGTGACAGACTGAAGAAAGTGTGAAAAATCCAAGTTTAAGGTGAGGTCTTCGAAGAAAGACAGTAGCATCACTTTATTTATCAGAGGCTTGTTCGAGATTCGAGTTCAGAACTGGTTCTGACCAATGGAGGTTTAATCCTTATTACCATGTGACTTTAAATAACCAATAAACAGTAGTCCAGAACTGATTCTAGCGTATCCCGAACAAAGCTCAGGTATTTTATCTAGGTATTAGTATTTTTGCACTCAATCCTTTAAGTGGTTGATAATAATATGTATATTGTAAAATTGAATTCTCGTCAAGTTCAAAACTTCTCAGCTGTTTTTTGCACTTGGCAGTATAATAAATAAAATTTTTTTTTAGTGGACCTTACTGAAGTGCAATTACCTGAGGATTATGTACCAATAAAAATTAGGAAACTTGGGACAGGTAATTTTTTTAAGCTTATATCTAGATATTAACATGTACAGTGCCATATGATGCATATTTAGGTGTGTTCGTTGGTTCCTGCACTTTACAGTTGAACACAGTCATTTGTCATGTTAAAGAATTGAAAAAAGAATACAGTACTTATTTGGTTAAGTAAAAAGTGTATGTCAATTCAGTCCTAACGAACAGACTTATTTAAATAACTAATTAGTGCCTCAAAAATTCGCCATTGTGGGAGCAGTCGAGCCATATGGCTCAACATGTACTATTGTGTGTTGTGGTTTTATAGTAGTGCTTTGGATTTTATATATTTATATGGCACAAAATTCAACGTGGCCTTTAAGCCAGAAAACCCTGTGGAAAATTTATTTTTTTTTTTCAATAAAAAATCTTTTTTTTTTAATGTTAATTTTTTTTATTCATTTTTCTTAAGTATTTGGGAAAATGCAATATACCATTTACTATGTATAATATATAATGGAATCGTAGCATTACATATCTTAACGGCTTGTTTTTAAAGTAATATCAACATCCCTGATAAATATACATCTGCAAAAAATGCGTAAACCTAGGTCATAGAGCATTGGAAATTAAATCATCACAATCCTAATCTTGCCATGGACATGACCAAAAATATGCTAATTATAAATTATTTATTTTCAGAGGAGCCTGCATGCACGGCAGAGTTGGATATTATATACAGTGCGGTCCAAAAGTCACCCCCCTTTTAAATTTTGAACGAGTTGAGATATCGACTTCAAATTTAGAACTCTTAAATAAGACAACTTAAACTATCTTTTAGCATATTTTATTATTTGATATTTTCAGCTCTTAAAATGTGGGCAGGGGGGCATGGGGGGACATTTTTTTAAATGGAAAGGGGGGTCGTGTGATACATCATTTTAAAGCTTATAAAATTCTCTATTTAAACTAACAATTTTAAATTTTTTAAAAATGTTTTTTAAGGTTTTGATTTTTCAATTTTTTGTGCTAAAACATTCGATTTTTTAAGTTTTTTTTTTATAAATTTTTATTCATGTCAACTAAAATTAGTTTAAAAGTATAATTAACATTTTTTTATGATGAAATTAGGCATTTTTAAAAAATTATTTGTTTTTTTTTAGAGGAATTTTAACATTAATACCCATTTTCAACCCCATTTTAAACCCAATTTTTTTTTTAATTTAAAAATATGGAGTTAAATGGAGAATTTTATAAGCTTTAAAATGATGTATTACACGACCCCCCTTTCCATTTAAAAAAAGGTGCCCCCATGCCCCCCTGCCCACATTTTAAGAGCTGAAAGTATTAAATATATGCTAAAAGATAGTTTAAGTTGTCTTATTTAAAAGTTCCAAATTTTAAGTCGATATCTCAACTGGTTCAAAAGTTAAGAGGGGAGGGGGTAACTTTTTGACCGCTCTGTATAATGGAGTTTAAAGATTTTGAACAAAATAAAGAAAATAGGCCTTTAAATATCATGCATATTGACATGCCCACTACTTCTTAGTTTTAAAACTACCTTATTTATTTTTTTATTATATTATTTTATTTTTAATAAACGATTTTTTTATTTTTCAACTCTGATTTATTCACCCGATAAAATAAATTCTGTGGCTTGGTTCTAAAAGGGCCAATGTCAGTTTGTCAATAGCAATGTTTTCACGTCCACTCTGGTTTTTGATAACGCTGCTGACAAATTGGCATTGACCTTTTTAGAACCAAGCCACAGAAATAAATTTAAAATATGCGTGGTGAGCTGCCTAGAGCTGACGTCATTTGACCTTGGTAACTGTAGATTTTTATACCTAATTGACCGTGAATTATTTTAATTCATTTAACACCCAATAGATGTCACTAGTAGTGATTTTAGTGACTACAATCAGTGTGTTGGAGTAAAGCGTTACAGTTTCAAATATAGAGGTTAATATATGAAACAGATCAATTACATTTTTGGAAAAGTTGCCAACGTTAACCGGGTACTTCCACTAACGTCTACGTCCCACATTCAACTCGGTCTTTCGCGCTGTTGCCAAATTGTGCAATTTAATATCTTTGGTTTTTGGCTGTTTTGGTGTTTTTTTATGCAAAAAAACACCAAAACAACCAAAAACCAAAGCAAAATATATAATATTAAATTGCACAATTTGGCAACAGCGCAAAAGACCGAGTGCATTTGCGACGTAGACGCTAGTGGTACTACCCGTTTATGTGGCAACGTTGCCTTCAAGAAAAAAACAAGCGCCTAATTGCAGCTCTCCTTGCACGAAGTTTGTTTTGGTTTTTTGTTGTTTGGTGTATATGAAGTTAAAAAATTAAGTAGGTACGTGCATGAGATGAAAGCAATTAAGTATATCGAGAGAAAACGCAATATGTACTCACGGCTTGTTTTTATATTATTTCTATTTCTGAATCATGATGCACCCTGAGTATATCAGGGTGCACCCTGTAATACAGGACTTGTATTGCTTTTCCATTTTGAAAATTTTCAAAATTTCGGAAAGCCTTGTATTCGTGCGAAACTTTTTTTTGCGTATTTTTGCGTTTTATGACGTTTTATGTCGATAAAAATCATTCAAGCAAACAAAAATTGTCGGGCGGTCGATCGATCTATCCGGGAAATCTTGTGGGCATGATAACTTAAGAACGCTTTAAGCTAGAGACTTAAAATTTGGCACACAGGTATGTTACCAAAAGTTCTCAATCGGCATTGTTTTTGGTAAACATTGCGGTAAGGGGGGCAAATGGGGAAAAATACATTTTTTTAGAAAAAATAGAAAATTGCTATATAGGGGTTTTTGAGGTTGAATCTGATAATAAAAAAATATATAATTCCACCTCTGAGGGGGTGAGGGGGTAAATGTTTTTTAAATGTTTTTAATATTTTCTTCAAAATTGGTATATAAAAGTTTATGGGGTCGAGGAAACTGAATCTGATAATAAAAAAAATTCTAACTCCACCCCCGGGGGGAGGAGGTGATTATTTTTATATATTTACAATATTCTAGTGAAAATTAGTATATAGGGGTTTTTCGGTATCTGAATCTGATGAAAAATTCTAATGCGCAAAAGTGTTCTGGCAAGCATATACAGGGTGGCCACAGAATTTTATTTGGAAAATTCCCTGACATTTCCTTGATTTTGAAAAAAAAATCCCTGACAATTTTTCATATTTTTCCTCGACATTTCACTGACTTTTTTTGGTTTTTAGGTAAAAAATATATAAAAAAGGTATAAAATAAAAAAAATAAATTCCAGGATTCTCAATAAAATTCCCCGATTTTTAATTTTTTTCAATAAAATTCCCTGACAAATTAAATTCCCTGACATTTCCCTGACTTCCCTGACATGTGACCACCCTGATATACAAATATACTATGCGCAGAAGTGTTTGGTGGAACATACTTATGTGCAGAAGGGTTTAATAATACATATGAATGCGCAAAAGTGTTCTGGCAAACATATACATATGCGCAGAAGTGTTTGGTGGAACATAATTATGCGCAAATGTGTTTAATAATACTTATATACGAATGCGCAAAAGTGTTTTATAAAACATATACAAATATTTTTTCTAATTTCACCCCCTGAGGGGTGGGGGGTATTTTTTGTAAAAACTGATATAATGGGGTTTTTGAGGTTGCTGAAAGTGAACCTGATAATAAAAAAAACTCTAACTCCACCCCCCCAAGGGGCGGGGTTAGTTTTCTTGAAAATTGGTATATTGGGGTTTTTAGGTTGCTGAAACTGAATCTTATAATAACATTTTTCTAGTTTATGTGAAAATTAGTATATTGAGGTTTTTAGGGTTGCTGAAAGAGAATCTGATAATAAAAAAATGTAACTCCACCCTCTAAGAGGCGGGGGGTAGTTTTGGTGAAAATATTTTTAAGTTTGCTAAAAGTGAATCTGATAATAAAAAATCTATTTTACGCGCGGCGGTGAAAATTGGGGAAGCTCTTTTACTGGGCAGTGTATTTTTTTTCTAATTTCGTGAAAACTGGTATATTGGGGTTTTTGAGGTTTCTGAAAGTGAATCTGATAATAAAAAAATATATAAATCCACCCCGAGGGGCTGACCGCGTCTGAAATTTGTACAAAAGAGTTCCTTTTTGCAAAGAGATCCTCGGAGTTCCTCCAGAGTTCCTCCTGTGTTTCTTAAGAGTTCCTCTCTGGAAGGGGTAATTTTTGGCAAATAAGCCGTAGAAATTAGCGCTGTGCAAGCACTACTGCCAATAAGGGACCCTCAAAAGGTTGCTGAAAGAGAATCTGATAATAAAAAAGTGCTAACTCCACCCCCTAAGAAGCGAGGGGTAGTTTTCGTGAAAACTGATTTATTTCTAAGTTAAAAAGTAAATCTAATAATAAAAAATCAATTTTTAGCGTGTAAAATAGGAAAGCTCTTTTACTGGGCAGTGTATTTTTTAAGTGAAATCACTTATTAATTTATAGATTTACTGCAATGATAATAGAATTATAATCTTTGTAACAGACTTTGTCTCATATGCCAGATCAGATTTTTTTCTTGCTTAAGTACCCACTTTAAGCGCGTAAAGTGGGTACCTATCATTTACGTGATTAAACTTGAACACAGATTATTAATCTGAGATTAATAAATTA
The DNA here is from genome assembly GCA_958510825.1 of Brachypterus glaber. Taxonomy (NCBI): domain Eukaryota; kingdom Metazoa; phylum Arthropoda; class Insecta; order Coleoptera; family Kateretidae; genus Brachypterus; species Brachypterus glaber. Next base: position 15,377,097 of record OY294046.1, read on the forward strand.
CATAACAAGGTTGCGTGTGTCCAATAAAAATACACACGAATATAATAAGCTTACATTGTCGGCAAAAAAATAGTGCTGCCGACAAAATAATACTTTTACCTAATTTAATTTAGCCTAATACTATTAGTCTAAAGGTCGTTTCAGGCATAATTATCACTAACTACACTAAACTGAATTAAGAAATTAAAATTAGGAAACATAACCTCAAATTCTATAATAAATTTTCCGTGGTATGCAACAATTAAGATAAAAGATAAAATATAGCATAAAATAATGATAGAATCTTAAAATACACCATAGAAAAAACAGAATTTCTGAAATACACAAACTTTAGTGCAAAACTTTATAAACAATCCTTATCCAAGTATCAAAATAAAAATGAAGATGGCGACACCTCTGTATTTAAAAAATTAGTACATTTTCAGTGTTAAGGAGAAACACAGTAGTTACATAAGAAAATAAAAGGTACTTTTGGAGATAAGCTGGTTTGAAAACACGATTTTTAGACCCGACAACTGCAAATATAGTTATAATCGTCCTACGAAATAGATATTTGTTTTTTTTTACTTATTCAGTCGTATTTACACATACTTATTATCTATTTGGCAGTTACCTTATTGTTGCATACTACGGAAAATTTATTATAGAATTTGAGGTTATGTTTCTTAATTTTTTTAATTTCGAAATTTCTTAATTCAGTTTAGTGTAGTTAGTGATAATTATGCCTGAATCGACTTTAAGAGATTAGAGATTCAAACTTCTCCGAATGATCCCAAACATTTTTAGAGTAAAAAAACTTTGGGGTGCGAACTTCATCGAGATATCTTTAAAATTTACTATTTATTACGCCATTTAAAATTTATTTTATATTTAATGTAAAATTCAGTTTCCAAACCCCGCATAAAGATTTTTAACGAAATATGTCAAAATCTAGGTTTTTTGACGCCATTTTAAATCCGCCATTTTAAATTTTTGAATTTTACATTTAATTTTTTATGTCAAATTCGGATTTAGCCAAAAATCCCCTAACTTTTGACAGAAAAAAAAATATTTTGCTACTTCCGGTTTTACCGGAAGTGCTGACAACTTTCATATTTTAAGTGCGACATCTAAATGCCTTACATTTTTGCAATCTAATAACACTAATAAGTGACATTTCAAATGTCAAATTTTATTTTAATTTTGTTTTATGTTTTTTAACTAGGTGCACCATGACATATTTAATAAATCATGGTACCATTTAAAAGTGCAAGAAATATGGAAACGATCCATGCGCTAACTTTTTATACAAGTGGAATAACTACCCTGGTAGAAAAGTACATAAATCTAACTTAACATAACATTAGATTACTGACATTTATATGTTTAGTCTCAAACGTTATACAGAAAGTTATAAAATATATAAATCTAACCTTAAAAACTAACGTTTGACAAAAACGTTATAAAATACATAAATCTAACGTTAGTTTTCTAACCTTATTCTAACTTTAAATATTTTTTAAATTTCCGTTATTAATACGTAAGCTATATTAGAAAATACTCATTTCAGATAGATATGTGCCTAGGTTTGATAGTTATCCGTAAAAAGTTTGAAAATTCTCAAAAAATAAAAAAAACACTTGATTAAATAGACAGTAACATTAAATATGAGCTATCGTTCTTAAATATAATATATCTAACAATCAAATATTTTTCTATTATAAATATATTAAATTACAATATAATTTATATTTATTGTTTCCATAATAAGTTTAAAAAATATCCCCCAAAAGTCAAAATTATACCCAGGTAGCGTGTGATGTTATGTTACTAGAATTTAACATCACATTATAGTAATTTTTTTGATGTTAATGTGTACACGTTACTGTAATGTGAAAAAGTTGATGTTAAATTGAACACGTTAATGCGATGTGAAAAAACTGATGTTAAATCTATGTGAAATTTGTGATATTAAATGATGTCCCCAAATGAACTACAACTTACCAACGCGGACATTCTCGATTCCCATTGGTTGTTTTCATCACATGTTCATATTGCCACGCGAGTTTTGGTTTTTACAAAGTAATATTTTCTATTGGTGTGAAAAACAGACATACTGAGATTTGTGGTGTGAAATCAAAGAAATAATAGTCTTTGTGTGAAATGGATCAACTAGGTGTAAGTATTAACAAATTATATTTATAATTAGCTAGGTATAAGTGGTCGAAATAACTGTTTTGACAAAACTAACCTAATATTTGTTGTATTATTTTTTTTTTATTGCATATTTATTACGAAATGTATTGTTTTTCTCAAGCTTAATAATTAATTATTATTAGTTATTGGATATACCTACTTAAATAATAATAAGAATATTATTGATGTTATCACAAACACGTTATTTTTGTGACATCCCATTGATGTTATCACAAACACGTTATTTTTGTGACATCCCATTGATGTTATCACAAACACGTTATTTTTGGGACATCACACTGTGATGTTAATGAAGTAGGACTTAGGACATCCATGCGATGTCACATCAATGTTAATGCCACAAGTATTGTAACATCACAAGTCACATATTAACATGGTTCTAACATGAATGTGATGTTATTTTGCTACCTGGGTAGTAAGTCTGGCAACGCTGTACTAGAATTGAACAAATATTTTAAGATTCTGAATGTATAAATAAATATTAACTAACTAAATATAAAGTTTTTCTGAGAGGTAAACGTATTTATCGAAGTATAACAGCATATTACACGAAAAATATTTAGGGGCACCTAAAAAGATGGCTAATTTATAAATATATGTAACGAAATTATGTTTAAAAATATTATGATTGCTAAAATATATTAAGATTAATTTATATGAATAAATTTTTCTCCAGCTGTCATTTTATGATGCAGGTAGAAATTTTCTAGTTGGCCACGCCCCCTGCGAAAGAAATTACTTATAACGTATTTCTAACTTAAAAATCTAACGTTAGATGAACGTTTGTAACTAACGTTTGATTCTAACGTTAAAAAGCGGGACACTTGCACATATTTTATAACGTACTTTTATACAGTTTTTTAACATTAGAAAAACGAAAATTTCTACTAGGGTACTTTTTTTTTAGTTTTAACTACAATCTCAATTTTGAATTAAAAATTAAAATTGGTAAATCATTTGACTTGTATAAAAAGTTAGCGCATGGATCGTTTCCATATTTCTTGCACTTTTAAGGGTCACTTGCACCAAATTTTGGTACGGGATTAACTCAGCTAAACCGAGTTTAAGTTAAAAATGCTGCGTTCTGATTGGTCAGCTGTCAATTTAATCCAAGTTTAAAGTTAAAACAGCATTGGTGCAAGTGGCCCTAAATGGTATCATGGTACCATGGGTGTACATGTGTACCAAATTCAAGAATCGCTTAAAACCTCCTAATTTAAAGAATTATACAAGTTAAGAGAAAATTGTTTTTTTAGCATTGATAGTGTCCATTAGAGTTTATCAAAGATTTCATGGCGCACCTAATTAAAAAAAAAAACAAAATTAAAATAAAATTTGACACTTGAAACGTCACTTATGTGGTATCAAGGTTTTCAGAAAAGTGTACAGATTCCAAAAATGCAAGGCATGTAAAAGTCGCAGTTAAAATGTAAAAGTTGTCAGCACTTCCGTTAAAACCGGAAGTAGCAAAATTTTGTATATCAAAAGTTGTGGTTTCTTAAGTTATTATAGTTACCAAATTAAAATTTTTTATCTTTACAAATACCCTAGTAGAAATTTAACGTTAGAATAACGTTTTTCTAATGTTATAAAATATGTGCAAATGTCCCGCTTTTTAACGTTAGAATCAAATGTTACTTAATCTAACGTTAGATTTTTAAGTTGGAAATACGTTATAAGTACGTTTAATTTCTTACTTTCGGAGGGGGCGTGGCCAACTAGGAAATTTATAATGCATCATAAAATGGCAGCTGGAGAAAAATTTATTTATATAAATAAATCTTAATATATTTTAACAATCATAATATATAATTATAAAATAGCCATCTTTTTAGGTGGCCCTAAATATTTTTCGTGTAATATCCTGTTATACTTCGATAAATACGTTTACCTCTCAGAAAAACTTTATATTTAGTTGGTTAATATTTATTTATACATTTAGTATCTTAAAATATTTTTTCAATTATAGTACAGCGTTGTCAGACTTTCTATAATTTTGACTCGACTTGGGAGATATTTTTTTTAAACATTATAGAAATAATAAATAATTATCAAACTTAGGCACATAGCTGTCTGAAAGGAGTATTTTCTACTATAGCTTACGTATTAATAATGGAAATTTAAAAATATTTAAAATTAGAATAAGGTTAGAAAAAGGTTAGAATTTAGTTAGGAAACTAACGTTAGATTTATGTATTTTATAACGTTTTTGTCAAACGTTAGTTTTTAAGGTTATATTTATATATTTTATAACGTTTTTGTCAAACGTTAGTTTTTAAGGTTAGATTTATATATTTAATAACGTTTTTGTATAACGTTTGAGACTAGACATAAAAATGTCACTAATCTAATGTTATGTTAAGCTAGATTTATGTACTTTTCTACCAGGGAAGTTAATGAGGGTGTACATTGGATCTGTAACACCCGGTATTGAAGTTGCATAAAATTTTGTTTCCAAACCACCGTGCATAATGTAAACTTAATTGTTTTTCTAAATAATATTTATTCAAATGATTCCTTTGAATTAGACTTTGTATGGAGCAATCAATTATTGTGATATCGTATTGTTCAAATATTCACGATGATAAGATTTAAAAATACTTGTTCATATTATGCCAGGAAACAAGAAAGAATTTTAAAAAAATTATTGAAATATCCATTAAATATTTATAGTGTTATTGGTTTACCGTTTAAAATTTTTAATAATACGGGAAAGCCTTGAATTTGTGCAAAAAAAAAATCTTATTTTTTTTTTGGTTCTAGGTTCTCTCGACTGGAGATACGAATTCCCTTTGTAAATAATTACCAGTCGTGGGACACCGTTAAATATGCACCCATCATTGAAATCGACAAAAAATATACAGGGCGTCCCACTGAAAACTGTAAGAGATATCAAAAATCTAAAAAGTAGGTCAGTCAGATATTTTAAGTAAGCTTTCTATAGAAATATATTTATGTAACCGGAAAAGTTCTAAAACGCAACCCCTAAGTCCCAGTAACCCCAACTTTAAAATCTCAAATAGCAATATGGGTCACGTCATTGGTTAAAGAGGAGTTATACTTAGTCAATGGTCACGTGATGCAATATTTGAAAGGTATTTTTATTTTGATTAAATTTCATTTTTAATTTTTAATATCGGATAAGCCGTTCCGGAGATATCCATTAAAATAGCTTCAAAAAATTAAAAAAAGTAATATTGAAAAAAATCTTGTATTTGAAAAATAAACATAATTTAATTGAGTTACTGGCCAAATTCTAACATTCACTACATCCATATGACATAAAATCTGGATTAAAAGTCTGGTAAACTATTGCTTTCTCATAACAAAATCTACTGCCATTAGGTCAGGAGAGCTTGGTGGCCAAGAAATTATTCCCCTGGAAACATGACGGAATTAATACTATGAGGTAGAAACCTGATGGCAGCAAGACGGCGCTCCCCCTCATGGTATAAATTCGGTCACTCAACATTTAAATAATTTTCCAAAAAAAATGGATTGGAAACATAGTTATGACATTTATGGGGGTGATGAGTTTTTTCTTTTTTTTTGTCATGAACATTTCTGGTAGGGGTAAAATTTTTTTTGGGCAAATGACCTTTTTTGGGAGGGGAAAAAAGATTTCAGTAAGCAAATTTTACTTATTAATATTAACCCTAACGGGTTAAAAATTTCACTAGTCCCGGGCTGACCAGTCGGACACTGCCTTCACGGCTTGTTTTACATTATAATAATATATTTTAATTAAGGTAGTTTTATTATGAGCCTGCTCATCATGCAAGATGACTGTAATTAAATCTTGATCATGCGTCATGATTCATGGTACAATCCTTTGAATCATATCTTTGGTTTAGTTCTTACTATCCAATTTCGTGTGCAAAATTAAAACAACTGTTTTAACGCACACGTGATCATGTGATTCATTAAATGCAGAATATTATAATATCGTATAATGTAAACAACTAAACAATGCATCAGAAATAATGCGCATAATTGTTTATGTATTAATATTAACATTCATATTTTTTGCAAAAAAGTAAGGGACCAGAATCTATATTATTTCGGTTATTTTCTGTTTCAGTCTATTACAGACAAACAATAAAAAATGTTTATCCCACACCTTCATAGAAACACCTGTTTTCAGCACTATTTTAAATATCAAAAGTTAAGTTTTTCCACTAGCGACTAAAAATTTTTTTGCGCACTCTTTTGTGTAGAAGAGCACTGTTTTAAATATAAAAGTTAAGTTGTTCCCACTATTGACTAAAAAATGTTTTGCTCACTCTTTTTTGTATTAAGAAAACTAAATCTTTTTATCATAATTTTGTGTTAAATTATAGAATTTTATTTAAAAAGGGTGGATAAAAGTTTACTCGTGTATTAAGTGATTTTATCCACTTAATACACTAGTTAAAAAAATAACTATTTACTAACTGAACTCTCGCGTCGACGGTATTATTGCATGGTGAGTCGCTTAGATATATTTTTTTTAATTGATTTTTTTTTTCAAAAATATATTTTTTAAATATTTCTTAAAAAAAAGGATATTCCTTGAAACAAAAAAAAATAAAAAATAAATTAGGGAACGTTCAAGTATTACGTAACGCAAATTGTACCAAATTCATATATTTCATACCCCGGTTCTCGCGTTATTATAGATTATAGAGATTTCATATTTTGGCTAACCCCCTAATAGGGGGTGTGTTAGGGGGGTAGCCAAAATATGAAATCTCTACAGCCTTGAATAACGTCAGAACCGAGGTATGAAGTGTATGAATTTTGGTACATTTTGAGTTACGTAATACTTGAACGTTCCCTTATCAGTTTATTTTAATTGTATTTTTCATGTACCTTTGCAATAACAGCGCGTCGACATGATATACCGGTTAGTGAAGTATAGTTTTAAGTATATTTTAACTTTAAAAATTAGTTTTTTTTTAATTCTAATTTTCGCGAGCCTATGGACCTATGGGCAACATATTTTTTATTTATTTATTTATAGGACATAGAGGTACAAACAGGAAAATCCCAAAAAAGTACCTACTGAGTAATACATATAGAAAAAAAAATATTTTTGAATTACAATAAAAAAAAAAGTAACAATAATATGAATAATTAACTAAATGTAAGTGGTACATAAAAAAGTAATGTATGAATACATAAGAAGTAATATTTATAATGTATTTAATAGTAAAGTAAAAAGCAAAGTATTAATGCTTTGTTAAAGATAAACGTATTATTGTGTCTCAAACTTCTTGTATCTTATTCTTTATGAAAGTTTTAAATCTTTGTAGACTTATTGAAAACGTATCGCGGTTAGGTATATATTTATTGCAAGATACAATCATACGTGTAATCGGTGAATTTTGAGAGCAATTTGTACGTTTAAATGGAACTATAATTAACTCTAGATTTCTTAAGTTAAGTTCTGATTCCCTGAAAATAATTTTTTGTAAAACATTTGGGGCAAACATAGTTCCATTGATTATTTTATAAAGTGATAACAAGTCGGTCAACGTTCTACGGTTGCTTAATGACATCATATTAGATCTGCGATAGATTTCAGTATAATTACTCTCGGTTATAACAATATTGCTTTTGAAAGCAAGAAATCTCAGAAATTTATTTTGGACACTTTCTAAACGCTCAAAATAAATAGCTTATTGTGGGTTCCAAATGGTGGAAGCAAAACTTAACTTAGAGAGAACTAGGGCATTGTATACTAAAATTATTGACCGAGGTCTTGCGAAATCCTTACACTGCCTTTTGATAAAACCAATCATTCTTAAAAAACTGTTAATTACGGATTCTATATGTGTGTTAAATATTAACTTTGAGTCTAGGAGTATACCCAAATCACGAATTTCACACATGGCCTATGGACCTATGGCCATGGCCTATGGACCTATGGGCAACATATAAATATTACATAAATAAAAACAAAAATAAATCAAAAAACTATTTAATAATTGTTTTAACAGAATGACAAAAACTATAATAACTTAAATATATAAACAAATTCTTAGTATTGGATATATCACAAGATTTGTAAGGAATTAGTCTAAACGTAGGTGGTTTTTACTATGTAATAATAAAATACATCTTATGATTTTTAAAGTTACACCAGTAACAAAATTATTTTAATGTTAAAGAATAATTTTGCAAATATCGCTCGAAACTTGGCTCAACTGAGAATAATTTAACTCTTTCCATCCAAGTTTGTTGTCAAATGAAATTTTTACTCCAAAGTTTTGCTCTGTCGTTATTATTTCCAGACAATAAACTAACATGAAAACAGTTGTATAAGTCTCGCATTATTACAAGTTTCTTGTGCTATTACTACTGATGATTTGCTATTAAAATACATCTAATAATAACTTCTGAACTTATTTTAAGTTCTCATCAAACATGTACAAACCGATAGCACTATCCGGCCCACTAAGCAATTGTTTCAATTCCGTAATATAACCGGATAACGTACGGATAAGTCCAGCCTGCTTGTGAACAAATTCGTTTTCAATGTATGAAGAAACTTCGGGATCGTGCAACTGCTCGCGCCTCCTGGTGGCTTCCCCGTGAATTTTATGGGCTTGTTCTGCCAATTTCTTTTCAATATCGAGCGATTTGGCGATGGCTTCGATTTCGTACAATTCGTATACCTCGTTTTCGGTGTTGCCATCCTTCCTATTGAAGTCCATTTGACCGCCACGTTTGGTCATATATTTGATTAAATCAATACCAGTGTTCCATTTTGAGTCTGACATCTCCCTAAACAATTTTTCGAAACCTGGACGATTTTTCTCGTAGTTAGCGTAATGTGTGGACATCAGCAAGTATTCAAAAGATCTCATTATGTGAGTGTTGGCGTAACTTTGAAGATCGGGCAATAGTTGATCGATAGCTCCATACCTGGCATTACAATCTTTTAGAGTTGGACTATCTGAAAAAAAAAATACATTTTAAGTCTATTTTAATAACATTCCCATATAGGAGAAACTATTTTCTTCGACATATGTCGAAAAAATATATATTTTTAACCTTAATCTGTAATTTTACAGGATTCATGGCATTGTCGATAAAGTAGAGAACATTGTAAAGGAATCAATCAGAAAATACATTTTATAGGTATTTAATTTAATTCCGTAGTTTTTTGTTCACACGTTTAGCATGGATATCCCCAGGATATACTTTTGTTACTAAACGGGAATTTGCGACTTTCCCAGGATATAGTTTTGTTACTAAACGGTAAGTCGAGCGACTTCCGAACCCGTATATCCCATGGATATACCTGGTACATCCCAAATGTCCTTCATGTGTCCCAGGGACGTCCCGAAGAGTATTTCCCGAGGACATAGTGTCCGTATATCCCAGGAATATCCCGAAAGGACATCCCCTCGGGACGTCCCTGGGATGTACGAAGGACATACCGTATATCCTTGAGATATATGGGCAGTCTATCCTCAGAAAATACATATCCTTGGTATATACGACTAATTTCCCGGGACATGCGACATTAAAAGGACATTGAGAGGATATCCGGGGGATATTGTATGCTATATGGGACGACACTTTTTTTAAAAAAGTGGCTTTAAAAGAAAAAAATGATAACTTTATAATCTACGTTTTATTTGCTTTTAATGTGTTGATCGAAAGAAAGGAATCGCAGAAAGTGTGACAGTCGGATCTGCGAACAAAAAATTAAAATACGAGCAGTGGCGTAACTACTATGTGGCAAGTGTGTGCAATGCCTGATGTTCTCCCTATAACTCCCCATTGCGTTTTTTAAATTCAGGGTGGCCACACAATTTTATTTAGAAATTTCCCCGACATTTCCCTGATTTTGAAAAATTTTCCCTGGCAAATTTTTGTACTTTTCCCTGACATTTCGCTAACTTCTTTTGGTTTTAAGTTAAAAAAAATATGAAAAAAAAATGATAAAAAAATAAAATTCTAGGTTTTTCAATAAAATTCCCTGATTTTTCTTTTTCTTTAATAACATTCCCTGACTGTTCCCTGATATATCCCTGACATTTCCCTGATTTCCCTGTAAATTAGAAAACATACAAAAAAAATATTTTTTTTTGAAAAATATAGGAATTCTTATTAGAACGCTGCGATTTTTTCGAATTCTGAGATTTCTAGAGAACGTCTGACCATGAAAATTCCAAAAAAAAATCACAAGACGGGCTAAACTAAATACTAACAGGTAATGTAATTAGGCAAACCCCCAAAATAATACCTATAATCAAATTTCTCCCTGAAAACCAAATTGACCTATTTTTTAAATTTTCATATTGTGCTTAGTTTGCGAGATATTTGGGGTGGATCATTTTCAAATTATCACCCTGTATATTATAAAAAAAAAATTGAAAAAAAAAATAAAAAAAAGACGAAAATTTCAAAAAAAAAAAATTTAATTTTCTTTGAAAAAAAAAACGAAAAAATATTGATTTTTTTAATAATTGTTTTTTTTTGTTTTTTTTTTTTTAATTCAACCACCCATAAATTTTTTGTTTTTGGAGGAATTATCTCTGGGAAAACGAGCCTTTTTTTGTGTGCCTGTAATTTACGATTCAAAAAACTATTTTATACATGTTTTCCGATATGATAGCGAAATGTATTAATTCAATTAATTTCAATAATTTGTATTTAGACTGTCGTGATGATAAACATAATCGTAAACCTACTCGTAAACACCATGTTTTTTTTTTTTAATACCGATAAAATTATTGTCGTTACTTGATTGTTGTTATTCCCGTGCGCTCTTCGGCCATTATTAATTCTAAATTTTATTTGGTAAATTATTTACTAAATAAAGTTTTACCGTAAATAATAATAATATACAATATTATATTTAAAATATAAATAATATCGACTTACTTGATTCCTGCTTACATTGACTGTGTACATCTTTGTAACAAACGTCGTCATCAGCTGCTGAAACAGCGACTAGCACTAACGCAAAAACAGCTAAAAATTTCATGATCCCTGAAAAATAAAACAAAGACCATTAAATGAATAAAAATATAACAAATTGAGAACTAATTACTTCAATTTAGTATAAAATGTTGTTTGAAACTAACCTGGTATCTCGCCAGCGTAATCAAGAATAACACTCAAAATTCCGTATACTGTTTTTCTCGTCTACTACGCAGATAAACTGTGCGGGAATGTACGATTTTGACCCTTGTTGCATTTGCGCACGAATTTTCTGCGCACGGTATACAAAAAGGTTCAGGGCCGGTCCTAAGGACCAGTCGAATGTTTATTTTTTTTTGTTCAAGAATAATGGTTTTTTTTTAAACATTACAATGTTTTTCCTACGACCTAGTTAGTAATTAATGCGTATTTCCCATCCGTTGCCTATGACAAGGGATGTGAAGTGACGATCAGCTGATTTTACATATCTGCTGTCAGAAAATTAGTAAAAGTCGAGGTAAAAGTCAAACACATAACCTCAAGTTGACAAACTAATTTTAAGATTATTTTTCCGTTTTTTTGATGTTTAGGTGTTAGGTCGTAGGAAAAATAGTATACGCACCTCGACGCAAACCATTTCAGTGTTCATCGAATGCTTTTTTACTCGGATGCGCCTCGTAAAAAAACGCACTCTTATCATATAGATGATAATAGTATATTACGCACCTAGTACGCGAACCTAGTTTTTAGTGCACGAGAGTGCGTTTTTTTACGAGGCTCAGCCAGATTTCCCATTGCCTATAGACAAATTACAAAAATAGACAGGTGTGCTCCGAGGGTGGCGCCCTCTAACCCCCAGAGAGCGCCACCCCTCCCCAACCACGCTCGAGTTGGGAAAATCCACTGGTAGAACAGTTGGGAAATTTAATTGACAGAGTTTAGAAATGGGTAGAGGCGGAGACTTATTTTTTTAATTTTTGGTCAGTAAAATAAGTTGGGAAAATTGGAGCGGGTTGGGAAGTTTGTTAAAGGAGAATAACCTTTTTTTTTAGTTATCAGAATTTTTTACCAGGGGGAGCTTTTTTCAGAGCTAAGGACCTTATTTTTAGTCATTAAAACTATTAACAAATGAGGGTTTTTGATGGAAGAAGACTTTATGTGAAAATTGAATAAGAAATCAATTCGCTCGCGTGGGCGACGCGAAGGTGGTAGTATTAGACATATAAGGTTAAATTAAAATGGCGTATGTTTTTCGCGCCAGCTGTATCAAGTAATTTATGTAAAAACGTGTTTGTTAAGAAAATATTATTAAATCTACAATCGGTATAGCTATTGATTTTGATTTTACAATGGAATGCTAGTATATGTGATGTAATTTAGTGGTTGAATCTGGATTAGGGTTATCCACATGTTTTTGAGGTTATGATAGAAGAAATTTTATTTATTTGAAACAAGGATAACACCACCCAGGTAGCAAGGGATGTTATATTACAAGAAATTAACATCACTTTTGGGTGTATTTTTAAACTAAATCATAACATCACATAATATTGAAAAATAACATGTATTTAACATCACATTTGCAACGTAACACGTGTGACGTGACAACCATGTTATTTAATAACAAATATTTACCAACGCTGTGAATATATCGCATGTCACATATTAACGTGGCTTTCACGTGAATGTCATGTTATTTTGCTTCTCACCGACGTTCGAAGCAAAAAAATCGATATAACATGATGTTGATAGAGTAAATTATTATAAGGAAATTGTATACACATTATACGATTTCCAATGGATAGGGGGCTCTGCCGGGCTTCTCAAGACCACGGACACGGATTAATCTTAATCTGCAATTTCGTATTTAGAATCTTTTTCAATCTGTGATTGTTTCAATTACTGATTGATTTTAAAACCGATTTTTTTATAGCGTTTTTAATGGTTGTTTTAATTTAGAAAAAGCTAATGTCCTAAAATATTATTTAAATATTAAAGTACCAGTAAAGGGCATCCATAAGATATTAGATATAACAGGAATGTGGATTTATGATGTCACAAACACGTTATTTTCGGGATGTCATTGTGTGATGTTATTAGGGGCGGACTTAGGACATCTTCACCATGCTACATTCTTGTTAAATGAGACTACAATCTTAACATCACATGTCACATATTAACGTGACTTTCACGTGAATGTCATGTTATTTTGCTACCTGGGCAAAATGACCAAAAGGTCATAATTAATGAAGAGAAGAAGTAAACAGTTAAGAAGTCTTACAAAAGACCAGGCCAAAAGAAAGCGATGTATATGTGATGTAATTTAGTGGTTGAATCTGGATTAGGGTTATCCACATGTTTTTGAGGTTATGATAGAAGAAATTTATTTATTCCTACGCACATTTAAACAAAATTGGGAGGTCCCACAAGAAGTCTTACAGAAGACCAGGCAGAAAGAAAGCGATGGTAGTTAGCAACCAAAATGCTCTAAATTTGCGTTACGTAATACTTGAACGTTCCCTTAGACGAAAAACCATTCAATTAATGAACCTTAGTATGCCTCAAGAATCTTCGTCTTTCTCTGAACGAACAAAGGACCACAATATCCTGGCAACGGCCCTGGTAACAAAGAAACTGCCTAGTCAGTGAAGTGGGGGACAACCAGTAAATTTCATGATTTCTAGGGGAGATACAGATACCAAATTGTAGTGCAGTGTGCAAATAACAATTGTAGAGTGTTTACACTTAACTTTTCCCTTAGTTAATTTTTTATAGTCACCTTCTGCACCAGTGTGTGTAAAGGAAGACTACTAGATCGATCAAAAGCGTGACAAGTTCGAAACAAGATGAAGGCAATCATTTTTCTAACCTTATTCGTGGGATGTTTTGTTTATTCCGAGCAGATTCTAAAATGTAAGTTTTTTATGCCTAACATTTTGCGATAAAATATAGTAGGTATAAATATATATATAAATATGACCTATCACCTTTCTGCTGTTTTTATTGACGATTAAAAAAAACATATCACTGCGCATTTAAACTGTTTATATTGTATTTTAGTCAGTAGCGTAGCAGAAAACTAAACGTACCTAACTAGAGTAGGGTCCATCAAAAATAATGAAGCTGAAGTTTGCAACGAAAATTCAAATAGTATATTAAATCACTTGTTCCATAACACGTTTTTAGCGCAGTAGTTCTTTAGAAAACTCGCCGCAAGCGGCTTGTTTTCTAAACTTGTACTCGCGCGCTAAAAACGTATGTTATGAAACTAGTACTTTAATATACTATTTGAATTTTCGATGCAAAAAAACGTTTCAATCTTCAGCTTTATCAAAAATATTAATACTTACCTTTAAAAGTCCATCTCCTCTAAAAAATAAATTCACTCACATGGCTCATATTCAGTGGAGTAACTTCAAATTTTTAGAAATCTTACGGTCACGCATTTTCTAAATTACAGTTACAAATTATTTTATAAAAAACTTAAAGTAATTATAACTTCATAAATTCCATAATCCCGTGATTGGTTTCACTCAAATGGCTCACATGCAGTGGAGTAACTTCAAATTTTTAGAAATCTTATAGTCACGCGTTTTCTAAATCACAATCACAAATTATTTTATAAAAACTTCAAATTTTTAGAAATCTTACGGTCACGCATTTTCTAAATTACAGTTACAAATTATTTTATAAAAAACTTAAAGTAATTATAACTTTTTCATAAATTCCATAATCTCGTGATTGGTTTGGATATTCCATAAAAAATATTGATATAATAATAATAATTGATATAAGTATACTTAACTTTAAAGGTCCATTTCCTCTAAAAAATAAATTCAGTCACATGACTCATATGCAGTGGAGTAAATTTTTAGAAATCTTACGGTCACGCATTTTCTAAATTACAATTACAAATTATTTTATAAAAACTTCAAATTTTGAGAAATATTACGGTCACGCGTTTTCTAAATTACAATTACAAATTATTTTATAAAAAAATTAAAGTAATTATAACTTCATAAATTCCATAATCCCGTGATTGGTTTGGATGTTCCATCAAAAATATTGATACCTAACTTTAAAGGTCCATCTCCTCTAAAAAATAAATTCACACACATGGCTCATATGGAGTGGAAAAACTTCAAATTTTTAGAAATCTTACGGTCACGCATTTTCTAATTAGCTAAATTATAATTACATTATCTTATAAAAAACTTAAAGTAATATTAACTTTTTATAAATTCCATAATCCCGTGATTGGTGATCAGCGCCGCAGGATTTTTTTCATCTCAAGGTCACACAGTGAAAAAAAATTTTATCAATGCATGAACACTACTTATTTTTTAGTATTTCTAAAAACGTTTTGATACATCTGAAATAACAAAAACTGTTTTAAAAAAACTCGACTACACTAGCCTTTCTGCCTGTTTTCTGGTTTTTCGATGTTCTTATAAAATAATTTGCTTTTTAAATTTTGAGTTGTTTGAATAATGCGTGACCTTGAGATTAACCAGGTAGGGATATGACAAACCCCAATGAGTTTATTTTAAACAAAAAACATATTTAGTCTAATTCTATGGCCACGTCCGCTCGTCTATCTTCGTAAAACACTTCAAAGGCCCATTATTTGTATTGAGCTCAGTTGTGAGAAAAACCGTTGCAAAATAGGAGTGAGTGAAAGTCTGTGGAACCCCAAATGGTTAATGGCGTCCCAAATTTATTAGCAAGTTAATATTTTATACATATTTTGCAGGCTGACTAACATTATTTATTCATTTGGGGGTAAATCCAGAAAAGGGAGGCTTATTGACATATTATGGGAGTTTTATAGGCACATTATGGGAGTCTTAAAGGCACATTATGGGAGTCTTATGGGACTAGCGATCCGAAAGCTCTTTAAGGCTAATGCAGACATTTTGCATTCGCTGAAAGCTCTCAGGGGCTGAGACAGCCCATGGAAACTCATGGTGGGAGCTCCCTGGAAACTCCCTGGGAGTAATTTTTTTTGACTGTGACGTTTGTATGGATTACTTGAAACCTTTATGTCAAAGCTGCTTATGTTTAAATGAATATAATACTAACCATTTTTTTTGCAATGAAAGGACATGGCACAATTTATAGGGAATTTTGGCCCTCGGTGAAATTCGCTAAATTTTTTATGTGTTTTAGTTTATGCTTTTTAAAAAGGAATTAGGAATGTTTCAAGCACTTTGTATGTACAGTTTTTTTTCTATAACGAAAATAAAAAAATATTTTTGCCCCAAACTCCTCATAAAAATAAGTTTAATTAGCTTAATGATTAAGAAAAAAAGCTTGATTGGTATAAGTCAAACTGATGTCTGTCAATTTTTTTATATATTATTAGTAATATAAAATTAATTTAGCATGGCTTTTAGAACCTTTTTTTCAAGTAAATTGCTTTGTATGCAACCGTCAAGGTGGTCAACAGCAGATGCCCCGAATGGGAGGAAATGAAAACATTTTATTTATTTTTTTATAAAAATGTCCTAATGTAATACTGTGAAAAAGAATTAAATCAAGGACACATGTCTTTTGATAAGTACAACACCATATTCTCTTATTTTAAGACTAACATCTTAAATGAAGAGCGCGGATTTCCATTCAAAGACCCGCGCCAGTTATTAGGTTCATAAGAAATGCTAGTCCAAAAATAAGAGAATTTGGCTTAAAATATAATCGAAAGATGCATTTTCTTGATTCATTGATCCTTTTTTTTAGTGTTCATATTTTAAATTATATCGAGGGCTTCATAGCAAAGGGGCATATCTGCTACATGTTAACACGGTTGATACAGCCCTGTTATGAAGCCCTCGGTATGATAGTTATATTGGATAATTTATTCTATGCAGAAACACAGTATTTCACTTTCAACTTAGTTTTTCTGTTCTGTTTTACTTCTTATTTTATTAAGTTCTGGAGTTTTAACATGGGTTCCAGTACATTATATTACAAAAACACATATTCAATTTCTTCTATGTAGAATTTTGGAAATAATTGTTTTTTTTTGCCGTACAAAAAATAAGGGATACACTTTCGGCATTAAAATCGCTTATTATTTTACAAACGATTCCCTTAAAACGTATTTCTATTCTGCTTTTCTTCTTATTTCATTCTTTAGTTCAATTTTATATACGTTTTAGTACTTTTTACCAGGTTACCAAATAACTTATTTCACTAATTTAGTCCTTAAGAAGTATTTCTGTTGCACTTTTCTTCATCTTATTTAATTATTCTGTCCAATTTCAATATGTATTTCATTACTTTTTCCCAATAAAACTGACAATTTAGTCTAAAAAACTTCAAAAATACGTCAGAATATCCTTCACTGACAAGTTGTCAAACGAAACAATGCCTACTAGAAAAATATATTTATGAGGAGTGTAGGGCAAAAATATTTTTTTATTTTCCTTATAGAAAAAAAACTGTACATACAAAGTGCTTGAAGCGTTCCTAATTCCTTTTAAAAAAGTATAAACTAAAACATATAAAAAATTTAGCGAATTTCACCGAGGGCCAAAATTCCCTATAAATTGTGCCATGTCCTTTGTTTGAAGTTTTTTGTTGACGTTTAAGGTTTCTCAGAATATTCAAAAAATTATTTTTTTATTTTTTTATAATTATCTAAGTAAAGTTTATTACATATATTTAATTATCATACAAATATTTTTATTGAAATAAATGGTTTCTTATTTTTTTCTGTATATTTTTGTAAACCCCACGTGGTTAATATTATTTTTTCCACCTGGTTAACAGATGGTTAAAAAAAGAATAATAATATTCATTGTTAAGCCAAAGCGGGACCGGGAAAACGAGGCTGGGGACTTTTAGTTAACTATACTATAAAATATATACATATATATACATAGTATATACTAATTAAGTAGTAACTATAGTTACTTACGCCACTGACGTCAGGGTACCCATGAAAGGGAAAAGTTATAGTTTATATTTTTGCATACCTTAACTATAAATATTATCCGTGTCTGAAATAGACTGCAGTGACTCATCCCTAAAACGTATTATTCTGCTCTCATATAAGGGATTCCCCTCAGACGGAGTTACGCGAACCGCACCCGAGTTGGTATGATCCTCGCTTTTTAGCACACTTTCGCAAATGAGTCACTGCAGTCTATTTCAGACACGGATAATATCTATAACTATGTTCTACTAAATTAAGAAAAATAATAGTTTATGACTCACAAGTTAGTTTATTCAAAATTTTAATTTTAAATAGATTTTGATATGTCGCTTTGTTCGTGCGTTACTCAGTGTTACCTTTTAAAGTGCCCACCCTGTATATTCTTATTGCCGAAAATTGTTTACATCCTGCAAAATGTTAGTTCTGATTAATAGCCACGTTTTTAGATAACTAATGAGATAATCTTAAATTTTTGTGTGCTATCTAATATTTAAAATAATAATTTATAAATAGTATATTGTTTTACTAAGGGGAAAAGTGAAGCTTTTTTTTACTAGTCTGTAGAATTTACGGACGACGCGAAGCGGAGTCCGGAAACTACAGACGAGTAAAAAAAGGCACTTTTCCTCTGAGTGAAACATACTATTTTTTCTTCAAGCATCCTATATATATATTTTTTAAATAATAATTTTTGAATTTAATTTATTCAGTAATAAAGTATGTTTTTTTTTACTAAAATAGGCCAATAAAACCCTTTCGAAATAAACTTAAACCTTCCTTAGCTCATTTTAAATTTTTTTCGTAGGCTAAATCGTACACTTTTCGCGATTTCGATGGTAACTTGTCTAATGTAGCATTTGCAATTTCAGAGAGATTTGTAGGTGTATAAACCATATATTCTTCTTCAATGATTTTTAATCAATTTCACACAAGGTTTTTGCACAGAATCTCGAGTCAATCACCTGTTTACATAATAAACAAACAAGTTTGAAGTTTGGCTGTCATCAAAGTCAAAGAGTGCTGCCGCCAGTGGTGGTTTTGCTAACCAACTTTTTTTTACGGCGTACAACAATGAACTCATTTTTTTACTGTAAAAAAATAGATCACTTCTAACTAGTGTGTTCAGTTATAAAATATAAACATTTTAGTACGCTTGAAGAAAAATAAATTATTTATAATTTACAATAATATGAATAATTGTAACCATTATAATAATTCACACGTCCCCCACGGTTCACCTGGGCGATTTTAAATAAAAATTTCGTGGACCCCTACATTTTTTGGACTAAAACATACCTGATGACATAAGAAATCAATTCCCATTTGAAAGAAAATCGTAAAAGATACACTTTTTTAGACAGATAAAAAACGTTTTTTTGAGTTATAGGGTGTGTCAAAAAAGTCGCGATTTTCAAAATCAAAAACGCTCTCTGGCTTAAAAGTGGCTCCTTAGAAAAAAATAGTGGCCACTTAGAAATGAGCCAAATCGATTAATGTTTAGAGGTAGCTCAAAGCACTCAAACTTAAAAAAAAAATCGGTACCTGTTTTTCGGATAAAAACTGATACCGATAAAAATTGAGGAAATTTCTTTAATAATATTTAGAAACAATACTAAATGTAAGAACTAAAAAAATTATATCCCCCCTCCCCTTAAGTTAGAACATGAAAAAATCGGCAATTATTTGAAAATTTCGCGAAATTTTTATTTTTGCAAGTTTTTAAAAGTGCATAAAAAATAGTTTTAAATAAAAAATCTGCAAAATTATATATTAGTATATAAGCATATATACATGTTAACCTACATGACTACAGACATAATTCTTTTCCGCAAGTTGAGTAAAAAAAAATTAATTCCGATTCTAAACCGGGTGGATTTTGTTTTTTGCATAAACCATTTTTCGGTGTACTTTTTTTATTTTTTCTGGTTGGAATATACTTTTTTATGTAAAAATACACAAAAAAGTTTCTGTGGTTTAACATCGCAGGTTTAACCGTCTTAAAGATAAATGCATTTAAAGGTAAATTTTTACGCATGAAGAACCAAAAATAAAAATAATAAAAAATATAAAGCCAAAAACAAATATTTTAGTAATGGGTGGTTATTTAACATTAAAAACATAGAAAAAAATTATATGCACCTTGGTCAAAAAATCATTCCTAAGGAAGTTATGTCCTTTTAAATATGCCCTATTTAAAAAAAAATCGCGAAATGTTCAAATAATTAGCGTTTTTTTATGTTCTAACTTAAGGGAAGGGGGTATATAGTTTTTTTTAGTTTTTCACAATTAGTATTGTTTCTAAATATTATCAAAGAAACCCTCCAAAATTTCCTTAATTTTATATACAATCACTTTTTATCCGAAAAACAGGTACCGATATTTTTCAAAGTTTGAGTGCTTTAAGCTACCTCTAAACATTAATCGATTTGGCTCATTTTTGAGTGGCCACCGTTTTTTACTAAGGAGCAAGTTTTGAGCTAGAGAGCGTTTTCGATTTCGAAAATCGGGATTTTTTGGCACACCCTATTTCTCAAAAAAACGTTTTTTTATCTTTCTAAAAAAGTGTATCTTTTACGATTTTCTTTCAAATGGAAATTGATTTATTATGTCATCAGGTATGTTTTAGTCCAAAAATTGTAGGGGTCCACGAACTTTTTATTTAAAATTGCCCAAGTGAACCGTGCCCCCCAGATGGAAATAGGTTTAAAAATAGCAAACTTAGGTGATGATAAATTATGTGAGCAAAGGATCTGTAAAATTCGTAAATAGTGGTAAAAGTTCTTGCGCAGACTGCATGCTAAACAACAGTAACAAACTGAGAATACTTTTGCACAATTCTAATAGTGTTTTTGTTGCTGATTTCGATTCTATTTAGATCAAATCTCTGTCTCTTTCCGTTTTTGAGAAATACCCTGCCGAAAATTCAAAAAAATTAAACAATGTCATTTTAGGTGGACAATAAATAAATTATTAAAGCACCTAAAAAGGTTTTCTTTAGCTTAAATTCAAGTTACTTGCTTGTCCTATAGAACCGTAAAGAAAAGTGTCTGGATTTAATTTCCGGTGTCCAACTGAAGACTAGTTTTTAAGGCATCTGCAATGACGATCAGTGTTGCTGTTTAAGACTATTTTGGGCAGTGTATGTAATATTTAGAAAAATTGACAAACACAGGCTTGACAAATATAATAAATTTGACGTTAAATTTATAAAAACTGCTTAACAAGGATAAATTTACATTCTTTTAAACATACTTGCAGAGGCATCGAAAAATAATCAAAAATGAACTTTTAAAATTATTTTCGGACATTTTTTGTATTTTTTTATAGAGCATGAACGTAACTTTCATTTAAAAAAGAAAACACTATTGTAAATATGAACCTCCAAAAATAACAAATTTAGATTTTTATAAAATTTTGGAACGGTTTTTCTCAAA
Source organism: Brachypterus glaber (assembly GCA_958510825.1). Classification (NCBI taxonomy): domain Eukaryota; kingdom Metazoa; phylum Arthropoda; class Insecta; order Coleoptera; family Kateretidae; genus Brachypterus; species Brachypterus glaber. Next base: position 15,398,586 of record OY294046.1, read on the forward strand.
AATGAAAACAGAGATTTGATCTAAACAAAATCGAAATCAGCAACAAAAACACTATTAGAATTGTGCAAAAGTATTTTCAGTTTATTACTGTTGTTTAGCATGCAGTCTGCGGAAGAACTTTTACCACTATTTACGAACTGGTGTTCATAAGGAATTCGTTGTCATTGGTTTTGAATTTTGCAGACCCTTTGCTCACATGATTTATCATCACCTAAGTTTGCTATTTTTTTTTAAACCTATTTCCATCTGGGGGGACGTGTGAATTATTAAGTACCGTATTGTACAATGACATTAACTGATTCTAGGTAATCACTGATTGTCAGTGAAGTATTGTTTTCAAGTGGTACAAAGTCTGAAATGTAATATTTATACAGGGTGATTCGCGTAAAATAAATCACCCGGTTATTGGCGTTATTATCAAAGCTTTCAAAATAATAATTTAAGTAACACGGCCGTAAAATTGTACCTTTTAGGTCGAGCAGAGGACCACCCAATTTTGATGTTATAAAATATTTTTTTTACATTTTGTATAATAAAAATTTAAGAAAAAGTCATATCAAGACAATACAAGAAAATAATTAGACAAGTGACAGTTGAGTGGGTAAAATAAATAATTATCCACTCAATAAAGTAAACGCCACGCGGAGGTTATTATTGAGTTTATCTATTTAAAATAAAGCTGGTAATTGTCTTATTATCTGTATGTATTGGATAAAAAATTATTAAGAGAGTAAACTAGGATTTAGCCCATGAGAAAATTAACCCACGAGGCTGGAGGCAGAGTGGGTTAATTTTAGAAAGGGCACGAGTGACATACAAAGTTTTATCCGATAAATAGCTTAGAAATTCATACTTTTATTAAAACTTTTAATGACATTTACTAGAAAATTATTTTACAAGTGAGTGGGTAAAATAAATAATTGTGCAATCTGTAAATTAAAATCCACGCGTGGGTTATTATTGAGTTTCTTTATTTAAAATAAAGCTACTAATTGTGTTATTATCTATATGTATTGGATAAATATACAGAGCGGTCCAAAAGTCACCCCCCCCTCTTAACTTTTGAACCAGTTGAGATATCGACTTCAAGTTTGGAACTTTTAAATAAGACAACTTAAACTATCTGTTAGCATATATTTAATACTTTCAGCTCTTAAAATGTGGGCAGGGGGCATGGGGGCACATTTTTTTAAATGGAAAGGGGGGTCGTCTGACACATCATTTTAAAGCTTATAAAATTCTCCATTTAACTGTATATTTTTAATTTTTTTTAAACATTTTTTTTTGGGTTTAAAATAGGGTTGAAAATGGGTATTTTTGTCAAAATTTCTCTAAAAAACCCAAACAATTTTTTAAAAATACCTAATTTCATAATGAAAAAAAGTAAATTATACTTTTAAACTAATTTTAGTTGACATAAATAAAAATTAACAAAAAGAAACTTAAAAATTTATTTTTTTAGCACAACAAACTGAAAAATCAAAACCTTAAAAAACATGTTTAAAAATTTTAAAAATATATGGTTATATAGAGAATTTTAAAGGCTTTAAAATGATGTATCACACGACCCCCCTTTCCATTAAAAAAAACTTCCCCCATGCCCCCCTGCCCACATTTTAAGAGATAAGAGTATCAAATATATGCATAAAGATAGTTTAAATTCTCTTATTTAAGAGTTCTAAATTTGAAATCGATATCCCAACTCGTTCAAAAGTTAAGAGGGGGGGGGTGACTTTTGGACCGCACTGTATATTTTTTTGTATTGCCATAGCCATGCGACCCCCTAGCTTTTTAGATTATACTAACTACATAATAAAAAATTCTTATAAAATGCAATTTAGTCATAGGCCCTCAGCCACAAGCAAACTCCTGCACCAGCGAAAATTTGTAACTCAAAACTAAATGTATACGAAACTCGTATTTAATAGTATATTATTCCATGAGTGTATAATAATTGCTATAAATCAATGAGGGTGAATTTTGGGATACGAGCCGATATTTTGACCTGAGGAATCATATTCCAAAAATAAAATTATAAAAAAGTTACACAGAAAAAAGTTTGGGATAAAATACTGCAAGGCCACCCCGTTTCGCACACCCCTGGTTAAAATACGTACATAAAAATAACATACGAAAATGGGCCTAGAGTTTACAGATTTAGTGTCGTTAGCTTAGCTCCCTTACGACGCATTTTAAGACATATTTTTATAGGTACTTTTTGTCATATTTTCTGATGTAGAATCACCCCTATTTAAAATACACAGTGAGTACTCAAAGTTTTGATCAATTGAAGAACGCATTCCAATCTGAAATTTTCAAATGAATAGAATCGATTGTCCTTGAAATAAAATACAAAAAAAATACCTAACAGGTACAAAAACCAGAGGGAAAACGGCGTTCTCTCATAAAAACCATAAGAGGAATACCGCTCCCCAGAACTACACCACTGCAACATATTAATTAATATTTAAATTGCTTAAAAAAATAGTTAGGTACGGAACACTTAATGCGCGAGTCTAACTGATACTGGACCATTTTTTTTTTTTTCATATTTAGGCGATCATAGAAAACCACGTATTCCAGAAGAATGGATCGATATGGTGAGTCCGTGCGTTCAAAAAATGAGAGATCAAATACAGGAGGAACTGAAAGCGTCCATGCAATATTTGGCAATGGGGGCTCACTTCTCAAAGGACTCAGTCAACAGACCCGGATTCGCAAAAGTTTTCTTTGAATCCGCCAGCGAGGAGCGCGACCATTCCATCAAGCTCATTTCCTATCTTTTGATGAGAGGAGAGTTGACTAAAGATCTCAGCAACTTAATCAAAAAGAGTGTAAGTATTTTTATTCTTAACATTGCACATAATTTTATTTTGCAATGAAAGAATTTGAATTACATAATTCATAAAAAATATTATTATACTATTCACAGCGCCTGCGCTAGAATAGTATAATACGGTAGTTTCGAATTTCCCAAAATCGCCAAAAAACGTGCTAGACAAAAAATTCTTGGATACAAATGTGTTTCATGTAAAAATAAGAAACTTTGAAAATGTCCGTCTGTCCGTCCGTTCGATGTCACATTTTTTGTAGACACGATAACTCAGGAACGAATAATCTGATCGAATTTTTTTAGGAAAAATTAAGTTCTATGAGGGGAAGATCGCTATTGTTTTTGAAAGTAATCCTCCCAAAAACAAAAAAGTTATAGGGGGTTAAACTTTTTTTAAAAATAATTTTTAATAAAAAAAAATTCAATTTTTTTTCGCGTTTCGCAAAAAAAAATTAAAAAAATAACAATTTTTGATTTTTTTTTTGTTTTTTTTTTTGAAAATCTATTTGTTTCGAAAAAATTTTTTTTTCAACTTTTTTTGTTTTTCGTTTTCGCAAAAAAAAATCTCTAAAACGTTACGCCGCGTTACAGGGGTGGTGGGTGTCAGTAAAAATGTTACGTAACACTTAAAAAATTATAAACTTATAAAATGTTTATTGTATCACGTTTTTAACAATGATCTAGGCCTAAAGAGACGGATTTATTGCAAATTTTATTGCACACGGCGTGGTTAACAATTCACTAAATCCTCTAAACAAAAACAAATTAGAAATGGAAAACCATAGCCAATAACCGGTTTTCGGTTAACCGGTTGCAGAAATTACATCAGACCGGTTTTGGGTTAAAACACGGAAGCAAACCGGTTAAAAACCGGTTTCGCGAAATTTCCTTTATTTTTTTTTACTTTTTGTAAAAAAAAATATTACGTAACAAATGGGGGGGGGGGTGGGAGGGGACTCGAAAATGTTACGCCGCGTTACATGAGGGGGGGTGGGGGTCAAAAATGGCCAAATTTTGCGTTACGTAATACTTAAACGTTCCCTCACCTCTTAAATTTTGGCATGGCAGTTACTGATCACCCTGTATATATATATATTTCTTTTTTTTACAGCTGACCCCTGAAAAGACCGAATGGAGTAGTGGAATAGAGGCCTTGAAAGATGCCTTAACTTTGGAAAGTCAAGTCACCAAAAAGATTAGAGATGTTATCAAAGTCTGTGAAGATCCAAAAGGCTCAACATTCAATGATTATCACGTAAGTACACACCTAGGAATACACTTGTATAATTAAATAATTTTTTTTGTTCAAAACGCTATTTTTATATTAGTCAAGTTTTTTTGGGCAGAAATTTTTGGGGCGTATTTTTTCGACCAATTTTTTATCGCTACGCTATGCCCGGTTGGCTCTATTTATTATAGTACCACATGTAAGTTAATGATAATAAAGCCTTTTATGTAAGATTTCTAATACCTGTTCTTTAATTAAGAGAGTAGGGGAAGTCAGGGTTAACTGGGCCACAGGGTTAACTGGTCCACCTGGATTTTATCAAATTTTTTTATTAATATTGGGGCCTTAGGACTAATTCTAGTGATATTTAGTTAGTAGTATTGTTTAAAGTATTATGACGGACCGTGTTGTCCACGTGTAAGTTGTAGTAAAGAAAGTTATTTTTTTTTTCGATGAAAAGTGGGTATTTACCTTTACTTTTATTTTTTAATTAACACTTTTTTATTAATAGGAGGATCTAGACTAATATTTTACCTAATATACTGAATATTTTATTAATTATTCTGCATAATTTCCGCCTTCTAATATATTATTAAGTAATAAAATTTTATGATTTTATTCAGTGGTGACACTCAGGGTTAACTGAACCACTTATGTCAATAATAATTAGTTCGGGGTTAACTGGGCCATGTCCAGTTAACCCCGGACCAGTTAACCCTCAGATATATCTAATATTTAACATATTATGTTGTCTATTTTTATGTTAGAATTAAATTTTATTTGATTTCAAGTCGTTTTTATTCACAATAATTACAATACAATACATTTTTGTTAGTGGGCCAGTTAACCCTAAGTAGTGGTCCAGTTAACCCTGCCCTATGGGGTTAACTGGTCCAGCGGGGTCAACTGGTTTATCATTTATAACTTTTTTTATATAAATAATATTTGTCTGAAGTATTAATATGTTCTGACTATAGTATTAATCTACCTTTTGCTATAAAAAATATTTGAAAATTGTTTACAGTTTTTCAAAAACTCGATATGAAAAAAAGCCGGCCAGTTAACCCCGACTTCCCCTATAATAAACTAAACATTAATATTTACGAAAGTAAAAAAATAACCTTAAATTAGGGTTAAAAAAATCTGTCATAAAATTATATTTTTAAAATCGTTTTTCTTTGAAACTGGTCATTTAATTTGGCTGTAATTTTGCTAATTTTATATTTATCCCCCAAATTACAAAATGTCAAAATTTGAGGCAGTTTGGCTGTGACCCAAGAACCCCCCTATTTGTGTGCCAGGTTCTTTTAAAGTTTTTTTGAAAACTTTTTTTTGATTTTTTATTTTTTTTAATAATTTTTCGTTTTTCAAAAAACATCTTTTTTTACTATAAATTTGATGATTGCCGTAACGTAGGACTCCTAAGCATTTGGTGGCTAATTTTTATTTGAGGTTGAGCCCCTCCAGTCCCTCTAACTGCGCATACGCCATTTCCTCTATATCTGAGATTAATTTTCATGTATTTTTTTAGTTGGTTGATTACCTTACTGCTGACTTTTTGGAAGAACAATACCATGGACAACGTGAAATTGCCGGAAGAATAACCACCCTGGATAAACTTATGGATACACATGGTGCCCTTGGAGAATATATATTTGATAAGAAATTACTAGGTTAAGAATTTTTATCCCATATGTACCTGTTTTTTGATGTTCAATAATTAAGAATTAACACACCGACCTAGAAGTTTTTTTTTATTATTTTTTTGGCCAAAATATGGTGTCTCATAAAATCAATAAAAATAATTTCTTGGCAAAAAATAGGCATTGGATAAAACGTTGAATGTGACATGTGAGTATTTATACTCACATGTATATATACAGATATTGCTCACTCAAAACTTAACCCAGCTTATGCAGCTTCTTGGGTTCATTTTTTCATGGGCAATATATAGTACCATAAATAACAATTAATATGATCAAGTATGTTTATATTGTAGATATAGTTCATTCCTACAAAATAATTTTAAACTGTTTGTGATATACCAATTCATTTTATATTTTCCTAGAACATAGTTTATTAATATTACAGTTTTGATTTGTTATTTAATATAATGTTATTTTCAGAGTATGGCTTTTATTTATTTACAGAAAACCTACCAAATAAAATTTGAGATAACATTTTGGAAGTGCTCATGGCAGGTGAGGTCATAATTTAATCAAAATTTGACCTTACAACCTCCCCTGTTCAAAACCCTTGACTATGACATACTTGATAAAATATGACCCAGAGGTGGTCATAACGGACCACCCCTGAGCCATAATTATATTTAGTTAAAATTTGTGTACCTTTTAGATATTTGTATGAGTACGTTCCCCTCTCAAATATGTGATATGACTGCACCTGAGAGAGGGGTGAATATTGTGTAGGTAAAACTGTTACACTTAAAGTGTGCAGAACCCCAAGGGGCAACCCCCTTACTTATAACTTTTCTTACTGCTTCTGCAAAATTCAATATTATGCCTCTCAGCAGACATTTCTGCAGGCAATGACTGATGATTAGCAATCACTGACATCAGTGATAACCTCGATGATTACATTCTTTAAGGGCCACTTGCACCAACAATGCTTTAACTTTAAACTTGAATTAAATTGACGGGCGACCAATTGGAACAGAATTTTTAACTTAAACTCAGTTTAGTCGATATAATCCCAGTTCAAAGGTTGGTGTAAGTGGCCCTAAGAGAACTTTATAGGAAAATAAAAAATACAGTGTAATAAAGTAAAAGGGTGCTTGTAGGAATAGTAAGTAGTCGTCAATGCATGCACAAATTTTATTTACACGACTACCAATCCCCAACAGGAACCTTAACTAAGCAGGCACAGTTGTCCCCGAGCTCGCTTGGGTTAAAAAAAATTCGAACCAAAAGTTAAGGTTGGATCCTTGTAGTAATCGGTTTGGAGATAATATATCCACCAACAGCCAAATCCAGAAAATTCGCTTTTGGCAGATAATGGTAACTCTTCTTTGAAGAGGTACATCTTTTACACCAATGATAATAGTTCAAGTGTATTTAGTTAGTATTTTTGACGCAGATTCCAAATATCTTTTCAAAAGTAAGCTATCTATTTTTGTTACGGAGAAAAACATAAATAAAAAAATGGAAAATTGAAATTTAGGGTACTTTTAAGCATTTACTTTTATTTAATTTTAGTAAATATATGACTCTAAAGTATAAATGAAGAAAATCTGTTTCTTTAACTTAATAAAAATTCTAATTAGAACTTAATTTATTAACCATTTTAAATTTGGGAACCTTTAGAAAAATCGATTGATTTTGATTATATTTTATTTTGTTGAGTAGTGTGAAAATTGCAATCCTTCAAAGTTTGACTTTTTAAATCATTTTATGGAATAAGTAAATCAGTGGTTATAAAACGGTTTAGAACATTGAATATAGTTCCTCCATCCGGCGGCGGTTCTAGGGAACCACGGCACTATGATACCAAATGTGTACTTGTTTGGGAATGATGCGAAACTCTCAACAAAATGAGGGTGCTAGGACACGAGGGTGTTGAAGGCAATGAGGCAACAGAGAAGGGGCATGCACTCAATTTACTGGCCCTAAACCTTTAACAAAAGCCACCTGGTAAAGTCTACCAAAAAATGGGAAACCAAAATCATAGTTCGATATTGTAAAGACCAAAACTTAAGACAGGCCAAAATATTTATAAAATATGAACCTGAAAAACAAGAAAAGTGAACTCAGCATTCCGGAAATAAAAACCAGTCATTGCCCTCTAAGATAACGCTTAAAAATTGACACCTGCTGTATATGCTCAGAAGCACCAGAAAAGGCCGAACACATTATCTGCTTTTGCAAAGTCATTGTTTGCAAAAAGCTACTATATCGAACAGGTATATCCAAAATCTGCAGATATATCCCAAGTAGCCCCAAAAATACTTTTGGCCTTCTTGGGAAGCCTAAAGTTATATGTAGATTAAATTATGAAGGGGATTCACAATAGATCTCATTGGTCGCAGTGACTTGAAAGGTACTCTGTTTCCTCACAACCCCATTTGTATTGAATTGTATGATGTTTAAATATAAGTAGTAGTATCTGGCGAGCCTGCCTATTAAAATCTGTTCGAACCCACTATGTTAAGCAACAATACGAAAAATGTAATTTATTATTAATAATCGGTAAAATATAATACATACAGTTGTGTTTAACCATATTATAATTTTTTGTCTCCATTTTTCAATTTCATTGCTGACTTTTGACTTATTTATGTGTATTTGTATACATTCTAAAGATGAATAAACGAATTGAATTGAATTTAAAATACGAGGAAGCCGAGGAAACATTAGGGAAAATAAATATATATCCCCAATGTCAGAACGTGTAGATTTAGGAAATAGTCAGAATGTAAATTGAATATAAATGAATTTCTAGTCTAATAAATTATCAAAAATCAGTTAGTGATCACCGTTTTATTTCACCCTCTCTGATCAGCTGAAGGACTAGAAAGTCTTCTCCAAAATGCTTATTCAGAGAGTTACCTGATGTAAAATATAACTTACAAGTCTGGGTATATTGCTTGGATTTGTAATAATTATATTAAAAAAATAAAGATATACAGACAATAAAACGATTTTTTTTAAATAAAATTATTATGCTTTAATTTGCAAAAACTACTGTGCCAAACAAAATATATTATTATTTTATAAGATGTTAAAATATAAAACATAATAACTAACGTTAAATTATATTTAATAAAAAATGGAAAAAAATAAATTTAAATTAAAATAAAATATTTAATCTTATTGCAATACATGTATTAATAAATAAAAAAAACTTTAGACAATAGTCTATGCTGGCTACACATATTTTAAATCATTACTTAAAACAAAGATGGGGTTGTCAGAGTTTTATATAAATAAAACTTAACTTATTGAGAACCACTGCTTTAAAAAAGGACACTACCCAACAGACCGTAATTTCATCAATGATACTGTAAAAATAGCAGTTACTTTTTCAGGTTCTTAAGTTCAGAAAAAAATAATATTTTTAACTGTTAGTAGCGTATATATTTAGTTAAAAACATGAAATTTATTCAGGTTTAGTCGAAAGTATTATATTTGCTAAAATGTAAAAAATAAAAATGCTTAAAAGTGCCCTAAATTTCAATTTTACATTTTTTTAAGAACGTTTTTCTCTGTAAACAAAAATGATAGCTTAATTTTGAAAAGATATTTAAAATCTGCGTCAAATATACTAACTAAATACACTTGAACAGTTTTCTATTATCATTGGTGTAAAAGATGTACCTCTTCAAAGAAGAGTTACCATTATCTGCCAAAAGCGAATTTTCTGGATTTGGCTGTTGGTGGATATATTATCTCCAAACCGATTACTACAAGGATCCAACCTTAACTTTTGGTTCGAATTTTTTTTAACCCAAGGGTTCTCGGGGACTACTGTGCAGGGTAAGGGCTTTACTTGTACAAGTTACAACAAGAAAAATCGATAATAAAAATACTTACCTTTATCCCATATGAAAACAACGTGGGAAGTTCTAAAATACTGAACACAATATTCAGCTGAACGTTCAGCGCATGCGCATATCAGTCCCGCAAATCACGGGTGCGTTCCAAAACAACGTATACTGCGGATTTAAAACAATAATTTAAAACCAAACTTAAAAAGAGTTATTTTTGGTCAATCACAAGTAAATATAGGTTAAGCTTGGCTAGTTTAACATACGGGGTATAATAATTTCACTAAACAATAAAGATGTTGAGTGTCTGAAAAAAATAATTTATTTTATTTTAAATGTTCTTTATATTTGAACTTTAACCCCCTACAGACAAAGTGTATTTTTTCAATATATTTTTATTTCAGCTGTCCGCGATAATATACGGGGCGTATACATTAAACTGAACGATAAAAAAACAACCTGAACGCCTGAAAAAAATAGTAAAATTTTGTTTATCGCTACAAAACTTAAAATCTTATTTGGTTTTACCATTTTCTACAATATATTTTTATTTCAGCTCTCCCCGATAATATACGGGGTGAATACATTAAACTGAACGATAAAAAAACAACCTGAACGCCTGAAAAAAATAGTAAAATTTTGTTTATCGCTACAAAACATAAAATCTTATTTGGTTTTACCATTTTCTACAATATATTTTTATTTCAGCTCTCCCCGATAATATACGGGGTGAATACATTAAACTGAACGATAAAAAACAACCTGAACGCCTGAAAAAAATAGTAAAATTTTGTTTATCGCTACAAAACTTAAAATCTTATTTGGTTTTACCATTTTCTACATTATATTTTTATTTCAGCTCTCCGCGATAATATACGAGGTGTATACATTAAGCTGAACGATAAAAAAACAACCTGAACGCCTGAAAAGAATAGTAAAATTTTGTTTATCGCTACAAAACTTAAAATCTTATTTGGTTTTACCATTTTCTACAATATATTTTTATTTCAGCTCTCCCCGATAATATACGGGGTGAATACATTAAACTGAACGATAAAAAAACAACCTGAACGCCTGAAAAAAATAGTAAAATTTTGTTTATCGCTACAAAACTTAAAATCTTATTTGGTTTTACCATTTTCTACAATATATTTTTAATTCAGCTCTCCCCGATAATATACGGGGTGAATACATTAAACTGAACGATAAAAAAACAACCTGAACGCCTGAAAAAAATAGTAAAATTTTGTTTATCGCTACAAAACTTAAAATCTTATTTGGTTTTACCATTTTCTACATTATATTTTTATTTCAGCTCTCCGCGATAATATACGGGGTGTATACATTAAGCTGAACGATAAAAAAACAACCTGAACGCCTGAAAAGAATAGTAAAATTTTGTTTATCGCTACAAAACTTAAAATCTTATTTGGTTTTACCATTTTCTACAATATATTTTTATTTCAGCTCTCCCCGATAATATACGGGGTGAATACATTAAACTGAACGATAAAAAAACAACCTGAACGCCTGAAAAAAATAGTAAAATTTTGTTTATCGCTACAAAACTTAAAATCTTATTTGGTTTTACCATTTTCTACAATATATTTTTATTTCAGCTCTCCCCGATAATATACGGGGTGAATACATTAAACTGAACGATAAAAAAACAACCTAAACGCCTGAAAAAAATAGTAAAATTTTGTTTATCGCTACAAAACTTAAAATCTTATTTGGTTTTACCATTTTCTACATTATATTTTTATTTCAGCTCTCCGCGATAATATACGGGGTGTATACATTAAGCTGAACGATAAAAAAACAACCTGAACGCCTGAAAAGAATAGTAAAATTTTGTTTATCGCTACAAAACTTAAAATCTTATTTGGTTTTACCATTTTCTACAATATATTTTTATTTCAGCTCTCCCCGATAATATACGGGGTGAATACATTAAACTGAACGATAAAAAAACAACCTGAACGCCTGAAAAAAATAGTAAAATTTTGTTTATCGCTACAAAACTTAAAATCTTATTTGGTTTTACCATTTTCTACAATATATTTTTAATTCAGCTCTCCCCGATAATATACGGGGTGAATACATTAAACTGAACGATAAAAAAACAACCTGAACGCCTGAAAAAAATAGTAAAATTTTGTTTATCGCTACAAAACTTAAAATCTTATTTGGTTTTACCATTTTCTACATTATATTTTTATTTCAGCTCTCCGCGATAATATACGGGGTGTATACATTAAGCTGAACGATAAAAAAACAACCTGAACGCCTGAAAAGAATAGTAAAATTTTGTTTATCGCTACAAAACTTAAAATCTTATTTGGTTTTACCATTTTCTACAATATATTTTTATTTCAGCTCTCCCCGATAATATACGGGGTGAATACATTAAACTGAACGATAAAAAAACAACCTGAACGCCTGAAAAAAATAGTAAAATTTTGTTTATCGCTACAAAACTTAAAATCTTATTTGGTTTTACCATTTTCTACAATATATTTTTAATTCAGCTCTCCCCGATAATATACGGGGTAAATACATTAAACTGAACGATAAAAAAACAACCTGAACGCCTGAAAAAAATAGTAAAATTTTGTTTATCGCTACAAAACTTAAAATCTTATTTGGTTTTACCATTTTCTACAATATATTTTTATTTCAGCTCTCCCCGATAATATACGGGGTAAATACATTAAACTGAACGATAAAAAAACAACCTGAACGCCTGAAAAAAATAGTAAAATTTTGTTTATCGCTACAAAACTTAAAATCTTATTTGGTTTTACCATTTTCTACAATATATTTTTATTTCAGCTCTCCCCGATAATATACGGGGTAAATACATTAAACTGAACGATAAAAAAACAACCTGAACGCCTGAAAAAAAATAGTAAAATTTTGTTTATCGCTACAAAACTTAAAATTCCCAAACCATATTAAAATATTAACAGGCTCCAAATTTAAAAAACAAACAAAGCTTTATTTCATTCAGAATCCATTTTATAGTATTCAGGAATACCTTAATACTTTAGTACTGTAATACTTTATTATTGTGTTAGTATGTATTTGTTGTATTAGTTTGTATAAATTTTAATCTGTATATTGACAATATCCTATGATTGTAAAATTTTTTTAAGGAAATAAATTATTATTATTATTATTATTATTATAATCTTATTTGGTTTTACCATTTTCTACATTATATTTTTATTTCAGCTCTCCGCGATAATATACGGGGTGTATACATTAAGCTGAACGATAAAAAAACAACCTGAACGCCTGAAAAGAATAGTAAAATTTTGTCTATCGCCACAAAACTTAAAATCTTATTTGGTTTTATCATTTTCCACAATATATTTTTATATTAGCTCTCCGCGATAATATACGGGGTATATACATTAAGCTGAACGATAAAAAAACAACCTGAACGCCTGAAAAGAATAGTAAAATTTTGTCTATCGCCACAAAACTTAAAATCTTATTTGGTTTTATCATTTTCCACAATATATTTTTATATTAGCTCTCCGCGATAATATACGGGGTGTATACATTAAGCTGAACGATAAAAAAACAACCTGAACGCCTGAAAAGAATAGTAAAATTTTGTTTATCGCTACAAAACTTAAAATCTTATTTGGTTTTACCATTTTCTACAATATATTTTTATTTCAGCTCTCCCCGATAATATACGGGGTGAATACATTAAACTGAACGATAAAAAAACAACCTGAACGCCTGAAAAAAATAGTAAAATTTTGTTTATCGCTACAAAACTTAAAATCTTATTTGGTTTTACGATTTTCTACAATATATTTTTATTTCAGCTCTCCCCGATAATATACGGGGTGAATACATTAAACTGAACGATAAAAAAACAACCTGAACGCCTGAAAAAAATAGTAAAATTTTGTTTATCGCTACAAAACTTAAAATCTTATTTGGTTTTACCATTTTCTACAATATATTTTTATTTCAGCTCTCCGCGATAATATACGGGGTGTATACATTAAACTGAACGATAAAAAAACAACCTGAACGCCTGAAAAAAATAGTAAAATTTTGTGTATTGCTACAAAACTTAAAATCTTATTTGGTTTTACCATTTTCTACAATATATTTTTATTTCAGCTCTCCCCGATAATATACGGGGTAAATACATTAAACTGAACGATAAAAAAACAACCTGAACGCCTGAAAAAAATAGTAAAATTTTGTTTATCGCTACAAAACTTAAAATCTTATTTGGTTTTACCATTTTCTACAATATATTTTTATTTCAGCTCTCCCCGATAATATACGGGGTGAATACATTAAACTGAACGATAAAAAAACAACCTGAACGCCTGAAAAAAATAGTAAAATTTTGTTTATCGCTACAAAACTTAAAATCTTATTTGGTTTTACCATTTTCTACAATATATTTTTATTTCAGCTCTCCCCGATAATATACGGGGTGAATACATTAAACTGAACGATAAAAAAACAACCTGAACGCCTGAAAAAAATAGTAAAATTTTGTTTATCGCTACAAAACTTAAAATCTTATTTGGTTTTACCATTTTCCACAATATAATTTTATATTAGCTCTCCGCGATAATATACGGGGTGTATACATTAAGCTGAACGATAAAAATACATCCTGAACGCCTGAAAAGAATATTAAAATTTTTTCTATCGCCACAAAACTTAAAATCTTATTTGGTTTTATCATTTTCTACAATATATTTTTATTTCAGCTCTCCGCGACAATATACGGGGTGTATACATTAAACTGAACGATAAAAAAACAACCTGAACGCCTGAAAAGAATAGTAAAATTTTGTCTATCGCCACAAAACTTAAAATCTTATTTGGTTTTATCATTTTCCACAATATATTTTTATATTAGCTCTCCGCGATAATATACGGGGTGTATACATTAAGCTGAACGATAAAAAAACAACCTGAACGCCTGAAAAGAATAGTAAAATTTTGTCTATCGCCACAAAACTTAAAATCTTATTTGGTTTTATCATTTTCCACAATATATTTTTATATTAGCTCTCCGCGATAATATACGGGGTGTATACATTAAGCTGAACGATAAAAATACATCCTGAACGCCTGAAAAGAATATTAAAATTTTGTCTATCGCCACAAAACTTAAAATTTTATTTGGTTTTATCATTTTCCACAATATATTTTTATATTAGCTCTCCGCGATAATATACGGGGTGTATACATTAAGCTGAACGATAAAAAAACAACCTCAACGCCTGAAAAGAATAGTAAAATTTTGTCTATCGCCACAAAACTTAAAATCTTATTTGGTTTTATCATTTTCTACAATATATTTTTATTTCAGCTCTCCGCGACAATATACGGGGTGTATACATTAAACTGAACGATAAAAAAACAACCTGAACGCCTGAAAAAAATAGTAAAATCTTGTCTATCGCTACAAAACTTAAATAACGTCCAAACCAAATAACATTTTATGTTTTGTAGCGATAAACAAAATTTTACTATTTTTTTAGGCGTTCAGGTTGTTTTTTTTTATCTTTTAGTTTAATGTATACACCCCGTATATTATCCCGGAGAGCTGAAATAAAAATATATTGTAGAAAATGTTAAAATCAAATAAGATTTTAAGTTTTGATGTGATAGACAAAATTTTACTATTTTTTTCAGGCATTCATGATGTTTTTTCATCGTTCAGCTTAATGTATACACCCCGTATATTATCGCGGAGAGCTGAATTAAAAATATATAGTAGAAAATGATAAAACTAAATGAGATTTTAAGTTTTGTGGCGATAGACAAGATGTTACTATTTTTTTCAGGCGTTCAGGTTGTTTTTTATCGTTCAGTTTAATGTATACACCCCGTATATTATCACGATGAGCTGAAATAAAAATATATTGTAGAAAATGGTAAAACCAAATAAGATTTTAAGTTTTGTGGCGATAGACAAAATTTTACTATTTTCTTCAGGCGTTCAGGTTGTTTTTTTATCGTTCAGTTTAATGTATACACCCCGTATATTATCGCGGAGAGCTGAAATAAAAATATATTGTAGAAAATGGTAAAACCAAATAAGATTTTAGGTTTTGTAGCGATAAACAAAATTTTACTATTTTTTTCAGGCGTTCAGGTGGTTTTTTTATCGTTCAGTTTAATGTATACACCCCGTATATTATCGCGGAGAGCTGAAATAAAAATATATTGTAGAAAATGGTAAAACCAAATAAGATTTTAAGTTTTGTAGCGATACACAAAATTTTACAATTTTTTTCAGGCGTTCAGGTTGTTTTTTTATCGTTCAGTTTAATGTATACACCCCGTATATTATCACGATGAGCTGAAATAAAAATATATTGTAGAAAATGGTAAAACCAAATAAGATTTTAAGTTTTGTAGCGATACACAAAATTTTACTATTTTTTTTAGGCGTTCAGGTTGTTTTTTTATGGTTCAGTTTAATGTATACACCCCGTATATTATCGGGGAGAGCTGAAATAAAAATATATTGTAGAAAATGTTAAAAGCAAATAAGATTTTAAGTTTTGTAGCGATAAACAAAATTTTACTATTTTTTTCAGGCGTTCAGGTTGTTTTTTTATCGTTCAGTTTAATGTATACGCCCCGTATATTATCGCGGAGAGCTGAAATAAAAATATATTGTAGAAGATGGTAAAACCAAATAAGATTTTAAGTTTTGTAGCGATAAACAAAATTTTACTATTTTTTTCAGTCCAAAAGTCCAAACCAAAATTTTACTATTTTTTTTAGGCGTTCAGGTTGTTTTTTTATCGTTCAGTTTAATGTATACACCCCGTATATTATCGGGGAGAGCTAAAATAAAAATATATTGTAGAAAATGTTAAAAGCAAATAAGATTTTAAGTTTTGTAGCGATAAACAAAATTTTACTATTTTTTTCAGGCGTTCAGGTTGTTTTTTTATCGTTCAGTTTAATGTATACACCCCGTATATTATCGGGGAGAGCTAAAATAAAAATATATTGTAGAAAATGTTAAAAGCAAATAAGATTTTAAGTTTTGTAGCGATAAACAAAATTTTACTATTTTTTTCAGGCGTTCAGGTTGTTTTTTTATCGTTCAGTTTAATGTATACACCCCGTATATTATCGGGGAGAGCTAAAATAAAAATATATTGTAGAAAATGTTAAAAGCAAATAAGATTTTAAGTTTTGTAGCGATAAACAAAATTTTACTATTTTTTTCAGGCGTTCAGGTTGTTTTTTTATCGTTCAGTTTAATGTATACGCCCCGTATATTATCGCGGAGAGCTGAAATAAAAATATATTGTAGAAAATGGTAAAACCAAATAAGATTTTAAATTTTGTAGCGATACACAAAATTTTACTATTTTTTTTAGGCGTTCAGGTTGTTTTTTTATCGTTCAGTTTAATGTATACGCCCCGTATATTATCGCGGAGAGCTGAAATAAAAATATATTGAAAAAATACACTTTGTCTGTAGGGGGTTAAAGTTCAAATATAAAGAACATTTAAAATAAAATAAATTATTTTTTTCAGACACTCAACATCTTTATTGTTTAGTGAAATTATTATACCCCGTATGTTAAACTAGCCAAGCTTAACCTATATTTACTTGTGATTGACCAAAAATAACTCTTTTTAAGTTTGGTTTTAAATTATTGTTTTAAATTCGCCGTATACGTTGTTTTGGAACGCACTCGTGATTTGCGGGACTGATATGCGCATGCGCTGAACGTTCAGCTGAATATTGTGTTCAGTATTTTAGATAGACCCAAACAACGTGGTTCAACAGTAAAAAGTACCCCTCCTTCGTTTTAACTGCATTATTAATCTACCAATCAAGGTTTAATTGTTTAAAACACAAAAATGATCTCAAAACTGTACGAAATGCCGCGAACAGAAAACGTTTCAAAATGGAATACCGCTTACTGCGGCGTTGTCATGTTTAGTATATTAACCATAACAGATTATTTTAACGATCTATAAAATTACGAAAGTGGTTACCATCTGGAACATATTACAAAGGATAAAATAAAATTTGTGTATAGCTAACAATTTTCCATCTCTGTGGTTAAAAGCTTAATAAAATTTATATTTAATATAGAAAAGCACTCAAGTGACACTTGGCAACGACGCAATATTTATTTTGAGGTTATGTAAATGCCATGCAAGAGGTTATGTTTTTAAATGTTTGACATGTGCTTTTTTTTCCACAATTTAACAGTAAATATTTAATTATATAAATAAAATCAATATGACCTCTGTAAAGAAAAAGCGAGTTTCCAAGAAATTGAAGTCTTCTTGGAGAAAAAATGTAAATATTGATGACGTAGAAGAATTTTTGGAGGACCAGAGGCTAGAGGAGCGTTTAGGGTAAGTTTTTCGTGTTGTTATATTGGTTTATATGTATTTTATTAAATTTTCTTTACAATTTTTGGTTGTTTGTTAATATTGGTGCTATTATAGTATAATACCCCTAAAGTAAACAGGTTAAGTTTAAATTAAACAGGTTAGGTTTAAATTAAACCGTTTAATACTAATATACAATTTGTTACCACTGGTTTTCACTTTAAGCTAAATATTGGACAGTTTCTTACCCAAAGTTCTCTGCTCAGCTGCTTGCTTACATTTGCAATAATTTTTTTTACAGTATTTGATTGAGTTATTTTTGCAAAATTATTTCTATTTTTTTTTTATTTTAATGTTTTATGCTAGCAGTATTTTTTCTCTTTTAGTCCATCCTTGTCTACATTACCAAACAATGAGTTGTTTAAACTGGACAATGCACCTGAGGAACCTATTTCCACAAAAGAAAGAAGAAAGTTAAGAGCCAACAAACCTTTGAAATGTTTTGGTGCACTACAACCTCATACAAAAGTTCCTGATCCAATCACAAAAAGGTAAGCTTTAAGTTCATCTGCCTACTGGGCAAAGGGCTATACTGGCCAGACATCAATGCCATACATCTTCAAAAAAATATTTACATGTACTGGGTGACTTTTATATATATCCACCCCTAAAATTAAGATTAATTTTCATTCAATAAAAATGTAACATTTTACGAGCCGGCAGGTGAGATTATTAAAACATAATTTTTACTATGTTTACTTAACAAAAAAAAAATACCTGAAACAAAGGCACTTTATATCTCACATAAACCAAATAAAATTGTAGGCGCTAAAGTAATTTTAAGAGTGTTAAAACAGTTTTTTTACTTTACTACTTCTTGATGGTGGCTAAGAATGCCTGCCACTCACTGGCATATCTGGCACCAAAAGAGCTATGTGCGGACTCAAATGTGAGTAATAGAACCTTTTGGTTTCTACGTAAGATAAGATGTACGAATTTGCCCCATGTACAAATGGTGCCAAACTACCCCTACATTCATCGGGAAGGTCTAAACTACATGTCAACCAATTTTTTTTTTTTTAAATTAAATCTGATAATAAAATTTTTCTAACTCCACCCCCGCAGGGGTGAGGGTATAATTATTTTAAAATATTTAATATTTTCGTCAAAATTTGCAAAGACCCCAATATACCATTTTTCACTAAAATTACCCCCCACCTCTCAGGGGGTGAAGAATTTTTTCCAAACCCCTCTATACCGTTTTTTACGAAAAGAATGTAAATAATTAAATTATTAAATATTTAATATTTAAAATTAATTATCCCTTGCCTTCCAGGGGTGAAGTTGCATTTTTTCTATCATATGATTTAGTTTCAGCTACATCAGAAACCCCAATATACCATGTTTTACGGGCCTATTGTAAACATTTAAAAATAATTAACCCCTGACCACAGGGGGTGGGGTTAGATTTTTTTTATTATCAGATTCGTTTTTACCGACCTCAAAAACCCCTGTATACAAATTTTCACGAAAACATTGTAAACATTTAAGATTAATCATCCCCCACCCCCTCGGGGTGGAGTTAGAAAAATAGTATTATCATATTCAGTTTTGTTGATCTTATAAAAACCCCTATATGCAAATTTTGACGAAAATATTAAACACATTTTTATTATCATATTTACCTAAAAAATACAAAAATTTAACGAAAATATTATAATATCATGTTAATTTTTCCGGATCAAAAGCCGCCATCTGGATGTGCCGCATCAAAACCCGATCTTCAAATAGCTTTTTAATTATCTAGTGATTTACAGAAAATTTGATTTAAGTGATATTATGTATATTGTATACTTATTACTGTCTATCAGAATCAACTACAATTTTAATTAATTTCTGTGCCATTTAGAAATTATTAGTTTTTGGCTTATACTGAAAAATGTGATTTAGTGCAGATGGCGGCTTTTGATCCGGCACTCCTCAATTAACATTTTAGCACTCTGTATTTCCTCCATTAAGTGTAGTTATTGTCATAACACACCTAGGCATTGACAAAATAATTGTTGATCTTTTCTTGAGGAATATCATTCCACTCCCCTTGTTCAACGCTACAAGAAAACTCCACACATGTTTGATGGATGAATCCCATGAAACATGGAAGTTGGCAGGGCACACTAATCTTTAAATATAGGCATCACGTATGTCGCGTTGTATCTCCCTTTTGCGACGTGGATGGGCATTATCATCCATAAAGACAAAATTTATGCCAAAATAATTTTGCAAGGGCTGGATAATACCTTTAATTATGCTTTCCCTGAAAATTTCGCCATTCATTTTGCCCCAAAAAAATAACAGAATCTCCTGGATATGGAACGACAACTCGTGCAAAGGCCAACCGTTCCTGCCTTGTTGGAGTACTCCAAACTCTAGTACGTCCACTATCATTAACTGGGCCAAATATTTTTTCATTTGAAAAAAGCACGTTTTGCCACTGACCCAATAACCAATTTCTATGATTACGTGCCCATTGTAGGCGGGCGGCTCTCTGGCGGACTGATAGTTTGGATACTCTTAAAACTCTACCGGATCTAAGGTTTGAAGAATGAAGCCTTTGGGTAAGTGTAGCTCTGGAAACCACTCTCCTGTATGTCCCCCGAAGGTGGTTTTGGATGCCTTTAAGTGGAATGCTGTGGTTTCTACGCACAAAATTTGTTATGTTACAGTCTTCTCTAGCATCTGTGACCCTAGGACGACCAGTTGCTTGTCGATGTTCAATATTTCCAGTTTCCTGGTATAAATTCACAATTCTAATCACGGAATTTCTCGGTATAGCAAGCCTACCGGATATTTAAGGATTTGATAGGCCTTTTTCATGTAGGGCAACTATTCTAGCTCTATTAAATTGCGAAATCCTATTTCCGGACATATTTAATACGAATAATTAAATTAAATTATACACTTCAAGTGTTTATTAATACTAACCCGTATTTGGACACTTTTTACAAAAATCATTTTGAAAATTTTTGGGGTCGCAGGCCATTTTTTAAATTATTTTAAAAATTGATTAAAATGCAGATTTTTTTGCAATTTTTCTTGAAAATTGGTTAGTAAACATCAAATCTGGCGCCACATTTGAAATAAAAAACAGATTGGTTAAACACTAAGCAATTTAAAAAATATGTATATAGTAAAAAATGCAAATATGGTGCCGCAGGCGAACATTTTTAAAAATATTCCTTAAAGTAGGTTAGAATGTGGCGCCGCGGCATTTTTATTTTTCTTAAAAAATAAAAATTGGTTAATAAACTGCAGATATAGTGTATTAAATTAGATAATTAATTAATTAACTAGTTAAGTAAGCATTATATTTAAATCTAGCTAATCTGCATTAATCGGAATAAATTCAGTTATGACTCATCAACGTTGAAAATAAACACAGAAACATAGGCTTACGGAATAATTTTTCCGAATTATGAGGGAAATTTTTATAAAGGCCACTAAATCGAAACATTTGACGACTAATTTGTTACACACAACAATATTGAATATACATATTAACTATAAATATGTAAATATATCGGTGTTTTTTGAAGAAAATAAAAATGTAAATATTTAAAACCTCGCGTCAACGATAGAATCGACGCGGCGCCTATGCGAGCACTGGAAATTCGCCGATGACTGCTAATCTGACAATTTAAGCAAAAAATAGTAAGATGTGATGTTCCAAAAGAAAAGTTACTTCTTAAAAATGTAACAAATATAGCGCCGCAGGAATTTTTGGTGCAAAACTATTAAAGAGCATAAGACTTTTAAAAAAAAATTTGCAATAGTTAAAAAATAAAAAAATTCCCTGACTTTTTATAAAATTTTGCTATTTTCCCTTTTTCGAAAAAATAGCCAAATTCCCTGACTTCCTGTTTCAATTTTCATTTCCCTGATTCCCCGACTACTGGAAACCCTGATAGACAGTGTTTTTGGCCTTTAACTAAATGATTATTTTTTCAGAAATCGTGTCAGATCAAAGGAAGAAAGAAAAAATGATTTAATAAAAAAGAAGGAGCTGGCAAATAGAATTAAGGGTATTTTAAAACCAAAACAAGTCCAAGCTCTTCAAAGTAGAAAATTGGACCAAATTAGACGGAGTATGAGGCATAAGAAAGACGAATTTAATGCTGATATTTGGGCTGAAGGTAAATATATCCCATGGAATATTTTAAGGATTTTTTTCTGGGCGACATACATAGGGGCCTGAGAGCCGGATTCATGACAAAAAGTCCAGAAACTAAAATAATTCTATTAATATTTGCTACAGGATGCTTGTTGAAATGTATTTAGGGTTATTTGTGATAAACACTCGGAAATGAAGCAAATAAAAACTTTATTTCATTACATAATCATGCCAACGTTTCACCTAATATTTAGGCTTCTTCAGGGCTAAATAAAAACTTTATTGCATTACATAATCATGCCAACGTTTCAGCCTAAATATTGGCTTTTTCAGGGCTAAAAAGACATAAAAATTATAAAACTTTTTAGACATAACTTGGACATTATAAACTGCTTTTTTTTTTTAAATGTATGTAAACAAAAATAAAATAAATTAATAAATTAAAACTTACCTAAATTATTAAATATGCATTAAAACAAACAAAGTAACAAAAACATTACATAAACAAACAAAATACACTGGACATTTTTCAACAGGAGAATACTCACTGTAAAACAATTATTTACTGAAATTTTTAAAAAAGTATGTATCTATAAATTAGGATAAAGTGTTGTTTCATTGTTTAAAATAATTATATTTTGATATATTAATTAAATATTTTTGTAATATTATTTAAATCCACAAATAGAACATATATCATTTAATATTTTTAATTAAATTAAAGTAAATACTACTTAAATTGCAGGTGTCAGTTTTATAGTTAATGGAGTTCGGATTCTTTTTTATATGCACCATTTCAAGAAAACTCCTTTTTTTATTATTACTAACCCTTCCTAAACTTTCTATATCTTCTATATTAAAATTAAAAAATGTCTTTTTAGCCCTGAAGAAGCCTAAATATTAGGTGAAACGTTGGCATGATTATGTAATGCAATAAAGTTTTTATTTAGCCCTGAAGAAGCCTAAATATTAGGTGAAACGTTGGCATGATTATATAATGCAATAAAGTTTTTATTTAGCCCTGAAGAAGCCTAAATATTAGGTGAAACGTTGGCATGATTATGTAATGCAATAAAGTTTTTGGTCAGGTTGGTGATTTGTATTTTCATTGCTGATTCGGGTTTATTTAATATTTTTTGGTATCATAATTTTCCTCAGAGATTTTGTCTTGTGCAATTTTGTCCGGGGGGGACAGATGCAGAACTCATTTTAAAACCTACTATCTACTATAGGCTAGGGTTCCGCACGTGCAAAGCAATCTAAAATGTGTTTTATTTTTCCTACTCGTCTACTTCTAGTGACTTACCTTTGTCTAGGTCAAGTCGATCTTGCTTTCTATATAATAAGTTTTCCTCACTTTGTCAACTTCTTTTTCGCTAAAAACCGTTTTTACACTATGATTTTCGCTTTCCAAGATGTCTACCTGTAGACATACGACCGTAGCACGTCACGCGCGCTTTCCTTTATTTAGAGAGAAAAAACTAATAAGGGCAATAAGTTTATGTTAATTTATTTTTCTGAATTTATCCAGAGGCGTGCCTAGACAGACAAAATATGTGAGGCTTAAAACATTTTTGAAGTATACTTTTTTGCTCAGTTTTAAATGAAGAATAACCCTGCAGCATTAAAATTTTATTGAGGATTTTTTTTTTGTTTCCCATTCAGTATTTCATCTTCGAAGGGTCGTAGCTCCCTTAGTTCTCATTTCCGGACCAACCTTTAGAGAAACTTTTTTTCATATTTTTGGATCTAGAATCACCTCTTAAATTTTAGCATGCCAGTTACTGATCACCCTGTATACCAAATTTTTCTAAAATATTGTAAACATTTAATAACTATTACCCCCCGCCTCTAGGGGTCGGGGTTAAAACATTTTTATTATCAGATTCAGCTTCATTCAGCGACCTCAAAAACCCCTATTACCAATTATGGCAAAAATATTGTTAAAAAATATTGCTTTTCTACTTAAAAAAAAATCAAAACCGAGAACTTTCGACAACAAACCTATGTTCCAAATTTCAAGTCTTTAGCTTCAAGCATTCTTAGTTATCGTGCTTACAAGACCAACAGACCGACATTTTTTTTTGCTCAAAATCGATTTTTTTTCGACAAAAAACGCCATAAAACGCAAAAATTACTACTCTGTTTTAGATTCGAAGCAAGAGGTAGAAAATATCCAATGGATAGAAAAAAACACCAGCAAACACATATTGAAAAACAGTGGCGTTCCTCAAAAAAGGGTCCGAGAACATGTGAAGGAAAGAAAAAGTGTAAATGTACCAATCGAGCCTCCCCATCCTGGTATGTCTTACAATCCATCCTTTGAGGACCATCAAGATTTACTGAAACAGATCGCAGATAAAGAGTCTGCCTGGATTAAGAAAGATGATTACTTAACTAGAGTAACTAGGGGCATGTTCCATAAAGTTACAGCAAATGTTAGAGATGTAAGTAATTTTCTTTACCCTTACCTTTAACCCTTAATTATCACACTGGTGCGAATTTGCACCATCCAAAATATTTCGGGTTGTGCATCTCTATGAAAAGCCGTTGGGACTGATTCATCCTGTCTACCTAAAAATAGTTCTCACCTGTCCCCCCAAATGGAAATAGGTTTAAAAAAATAGCAAGATTAGATGACTATTAATTATGTTAGCAAAGGGTCTGTAAACTTCAAAACCTCTGAGAATGAAATCCTAATGAGCGCCAGTTTTGAAATAGTGGTAAAAGTTCTTCCGCAGACTGCATGCCAAACAACAGTAACAAACTGCAATGTTTTGTACAATTCTAATAGTGTTTTTGTTGCTGATTTCGATTTTTTTTTAGATCAAATCTATCTCTATCTTTTGAGAAAAACCGTTCCAAAATTTTATAAAAATCTAAATTTTTCATTTTTGGATGCTCATATTTACATTCTTACAGCAGCTACAAAAGTTTTTCTAGTTTAAATTAAAGTTACATTCTCTATAAAATAATTACGAAAAATGTCTGAAAATAATTTTAAAAGTTAATTTTTTGAATAGCTTTTGATGCATCTGCAATGATGTTTATTAGAAGACGAATTTATCTTTGTTAAGCAGTTTTTATAAATTTAACGTCAAATTTATTATATTTGTCAAGCCTATGTGTTTGTCAATTTTGCTAAATATGACATATACTGCCCAAAATAATCTTAAACAGCAATACTGAATTGTCATTGCAGATGTTTTAAAAACTAGTCTTGGACAGTTGGACACCGGAAATGAAATCCAGATACTTTTTTTACGGTTTTATAGGGCAAGCAAGTAACTTAAATTTAAACTATAGAAAACCTTTGTAGGTGCTTTAATAATTTATTTATTGTCCACCGAAAATTACATTTTTTAATTTTTTTGAATTTTCGGCAGGGTATTTCTCAAAAACGGAAAGAGATAGAGATTTGATCTAAATAGAATCAAAATCAGCAACAAAAACACTATTGCAATTGTTCAAAAGTATTTTCAGTTTTTTACCGCAGTCTGCGGAAGAACTTTTACCACTATTTATGAACTGGCGCCCATTAGGATTTCGTTCTCACCGGTTTTGAATTTTACAGACCTTTCGCTCACATGATCACCTAAGTTTGCAATTTTTTTAAACCTATTTCCGTTTGGGGGGACGTGTGTCCCCTTTGTCATTCGCGAAGTGTACGTAAAATAAAATAATTGTAGCGCGAGCGTTGGTGCGAATCACCAACAAAGATTATTGAGTTGGTACGATATAAAATTAATCATTTGGTTTTTGTGCAAGGTGCAACATCTGCGAGTCTGATTCATCGGGTCGCACACGAATGAAATGGCCGAATTGCTTGAGACGCATGTGCGATGAACGATTAGTGCCTAAAATAAAATATTCTCGTATGTTTCTTAAATAAATTTTTCATATATAATTACACAAGACGCTGAGAAATATGCGGGAAAAAATTCGCTGTTTTCATGAAAATTTGCTGTCTGGAAATAATTACGACCGGCGATGCCCCTGGAGTAATTATTTCCTTTGACAGCAAATTTGAATGAAAACTGTGATTTTTTTTTTCCGATAATTGGAAGAATCATGTGTAATTCGGAAGATTATTTTTTACGATTTATAATATGTCAAACCAACTTTTCTATTTTTTATTTTTAGTCAAATTGGTTAGTTGAAATGTCAGAAGGTTTGCCAAGCCAAGAAGGCACCAATCTCGATGAAAACGAACACAGTGATAACGAATACAAAGCCATCAATCCTCCCGTGAAGAACGCGAAAAAAACAGTAAAACAACGAAGAAAGCAGAAGGAACAACAAGAGTTGGCACTAAAAAGAAAACAAACAAAATTAGAGAAGAAGAAAGTCACTGATATTCACAGAATAAAAGTCCTTAAAAAGGACATTTCAAAATCCGAGAAAAAACAAGGAGTTATACGTGAAAAACGCGAGAAGCGGGTATCATACAAAAAAAAGGAGGCTAATCGATTAAGCAGTACTAAATTTGAAGAACCAGACCTCGATTTTAATCTTGGAGAGGACATAACAGGAAATTTAAGAAACCTTAAAAAGGAGGGCAGTTTGTTAACAGACAGGTTCAAGAGTTTGCAAAAGAGAAATATTTTGGAACCATCTGTTAAAAGACATCGTAAAAATGCTAAAGTTAAGAAATATACTAAACCTGGACATAAGGAAGATTGGAAAAAATCTGTTTGTAGAGCTTAAAAATATCTATACTTTTAGATATAACAATATTTTAAAATATGAAATAGAGACTCTTAATATTTTTGCATTTTTGTCACCAACGAAGAGATTGGACATTCTATTTTTGTCTATTTCTATATAAATTAAAAAGTGGCATTCGTTAAAAAGAAAATAAATTATATGTCAGGATACTAAAAAGAAAAATATAAAAAAAGAAAAAAAAATAAGCCTTTCGTTTCATAATTGGAAAAAAAATACTTTTTGTTTTTTTTGTGATTTATTGAACTGATTTCTTTTGCACGTGTTTATAAAACATATATTTTTTTTTTGCATTTTTAGTACATCTTGACCACTTCAGAGGGCGTCTTCCAAAAGACACTTTTTAAACGGCTCCACAGTTTTTGGGCTTCTTGTAACACATAGAGTAAAAATTCCAACAGGATTCTATTCACAAGACTAAATACTAGTAACCTAAAAATATATCTTTATCATTTTATAAACATTTTTCTGAAAAATGTTTATAAAATGATAAAAGTAGAATATTTTTTAGGTTGTTACTAGTTTTTAGTCTTATAAATAGAATTCCGTTGAAATTTTTACTTTATGTGTTACAGGAAGCCCAAAAACTGTGGAGCTGTTTAAAAAGTGTCTTTTTGAATACGCCCTCTGAAGTGGTCAAGACGTTTTTAGGAGTGGTTTTTATTATATATTATTATTAACCCTTTGTTTCGTATAAAATTCATCTCACTTATTTTTTTTTATGGAACTTAAGAAAAATGGTGCGTTTTGAAAAAATTGTCCACATCCGCCCCCCTTTCCCCTACAAAAAATGCAAAAAAAATTATAGTCTTAATGTTTTATAAATACGTCCAAAAGAAATCAGTTCAACAAATACAATTATCTTTACACAAAAAAAAAATAAAAAGTTCATTTTTTTCCAATTATGAAACGAAAAGTCCCCTTAAGGTGGGCAAAGTAAAACAATTGCTTTCTTGCAGTAAGCAAAGTGTT
Organism: Brachypterus glaber; assembly: GCA_958510825.1. NCBI lineage: Eukaryota > Metazoa > Arthropoda > Insecta > Coleoptera > Kateretidae > Brachypterus > Brachypterus glaber. The sequence continues at coordinate 15,426,388 of OY294046.1, forward strand.
TATAAAGACCCTCATGAGCTCAATATTCTGACAGTTTGGTCTGTGGTGACATGACTCTCAGTATATCGATGGTCTCTAGGTTACATCGTTTTGGCGGAGATTTTACCCTTCAGAATATTTCTTCTATCATACTTGGCATTTTATATTTGTTCCAATAATTATTTATAATAAATACAATGTATTTATTATAAAGTATGACAAGCGTGTCAGATAAAAAAAAATATTCTGACAAGAATGCCAGATAAAAAGTTGTTCTGACGAGCAGAATCCCCGCCAAATAATTATTTGCGCTCTTAGTAGAGGCGAGTTTTTCTGTGTGAGGTATTTTGTGGGCCAAAGCGAATTTAAGAAATCATTTTTTTTATGGAATCACTATAAAATTAAAGTAGTCTTGTGTCTAGATGTCGCCCTGCGGTAAGTGTCTGACACTTAGTGTCCTTGCGCGGTAAATCGTTTTTTCTGTTTTTAGTTTCGGTTATGTTTGTGTGCTCGATATAGTACTTTACATTACTGTCGACTTTTTGATTAAGAAATTAGTTAATTAATTAACATTAATGTCAACTTACCTAGTTGGTAGTGAGAAAACTTTTTTTTGGACAAATAAATAAATGGTTTAACTGTCACCCAGGTTTTCATCCCTTTGTGGTAACAAATTTGTAATAAAATTGAGGGTCTCCGAGTTTAAATAACGCAAATTATTAGTTATGTAAATTGTTAACAGGGGTTAATAAAAAAACATGATATATCAATAAAATATTGACTAGATTTTTTATTTGTACAATTTTTACACCATAAAACTCTGAAACATTTTTTTTAACAGTATAGTATAACCTAATATCGATTGCGTAGAATGAAAAGCTCGTATATCGGTTTTTAATAAATTTGTCACTGACATTAAATGTCTTTGTCAAAACCTAAAAATGTAGGGGAGATTATATCACCATGTGCATATTTTTTTCTTGTAAGCCCTATTTTTCAAAAATAAATATATTTTACTTAAAATTTTGTCAGTATTCAAATTTGCTTTACATTTTGCTTTCCACCAAAATCTCGGAATACCTACTGTCCGAGAAGTAGCTGGAAAGCAGTCCTTGGATTGGTAAAAAAATCATGTTTTGTATTGCCTATTTTTGCGTTTTATGGCTTTGAATGCAAAAACACATTTAAGTAAAAAATCTGTCAGTAGGTCTGTCGGTACACAACTTAAACTATAAATTTCCCGATTCAATTTTTTTTTTTTGGTGATTATTGGGCCCGCGGATTGGGAAAGTTTTTGGATGAAAATCTTGCATAACTTGAGAGAATCCGTAATAAACCAAAGAAGTGCACTGAAAAAACTAAATATAATGATCTACAGGAGTTGAAAGTTGTGATTCCAAAAATATATCATAATTTTTATGATGAACTTATTCACCTTAAATAATAATTATTAATTTTAATTTGTTCAATTTGTGGAAGGACAATGTTAAAAATGATCGAATTTTTGCCCCTCCGATAAAAGTTTATTAATAGTATTGAATAGTTATTTTGGTTCCAAAATAAATAAAAAATATTTTTAAATTGTTAAAAATAATCAAATTTTTGCTCCTCCAATAGAGGTTATGTGATATTATAAAATAGTAAAAATACTTATTTAGCCAAAAACAATCGGGAACAATTTTAAAATGTGCTATTGCGTAATCATTTGAAAACGATCCACCCCAAATACCTTGTAAACTAAGCACAATATACAAAAATAACTATTTTATTTCAATAACCTTTTATTGAACGGGCAAAAATTCAATGATTTTTAACATTGCCTTTGCTTAATAAAGTTTATATATAATATTCGTTAAGCTACCTTGGTTTTGCTTTTATTTATCGGTAATTAAAAAATTATCTGTGATCTCATCTCCCCTATAGTACAAAACTATTGACGTTCACATTCAATGTCAGTTTAAAAATTCAATATGTCAAAAAAATATCCGAGCTTTTCATTCTACGCGATCGATATCTATATTCTTATCTAAACAGAGGGACTAAAATCCGGTATTTAGTCCACGGATTTTTTGTCCCATTCCAGGATATTTTGGTTCCAGATATATCGGTAAACTATTTAAACCTGGATTTGCCCCTGGAGGGGTCCAATGAAGTCAGGTAGTTTTTTATTCAAATGATTTCACATTAGTGGGCCGAAGAAATATATTTAAATATAAAAATATGAAAAAATTGTTTAAAACTATCTACTGGGTGGCCACACATATTTTGAGTTCCCCTGACTTCTTTCCTTATATTTTTTTTTTTTTTTTAAATTTTTACGGAATATTGATTTTTTTTTCAAATTTTAACCATTCTAAAACTTTTCAAAAAGGTGGCAACATTTTTTTTAGTTTCCCAAGATATTTTAAAATTTTTCAAATTTGATTTTAAAATTTAAACCACCATCTTACTTTGTCACTCCTGCAACAATTCATAAAAATTCCAGATTTTTTAATAAAATTCCCTGATGTATGATTTCATAATACTCCATGAATTTTTTTGTAATTTTCCAGAAGGTAGCCACCCTCTATCTAGTAGATACTATCTATAGTCATGTCTTTTTAAGAATGCGAATGGTAGGAATTATCACGGACAAACTTAATATTATCACTCTCTTTTATTACTACGGCGTATCACGAAGCGAGCGCTAAACCGTTGGTTGAAGTAAGATACACAAAGAGGTTCTAGGAAGCAATGGATCAGATGTATACATCTGCTCTGATAGCCAAGCATCCAGCAAGGCTCTCAGTGCACACGGCACTAGATCCACTCTAGTGCAGGAATGCATAGAAGCCCTGGAGGAGCTAGCGAGGAACAAAAGAGTCCACCTTGTATGACACAGCGAAATTCCAGGCAACGAGAAGGCAGACGAACTTTCCATGCTCGGAGCCGACCCGAACCCATGCTTGGTATTACAAGGAAACAGGTCACATCACACGTGGGCTGTAGAAAAAACTAAGAGAAAGCTGGTCAACGGTCACGAACTGCAGGCAGGCAAAGGACTTCCTTTCCGGTCCAAGCAAGTCAAAAACCGCGTGGCTACTAGGAAGAAGCCTCGATCAGCCAACTCACAGGGATCCTCACTGGACTAAAAAGGCACCTGTTCAAGATGAAGGTCGGTAACGATCCCATCTGTTCGGGGGTTGCGGGATGGACGAAGAATCGCCCTTCCACTTCCTAGGACTATGGGATCGGTTAGGCAGAATACGGCAGATCTTCGGAGTGGCGTACCCTTGGCTGGACAGATATCGCGACCTTTATAAGGAGGTCCGGTAGGTTTGGACATGGAGTAGGGTAGATATGTGGCTGGGACAGCTCGGGGCTGGCAAAAAGGGCCATAATGGCCTAGTTGCCTGGCTTATAGCCTCCCCACCCTTACTACTACCACTACTAAGATACACTGTACGTCCATAGGAAATTGCGCTCACTCTAAAGGAATTCAACAAGAATATCAGCGAACGGCGCGTCGTAACTTAAAATGTGTACAGTCAACATCTCATAGGCGCCGTGTTTGTCATTTCATTTGTTTTGTCTGTGATTTACAAGTAATCTTATAAATATTATTATGCCACTGGTTGAATCCACACTCCAGCCGGTATAGGGAACTACTTGATACGGACCGCATTCGCATTCTTAAAATGTCACGACTTTACCAATTATTTTATTGTACATAAAAAAATTTGTATATTATCAGTTTTAGTTGAGCCTTAAAAATATATAATGATAGGAAATAAAAATATCATAAAACATGCATATACATACATGCATATAAAATAAAAGTATGTAAAAACAGCAATTATATCAATTATTTAAAACGATAAAATAACTTTAGCTTTTGCCGCCGGGGCAAGTTGTACTGTATGTACTAAGTGCGCTATTTAAAACTTAATTGGGTCCAACTAATAATTTATTATAGTAATATTACTATAAAAAACTTAAATGTTAATGAAATAACTGTTTCTTATTTTATAAAAAAAAAGCAAATTATAAATTAAATATGCATTAAGAAATAGCCACTTTAATATCAAAAATCATTAAAATTAAATATTGCTGTTTATAATACCCTTTATTAGCTTTATCCTTCATAAATCAGTCTGAGAAAAAATTAGCAGTGCCCAGTTGCCCTAGAGGTTTGGACTTTTTAACCTATTATAGTTAGTTAAGTATAACACTTAACTAACTGCAGTTAGACCAGAGGGGCACTACAATGCCAAATATTAAAAAAATCTTATCCAAATATAATGATAATTTTACTGATATGTACTTTGGGTATTAAAAATAATTTTTGGTTTAAATATTATAAAAGTAATGGATAGTTAAAATTTTTAATTTAGTTTTAAGCAAAATTAGAACTTAAATCAATTAAATCAATAATAGGTACACTAAATAAAATATTGTGATGAAAAAAATCATAAATACTAATTTATTATTCCATCAATATATTTTCTAATCATCATACAGAGTGATATTGGTAGACTGACTTTTTCGGGCTACTGGCCCAGTACCCAGTACCAAGAGTCAACTCTGCATGCTGATTAAGAAAACTGTTTTAGACTTTATTCGCAAAAGGAATATAGTCATTAGATTGATGTAGACTTGTGCGCCATCTATTGCTAGATGTAGACAACTACTCATACCTCTCCTAGTCTGGAGACTTTGAATGGTAGCAAGTTGAAGAGGGCCAGCAGCCTGAAACTGTCAGTCTACCAATATCACTCTGTACAATGACTAGAAAATAGATTGATGGAATAATAAATTAATATTTTTATAATTTTGTTTAAAATTAAAAATTTCTGTCCTTACTAATCATAAATACTATTTAAACATTTAGGGTAGTTTTTAACAAAAATAAGCTGTCAGAAAGACTTTTGGTCTGGGATACCTACAGCAGGTATCCCAGACCCTTGCATCTTTCTGATGTGTTTCTAATGTATAAATGTCCAGATTCCTAATGTTAAGCATCTTACAATAGGGCTAATGTTTGGTAAAAATCTAATGTTAAATAAACGTTATTATAATGTTAGACTCTAATGTTAGGCATTCAACATTCAACTCACATTCATCTAACATTAGGTCAAGTAATTTTAATGTTATTATTAATCAGGAGAATAGGGGCATTTTACCATAAATGGGTAGTGTAACACTACTATACTTGTTTTTTATACACGCGGAAAGTTTGGCATATGGCATCGTAACAGATGCATTAGTAAAAGAAAAGTAAAAAAAATTACTGCTTTTTTACATTTCGCGACGTTTTATATGTATATAAAAATACGATTTAAGTGAAAAAAAATTGTGTCTGTTAGTTTGTCCAAGAAAAATTGTGATTTTAAAACTCTTTGAAATACTGTATTTTTATTTGAAACATTTTTTGTTAAAAGTTACTGGGATTAGAACACAAATGTTCAAAAGTAATGAAATGGGTTGGTTAATGACTACCTTCCATTGAAAGTTTTCCAAATTGTATGTACTTTGGAACTATCATCAAATAGACTCCTTACCATCAAAACTTGTACTCCACCAACAAAAAGCATTATTATAATCTGTACCATTGAATATGTTGATACCATAAAATTATTCTCTTCTGCAATATTCCTATCTCTAGCTTCAGATGATTTAATCAATTCTTGTAGTCGTTTAGCTTTTGTAATTGCATTTCTTACAGTTTCAATACTTTCCTTAATATCTTCAACCTTTAAATCATAGACCTCCTCAGGTTCTAATGCATTAACACCCCATTCACTACTGTTGTCATCATCAGGTCCATCAACAATCAGTTCGAAGAACACTGTTTTAGAGTTATACGAACTAAAAGTGTTGTCGAAACAAAATCTGTAGTCTCCACTTACTGCTGCCTCTACTCTGTGATTGTTTTCAGACTTCTTATAATCCGCAATTAATATACGGCCTGTATGGTCGACTATATGAAATGTAATGTCCAAATCACCGTGTCCACCGTCTATAACTTGAAAATCCACATCGATAATGTCACCCTGCTTTACATGTTGATAAAAGCAATCTTCTTTTCCTGGGTCCACATTTATTGTCATTTCTCGGTCTAAACATTGAACAAACGATATAAAGCATATAAACAATATAAAACTATTCAGGTTTCTACTCATATTACGAAAAAAATAGCAATTTAAACGCCGGTACAAAAATGCATAATCAAATGTTGTCAAAATGACAGATGACAGCATGATTCATGAAAAAAACAGCTCACTATTCAATTTAATTAATTTCTAATTATTTTCATTGCAAATTAAACATATCATTTAGTTTTTATTTATTTAATTCATTAAACGTATCGTTTTTATTAATTATTTATTTTTCCCGCGATTAAATTTTAAAATACTTAAGTTGGTATGAGAAGTTTGACAGTTCTTTCACGCCTATTTTCACGTCAAACCACACACGAAAAGTCACGTTGTTTTAAAGAAAAACCATTTTAATTAATTATATCTAAAGTAAAATCAGTTAAAATGATGGTAAGTTCTTTTATTTTCTTTAGTTTTACTCGAAAAATATTTTTTGATACATTTATAACAAAGAATTGCAAAATAACGAGCCTACCGGTTTGCACCTGACGAATTATTTTTATTTCTTTTCCTATTAGCAACCACAAATTCTGCTTCTTAAAGAAGGAACTGATAGTTCTCAAGGAAAACCACAGCTCGTCTCCAATATAAATGCCTGCCAAAGTGTTGTTGATGCTGTAAGAACGACATTAGGACCCAGAGGTATGGACAAGCTCATTGTTAATCATGGAAAGTCCACAATCTCAAATGATGGCGCTACTATCCTAAAATTACTTGATATTGTTCACCCTGCTGCAAAAACTCTCGTCGATATAGCTAAATCACAAGATGCAGAAGTTGGTGATGGAACAACGAGTGTTGTTTTACTGGCAGGAGAGTTCTTAAAACAAATTAAACCTTATGTAGATGAAGGTGTTCATCCACGTATTATCATAAAGGCTGTACGACGATCACTACAACTGTGCCTTGATAAAATCAGTGAATTGTCGATTAAAATCAACAAATCCAATGTTGCAGAATACCGTTCTTTACTAGAAAAGTGTGCGGCAACAGCAATGAGCTCAAAACTGATCAACCAGCAACGTGACTACTTCTCAAAAATGGTGGTTGATGCTGTTTTACTTCTAGATGAACTGTTGCCATTAAATATGATTGGTATTAAAAAAGTACAAGGTGGTGCCTTAGAGGAATCAATTCTTGTTGCTGGAGTAGCATTTAAAAAGACTTTTTCATATGCTGGTTTTGAAATGCAACCAAAAGTTTATAAAAACTGTAAAATTGCATTGCTAAATATTGAACTCGAACTGAAAGCTGAGAGAGACAATGCCGAAGTTAGAGTAAGTAATGTCAAGGAATACCAAAAGATTGTAGATGCTGAATGGAACATTTTATACCAAAAATTACAGAAGATTCATGATTCTGGAGCTAATGTTGTCTTGTCCAAATTGCCGATTGGTGATGTTGCTACTCAATTCTTTGCTGATAGGTAAGATACTTTATTTAACCCCTTCAGTCACGACTTTTTCTATGCCACAAAAAAATACTGCTGCCAAAATTTTTTTTTTAATCAATGTTTCAATGATTTTTTATTTTTTATCATTGAATTTAGAATTTAGTGCCCTTTAATAATCACTTAAAGAACTCAAAAAATCGTTTGGAATAAAGCTTTAGGTGGTCCTAAGGGAACGTTCAAGTATTACATAACGCAAATTTTGATCATTTTGGCCCTCCACCCCTTGTAACGCTATTTTTCTATACCATTGACATAACACTCCAAAATGACCCCCACCCCCATCCCCCTAGGAGCGTTACGTAATACTTGAACGTTCCCTAAGTGGATAAATGATATTACTTTTTTTTATCTTTTGTACCTAATAATGGAGATATGGGCTTTGTAAAAAATGTTGGGATACCCTGTATATTATTTTTTTCCCTTATATAGGGGAAAGTATAATACTGTAGTCTCAAATTTTTCAAAATTGCCTAAAAACATTCTACCCCAAATCGATTTTTACGAAAAACAATCCCAGCCTAGAACTTTGGATAATCAACCTGTGGTCAAAATTGGAAGTCTTTAGCCTGAAGAGTTCTGGAGTTATTGTGGACCGGACACACAGACCGTCCGACCGACAGACAGGATTTTTGTTTACGGAAATCATATTTCTAGGATATAAAACGTCCAGAAACGTAAAAAAAAGCAATAAAATTTTTAGATTTTTTTTTACTAATGCAAGACTTTCCTTGGGAAAAGTAAAAAAGTCATGGCCAGTCATGCCGACTGAAAACTTAAAAATAAGAACCCATAAGATTTTCCTCTACCAAAAATCGCTCAATCGCTAAAGAAGTTTTTCTTCAAAAACGTAATTTTTTTATGTTGGCCAAAGACTTTAGGGATGCGACTCCTTTCAAGATTTTACCTTTTTTTTTCGTTTTGTTATAAAAGTCCTTTTATACCAAATTCCATGTTTCTGCGACTTTCCATTAAAAAAAATTCATTTTGACAGGTCGGCCATCCTGTTTTTTGGTTTCGTCGATTTTCAATTGCCATTATGTCCATACATACCAATTTTAAAATCCCTACAATGATCCATTCAAGATCTATAAGAATAAGTGTTTTTTCAAAAAAACGGTACATCACGGCTAGCATTTTTTAGGTAAAATCTGTTTAAAGTCACCATAAGCTTATATTTTAAATTTGAAGTCAGTAAGTCAATCTAGCCAAAAGTTATTATGAAAACAAAGGAAAATCATGATGTACCTATTTTGGACTTCTTGACTTGTATTTTTCGGTATTTTATATAGGTATATGTCTTGTTTTAATAGTCACCATAAGCCTATATTTTAAATTTCGAAAAGTTATTCAAACAACAACAAAAATCATGATGTGTCTGTTTTGGACTTCATGCCTGTATTTTTTGCTATTTTTATATATGTATCTTGTTTCAATAGTCACCATAAGCTTATATTTCAAATTTCAAGTCTATAAGTCAATCCTATCTAAAGTTATTAAAAAACAAAAGAAAATCATGATGTGCCTGTTTTGGACTTCACGGCTAGTCTTTTTTTGGAATTTTTATGTATGTGTCATGTTTTAATAGTCACCATAGGCTTATATTTGAAATTTCAAGTCTCTACGGTTCGGTGACGCGAACCCATAAGATTACCCCTACCAAAAATCGCTCAACGCGCCTAAAGAAGTTTTCACTTCAAAAATATGGATGCTTAAACTTTTAAAAATATCGAAAAAAACTGAAGGAAAAGCCGGTTGGAGTAAGTTTTTCAGGAAAAATTACTTTTTTATAAGCAGCAATCCTACCAGTTTTAAAATAAAACCTTAAATCCTTTCAAAAACAACTTAACTACAATTTCGCCGTTCTTTAACAAAATTTTGACGTATATTTTTGCAAGGGTGTTTGGAAATTACTATTTTTTTTTTGTGCGTTCCTACATGTAAGTCAATCCTATGGCATTTTTTTTCTTAATTGGACCCCAAATTAGGCCCCCAGCTACCAAAACATCACACCTTGTCAGAAAAGCCCCAATTTTTTAATTCTTGTTCAAAATAGTTTTTATAAAATATATTGATTTAAAATTTAGGCAACAAGTGACCCTCATGAGTGACTATAATTTTATAAAAAAAAATAGTTTAATTATATATCCGTGAAACTATAGGTATAACTATTTAGTTCTGCGATATTTCCACAGAATAACGATGCCCCCACTTACTAGATCAATTACATGGTACGACAGCAAACAAAATTCTGCCATCGGACCAACTCTTTTTAACTAATTTTGGGTCGTAGATTTCGAATCTGTAATCAGATTTTTAGGGTCACGTCAGGATTTTTTTCTGTATGCACTTAAAGTTTGTCAATTTACTCTAGTTTACAATTTTTTTTTTTGTTTTCTGGGGTAATTTAATACGGAAAAAAATCAGAATTAAAAAAAATTATACAGGTTTTAAAAACATATTATAGTATTTGCAAAATAATCGAAACCGCTTTAAGCTAAAACTTGGTATGAAAACGCGGAAGGTCAGTAAATCAGCTAGTTCAAACTTTTTTGTGTTAAATGGGTGAGGAGGTGGAAAATTAGTATTTTTTGCGATAGTAATCAGTTAATTAAGTAAAAAAATGTTTTAGCAAACCCTTTTATTTATATTTCAATACAAAAGTATAGGTATAATAAAAACAAAAGTAAGAAGGTTTGTATACAATATTTGTACATCAATTTTATTTTTTAGCTCTTTTTATTTGTCTACTGTACTGGGTTACGTCTTTGCCATGTTTAAGAGCCCATCAATATTCTGCCAGCATATGCGTTCTTGTCTTTTGTTTTTATGACTTATAAATTGACTTAAAACCCTTGGTTAATGCCAGAAATACTTGCTCCAATGCCAGAGTGAGTTTTAGGGAAAAACTCCTTATAAAATAGTCTAAATTAGCAACTTGAAGGGCACATAGAAAAAAATCCTGACGTGACCCGAAAAATCTGATTACAGATTCTAAATTTACGACCCAAAAATAGTTAAAAAAAGTTGGTCCGATGCCCGAAATTTTTTTGCTGTCGTACCGTGTTATTATAATTAATAACACTTTAATAGTGAAGGACTGCACGTATGCCATTTTTCCTGTGTTTTTGGGCTAAATCGCCTGCAACGATAGGACTTTACATGGTTATAAATACATAAAAAATAAATACTTAGCCAACATTTCAGCTCTTTTTACATCCCGGAACATACTTTAATTAATAATTTTAATTACGAATTTTGACATAGTATGTCAATGCACCGAATTTCCACTCGTGTCTGATCTTAGAAAATGTAAGGCATTTATTTATATTAGTTTATTGTAGGTCCATGTGTCACAATTGTTTTTTAAAGATAAAATGTAAAAAAGTACACTTAATAATAAAGCTTTAATGTTTCAATTTGAATCAGATTGAAAAATTGTATTTTTGCATAACTGCGCCTTAAGACTTTTTTTAAGCAAAGACAAACGGGGTAGGGAGTTGGTTAGGCCCTGTCCATCTGTGTCGGCCACATCGCTACCAGACTCGCATATTAGGCTGTAGAAGGAGTATGTTATTTTGTTGCCTGTTTTTACAATATGAGAGAGACTTCTGCCAAAAAAAGCGATGAGTGATCCTTTACTAAAGAAACCAAAGTGGTTTCTTTTTTTTAGAACCCCATGTCCTTTATTTTAATGATTGGTATCCCTAGCAGCAATATTTGTTTGCAAAACTTTTTTTTTTCAATTTTTTTAAAACATTTTGTTTTTTCAGGGATATGTTCTGCGCTGGTCGCGTCCCCGAAGAAGATTTACGTCGTACCTTGAAGGCATGTGGCGGCGCCGTAATGACAACCGTCCACGACTTAAACGACACAGTTTTGGGCAAATGTGAAATCTTCGAGGAACGTCAAATTGGTGGAGAACGTTACAACTTCTTCAACGGTTGTCCAAATGCCAAAACCTGCACGTTGATCCTTCGTGGCGGAGCCGAGCAATTTTTGGAAGAAACCGAAAGGTCTTTGCACGATGCCATCATGATCGTCCGTCGAACGATCAAGAACGATTCTGTCGTAGCCGGAGGCGGAGCCATTGAAATGGAGCTGTCAAAAATGTTGAGAGATCACTCTAGAACAATCGCTGGTAAGGAGCAACTCTTAATCGGTGCCGTCGCTAAGGCCTTGGAAATAATTCCTCGCCAACTATGCGATAACGCCGGTTTCGATGCTACAAATATTTTGAACAAACTGAGACAGAAACATGCACAAGGCAACTGTTGGTTTGGCGTTGACATTAGTAAAGAGGATATCAGTGATAACTTTATTAATTGCGTGTGGGAACCGGCTATTATCAAAACCAACGCTCTTACCGCAGCTGCCGAAGCTACATGTTTAATATTGTCTGTGGATGAAACGATTAAAAATCAAAAAGCGGGAGATGCGCCCCAAATGGGCCGTGGAATGGGACGACCAATGTAATTTATTAATATGTTTTTATTCTCACCTAATTGCTGCAACAAGTATTTAATTATTATAATTGTTCATTATTCACATTCATAATTTTCTAATAAAGCTTTAACTAAAGATACTTTTGTTTGTTATAATATTTTAGTACTTTTTTGGTATGATTTTTTTGGTAAGTGGCAATATCTTCACTGTTATGTAGTTCTTTATAATAAAAAATATACATCTGCGCTTTTACACTTCGGGGTGAACGATCAAGAACGATTCTGTCGTAGCCGGATGCGGAACCATTGAAATGGAGCTGTCAAAAATGAGAGATCACTCGAGAGAGTGTTTTAAGAAGTTATAAGGAGCAAATAGCATTTGATGAAAACTATTTAAATAATTAAAAATATATTCTGAAACATACACGTGACGGGCGTTACATTTGTTTACGGAAACATAAAAAAAATGTTATTACATGGTTACGGCTACAAAACATTTTTTTTTAGTTAGACATAAATGTTATCTTATGAAAGAAGTACATGTACACTTACTACTGAATTAATTTTGACCCTAAAGCGAAAGGGGGAGGTCATCTTTTTGGTTTTAGACCTTCTAAGTGGTCCTGATAACATTGAGCAAGACAAATTCAAATGTGTAATTTTTTCCAGGTCTTTTTCCTTGTAGCAAAAAAATCGACGTAATAAGACATTATTTTCGGATTCAGCAGGTCAAACTTTATTAGGATTGATATTATATGGCTTGGTTCTAAAAGGGCCAATGGTACTTTGTCAATAGCGGCGTTTTCACGTCAACTCTGATGTAGATGATACATCCAGTTTTAGTAGTATTTTTTTAATTTTTTTGGATAGGTCTGGCTGGGTTTATCAAAGTGCAGCTAAATTTAGCTGACACGTAATAAACATAGCAACTCCAACCAAAATCCAGAATTTGCTCTTAACTGAGACTTTATCTTTTAAATAAGGTTTTAACTGTACACTGATAAACTGGGCCTCAGTGTAATTATTATTTTTAAAAAAACTATCCCTATGCGAACGTTCAAGTATTACGTAACTCAAATTTTGCTCATTTTGGACCCCCACACCCCCCTGTAACGCTATTTTCCTATACCATTAACATGGGCGTAACACTCCAAAATGACCCCCCCCCTAGGAGCGTTATGTAATACTTGAACGTTCCCTATACTGTAAAAATAAATATTCCGAGGGGCTGACCACGAGGAACCCCTTTGTACAAGCCAAAGGAACTCTGGAGGAACTCTTTGCAAACCCAGAGGAACTCTTTGCAAAAAGGAACTCTTTTGTACAAATTTCAGATGCGGTCAGAAACAATTATTATTTATTACCCATGCGGATTAACGTTTTTATTTTCAAACTAGATTATCAAAACATCCTACCTTTGGGCGCCAACTTTTTTTTTGAAGGGGCGTCAAGTTTGGTAAAAATCTTCAGGGACAAACCTCTTTTTCCTGAAGTTTTTCTTGAAGGTAATTTTGGGGCGCGCCCGCCAACTTTTGTTTCGAAGGGGCGCCAAGTTTGGTAGAAACCGCCAGGGACACAAAGCTTTTTTCTGTTGCAAGGTAATTTTGGGGCGCCATTTTTTATTTGAAGGGGCGCCAACTTGGTGTAGAAACCGTCAGGGACAAAGCTTTTTTTCTGAAGGTAGTTTTGGGGCGCCAAATTTTGTTTCGAAGGAGTGCCAAGTCAGGACAAAGCTTTTTTTTCTTGAAAGGTAATTTTGGGGCGCTATTTTTTATTTAAAGAACGCCAAGTTTGGTAGAAACCGTCAGAGACAAAGCGCTGTTTTTCATGAAGGTATTTTTTGGACGCCAACTTCTTTTTTGTAGGGGCACCCAGTTTCGTTGAAACCGCCAGGAACAAAGCTTTTTTTTTGAGGGTGACTTATTGGCGGTAGTGCATAGCGCGGTAATTTCTACGGCTTATTTGCCAAAAATTACCCCTTCCAGAGAGGAACTCTTAAGGAACACAGGAGGAACTCTAGAGGAACTCCGAAGGAACTCTGAGAAACTCTTTGCAAAAAGGAACTCTTTTGTACAAATGTGATTTAATGCGGATATTTTTTTACAGTGTATACACAGTACGTTTTTTTAAATATTTGGCACCGTACTAAACTTGGCGTTGGTTTGCATCATGGAACCAATTTATATATTTTAGTCCAAAGATATTTTTATAGCATTTTGATTAGACTATTTAATCAATGTTTATAGTAAACATTTTTCGTAAGCCCATTTTAACGTTATCAAGCAAACTATTTTTGAAAATTATCTATAGGTATGCAATTTTATGGGTGAAATTGCAAGCTACTCGATTCTACTACAAACAACAACAACTAAAACAAATATTTATAATAAAGATTTTCCATTTTTTTTTTATTTTTTTAATTAAAAAAAAAGGCTGTCAACAAAATAATACTTACCCCTATACTGCCCTACTACGTTAAAAAGCAGTAACTCCATTTGTCTCATAGCGACGTTTACATGTCAACTCTGATGTAATATTATGAAAACGCTGCTATGCGATAAATGGAGTTACTGCTTTTTAGCGTGGTAGGGCATTTTGTACTCATTTATAATTTTTTAAAGATTTCCTCCAGATTACCTCGAGTTTCTAAGATTTCCTCCAAAAAGGAGGAAATCTTTAAAGATTTTCTTTAGATTACCTCGTAACCTTGAAAGATTTCCTCCCGATTACCTCCAATTTGTACACCTGAATTCCTCTGCGTCGTAAAACAAAAAATGAATAAAAAAAAATTGAAAAATAAAAATGTTTTTACCCACTCGGATTTTTACCAAAAACAATCACAGCCTAGAACTTTGGATAATTAACCTATGGTCTTAATTTGAACTGATAGCTCAAAGCGTCCTTGAGTTATCGTGGTAGAAGTTTCCCGGACAGACCGACCCTCAGAGAGAATTTTATTTTTGTCGAAAATCATTTTTTTTGGATATAAAACGTTGAGAAACGTAAAAAAAGCAATAAAAATGTTTATTAACGGAAGACTTTCCTCGGGAAAGTAAAATAGTTTCACGTTATTTGTGGTCTCCCGCCAGAAAAGGGCCCTTATTGTCGGGTGGAGTTATATAATATGGAGACATGTCCCTGAATGTTTAAAACTAGTTTTTTTCTCATCCATTTATAACTTTTTTACGACTGGTTTAGAATGTAGGCAAATATACCCAGCAAACATTGGTTCATTGGCCGCCCGTCGGCCAAACATTGGCGTAACAATGTTTCCTACATTGGACCAATGTTGGCAAACCCACATTGGGCCTACATACCGAGGAGACATCAGCCGCCCTAAGGCCGCATACGAAGGGCCAATGTTGGCAAAACTGGATGGTCCTACATTGGCCAATGTACGATTTTACGATCGAAATTATCGTTGGCTTTAAAGCGGCCTTCGGGCGGCCAATGTAGGACCAGTGCAGTTTTGTCCACATTGGCCCGTCGCATGCGACCTTAGGGCGGCTGATGTCTCCTCAGTATGTAGGCCCATTGTGGGTTTGCCAACGGGCGGCCAACGAACCAATGTTTGATGGGTACATGCTTTTAAACACATAATAAATCCCTTCTAGTTCTAGATAGGGTATGACTATAGCATATCAAGTGTTAGAATGGGCACATGTGGTGGTACCTTTTGTCTATAAGAATAAAGAACTGTAGTTAACAAAAAAATGTATCGAAACTGAACAAAACTTGTTAACCAATACATATTTTATTGTATTTTGCTTCAGTTTTTCTGGGGAATCCCTAGAACCAATTAATGGTTATTTCAAGTCAGATAGTAACAAAAAGTCCAAACCAGTTCTGAACAGTTCATAACTCCAAACCCGAACAAGCTTATTACCATGAAATGAATAATTAAAAATTGCGTTTATTAGTTTTTCTTAATATTTGACCTGTTTTTAATCATTACATATAAAAAAATTAAAATGCGCTATTATTCGGGTCTCTTCACGTGCGTAAACAATATTGCTATTTTGACAATATTGGCAAAAATCGCTTGCGAATTTGGCTACTATTGCCTTTGGCAATACTGGACAAAATCGCAGGCGATTTTTGGCAATATTGCCAAAATAGCAATATTGTTTACGCACGTGACTAGACCTGATTGTTGATTATTCAAAACAGGTTAACTGTCACAGCAATTCAAAATTTTTGCATTATAATTTGTAAATGGGTGATGAAATTCAATAAAAATACTTGTACAGGGTGATCCAGAATTCCCACCCTCGTCATTTTTCTCGGAAATGGTAAGGGATATTAAAAAAAATCATAAACCGTGTTTTATAATCTCACCTGTACTACAAGTTAAATACCAAATGGCGTTTCATAATAATACTTGTTGGAACTGTGCCGACCCCTATACTTTTCCCCATGGTAAACGATTTTTTATTTATAAAATCAAAAGATCCTTAAATTAGAATAGTTCACCTTCATATCTTTTTCCTGCGCTCATTTGTTTTCGAGTTATAAGCTGTCAAAATTTACTTAATTAATTGTTCCTAATTTTTTAGCCATTGCAGATTTTAAAAAAAGTTTTATATGTGTTATTTTTAGCTTTATAAATACTAATTAATTTTCTTAGGCAAACGATTTAAAAAAGGCCCTAAGCGCCATCTCAATTCCAATTATCCATTATTTAAAACTGAATTACTTCATATGTGATTTGTAAGATGCAGGCATGCATTATATTAATTCTTGCATAGTCGTTTTGTGCCTTTAACTATTTTAAATAAAATAAAAATGTATTTCTTTAAATTTTTTGATATGCCCTCGTATTATTCTCTTGATATATTTTTGATTGTTACTAAGTTATTATTTAAATGTCATATCAAATTCTTGGTAAATATTTCCATGACAACAGTTAATTGTTGATACTATACCAGGGTTTATTAATAAAATTAAGCATATAAAAATTTACTTTTATTTAAGAAAGATAAGTCTGTCGCCCAGTACAAATAAGCAAAAATTAATAAAATGCTTGCCTGCATCTCACAAATCACAAATATAGTAATCCAGTTAGGACCTTTTTTTAAACTGTTTGCTTATTAAAGCTTTGTCCCTGATGGTTTCAACCAAACTTGGCGCCCCTACAAATAAAAAGAAATTGGCGCCCAAAAAAATACCTTCATGAAAAAAGCTTTGTCCCTGGCGGTTACTACCAAAAATGGCTCCCCAAAGAACCCCGCACAAAACCCCGTGTTTTTGGCCTTCGGCTAAATTTGCTAGAAATTATATATTTTATTAACCTTCATGTCCTTAGTAATTAACCAAAATTTCAGCTTAATTGTATGTACAGTTTTCGAGATATCGAGCTTTAAAATTGGTAATTTAGAATTCAGGAAAATTTTACACCTGTTAAAATTTTGTGCTTTTTTAATGTCAGTTTTTTACATATGATTAAACTCAATGGTGCAAACTGAAGGTGTTTAGATGCTTTATTTAAATGTGTTATAACATTGGCCACAAAGTGTTTCTCTTTTCCGTGGCAACAGCCTAAAACAGTGGATATAATAAATATTAAAAATCAGCTAAAAATTTTAAATTCTCGGTAAATCTTACAAATAAATGGAATTTTAGAAAAGGTATTGCTAAAGTAAAGTAGGTAAATCAACTAAAGAGCCTACATTGGCATAGTGGAGTAAGGGGCATGAAACGTTGAACTGTTATAAAATTACTTATTTCTGTACTACAGATAATCGCAGTATGGCTTGCAATGGAGGCAGTTAAACCAAGTTAACCAGGTTCGCAAAAGTAAATTAAGCGTGGTAGGAAAAGGGGTATCTATAGATAGGCTAATTACTTAAATGTTTAAAAGAAAATAAAAATAAGAATCTAAAATAATTGAAAGCGAAGCTTATTAGAGTACTCAAAGTCCTTCTGTTTGGGCATGATTAGGGTAAACCACATAAAAATAGTTTAACTCGATTTAATCAGCTAAAAGTTTTAAATTCTCGGTAAATCTTACAAATAAATGGTATTTTAGAAAAAGTATTGCTACACTAGGTAAACCAACCAAAGAGGTCCTACATTGGCGTAGCGGGAAAAACGTATAAATCTTAAAGGTTTTATTAGATTACTTATTGCCATTTGCCTAGGATTATGGTGAATTTGGCATGCATGTACACCTAAATAAGTTCTTATTATAGGTAGAATATTTATTTCCATGGTTTTATAAAGATTAAAGTTTTATTATTAAAATACTACTTTATATAATAACATTTAACTTTATATAGTAAAAAAATTAATCGGTTAAAATTAATTATTAATAAAAGAAAATCGTTAAATAATTATAATTCGTATACAATTGCTCAAAGCTAAAAATAATTTCTCTCATGCTGATAAGTATAACTTTTATAAAAAATAAACATAGACTTTTTCTGAAATACCAAGTAAATATATTTTTTACACGTTTTTGTTTCATATTGAACTATGTGAATCAAGAAACTGGATAATTAGGTAAAAGTTAAAACACAGGGTGTAAAATATAAACTTAGTTTTTTTAACTCTACATACCTAGGACGCTAGTTAAGTTTAACCTAATTATTTAACCTACATTAAGTATTTAATTTAAGATTACATTTTTGGTAAAATATACTCTAAATAAGTACAAATTACTAACTAGCTGTTATAATAATTTACACAAATCGTTAAAAACACAAGTTTTGTTAGTATTTTGGTAAAAGTTATTATATATATATTTTTTAAATCAATCATAGTAACTGTTAATGGAAAAATATTATGGAAGTAAGACATTTTTGCAAATCATCGATAGCAGAATGAGCTTAATTTTAAAATTTTCAATACAAATGGTCAGACTTAGTGAAAAACTCTAACTGAAAATTGTCTTTTTTTGTTATTTTTGTCTTTTGACACGATAAGAAAAATTCCTCTAAGGGCACTTTTGGCTAAGTGGATAAAAATTAAATATTCAGATTATTATAAGAATTAACATGTTATTTTAAGTCCATAGAAGTTAGATCAAAAAAATCGTAATTCTATTTGCTATCGGCTAAAATAGGCAAATATGCACTCTTTTACAAAATACTTTTAGGTCGTAGACATGTTTAGAAAAAAGCAAATGATTAAGAATAAAAAGTTCTATAAAAATAGGTAGTTGAGACAAAAACGGGACATGCGACAACTATACCTAAGAAAACATACTCGCTCTTATTTCGGTGCACCCTGTATAAATAATTATTTTTTCAAAATTTTATCATTGTAAAGTAAAGCCAAAAGACCATCCTTGTAGGTAAAAGAAAAATCATTCAAAACGGGCTATCGGTCTTTGAAATATGGTGATTTAAAAAATGTCAATTTTTTTAGTGATCCACTTCATTTGCCGAGCAGTTTAGATCTGGATCCCATTGCTTATGTTTCTTGTTATTTATTGGCATTTTGTTATGCAAATAAGAAGTAATTTAATCTCAAAATTAATCACTAAGCAATTTTTCGCGAATACTATAGGAGCCATAATTTTTCCCGAGGGGCTGACCGCGACTGAAATTTGTACAAGAGTTTCTTTTTGCAAAGAGTTCCTCAGAGTTTCTTGTGAGTTCCTTGGAGTTCCTTGGGAGTTCCTCCTATGTTCCTTAAGAGTTCCTCTCGGGAAGGGGTAATTTTTGGCAAATATGCCGTAGAAATTGCCGCTATGCAAGCACTACTGCCAATAAGGCACCCTCAAAAAAAAGCTTTGTCCCTGATGGTTTCAACCAAACTTGGCGCCCCTACAAATAAAAAGAAATTGGCGCCCAAAAATATACCTCCAAGAAAAAAGCTTTGTCTCTGACGGTTTCTACCAAACTTGGCGCCCCTTCGAAACAAAAATTGGCGCCCAAAAAAAATACCTTCATGAAAAAAAGCTTTGTCCCTGACGGTTATTACCAAACTTGGCGCCCCTTCACATAAAAATAATATAAATAAAAAAAGGCGCCCCAAATTTACCTTCAAGAAAAAAAGCAAAAAGCTTTGTCCCTGACGGTTTCTACCAAACTTGGCGCCCCTTCAAAAAAAAAAAAATTGGCGCCCAAAGGTAGGATCTTTTGATAGTTTGTAACGGCTCATCTAGTTTGAAAATAAAAACGTTAATCCGCATGGGTAATAAGTAATAATTGTTTCTGACCGCGTCTGAAATTGGTACAGAGTTCCTCCTGAGTTCCTTTGGCTTGTACAAAAGATTTCCTCGCGGTCAGCCCCTCGATTTTTCCATTTGCAATTTAAACGATTTGTGCTGACATTTAACGGGGAACGGCTCTACCGTTACCATATTACAGGACGGATTTAGTTTGACTTTTGGCTTCACATAAAAGTAGGTTTCTGTTTACCTCTGCATATTCACTAATGTCCGAAATTAGGAATCCATCCGAAATTAGGCGTCTTTCCTATACTGCCCTGCTAAGTCAAGTTTTACAAGCGCCTAATTGCAGCTCTCTATGCAGGAGTTTGTTTTGGTTTTTTCTTGGTTTGGACTTTTTTTTTAATGAGGGGGCCTTGGTTAACTTTAACGTTGGTTTGGCGTCTGTTTGGTGTTTTTTTTTTGTAAAAAAATGTTTTATATTTAAAATAACATATTGAAAAACGGTCAGCGCATGGGCGTGGGCATGCGCAGTTTATCAAAACACTGCATAAAGAGCTGCACATAAGCGCTCCTCAAGTTTTCCTATCTGCAAATTAGATATTTTCAGATATGGCCAGTTTTATTGTTTTTGTTTGCACTTTTTGAAAACATGTTTTAATAAATATGGCCTTCGGTTCTGCTTTAAGTAAAAAATACGAAATATCTTTTGAAAAAAAATCTTTTTTGTCAGAAAAATAAATTGTCATACTAAATGCATTTGTCTATCTGAGAAATTTAGGAAAACATGATCTAAAAAGTCCAATCAAATTACTAAGATATGTAAAGTTAGTCTAGTAAACCCAGGTAGCAAGGGATGTTATATTACAAGAAATTAACATCACTTTTGGGTGTATTTTTAAACTAAATTATAACATCACATAATATTGAAAAATAACATGTATTTAACATCACATTTGCAACGTAATACGTGTGACGTGACAACCATGTTATTAAATAACAAATATTTAGCCACGCTGTGAATATATCGCATGTCACATATTAACGTGGCTTTCACGTGAATGTCATGTTATTTTGCTTCTCACCGACGTTCGAAGCAAAAAAATCGATATAAGATGATGTTGATAGAGTAAATTATTATAAGGAAATTGTATACACATTATACGATTTTCAATGGATAGGGGGCTGCCGGGCTTCTCAAGACCACGGACACGGATTAAAGGATATATTCTCCGCTTAATCTGCAATTTCGTATTTAGAATCTATTTGTTTCAATCTGTGATTGTTTCAATTACTGATTGATTTTAAATCCGATTTTTTTATAGGGTTATAGCGTTTTTAATGGTTTTAATTTAGAAAAAGCTAATATCCTAAAATATTATTTAAATATTAAAGTACCAGTAACGGCATCCATAAGATATTAGATATAACAGGAATGTGGATTTATGATGTCACAAACACGTTATTTTCGGGATGTCATTGTGTGATGTTATTAGGGGCGGACTTAGGACATCCCCACCATGCTACATTCTTGTTAAATGAGACTACAATCTTAACATCACATGTCACATATTAACGTGACTTTCACGTGAATTTCATGTTATTTTGCTACCTGGGAAGACTAGCAGGACAATTTTATTTAGAAACATCTTAGGCTAATTTTTATAGTATTATAGCATTGAATACAACGGATTTAGTGACAGGGTAGGACTCAAAACAAAATATTTCTTTATAACGGTCCATTGCAATGCATTGTACGCTTCATCGCAAGTGCTCACGTACTGACCTGTTTAATTTTCTACATCTCTACTCTCGCAACATTCGAGTGTTTTAACCAATGAAGCCACGCGCCAGCTGCCGTCGTGCGCGATTTTTTTTTTTGTTTACGTCTACTGCATCTTGAAGTTGAATATACTTTAGGATTTGGGTTTTAGATAAGACATTTCTTTTTAGTAGGCACATGGGGCTAGTTTAAAGCACTACAATGGTGTGTTTATCTCAAAAAGTGAATTTTTGCAGATAGGACAACTTGTCTTAGTAGGGCAGTATACTAATATGCTGTCCCTGACGGGCACTCTCCGCGCTGTCCCCTGTACTGGCCATATCCGCCACAGCCCACCATTTTTCGGTAAAACCCGATATTTCAACGTCCCACGAGTTGCATTTAACTAATCGTTTATGTTGTTTCACAAAAATTAGGAAACCACTCGGGAAACCACAATAAAAAAACTTTTTTTTTTCACTATTATAATATATTTTATATAAATATTTTATAATTAAATGGCTAAACGTCCTTATGCGATAGGATATCGTTACATACGATCACTGTAAAAAATTAACGTATAGAAACTTATAAAAAACTGTATTACCTAAAATATCGTGTAACATTACCTATACGTTTCTTTCTGGTTTTGAAATATTCTTAAGGATTTCGTATACGTTTGTCTTTACAAATTGTTGTAACGAAATTTGTACAAAATTTAGCACATAACGTTATATAACATATACAAAAAATATTTGGGAGTCCTAGAAACAGAACATACAATTAAAATTAACTCTTTTCTCTTATCTGTATGTAGTGATTTTAAATGAATTTACTAGCAGGATATAATACGTTTTAATATGTTTAATTTCGTATGAAAACATAAAATTCGTATTGTAATACAGAAATCGATTAGATTTCTAATACGAGTTTTATAGGTTTTTATAGTTTCTAGACGTAATTTTTTGCAGGGTGTTTATTAAACATGTATCATACAGTTTGAGACGCCCTGTGGTTTACATACAGGATGATTCACCTAAGGCAAACAGCTTTTACTATTTAAGCAATCTAAATAAAATTTTTAGCCAAAAACAAGTATTTGTTTTAGGCAAATCAATCTGTATATTTAAATTAATAATATATATGTCATATAAATAATGAGTCGTGTGTAATATATATTTACAATTAAAATTAATTAAGAGACAAATATTATTTTGGGCAAAATATGTTCCTAACTATAATTGGTTTAAATTTATCTAGGTTAATAATATTTCTTAATACCAAATATACATGGTTTCTTAACTGAGATAATACAATTTTTAAGAAAGTCAAATTATGTATATTTTTGTAAAATTTAACTATAGGGAAAAGTTCTAGTTTGAGTCACATGATCACAGTTCGCCTGGGCGATTTTAAATGAAAATTTCGTAGACCCCTACATTTGTTTGGACTAAAACATACATGATGACATAAGAAATCAATTTCCATTTAAAGGAAAATCGTAAAATATACACTTTTTCAGACAGATAAAAAAACGTTTTTTTGAGTAATAGGGTGTGTCAAATTATCCCAAATTTCGAAATCGAAAACGCTCTCTGGCTCAAAAGTTGCTCCTTAGTAAAACGGTGGCCACTCAAAAATGAGTCAAATCGATTAATGTTTAGAGGTAACTGAAAGCACTCAAACTTTGACAAAAATCGATACCTGTTTTTCGGATAAAAAGTAATTGTATAAAATTGAGGAAATTAAGAAGGGTTTCTTTTTTAATATTTAGAAACAATACTAATTGTGAGACACTAAAAAATTTATATCCCCCTTCCCTTAAGTTAGAACATAAAACAAACGCCAATTATTTGAAGATTTCGCGATTTTTTTTTAAATAGGGCATATTTAAGGACATAACTTCCTTAGAAATGATTTTTGCCTATATTTTTTTTCTCTGTTTTTAATGTTAAATAACCACCCATTACTAAAATATTTGTTTTTGGCTTTATATATTTTTTATTTTTGGTTCTTGATGCGTAAAAATTTACTTTTAAATGCATTTATCTTTAAAACGGTTAAACCACATAAACTTTTTTGTGCATTTTTACATAAAAAAGTGTATTCCAATAAGAAAAAATAAAAAAAAAAATACACCGAAAAAAGTTTTAGGCAAAAGAACAGAAAATCCACCCGGTTTCGATTTGAAATTTATTTTTTTTACTCGACTTGCGGAAACATATAATGTCTTCTGTATAGTCAGATAGGTTAACATGTATGTATGCTTATATACTAATATATAAGTTTGCAGATTTTTTTATTTAAAACTATTTTTTATGCACTTTTTAAAACTTGCAAAAATGAAATTTTCGCGGAATCTTCAAATAATTGGCGTTTTTTTTATGTTCTAACTTAAGGGGAGGGGGCATATATTTTTTTTAGTTTCTTACAGTTAGTATTGTTTCTAAATATTACCAAAGAACCCCTCCAAAATTTCCTCAATTTTATATCAATCACTTTTTATCCGAAAAACAGGTACCGATTTTTTCAAAGTTTGAGTGCTCATTTTTGAGTGGCCACTTTTTTTACTAAGGAGCAACTTTTGCAAATAACTCGAAAACGGTTAATGTTAGGTATATAGTATCCTATATTCATTTTAAAGAAAATTTAATTTTCTGTTTAACTAAATAAAAAAAACTATAGGGTGCTATTTAAAAAAAAAATGAGTTATGGCTATTTTAAATTTGTTAGATTTTACCTGCTTTCTGAGACACCCTGTATAATTTTGGGTTCTGTTTCGGCTTAGGATAAATCGGTTAAGTATTATTGAGTAAACCACAAAATAACTTTTCACCAATTTAAAAAATCAAGGAGAATTTTTTTTAGGGGGCTTGAATTTACAAATTTTTCCCTAAAAACTTGAATAACTCAAAAACTACCGGAGATACACATAAAGTGTTACATATCAAAATAAAGCAAATTTAATGCAGATTTTAAAAATTCAAAAATATATGAGGTGTTCCATTTAAAAAATCAAAGTTGGGTACCACTTACGGTAAAACCGGAAGAACAAGCATGAAATTTTTTTTAAAAAACCACAAAATATCAGATTTTTAAAATTATTGGTTCTCCATAAACTTTTAATAGACCACTTCCGTGTATAACCCTGTATGTTCACGACTTGTTAATCGTAGGGCAAGTAAATTTTCCTAAAAATCATTTTTAATCGTTCTTGTCCTAGATTAGATTAGAATCCGAGATATGATTTGAAGATGTTGTCTGGAAAGGGCATCCGTCTCTGTTTTTCTTTTTTTTTGTGATAGCAGTTCAAAAAGTTGTTATGTCTGAGTTAAGAACCTTGTATTGGCCTCGGTATATTATTAATTTAATTATTTATTTAAGATACATACATTTATTAAAAAAATATATTCATTTGTATAAACAGTGATTATTTAAACACTTGAGTTACTATAGAATGTTTACACTCTTTATTTCCTAATAATTTATATAATTTAATATTAATTAATTTGATTACTAGGTTTCACTAGGGTTACCGCATCTAGTAGCCGTTCTGGGGTCCCCAGATGGCTAGATGAAGTGACCATTTCACAAATACTGGTAGTTTGTCTCCTATTCAATTTTACTTGGTACACAGGGTAATTCTCCTAAAACATATCACTTGTTTTTGACGTTATTTTTAAGATACATGTGTAAAAATAATTTCTACAAGCTTTTGCCTTTTGAGATATAGCTTATTAATACTATTTTTATATACAATGTTAATTTAAATCTAAAATTTAAATATATTAATTTTTTATACAATAATCAAGTTGTTTTAAAATTTTAAACTAAATTAAGAAATATAAATAATAATTCCATTTGGAATTTAATTTTTTCTTAATTTGTTATTAATAAAATAAATCTTTTAAAAAAAAAATATTTTACTAATGAAATTAATTATTATTAAAAATAACATTTAAAATGGCAGTTAGCAATACTGTATATCAAAAACAAAAGCTAAAAAAAAAACATTTTACCTGTTTTAATAATAATAACGAGTGATGTTTCTTAGGCGAATCATCCTATATACAGGGTAGTCCACTCAAAATTCTAATAACTTTATCCCTTTTTAAAGAACACAATATCACAATATTTTCTGGATAGACCTCCATTTTCAAGCCATTGCTTTTTGACTAATCGAGTAAAAATTGCGGGGAAATTAAATTTAAAATTTATCTAAAATGGCAACTTATGTAAAACTAAAATGAAAAGTGCCACTTTTTCCACAGATACAAATAGATTTGTCACTGAGAGGATGACTTTGCAAGACAAAAAATATATTCAGCTTTTGTGAGGCGTATTTGGACTGATGTCGTCACAAAATAAAACAAAGCAAAACGAGCTAAGTGCCAAATAAGGGCTCCTTAAAGTTGTAACACGACAATTTTTAAAAAACAGTGCAACTCTGTTGGCAGTTATATATTTTAATTATTCACGGATAATTCGTTAATTATTGTTAATGTCAACATTGTTATTGTCTGTCAAAACTCCATAAACGAATAACCTTGAATATATTTAGGGACATTTATTTGAGGTACCAACCTGACACTTGGCATCTGAACTCCACAGCCTGTTGCTGCATATGCTCAACAAGTGAAATCTTAGTTTTAATTATTCATCCTCCAAATAAGATCCTGGTGTTTAGGTAAGAACTACTTAAACCGTATTTCTTCAGTTTTACATTTAATATATTTATTTTAGTTACTAATGTTTAATTTTACTTCGTGGTGTTTTGGCAGACATTCGGTTATTTTCATCAATAAAGTCAGAGAAGAGTGTGAATTTATCTTTTGCTTAACTACGAACCCGACCCCATTCTGGACCTATAAGGCGCCCAACTAATTATTTAAACCGGTCCATCTCAAAGTAGCTTATTTAGGAGCTTTTATTTGGCGCTTAGCTTGTTTTATTATGTTAATATTATAAATAATTATTAGTATTCATTAAATAAAAATAAATTCAGTCCGATCTGATACATTTTTAAAATGTTTGTTTACCGTTTGATTCACGTTTATGCTAGAAATTCGTAAATTTTAGTGTTGGGGACAAATTTGGCATATCTGCTACATCAAAAAAGTGACGCATCTGGTATGTATCTATGCATTTTCTCAAAATATCAAAATTTTGATTAGAATCACATTTGCCCAATGTTTTAAATTAAACCATCTACGAATCAAACATGTCTATGGTTCATTCTATGGGCAGAAAATACAATATCACAAGATTTTTAACATTTTATGTTAATAAATCCTCCATTGTAGGTGTCTTTTTCCGCACTCTTACTCGACAAGTCCGGTTTACCGACAGATTATCCCGAATCAAAATATCCTGGGAAAAATATCTTGGAATGGGACACTGAGAAAATATCCCAAAGACTTTATATCTTAAGCCCTCGACAATCATAATTTGTATTTTGTGTTAATATGTTTTATGTTTATGTTTATATATTTTAAATTTATAAACATTAAGTTATATATTTATCTGATTAGTTTATTTTTAATATGGAGTCATACTTTAAATACAAAACGCAAAATTTTGCAATTATGAATACCCCCTCCCCCCATGTAATGATTAGAGTTCTCCCCCCCCCCTATAACTACGCAAGGCTAGAAGCTAAGATCAGCCTAAAAAAATGGGTGAAAAAACAAACGGTTCTTATTTTTTCAAAAATAAAAAGGGTTTACGTAACGCTACATCACTGCCCGACTAAGCTAGAAAGCAGTCTTCATTTGTCACATAGCGACGTTTTCACGTCAACTCTGATGTAATATTTTGAAAACGCTGCTATTGACTAATGGAGTTACTACTTTCTAGCTTAGTGGGGAGATCATTCCCCCTTGTCACGTATTTTAAGTATGGTCGTTATAATCTAAACATAAAATTACCAAAACACACCATTTTTCAATAAGACATACTTATAAAGTATCAAAAATTGTTACTGGTTATGTTTGGTTTGTCCATATGCAATATTAAAAAAATCAGGATATGTTGTCTGATTTATTTTTAAGTAAATAAGGATTTTGACCTAGCATATTTTGTCGCGCATATTTATAACCGGATATTTTGGTTCTGCATATTCTGTCATATAACCGAAAAGTCCATTTATAATTAAAATTTATTATTCTAAAAATCAGTTTTTTTTAATGAATTTTGTCATTCTAATTATCACAAAAAACTAACATTGAGGTTATGGTTGGTTTATCCAAGTATAACTAAACTAAGTAATTATCACTAATGTGTAGACATCGGATTTTAGGGAGTCGTGACGTCAAAATGCATAACCGGGTACAATAAGTTAACAAATTCATATTAATTTTATAAAAATGTTTAATGTGTTGCCAAACTACTACATTGCCAAAGAAAATTATATAAATATTATGAAAATCTCGTAACGTTTTATTTAAGTAAAATAAAATTTTAAAAAATTACAATTCTGTAATTTACGATTTTGTTGGGCTCTTTAATAATCCAAATTTAATTTTATAGTATTGTGGCATGGTGGCTGGGTATTACTTTTACCAAGTTAAACAAAAATCTGCAGGGCCAATCGTTTTTTATTCGCAGTTTATAACTTGTGACTAAAATTAATGGCGTATTTTTTTACTTAAATATTAAATTGTCCTTGCTCATTATCTCCTTTATGGGTTTTTGTATTCACATGTTTTAAAATATTAGTTTTTCTTTCCCATTTTTTTTTTAACCTGATAAAAGTAATACACATGTTACAATACTATTAAATGAAATTTGGATTATTTAAAAGTCCAACTTAATCATAATTTTCGGATCTGTTATGTTTTTTTGAATTTTCTGTTACTTAAATAAAAACGTTAGGGGATTTTCAAAATATTTATACACTTTTCTTTGTAAATGTAGTAGTTTGATAGCTTATAAAACATTTTTATAATTTATTATTATTAATTTATTGTACCCGGCTATGGATTTTGACGTCACGACTCAATAAAATCCGATCTCTACTTATGTGTCTAAAGATATTTTTTGTATATTATAAATTCATTTGTATTGTTTTTTAATTGCCGTATCTTTAGAACTTCATTAAACATTGGTTTGCCCGGAACACGTTTAAAATAAAATTATCCGGTTCTTTAATTTAATTAGTTATTACTTAAACATTGTTATTTTAATCTTTTAAATATATACAAAAATCCAAAAGGTGACGCCATCTAGCCTCTTAATAAAAAATTAAAGATAATTATCAGACCCAATTGAATATACGACTTTAACGACGGCCATATTTAAAAGTTCACAAAAATATTACGAGATGACACACCTAGCAGGCGGACTCCGAGCACTATAGAATTCTATCAGTCACCGCAATGGTACATATGGCTGCTCTTCTAACGCTAAAATTTTAACGCACAGAGTACCAGTCATTCGTAAAAATCTGACGAATAGTATAATTTTATATTGTCCGTCTAAAGTCCGCCTCCAGTAGTGTCACATCGTACTCTTTTTGTCAACTTTTAAATATGGTCGCCGTTGAAGTCGTATACTTCCAAATAAGAATGCGCTAGCTTTAAACAGGTGTTCTGGTACACCTCAAGCTTTTCTGCTAAGGCACGCGTACGCGTTTCGAATTTAAAAGTCGTTTCGACTGCGCGCCGTTGAGCGCGGTTATAATTAATTCAGTTATAATTATGCATAAACCAACCTTAAGCATATCCAAAAATGTCGATGCCAAATTTCACTAAGGAACAAAGCTAGAAAAACGCAGTTTTTAAGTTTTGGATCGGACCTAGCCTGTTATTAATGGAATCATTTGAAACTAATTTATTCACAAATAATGTCTAAGCTACGGAGAGCTATGGTCAGGTCTGCGGCGTATTCGACACTTTCGGCCGGCTGTCGGTTTTTCTCGTGGACCTGGTGGGCACTATAACGTTTAACGTGGGTGCTGGCGGGGGTTGGGGTTGTGGATTTGTTTTTTTGCATCCTCCGGTGAATATTTTAACAGTTCTTTGTAAAAAATCAGTCTTTTGGCCTGGGTGGGAGCAGCCGTATAGGGGCTGGGTGCAGCCTGAAATGGGTTTCGATGATGACGACGACGACGACGACATCGAGTGACATCTGACCACCAGGGGGGCACTCCCCGTGGACCAGTCGCTTCCACTGCTGGAGGAGGACGAGGATGAGGCTAGAACTCCTGCAGAACTCGACCGGTATGGAGGTGGTGATTCAGATTCTAATACGGTTCGGTTGGGGGGAGGCCGGATACATTTTTGGTAAACTTCAGATTCCTGGAACAAAGTAAAATCAATTGATTAATAATAGTAATAATAAAAAATAAATAAAAACAGTAAAGGGAACGTTCAAGTATTACGTAACGCAAATTTTGATCATTTTGGTGAAAAAAAATCAAAACAAAACAAAAAAAAAATTCAAAATTTTTAATTTTTTATTTTCTCTTTGCGAAAAAGAAACAAAAATATGAAAATGATAGTTTTTTTATTTGTTTTAAAAGTTTGACCCCTCATAACTTTTTTGTTTTTGGGGGGATTACTTTTAAAATTGGTAGAATTGACCCTTGTAATAAAAGTAATGTTTACTGAAAAAGTTACGTTAATCGGAATTTTCTTTCAGCTTTTTTCGATTTTTTTAAAAGTTTAACCCCTAAAACTTTTTTGTTTTTGGGGGGATTACTTTCAAAATAGGGATCTTCCCCTCATAGAACTTGATTTCTCCTGAAAATTTAAAGTCGATCGGATTATTCGTTCCTGAGTTATCGTGTCTACAAAAATCGTGACTTCAGACAGACGGACCGATATTTAAAAAAAAAGTTGCTTATTTTTTCATGAAACAAATTTATATGCAAAAAAATTCTAACGCAGAATTACAAAATTACAACAAAAAAAATCAGCATAATGTAAGAATGCTAAAATATATATTTTTTATTTTTTGATTTTTTTATTTTAAATTGTATTTTACCTATTCCAAGTCCCTAAGATGTAATAACCTAGAATGACCAAACGTAAGCAATTTTTTGTCTATGGCGATTTTTTAAAATTTTTGAAAATTCGAAACTGCCGTATAATATTATTCTAGCGCAGGCGCTGTGAATAATATAATAAACAAAATTACAAAAATCAAGTAGCTTGGTTGACGCCTCGCAGGTTAATTTTCGAGAGGGCAATATCGGTTTACCCATGAGTGCCATACAAGGTTTTATCCAATAAATAGCTTAGCAATTCATATTTTTATTAAAAATTTTAATGAAATTTACAAGAAAATAATTTGACAAGTGACAGTTGAGTGGGTAAAATAAATAATTATCCACTCAATAAAGTAAAAGCCACGCGGGGGTTATTATTGAGTTTATCTATTTAAAATAAAGCTGGTAATTGTCTTATTATCTGTATGTATTGGATAAAAATATATTTTTTTATACTTTTATTTTAAATTGTATTTTACCTGTTCCGAGTCCCTAAGATGTAATAACCTAGAATGACCAAACGTATGGTCGTGCTCTCCGTCTGGCAGTCCTATACTAGTCGGCAGATCTAAACTGATGTCCGTCCGGACAGAATGCAGCCGGACCTGCCGTTCCCTGGACGCCGCGAGCTCTCTCGCCGCCGCCGCTGCCGACGTTCTTCCGCCCCCGCCGCCGCCTCGAAGCCGGTCCATGCCGCCCATCCCAGCCGCGGCACCGGCACTCACCACCGACAGCATCTGGAAACAAAAGAAAACCTGTTATATATGGAAAATTATACACTGAGAAAAATCGGTTCAATTTTATATTTTTCTTTAAATTCTGCGGTATTACATTTTTTTACATTTTGTTTAACCTCGTACTATTCTACTTAATTAAGCATCCCCTAAGTCCAGGACTTGTGTGGGCTAGTAGTAGAGGGAACCACCGGCTTTAATTGACTTTCGAACCAATTTAAAGTCCGGAAAATATTGTTAAAGCAATAACTTAAGAACGCTTTAAGCTAGAGACTTAAAATTTGACATAAAGTTGTGTAACCAAAAGTTCGCGCTTGGGATTGTTTTAAGTAAAAACTGTGGTGGGGAAAGGGGGGCAAATGGGAAATAATTTCAATAATGAGATATATAAATAAAATTATTAAAAAAATATATTTTTTATGTCTCCCTAATCCAAATTAGAAAAATTAATTTTTTATACACCGTTTTAAAGCTTAAACATTCCTCTACGAAATAAAAAAAAAACAACTTTCTATCTCTAGTAATAAAACTGGATATTAATTTTGACCGCGGCTGCTACATTCTATCCCACTGTGCGCTGGTGCAAAAAAAACTGTCTGTCGGTCCGGAAAAAAATATGCCACGACGTCTTTGGCACATGAGTTCCTTATCCAAAGGTCTCGGCTGGGAAAACTTTTTGTTTCAATATTTTTTGAAAAAAAAAATAAAGTTTTCGGATTTTTTTCAAAAAAATTGTTTTTCTTTTTTGAAAAACAAATATTTATTTTTATATAACAGTAGGGGGGATATTTTTTTGTTGTCATAAGTATTTTTACTTGTCCCAAATAAATACTTTTTTCGGTGTCACGAAATGTTTATTCCGTGCGATATGGTGCTAAGGGACATTTACTTAGTTGAAAAGTTGTTTTGTATCAATACGAGTTAATAAAATACGTAAATTATTACAGTAAATTGCATAAAAATCGAAAACTTTATCTTTAAGTAAAAATTACCGAAATATGCATATCC
Source organism: Brachypterus glaber (assembly GCA_958510825.1). Lineage (NCBI taxonomy): Eukaryota > Metazoa > Arthropoda > Insecta > Coleoptera > Kateretidae > Brachypterus > Brachypterus glaber. Next base: position 15,459,008 of record OY294046.1, read on the forward strand.
CACACCGGACTAACGTCATAATAAACATTGGATTAAATGGGTTTGCTTTTTGTGGGTTTAAGGCTCTTTTTCTCTCTCGTTGATATAAACTGTGTATTTTATTTGTCAAGGGTTAAATAATAGACCACTCTCCGCAACGTTATTTTTACAAAGTTTCAAAATAGTAAATTTTCATATAAGATCTTACTAGAGTCAAATTCACAGCTATTCGAATTGAGGTCATCACAAAATAATACCTAAATACCGAGTGTCACAAGAAGTATTGCCTCCGTAACTATAAAAGATAACTTTTTGAAATTTACTGAGCTCATATGAACCGTAAACCCCCATTTTGGCATGGTCATTATAAAAAATATCACTTCCGGTCTATGCGTGATACCAACTTTTGATTTTTAAATGGAACCCTATATAACTATTTGCTTACATTTCTAGATTCGTCTTTAAATTCTCTTTTCATTGATACTTGCAAAGATACCGCCACATGAGCCATTTTTCTTAAAAATAACATGGCGGTCCTATGACGTCCATAGTACAATATTTCTGAAACTTGACATGTCAAATCTTTTAGTAGTAGGCTAAGAATTTACTGTGAGACTGATTTTCTTTTGTTTTTTATGAAAATGGCGTTATTTTAAAGTTTTTTTAAAAATCATCAACTTAAAGCCATTTTGTGCTAAATTAAAGTCCCTTTTAGCAGTGAGCCCTAGGCTATAGCCGTCTAACGATTTACATATAATACATATATATATATATATATATATATATATATATATATATATATATATATATATATATATATATATAATATACATATAATATGATATTATCATCTGTGACCTTCAAACAGGTAACATGCAAATTTTCAACCGGAGGTGCGAATATTTTTTTAGCAGGAATTTTTTGCATGTTTGAGTCGTCTGATGTGTCCTTTGCAGGGGGTTTGAGCAAAATCCTTGCAAATAACACTCCCTGATGATTACTTTTCTTAGATAAAACTTTACCTCTATACGAAAGAACTTTTACCTCAAGAAGGAACATGATGAAATCTAAATGTAAATGTATTAACTATATTTACATGTGAAATATTAGACTTACCAAATGTACTCTATGTATCTATACTTGGTCAATAAATATTATTATTATTATTATTATTAATCTACCGTATGCTTTGCTTGAAGCGTGAACCAACTACGGTGAGGGGCGGGTGGGGTGACTATTGTTTACACTTAGTACGCGTAAAGAGAGAGAAAGAATGTGTAAACTCACAGTCTAATGTCGTAAACTTTGTCAAGCAATACAGTGTTGCCGATTGCAACACCTGCTTTAGATATTTTATTGTAAATTTTAAGAAATATTAGTTTTATTTGAGTTTTATATGAACTAGTAGTTTAATAAATTTAGTTATATTACATTATCAAACATAATTATAGTGTCGTAGTATAGTAGTTTTTTAAAGATTTATCATAAAGTGAAAATTACGCAACATCGTTCTGGTCACCAGAAGGTCAAAACTAGCGATACTTATGTTTACACCAGAAGCAGTATCGCGTACGTTTATGTAAACAAACAAACAAAAAGATGACACCTTCATAAACATTGGTCTGAAATTACTTCTTGAGGTAAAAGTTCTTTGCTCTATACATAACTATGAAGGGTATACTATGGAATGTGAAGCATTACTTGTCTTCACGGCTTGTTTAAAAGGTGTCTACGTCTGAAAGCTTTACTGTAGGACACTATAATAGTAAGAGCAATATGGTCAGAATGGCATTAAGAACAAGAGCTAAGATTCTTGAAAACGGAGAAACAAGTTTTCGTTTTCCAATAATATCGAATATGCATAATTTACATTTTACTTACAAGTAAATTTTCAAGATAGAAACATCGATAAAATCAAAAAACATTTTTAGTGATTTTTAATTAAAAATCACAAAAAAAGTGAAATATTTTTATCGCGGCCGTATAAAAAATATTGTGTGCACCGTGGCCGTCTTAGCACACAAATTCAAATTCTTTTTCTTTCTTTCTTTCAAATCTTACAAAACAAAACGATTGAAGACTCGACTCCTTAGGGTTGGTTAGTATCAAGACTTGAAACATCCCCACAGTAGCTATTAGGCCTAGACCAGAATAGTGATTTATAATATAAGGACGATTTTTGAAAACCTGCGGGATGAATATTTTTTTTATGGTGAAATCGGTTTCAGCGCATCAAAAAAAATAGGAAATGATGGGTTAGAACCTGAGGATAGAGATTTTTTTTTGTAGACTTTTGGTCATGAACGTAGAGAATAAGGACTGGTAACTTGTAGTTCGATTTGGTTACGTATTGAAGAAAAAGCGCGGGTATCTACGAGCGAGATCGGAAGCCTTCTAGATCGTAATTTTAATTTTTAAATGCTAGTTAGTCGATGGCTGCTAGATGGCGCCATGCGTAAACATTTGTTCACAGTGACGTTTAGTTTTCTTTGGTTATTCTAAGGTAAGTTACCTAGTATATGATTTTATAAATTACAAATAGGCTAGTCCACAAAGTCTCTAAATCTTTATATGTGGCACATCAAAAACTGTAAGCCATGATACTGGTGATTTAATTTTGAATTTTTAAGTACTATATTTTCTTGTGTCAACTACGAGGTCAACTATAAATACGTTTAATGTTAACAAACTATAGTAAAACCATTGTTATCACAAAATACTAAAAGTAATCACATAATACCGATAAAAGTATTATAGTTTAGTAGCAACATAAAATATTTTGACGTTGATTTCTGACATAAACAAAAATTGAGGTTATGTGTCATAGAATTTTATAAAATCATAAATCTAGAGTGCTCCATATCTCGTTCGTAGACTATTTCGCCATCTGGCGGATTTCAGTCATTACGTAACACGAAAAAGCAAGTTAAAACTACGGAGTGTCACAGGGTTGCTTATGGTTGCTTTTAGCCACCTTTGCAATGCGTTAAATACAGAATATATTATTTTGACTTTTCTACGTGTATTATGTAGGTATTCTTAAATTGAAACTTTTTGCCCGATTTGTATAGTTTAGCTTTTTGATTTTTGGGGAATAGGGCTTTGGATCTGACTAAAATTGTTATCTAATTTTGCTGTGACGTTTCGACGATGGATTTTCGTTGTTTTCGAACCTTTATTGGAAATAAAAATATATATATATATATATATATATATATATATATATATATATATAAGTATAAAAAAAAATACAATTGTTTAAACATTCTTAATAGAAATGAGGCGGCTTATTAAAATTAATGCAGCCAAGAAAGACATTCTAGTGTTTTGCAATTCATATGAATGTTGACTAACAAGAAATGTCAAATTAAGACAATTAGAGTGAATAATATGCATATAATATAATAATTGAGTAAATGTAGGTAGACAACGAAGGTTGTATTTCTTATACTCCATTACATTAAGGGGAAACAAGGGAAACATTTTGTTTTTTTTTAATGTAGAATAACCACTTAAAAGGAAACGTAATTTTGCTTCGTTTTACCCTTTTACCCAATTTTTCAGAGGGTGATTGGAAAGATTTTTTACGACGTTACGATTTATAGTATTTTACTTTTTTATATCTTTTGCTTCATTTATTATCCAAGTTATTGTTTGATACACGGTTCTAAAGCTATCGATGTATCGAATATAAAATCTATCTAAACACACGGTCACACTGAATTCGCTTTAATCGGAGCGTTTTTTTTCTCCTACCTTCCCCTTTTGTCGTAGGTGTCTTACCGTGTGTCAGACCATAACTTGACAATGAGGCAGTGGGCTACCTAACTTTGTATAGTTGGATAATGAATAAAACAGAATATATTGTGAATATAACTGGTAAACATGCCATAAATCGTTGCATCAAACAATCTTCCTATAAAAAAAATAGTTATAATTAAGCGCAGCAGGCTTTAATTTTTAGGTCACATTTTAATCACACTATATTATCCCTCCTCCCGTGTCTTCGAGCTCGGTCTGGGTACCTATTCTTGACTTTCGGGGAGCAGAATAACTGATAGAACAACGCTTAGAATGTAACGCATAGTGTTAAAACCAATGGAGTACAATCACAACCTCAGGCTCGTTCTATCAGTCGTTCTACTCCCCGAATGTCAAGAATAGGTACCCTGGTTGTAAACCTTTTAACTTTTAAACGGAATACCCAGGGCCGTAGCTATGGGAGAGGGAGAGGGGCGATTGAGCCCCCCACCTATCTTGAAAAGTTGTATATTTCATTGATCCAAATTCACAAAAGTTGTATATTTTATGGAAATACAAAAGTTTATATTTTACAAAAAAGGAGTTGTATATTGCAAGGATCCATATACCAAAGTTGTATATTTCATATTTCACGAAAAGGTGAGGACCTTTTTTTAAGTCATCAAAATTTTTGGTAGGGGTAAAAACTGTCACGGACAAAGCTTTTTTTGGAGGCGAGGACCTTAAGATTTAAAAAAGTCTTTCAGCGAACGATTAAGGACTTTTAAGTTTGTGTCACGTGACATCTGGTTAACACTGGTGTAGGGTAAGCTTATAAGGGCATCATTGGCAACAAGAACTAATATTTTTGACAATAACTCGCTTATTTTTTATTATTTTGTTTATTTTATTTTTTTTTCTAGCACAGTTAAAAAGCATTTTAAACCTAAAGACATGATAATTATTTTTGTCGCAGGGCTATTAGTTTCCGAGATATAGCGATTTAAAAATATTGCCATTGGACTTATAGCCCATAATAGTACATTTAATAGACAGGGCTGGCAAAGAAATGGATGGCCTGAAAAAAAAAACGGTTCTCTAAACCGTTTTTAACCGAAAACTCGGGTTTGACCGCTTAAAACCACAAAAACACAGTGGTTTATTACCAGTTTTTTTTTTGTTAATTAAAAAACACGATTTTTTGCCCATCTGGACTATAGGAGAAAGCATTTTTTTTTAAAAGCAGTATATTCAGTAATAAACCATAGAAAAAATGTTATCTCTCCAAAATATAAATTTATTGTCTATTAAACAAACATTATAGCGACAATTGTTTCGACTTTTTTAACATAAAGTCATTTTCAAGCTACAAATAATAAAAAATTAGGTTGAAAATGGTACAATTCCTTTTAGAAAAACTTACTTTTTAAATTTATAAACAAAATAACTTGAGTACACATTATTAGAAATGTCATACTGACCTTAACTCTATTATTTTTATAAAATCTTAAAAATTTAAACAAAAAGAAAACTACAATAAGTTAAAATAAAATAAATTAATGAAATCTAAAATTTTAAATTGAATAAAAATCTGGGACATCTATCATAAAATAATCCAAACTATACTTCAAACAGACTAAAGTATAGTTTGGATTATTTTATGATAGATGTCCCAGATTTTTATTCAATTTAAAATTTTAGATTTCATTAATTTATTTTATTTTAACTTATTGTAGTTTTCTTTTTGTTTAAATTTTTAAGATTTTATAAAAATAATAGAGTTAAGGTCAGTATGACATTTCTAATAATGTGTACTCAAGTTATTTTGTTTATAAATTTAAAAAGTAAGTTTTTCTAAAAGGAATTGTACCATTTTCAACCTAATTTTTTATTATTTGTAGCTTGAAAATGACTTTATGTTAAAAAAGTCGAAACAATTGTCGCTATAATGTTTGTTTAATAGACAATAAATTTATATTTTGGAGAGATAACATTTTTTCTATGGTTTATTTAAATCAACTCCAATATGAGTAAGGATCAAGAATTTCTTAATATTCAGTAATGTTTTACTGTTTTCCCTTAAACCACAGTTATCTAACACCAACCCACCATTAAAGCGGTTTGTTACAATATTATGTTCATGGTCAAAACATTATTACATTAGCTATTAAAAACTATTTATCTTAAACTAAAATCAGAATAAAAAAAACTAAAATCTTAATAATTTACAAATGCAAATGATGATCTACAGTAGCCAAAACCATTAATTATTTGAAACAAAAAAAGATTATTTTTAATTTTAATTCTAAACCGAATTCTATATGTAAGTTTAAATTTTCTTTTAATAGCGGGAAATTTTGGGAAACACTGTAGGTAAACATGTCGTGTAAATGAAAAACCCGAATACCCTGTACACGGAAAGAAATTAGTGGGCTCTGCGCTATACATTATAAGATATTTGGTAACAGTGGCAAATTATAGTGATTTAAGCTATAGATTATAAGGGACACAATAACTAATAATGTTAAAAATAAATTGGAAACGATTATATATATTACAGACACGATTATATTTATTACAGGCACTATTATAAATTTACAGAAATTTTATTATATTATAAAAATTATTAGCACGGACAATAATTAAATCTATTTAAGCTATAAATGCCATACTATTTGTTATATTTTATTATTCACTAAACAATTAAAGTATTTCATATAAATTTTTACGATGGCTGCCATAATTGTAAGAGAAAGCCTTGTATTTATATAATAAGCGATTATAATTTGCTTGGTATGTGTGTTATAGCGCTCCTAGCTATAATTTTTTTTTTCCGTGTATAACATTTGTGGGTTAACCCACATTTTATTTGTATGTGGATCACCGATGAATGCCATGGTATTGAAGTTGCAACTTCAGTTATTTTACGGCCTGCAAAATTTGAGTTCAGATCACGTCACATATAAATGAAACGCGAATTCTTATCCTGATGGGGTTAAAAATTAACGGGCGAAACTTGTGCATAATTTTTAGTTTTATGGTAAGGGAACGTTCAAGCATTACGTAACGCAAAATGTATTAAAATTCATACACTTCATACCTCGGTTCTCGCGTTATTATAGAGATTTCATATTTTGGCTGCCCCCTAATAGGAGGTGTGTTAGGGGGGCTAGCCAAAACATGAAATCTCTAAAGCCTTTAATAACGCGGGAACCGAGGTATGAAGTGTATGAATTTTGGTACATTTTGCGTTACGTAATACTTGAACTTTGATACAAATTTGAAATTTCTCGATTATGGCATTTAATGGTAAACCTTACCATTTTGTATTTTTTTTAGGCTAATTAATTAAAATAGGCACGGAAATTTAAGTAAAGCATTTTACATTTAATGTAAAAATGTGAATTGTATTAAAAAACCAAAAAAAAAAAACAAAAATATGTAAAAATTCTGATGTGCAAACTTTATACAAATTGCGTAAACCCCGCGGGTTTGCTCCAGGCACGGACGGTGCCGATGAGTCAACTGTCTCCCTAAAAAAAATCGAAGGGCAAAAATGTGGGTGATCAAACCGTTTTTTTTTTCAGTCATTAGCTCGGATGAGAAGCTTTTTATAGTCATCGACTTGTGACCAGAAGGGTGCAAATTCGATCTTGGCTCCCCCGTTTCAAAACCACTGTACAGCCCTGTGTAATAATAATAAAATAATTTATTTCACAAAAATGAAAATTACAATATATAAACAAGATTTAGCTTAAAATATGTACAGCAAAGAACATTGAATGGAAATTTGTCAAAAAATTAACATAAAAATAAATATTAAAATAAAGTTTATATATATACATTAAATATTTAAAACTTAAGTTTTAGAGTAATTACTCTGGAACCTAAACCCATGGGTTTAACCATATTGGTCATATTCATTTAATTTATATGGTTCTATATCACATATATACTTAAACAGTTTATTTTTAAAAGATTTTTGAGTTCTAATGCTTTTTAAACTTAAGAGTATTAAAAAGACTGATGGATGAATACTATGATCCTTTTTCATATGATATACCGTGCGATTATAAAGTGTCGAACACTTTTTAATCCAAAACTGGCATTAGCGATGCGTAAAATGCAAGAAGGCTGTGTGCATTTATAAATAATTATACATTAAATATTTAAAACTTACTCTGGAACCTAAACCCATGGGTTTGAACATATTGGTCATATTCATTTAATGTATATGGTTCTATATAAGAAGAAGCGGCTGGATGAATATAACTTCAAAAGAAAATGACTAATGTAAACTTCATAACTATTATTTGGAATATTTAAAACAAAATTAATGGATAGCCCCTAGCACAAGCTTATTTGGGGGTCTCCATGACACTGTAATTAAATAAATAATAATAAATAAATAAATATCACATATATACTTAAATAGTTTATTTTTAAAAGATTTTTGAGTTCTAATACTTTTTAAACTTAAAGGAAGAGTATTAAAAAGACTGATGGATGAATAGTATGATCCTTTTTTATTAATATACACTGTGTTTTCATGGCTTAAGCAATTGCTCGAAATTATAATAATCATTGTTTAAAGTTAGAACATACATTGTCTGGAGCGCCAGACTACTCAATAGGGGTATTAGTGCAATAGGGTGGGTGGACCCTGAGGGGTCCTGGGGTCAGACAGACGCATTGAAATTCATTTACTGGATAACAAATTTATCGTACTTAGAATATTTAAAAAAAAATGTTAAAACGATATGCAATCTAAAACGAGTACTCTTTCTGGACGGATGGCAATATTTTTAAATTGCTGTATCTCAAAAACTAATACAAGGGCGTAGATGTTTTTTTCTAAGGGGGGGAGGAGTAATACCAAGATCGTAGATATATTTTTTTTGGGGATTAAAAATGAAAAAAAAGCTCTTAAAAAAGGCAAATTTAATTTGAAAATAATAAAATTATATTTTTTTTATATAGGATAATGCAATACAACAAAATATTTTTGTCGCATGGGGGGGGGGTAATTTCCTCCATTAGCCCCCCACACAAAGGTCCTAAATCGTTTTTAAAATTATTTTTTTAGATCACTGATCTAAGATCAGACATTCCAATTAAAAGTTTTACGTAAAAACAGACGGACAGACATTTTTTTATCACCCAGATGCAAAAAAAACGGGTGTAATTCCTATTTTTTGTAAAACAACTATAGGGGAATGATATGTTTTGTTCAAGTTAGAGCATACATTGTCTGGCGCGCCAGACTACCCGATAGTGATATTAATTGCATTGGGGTGGGCGGGCAAGTACAGCCCTGGGGCTAGACAGACGGACTGGATACACCTGCAGCCAACCGGCAGGGGGCGACAAGCCAGACTGCAAGCAGACATTACTCAAGGACGTTCGAAAAGCGCGTTTGCCTCCCTCCCTTTCAATGTGACCCTTACACGAAATAGTCTAGACGCCAAAGTGGCCTTGTTTGAAAAAAATGATCGTATGCAGTAACAAATACGGCTACAAACAAACCGATACTTCCTCATATAGTTCCATTTTTACGCAAGTATAAAAAAATACACTGCCCAGTAAAAGAGGTTTCCCATTTTACACCTCCGCGAGTAAAATGGATTTTTTATTATTAGATTTTCTTTTAGAAACCTTAAAAATATATATCTATTTTCACGAAAACTACTCCCCGCCTCTTGGGGTGGAGTTAGAACTTTTTTATTATCAGATTCGCTTTCAGCAACCTTAAAAACAGCAATTTACCAATTTTCACAAAAACTACCCCCCACCCCTCAGGGGGTGAAGTTAGAAAAATTTTATTATAAGATTCAGTTTTAGCGACCTCAAAAACCCCAATATATAAATTTTCAAGAAAACTACCCCCTGCCCCTCAGGGGGTGGAGTAAGAATTTTTTTAAATTCACTTTCAGCAACCTCAAAAACCCCAATATACAAATTTTCACGAAAACTACCCCCACCCCTCAGGGGGTGGAGTAAGAATTTTTTTTAATTCACTTTCAGCAACCTCAAAAACCCCAATATACAAATTTTCACGAAAACTACCCCCACCCCTCCGGGGGTGGATTTAGAATTTTTTTATTATCAGATTCACTTTCAGCAACCTCAAAACCCCCTATATATCAATTTTCATTTTTTTCTAAAAAAAATGTATTTTTCCGCATTTGGGCCATTTTTATCATTTTTTTTTTCAAGATTTTTACATTTACACCTACCTGCTTAAAAAGTTTTCTTTAGTTTCATTTTTTTTTTCTACTCTATTAGAACAAAAGTACTTTTTTTCTTTTTTTACCTGAGGAATCAATAAAATTCCGAATCATATTCTAACAACAAAACTACAAAAGTTACGCAGAAAAAGTTTTGGGCAAAACAAATGGCAAGACCCCTCCGTTTCGAACGTCCCTGGTTAATACATAAAACTAACATGGTAGGACAGACCTTATTACGCTTAGATCATATGCAAAACCTTACTGCTATAGTTTAAAGGATTTCTAAGTTATTAAATAAAAATCGAAGTTTTGGAGCCTCTGTTGATAAGGCGCAATCCGTTTTTGGGCATACGTTTATTGTAACTTTTTTTTCATGTTTTTTGATGTAGAATGACCCCTTAAAAGAAGCTTAGCTATTTAAAAATCATTCTGTATACACGTAATAGTCTAGACGCCAAGCGGCCTTGTTATCGTATACAATAACAAATACGGCTACAAACAAAACAATTCCTTTTCCTATAGGTTAATTTTCAAACGAAGGGTGAATTACTGTGTTCGGAGTTCTCAGATCTCTGTATGATTTCCGAGATAGCTGTATTTTTTTTTTTCGGCATTTCTGAAGATATTTCTGGGGTTTGGAAAATACTACCGAAAGATTTTCCAAAATTTGTACAACAACTTTTTTTACCCCTCATCAACAAAATTTTTTCAAAACTTCCACTTTTAATATAGTACTTTGTTGTTGTACTATAATATCAAGACCGCTAAAACAAAATACGTAACAGTTTTTACACCAACCCTATTTTTATCAAACAAAAAAAACAGCCGTTATCTTTGGTTTAGAAACATATGTTCCATATGTCTTTAGGTCAAAACTTTTTCAAATTACTGTGGTCAATTTTTTTTTGAACACCAACAAAAAAAAGACAGTTAAAATATCAATAACTTTCTCCTATTGTAAATCACAGAAAGGACAAGAATTTTTTAAATGGTCGGCTTATTTCATCAAAAGTTATAGATTTCACTTTGGGGTCCCTTCATTTTAATTTGACGTATTCAACGTGGCCAAAATATAAAATTTCTACAGTCTTTAATAACGGGGTAACCGGGGTATGAAGTGTACGCATTTTGGTACAATTTGCGTTACGTAATACTTAAACGTTCCCTTACTCCGCCTCCGGTGAATGTTATTTTTTTTAGATTATATATTTTCAAGTAGATTGTTTAAAATCCCCCCCTCCCATATACATAGAATTGCCAATTTAAAGCACGAAAATTAAAAAATATTACAAAAAATCAGAAAATGACATAAAAGTTCAGAGAGAAGCTTTTTCGGAAAAAGTCACGTGTCCCAGACTTCTCTAAAAAAGTATCTTTTTCTACATCCCTGCTGAGCTGTCATACTAGTCTAAGAGCTGGTGACTGTTACGGATTTATATTATTTATATAATATTATTTATATGTACTTTCAGTTACTGCTATTTTTGATATTAATGTAACCTTAGCCACATCACACTTTTGTGTATAAAAGTCCAATAAATCCGTCTCTTTCTCACACAAACATCCGGCATTTGATTTCTAACCTAACAACGTAACTTACGTTCCCATGAATGGTTTAAAGTGATTATTTAAACAATTAATTAATTAATTAATGTTATTTTAAATCCTCCAAATAACATAGTGACCATTTTTATTTTATTATTTTATCCCACCTGTATTTCATATATGTTTTAAAGTACATTCAAAGAGCTATTTGCAAATAGCCAGGTCCTGGATCGGGTTCCTTTGAATGCTAGAAGCCCTTAAAAGGTGGTGAAATGGGGTCTCTGAAAAATATATTTTTAACTTACCGAGTCAAACACATTACATTTATTACATTTAAATTAGTCTATTTTCACAGTTTTACACACTTATTCAGTAGGCAGTAGGGGTAAAAAAGTATTTAAAAAGTTTATTTGACAATATGTCAACACTAAAAAGTCTAAATAATTTTTATTTAATCAAAATGTCATTTCATAAATTCTCATTTCTTTATAAAATTAATTATCACATGTCAAAGGCACTTTTTAGACTGTTCTAACCCCTCGGTCCCAGAATTATTGTGTATAACTATGAAAATAGCTTAATCTGAATGTAAGAAATGTAATGTATATGACTCGGCAAGTTAAAAATAGATTTTTTTGGTAGCTCATTGCCATAGCTTTTTGGAGCTTCTAGCACCCAAAGGCACCGGATCCGGAGCCTAGCAATTTAAAAACAGCTTAATTTGAATGTACTTTAAGACATATATCTGTAACTTGGTTCTAAAAGGGCCAATGTCACTTTTTCCGTGTTTTGAGTTATACCGCCGGACTATTTTTTTTTTTTTCTAAAAAAGCCAATTTCACTACTTGTGAGATAAATGTAGACGTTAAGCTACAAGGACCGACGTGTGTTTTCAATAAACATTTCTGTTAAACTGCTAAAACGACCAATGTTTGACTTAGTGTATCCGTTAAAATTTTTTGACATTGGCCCTTTTAGAATCAAGCCACAGATATAAAATACACCCAGGAGAAAATAATGAAAAAAAAATGGTCACCAGCTCTCCGGCTATACTACCAAAAATATATCTTCTTGTTGGGTAGTTAACAGATGTTCCGGCGCATGGACTTTTTGTCCAGCTCGCCAGTCTAGCCGTAATTCCTCCAAACCCCAATGACGTACGATGCGAATTTCTTGTCGTTTTTGAATTTATTACCACTAAATTACACTTTCAGCGAATGAATTAATTACTTTTTCTTCACGGACTGTTTTAAAAGTAATGTTACATTAGGTACTTATCACGGTGGGCCGGAAGAAACTTTTAGTTTAACTTCTGTTTTTTTGTATATAGGTAGGTACGTTTTGTTTATGATTAATTCATCATTCATCAGAAACAAAAAAATCGTTAATTTTTGTGCAAAAGTGCAAAAAACAGGATATTAAAAATATAATTTAGATAGCATATAGGGGGCATAGTGTAGTGGCTAGCGCGTATGCATAGCAAGTCTACTATCGTGAGTTCGATTCTCACTGGCGCCGATTTGACTTTTTCAGTTAATTAATAATTGAAATTTGGCGAAGGCGATAAGTGAAACGGACACTCTCTAGAAACTGGTTCGAAAGTCAGTATAAGCCGGTGGTTCCCTCTACTACTAGCCCACACAAGTCCTGGACTTAGGGGATGCTTAATTAAGTAGAATAGTACGAGGTTAAACAAACATGTAATGTAATGTAATTTAATGTAATGTAAAATATTTTACCCCAAAAAGTGAGAAAAAAGTCTTTATAAACTTTTTTGCTGAATTGATATTGAAGCTTGAATCCTTTAAAGGGCGGAGCTAATAAATATTTAACTATAGATCCACCATTTTGAATTTGATAAAACTAAAAATTTTAATTTCTACTAATTTTGGTAAGCTGCAGTACAGTATACATACAGTATATATACATACTTCGCCTAGGTGTACAATAGGGTGGGCCGTTCCTATATAGGTGTTTTATTTTTTTTTTTAATTTAAAAATCCAATTGGGGGGGGGGGGGGAAAGATGTGTCTTGCAAAGAGAAAAAAAGGGTATATTTTATTTTATTTATTTTTTTCAATTTTTGTGCCCTCTACAAAGGTGTACATTTTGTAACTTTTAGGAAAAATGTTAAAAAAATAAAAACAAGAAAACTTAATAAGAAAAATGCAAAAACGGTTTTATTGCAAAAACAAATAAGTTATACAACCGAAAATAACATTTACAAACATCATAGGCCATTTTTTAAGGCACTATATTCTGATTTGTGGTGGAAGTGAGGCATAATTTCATTTTTACGCGAATAACCCCAAAAATTGTTCCGAAAAAATAAAAAAATATGTGGGCAAATAGACAATTTTATAAGCTTTGAAATGAGGTATCACACGACCCCCCTTTCTGTTTAAAAAAATTTCCCCCCTTTTTCCCCTGTCTCCATCGTGCCCCCTAAGCATACCAAATATACACCAAAAAAATATATGGGTTATTTTATTTATGTGTTTCAAATTTCTTAAGCCTTTCAAAAGTTAAAGGGGGGGAGGCGGACTTTTGACACGCTGTATACATTACAAATGTGAAGAAATACGATATTTTCATTAATATTAAAGACTTTGTAGGGGGCTCAAAATGACCTTTAATTTGATTCTGCTTTTGCACACACATTATGCATATTAGAAGGCATATTTTGGCGGGTATTGCGTTTTGAAATTCCAGATTTCAATTTTTCGGCCCACCCTAGTGTACAACTATTCCAAGATTGGTCAAAATCGGAGATATCAAGTCAAAAGAGTTGCGAGTTTAATTTAAGGCCTATTCAGAAGCTTGCATAAGAACATAAAACATAAGATGATTGGCTTACAAGATACATGGCGGCCCATCAAGACAATCACGGCATCGCGTTGTTATGTATTCCCTTGCGACCTTCAACTTACTCTGGAAACACTCTGGAAACAGAGTCAGAGTGAAAACATTCAGCTGCCAACGTGTTTCCAGAGTGGTTTTGTGCCATTTTGTCAGAGTTGAATCAGAGTGGTTCCAGGCTTGATTCACAGTAGATCCAAAGTGGGTTTGGACTTTTTTTTTTTTTTTAAACAGAGCGTTTTCAGAGTGTTTTCGTTTGGACTTTTTTTTTTTTTTTCAGCGTGATTGTAAAGTCGCAAGGGTTACGTTATTATGCGAGACTGTGGATATGCCCTTAGTTATTCAAATTTTTTACTATGGTATGGAGTAACCTTTTATTTCTGAAATCCAAGGATACATTTTAAATTTACTTTTCAATTCCTATTTCAAGATAATAAATCTCGTATTTGCTTTCTGTCTAGCCAGACAGTCGATATAAAATTTAATAAAATTTTAAGCTAATATTTTTATCTATAACATTAAAATATTAATCAAATAGAAATATTAAGGGCCATTACAAAGTAAGAATAAATAGGAACAAGCCGAGGTGCCAAAAAAACCGACTACGAAAAAATTTCTGATGAAGAAATAAAAAATTTCCGAAACGTGGGCGAATCAAATACTATTTTTAAATTTAATATGGGCTTTTCCCTCGGGTTTTTCTTTAAATTCCTGATGATAATGATCAAAAGTAAAATATGGAATTTTATATATCCTTTGTCATTCCCGTGATCATGCTGTAGTCGGGTAAAAAGACAATAATTTTGAGTGAATGTATGTAATGCTACGCAACTCATTATATACTCTTCACAGTGTGTGTATATTAAACTTTTTCACATAGATTATTCTGAGGGTTATTCTTAGCTTTTTCCTCAATGAAAATTTTTTCTATATTTTTTTTTAATTTTTTACATTTAACAAAAATCTTTTACTGCACAATCGGATTTTTTAAATTCGCACAGGATGATTATAAAATAGATCCATTCCTTTTAAATATAGCAGCGAGGTTTTGCATGTGTTCTATCCTCACGGGTGCTCCGAAGGGGAGTAGGGAAAAATCTACTGTGCAGATAGGAAAATTATGGAGTTGATGAACGTAGGGATGTATCCAGTTGGGCTGGATGATAATGGATGATCAAAATTTGCGTTACGTAATACTTGAACGTTCCCTTAGGCGTCAAAAGTAGTTGGTGAAACAGAGTGGTACAGTTGGGAAAATTGTAGTATTAGTTGGAAAAATCAGATGCCAGGACCTGTTTTTTTAGTCATCAAATTTACCCGCCAGGGGATAAAGTTTTTTTTTAAGTTAGGAAATTTCTCAATCTGTAGAATGTAGTTACTTTAATCAGGGGCGTCCAAAATGGGGTCTCTTATCACTTTTCTGCCCCATACTTTTTGCTGCTTTTTGTGGGTTTATTGCTGGAATAGTATTTCTTAGGTGAAAATACATAAAAAGGTACTCTTGTTGTAATGCCGTAGGATAACCGTTTTCCAGAAAAATACAATTTTAAAAAGCCAAAATTACACGTTCCAAGAACCAAAAATTAAACACTAAAATGTTAAAAGCCAACATTTCAATGATGCAGGGCATATAAAAAATCATATTTTTAACGTATAATATGAAAATTTAAATGCATTTTTCCCTTAAATAATAATAAAAACTCGCTTTTTAAACCCTTCGGTGACACAGTGGTCCGTTAAAGATTATTGTATGCGCTATTTTTGAAAGTACTTCTTTAGTGGACTCGCCTTTTGGCCAGGCCTCGTACCTTGTCTCGCAAACCAGTCTCGTCCAGCAAAGACGTTCTTTTTGACCTTGGCACACATATAGCTATTGTTTCAAGGGTCAAAATTGCTAGTGCGACTCTGTAAATGGACTTTATTGTATTTTTCTAGACACATTAAAATAAATACATTATTAATGATGTAATTAAATCAAATGTTACACGAGTTATTAATTATAGCTATAGCTATAATTATATATAGAATTTTAATAGACTTCAAAGTGCAAAGTAATATTATTAAAGATACCTTTGTAATGGTACCGACTATTTAATACAAGTCTTCATAAAAATACTTAATACATTGCACTGATATTAAAACAGTTTTCCCGTTCACCCACCTTTTGGTTAGGGGTCATAATTTAAATACGTAACGTAAAATTTTACAATTTTGACCCCTCATGCAACGCTTCGTAACTCGGAGACCTAATTGTTTTTTTACATTTTTTTATTGCTAAAAAGTCAAAAATTATTTTTTTAAAAATATTTTTGGAGGTAGAAAACAAATTTTTAGCCAATATTTCTGCCAGGGGTAAAGGTAAGGGCCCCTTACTAAGGGGTCCAGGCCACATTATCTTAATAATTATCGTGTGAAAAGAAAATAAGTTAAGAGAAAGCTTAAATAGTTCTCTACAAAAAATGTAATATGCATTTTTGAGCTAGGACTAAAACTTTTCTAGATACACAAAAAAGAAAAAAAAAGTCCAAAGCACACCCCCTACTCGCTAGGTTACCATTTTTTTTTTAATTAAATGCAGAAGCAATAAAAGCAAATCATTTTGCCAAATTGTTTTTAAGCCTTCCTGTATGGCCATTAACCAAATTTACTTAGTAATTGTAATACCAAATTAGTACTAATTTCCGCTGATTTTCCAAAACAATAAACAAATTATTGCAGCCTAATTTTAAAATAAAGATATTTATGGATTCATAAAAATAACTAACTAAAAAAAGAATACGCTATAAAATAAGGCGCTTCTGCGCACTGCGAAGTTTTAAAGATGGCTGCTTTAAATGTATAAAGACCACTTTACACGGAGCAATTTGTACGCAAGTTTGATGCTATGCAAGTTTGCTGCCAGATATAGCATGAGGAAAATTGGACATTGATTTGCCTTTTCACGGAACAAGTTGTACGCAAGTTTGGTGCTATATATTGCAACTTGCAATACTTGCAATTTGCAAGGCAAATTTGCAATTTGCAAGGCAAACAGTGCTGCCAACCAGACAATTTTGACGTGTCTCTGCGTTTGTTGACAAAAACATAACCTAGCATTTGCTTTTTTAAGGAAGTTTTTTAGTTAGAGAGACCGACCTATTATTAATAATAATAATTATTAACATGTGCAGTTGCTACTATATTAGTAAAATGAAATCGATTTGGTAACTTTTTTTCCAGGTTGGTACCACGAAAATAACCGTAAAACCTGCGTGAAAATCGCCGAAAAATAGAACATGTTCTAAATAATTTGATGGCACGAAAATGGCCTCAAACTTGCCTGAAGGCATGCGCAGTGACTGAATCATTCTTGCAACATACTTGCATAGCCTCAAACTTGCGCACAAATTGCTCCGTGTAAAGTGGCTTTAAGGGCATATCCACAGTCTCGCATAACAGCATAGTACATAACAATGCGATGCCGTGATTGGCTTGATGCGCCGCCATGTATCTTGTAAGCCAATCACGGCATCGCATTCTTATGTTTTATGTCCTTATGCAAGCTTCTGGATAGGCCTAAAAAAGAGTACAAAGCTTTCTTTTATTTTTTTTATAGAGAAAAAGGATAATAAGCTGAAACAGACAACCTTTCTATACGGCAATACTTTTAAACCGCTATATCTCGAAACCTAATAATTCTGTAAAAAAAGTCTGAAATGCTTTTTAACTGAGCAAGAATTGTCGGTTATTTTAACCGTGATTTTTTGCTAAAATAACCGGTTGACCGTTAACCGGTATTCCAATTCCTAATGCCTCCCTCCTGAAAATAATATTTTAACCTCTTAAAACCACATAAACCCTGTTTCACTATCCGAAAAAAACCTCATATACAACAAAAGTTTTATGAGGTTTAATTCGGTTAGTGAAACAAGTTTTATGTGGTTTTATGAGGTTAAAATATTATGTTCAGTAGGGCTGGCTTAGGCAAATAGTCATATCTGCAAATTGTACACTACAACCCGGACAACATTTGCTATTTCACGTGGAAGTCATTATGACATCATGTAATAATTTTCTGAGTTCATGAACGCATACAGATGACTCCTTATTGTAAAGTCATTACGAGATCATGTCATGAAGATCTAGCACATAGACAAGGATCTATCTCTATGATCTAGCAGCGGTCTACGGAATGCGCAAATTTTAAATTAACCGCGAAATTTAAATTGACCGCGAAATTTAAAATTAAAAAAAAAGAAACACACCTTTTTGCTCATATCTTGAAAACGCGAAGAGATACCAAAAAAATAACGAAAAAATCCACACCCCCTAGACATATACCCCCACATAAATCCATTTTCAACAACTTGAGGACACCGGGATTTTCCCAACTTTCCAGTGGGAATGTTCTCCAAGGTGACTGGGGGCACTAATTCCTCTAGACTAAAGCCTCGAGATATCTACGGCTCACCATACCAATCCGATAATTTGTATCGAATTAGCTGACCAGTAAGTTAATTACTAGTTATTACCAGTAGTATATCTTTATAAAGAGCTGCATTTTAATACTAGTATTCCTTTATTCGTTTAAAAAGTTTAGTTAGTGGTAGAAAATAACATGTGGCGCCACCTATCGCATAACGCTGTCAAGTGCACTGAAATTGAAACATTACAGGAGCCTGTAGTATTCGGCAATCGTTCTCAATCGAGTCCCGGGCAACATTTGTTATTTCACGTGGAAATCATTATGACATCATTTAATAATTTAACGTTAAATGTATACACCTCATAACAAACTCACAACATGATCACAAAATCATGTGCTCATCATGATGTTCGTATGAGTACAAAACGTGGAAATCATAACATGATGCTCTCATGAGGCCTATATGATTTTATGAATGTTGTCCGGGAATAGGGAATAATTTCAAAACCTATTGATGCTCTCATGAGGCCTATATGATTTTATGAATGTTGTCCGGGAATAGGGAATAATTTCAAAACCTATTGATGCTCTCATGAGGCCTATATGATTTTATGAATGTTGTCCGAGAATAGGGAATAATTTCAAAACCTATTGATGCTCTCATGAGGCTATATGATTTTATGAATGTTGTCCGGGAATAGGGAATAATTTCAAAACCTATTGATGCTCTCATGAGGCCTATATGATTTTATGAATGTTGTCCGGGAATAGGGAATAATTTCAAAACCTATTGATGCTCTCATGAGGCCTATATGATTTTATGAATGTTGTCCGGGAATAGGGAATAATTTCAAAACCTATCACGTATCGATCACGATTATTTAAAAATAGACACGACTAGTTATTGCAGTATAACACGCGGATGAATATGATTTGTTTTCTTTGTATTTTGTAATCGTATTACTCACCAGAAAAAATAAAATTTATTACTTTCGCCCAGGGTCGGACTGGGCAGCCTGAGACTGGTGTCTATTCTATTCTATATTCATATCAACCTAGAATTTTTAGTAAGGCTATGTTTCAAATGTGAAGTCTTTAGGCTAAAGACTTTAGCGCAAAGCGTTTGGAGTTATCGTGGATAAAAAATTCCCGGAAAGACCGACCAAGAGACCGACCGAGAGACAGACCGAGACACGGACATACCGAGATTGTACAACAGAATTTCTTCAAGGAGGTACAGGTACGACTAAAAAATAGAGATACGAACGAGCACGGGCACGAAAAAAAAATAATAGCTAAGCGGCCTTACTTAAAATATGTAACGCACCTAGGGGGGAAGGACTATTATAGTTAAATAAGATATATCTTAGGTAGACAAACTACCCCAGAAGCCCAATACTTGAAATCGTAGGAATTAATTCTCTCGAGAAAATATTCTCTAGATGAAATTCTCACGAGAATCAAAATATGAGAATCTCTATTCTTGAACATCGTAGGAATCAAATTCCGATGAGAAATTCACAACTCTCATTAAGAGACGTACGCCGAAGCCTAAGTTCGTTAGATATTTATAATATCCAATCAGATCATTGGATTCAATTAATAATTTCATATACACCATCCAAAACCCTTAGGTATATTTTCCTACGATATCAAGAGAAATTTTTCCTATAAATTATTTCAAGAATACCAAAATTAAAAATTGAGAGAAAATTACGTCATTTGACAGTCGAATTCTCATGAGAATCAATTCCCATGATTTCAAGTATTGGGTTCCTGACAGCACATGATATCTTAAAGACGTATTTTTTAGATCTGAATTATGTCTGGACGCCTAAAGACATAAAAAGGATATCTTATGGACTTCTTTTTAGGGATGGTTAAAAGATATCTGATTATGATGTCTATAAGATCGCTAAAAATAAATTAACCACAATCAACTATTAAAAAAATACCATTTTTTTTAAAGATCTTTTTTTGAAAAACAAAAAAATAAAAATAAAAAAAATTCATTTTTTTTTAATTTTCTTTTTACGAAACACCAAAAAATTAAAAAATAATCAAAAGAGAAATTTTCAAAAAAAAAAAAAAACTTAAAAAAAAAACACATTTTTTTAAGATCTTTTTTTGACAAACAAATTACCTCTCATTCAAATTCTTATTACGCTTTTTATATCAATACGAGCGTACCTAGCAACGTAAATGGGAGGAGCTATTATGTTGTAAAGTCGCCTGTGCAAGGCGTCTTAAATACGTTACCTTTTGAAACATACGACGTCGTTAAGACGTCTTTAAGATGCATATACGGCAAAATCGACGTTCTTAAGAAGTCTTGAATGACGAGCTACGATATCTTTAAGATCTCTTTAAGTCATCTTTGTGCTGTTTGGGACCAGTCATTATTAAAAGTACAAGAAAGATTCTTATTAAACATTATACTATTTTTATTTGTTTTTTATTACTTTTTAGGGTGTGATGTCTTTGCTAGCGTTACGTAATTATAGAAGGGTTAGACCCAGCGTAACAGCGTTACATGGGGTGAGGGAGGGGTCAAAAATGAAAAAATTGCGTTACGTATGTTTAGTATGGCCCCTAAGTATGGATTTCGTACTATGGGACCCTCAACGAGCGAGCCCAACTTGACCAATTTTGTTCTATGTATTTTGTAATCATATTACTCACTCGCCATAAAAAAAAAATAAAGTTATGCGTTAATCTGTATTTGTATCCGGAATTATGTATGAGAACAAAATTAGTATAGACAAAACAAGCCGTAAAGGTATGTAATGCTTCGCATTCCATACTACACTCCTTTTCTACCTCGTCCTTTCCCGGATCTTCCAAAATATGATTTCTTTCTTTGATCTGCTCGAGTGCGTTCTTAATTTTGCTTCCCATTTTAAAAAAATTCAAAATTTGGGAAAGCATTGTATTCGTGCAAAAAAATTCATTTTTTTTTCTTATTTTTACGTTTTATGGCGTTTGGGCTTTTGTTTATCGGTCAGTTGGTTTCTTGTTCTGCACGAGGAATCTTGTAAACACGATAACTCGAGAACGCTTTGACTTAGAGACTCAAAATGTTGCTTACAGGTTTTTTATCAATAGTTCTCGGTCGTTATTCTTTTTGGTAAAAATTGGGTTGGCAATGCTTACTATATTTTCGTGAAAATTAGTATAAAGGAGTTTTTGAAGACGATGAAAATGAATCTGAAAATGATATAATATTCGCTAATAAACCTTTTTTTATTAATTTTATTCATGAATTTATAAGATAAGTCAAACCCCCTTAGTATTACAAGTTAAAAATAATTAATTTTAAAGTGGTAACTATAAAAAAAATATTTTACCGAGTATTTTACTATTTAATTATCCAATAATTAACATTTTTATAACATTAACAACTAGTATAACCTTTTAACTTTCTGATTTAAATCAAATTTGAAACTTTTTCGACTTGGAATATATTTTTTAGCGAGGGGTTTATTTATTGAAAAAAAGTGTCAAGGATTGTGAGAATCAAAGGATTGTGAAAGATTGTCAAAGATGGTCAAAAGATTGTGAAAGATTGTATAAATTTTTAATTAAATTTAATTAAATTTTTAGTGAAGTAGGATTTTTTTGAGAACCATCTTGCTGTGAAGAGTTTTATAAAGATAACTTATCATATTTATTTATTTAATTAATTAAATCGGCTATTATAGCTCAGTGCGTGATACTGCACACATCCCCTGAAGGCAAAATGGGTTTCAAAATGAAAGCACCTTTTGCAAATTTGCATACATAATGGTAAAAGTTCCTCAGCAGACCCTATAAGAAACAGTTAAATTATATTGCAAGTAGAATTTGACTAATCTTATAGTATTTTTTTCTCTGATTTCAAATCTGTTTAAAAATTATCTGTAGCTTTTGTCGTTTTCAAGAAATATGGTTTTAAATTATTTTAATTTTCTTAAAATAGTCATATTCGGAGACCCATAAGTATATAATGAAAGCATCTAAATGTAATTACAAAAGTCTAAATTAACATTTATTTTATGATTTAAAACTAAAGTAAAATTAAATGTCACCTTTTTCTGGATTTCGTTTATTAGCCTCTTTTCTACACCTCTGAAACAGTGTTAAAACGTGTGAACAATTTTTTTGTTGTCTGGTAGCTTGATGTAGACTAGTGCTAGCAGATATATAATATCACAATATAACTTTCAATATGACACTCAATTATATCTAGTAGGGTTCTGGATCCAGTCCATGGACAACAAAAAATTTGATCACACTTTTTAACACTATTTCAGATCTACAGAAAAAAAGACAACAAACTAAATCCAGAAAAACATGACAACTAATTTTACTTTAATTATTTAAATCATAAAGTAAACGTTAATTTAGACTTTTGGATTTTCATTTTGATGCTTTCATTATTTACTTATGACTGTTCGAATATGACCATTTTTAGGTAATGTAAAAATTACTTACTTTAGTTTTAAATCATAAAATAAATGTTAATTTAGACTTTTGTAATTACGTTTAGATGCTTTCATTATATACTTATGGGTCTCCGAATATGACTATTTTAAGAAAATTAAAATAATTTAAAACCATATTTCTCGAAACTGACAAAAGCTAGAGATAATTTTTAAACAGATTTGTAATCAGAGAAAAAAATACTATAAGATTAGTCAAATTATACTTTAAATATGATTTAACTGTTGCCTACAGAGTCTGATGAGGAACTTTTACTATTACCTAAGAAACGGACAAGGTATTAATTTCGCTAAAAGTGGTTATATACTAAGGTAGCCCTAAAATAACTGTATGCAAATTTGCAAAAGGTGCTTTCATTTTGAAACCCATTTTGCCTTCAGGGGATGTGTGACTGAAAGCAATAAGCAATGCACAAATGTTTTTTTTTTGCCAAATAGTACCTACAGTGGGCCGAAACAATTTGGGTATAAAAGTCAGCACCTAGCTCGTACTTTTTGGGTCGGTTTTGGAAGGTGATTATCGTGGGTACATAGCAGGGCGTCTAATCAGGGTTTGGCCATGCCAAAATTGTTGTCATTCTCTGCGTTGGCTGCGGCCCTGATAAAATTCATACGTTTTTTATAGTGTAGGAGAGGGAACATTGCCATTACCTTGAAAACATTTTTTTCCCAAATGGAACGTATACCATTTGGCACACATATTGTAAAGAAAAACAAAAAAAGATTTTTTACTTGATTTTCACTTTTCAGAAATACGCTAAATATAGTTATTAATAATTATATTAATATTTATTACGAATATTGTAGGAAATAAAAAAGCAACTCATTCTTTAAATGCTAAATAATTGCTTCTTTCCACCTACTTGGAATTTGTTCTCTCTCTCATACTTCCTGCAACATTTTACCAACGCTTGCATTAGAAAACGTTACGCCGCGTTACAGAGGGGGGTGGGTGTCAAGAAGAATGTCACGTAACACTTAAAAAATTATAAATTTATAAAATGTTTATTGGATCACGTTTTTAACAATAAAGAGACGGATTCCTTGCAAATGTTATTGCACACGGTGTGGTTAACAGATCACTAAATCCTCTAAACAAAAACAAATTCGAGATGGAAAACCATAGCCAGTAACCGGTTTTCGGTTAACTGGTTGCGGAAGTTACAGCAGACCGGTTTTGGGTTAAAACACGGAAGCACTATCCGGTTAACCCTTTGAGGCCCAGTGGGACATATATGTCTCACCCTGTTTCAAGTTACCTCTTGTGCTGCATGTCCCATTTTACGTTGTCAAAAAAAAAAGTCCAAATTGATCAAAATTTGCGTTACGTAATACTTGAACGTCCCCTAAGGCTTAACACATTTTTGCCCCAAACTTTTTTATGTATATATGTTTTGGATTTTGGATGTAAAAAATATAGATTCCTTGAGTAAAAATACATAAAAAAAGTCATATAGTGTAACACTTCAAAAAAAAAAAATGCAATTAGAGGAAGTAACATTTTGTCCCACTAAAAATGTTCCTTTTTAAAAGGCTATTACTCCTTTAATATTAAATTTAGGTGTTTTGGTGAAGAATACTTTTGTCCTTAGTTTTAAATGAAGAATCGCCCTGCAGCATTAAAATTTTATTGGTGTTTTTTTGTTTCCCATTCAAATGCCCATCTTCGAAGGACCGCAGCTCCCTTGGGACTCATTTCTGGACAAATTTTGAGTTACGTTATACTTCAACGTTCCCTTTCCTCCTCATTTTTGTAAGCTATTTTATCTAATTATTTGAAGTTTCTAGCATTTTTAGTATTTTCTTCTCGCTTTCTTGTAACAAATTTTTACATTCTATATCAAACCAACCATTTTTTTTTTCTGTTTTTAACTTGTACGCTTTTAATTACTTCCACTCCATACTTCATAGCGTTTTTCCAGTTTTAACCATTTATCATCAATACGTTCAGACTGATCGTTCTCCTGAGGGTTTTTGATATCTACTAATTTCCTCACATTTTAATAGCTCCAAATTGTATTTATTTGATTTTCTTTTCTCTCAGTGTGCGTCGTAATCTCTTCTTTCAATTTCATCGCTGCTAAACAAGGATCCGATTTAATATATTATATCCTCCCTCACATCTCGTATACCTTTTACATGTTTTTCTTCACTCAAAAGTGGTCAATTTGATTAATAGTTGATTCATTTGGCGACCTCCACGTACCTTTGTAAATGTCCTTTTGTTCAAAGAATGTCCCTATAATTATCATCCGATTATCTGCAGAAAATAATATTAGTTTCTCCTTATTTTCATTGCTATAACGATGTACATTACGTTTACCTATAATCGGGCTGCACATTTGCTCTCTTCCTAGTTTTGCATTATATTCACCTGTAACTAAACTAACTTTAAATCATATTTTGGAATTTTATCAAAAATATTCTCTAGTTTTTCATAAAAATCATTTTATGAGTCAATGTTTTTTATTCTAATATGTCTGTATTTTCCTATTAATCTAATTTGCTTGCGACATTAAAAAATTACAATACATGTTGAAGGTTCATTGGGTTCGAATCCAAATGCAAACGAGAATTTTTGAATAATTTCAAATATAGTGCGGCTGTAACACAATCGACCCTGTTTATATCTTGCTTTCTGTCTCTACGGTGAATTCCAGATAGTCCTCTTAGTCCAAAAGGAACCGTCTGGTATGTACCAACTTCTGTTTCAAAACGACGAAGTTATTTTTTTCGTTTTAGTCATGTACCGGTTTTTTAAAGTACCTTATGTTAACAAATAGTAGGTATATTCAGGCCTGAACAATAACAGTTACCAGTAACTGTTATTGTTGTCTCTGTTAGAATAAAGCTGTGTGAGTAAAACAGACAAATGTATATGTTGGCTACGTTTTTGTCAGTTTTTACAAATGAAATGCCTATTCTAGAGTTCGTTGGGCTAATATTCACGTTTCGAGTTATAAACTGTTTAGAACTGGTTCTGACCAATAGAGATTTAATCCTTGTTACCACATGACTTAAAATAACCAATAAACGGTAGTCCATAACTGATTCTAGCGTATCCTGAATAACTCCAG
This sequence comes from Brachypterus glaber, assembly GCA_958510825.1. NCBI lineage: Eukaryota > Metazoa > Arthropoda > Insecta > Coleoptera > Kateretidae > Brachypterus > Brachypterus glaber. Next base: position 15,485,325 of record OY294046.1, read on the forward strand.
TATTCGTATGCGGAATTATGTATAGATATAAAACCACTGCAGACAAAATAAAGATAACGTATCATATTTATTAATTCAACTAAGTAATTAAATCTGCTTTATTATAGATCAGTGCGTCAATTCAAGAGTAATAAGGAATGCACCGGAATGATTTCTTTTGAACTTTGACAAATAAAATAATTAGGTACACCGAGAAATAAACAGTCGCCAGTTGTTGTTTTCATTTGTATGCATATAGACATACAGTCCCTCTATGACACAGAATAGATAGATATATTCTCAATAAGAAGCTCTACAATTATCTAAAAAGAGAAGGCTATTAGTTTAAAAGTCTTTTATCCTTTTAAAATAAAAATATTCCAATTTGGGGCTGCTAGGGTTATCCAACTAACAAAGCGTAAAGCTCCAATAAAGCACTGTTTAAAAAGCTTTCTTTTAACATTGTTTGGATAGAGTCAATCACGGAGGAAAAGCTGCAAGTTACAGTGTAAACTTTCATCAAATTACACCGAGTGTGTCTATATCTAAACTACCGTAATAACTAGAACAGCAATAGCTACAAATGACATTAAATCAAATAAATTTTGTTACATGACAGATTATTAAAATACTAGTAGTAGTACTAGTATGACAGCTGTCATTTGTAGTTGCCGCTGTTATGATATGAGGGCAGTAAAGTCCAAGTTTACACCGTTTTTTGTAGAAATAAAGGTAACCATTCTGTGTCTAATAGACACTGTCTATGGCTTGGCTGCCATACTAAAAACTGAATGTATATGGTTAAATAGGTTGTTTATCAAATGAAATTGTTCAGACTTTTTTGACGTCATAGTGGAGAATCTTTACGTACGTAACGTACCTATTTTGTTTTCGTTATATTAAATATTTTAAATAAACATTGTTAACTAAATATAGAAAACACAATGAAATCATTAAGGAAATGCTTTGAGCTTTTCTGAAGCTTTCGCTAATTAAATGACAAACCGGGAGACAAATTCAATTATTGTGTCTGACGTACAATTGTATTATTGTATTACTCTACTCTTTGAAGATAACATGTAGAAGAGTACCTATATTTTATAGGAGGTTATTAAAAAAAAAAGACATTTTTTGCAATTTCGGATTTCACGAAAGGTCGGGAAAATGTAAATAAAAATGTGCCCATGGGTGATAACAATTGTTAGTTTGTCAGGGAAGTAATTTACATCTTATGTGACAGATTCTGTTTGTTTGGTTGTTTGCGAGTGTTTGTTTATATTTGTATGTAAGGTAAACCTTACGTTTGGACTTTTAACAAGCCTGTTCTTGTTAGTTCGTCTTTCAGTTGATCTACTTCATTTTTCCTGTTGAGGCATTCAAAAATTATGTTATTTAATCTTTTTGAGGTGTCATTTACTTCTGCAATGTCCTGTTCATATTCTTGGGAATGTTGATAATGTGTATTTGTCAGTTTTAGGTTGTGGAACCAAGATTTTGTTGGGAGGGTATTGTTGATTAGAATTTTGTAAATATGTCCTTTGTCAACTTCATTCCATTGGGGTTAGTTAATTGTAGAATTGTCAATGTCATATAACTGAATATACTGGTCATAATTTAGAATAAAAATTGTTGAATAAAATAAGTCGAGATTTAAATACTTTTCACATTACGACGACTTCTGCAGACGCGCAGTGGTACTTCTTATACTAGTGCAGACGCGCACACTATGTTAACTGTGCAAGAATTTTATGATATGTGCTAAGAAATTCTGGAGTAGGATAGTTAAAACCAAAAATATCACTTTATGCGATACTTTTTGATTGAAAGATTTTTTTTTTCACGTTGGCGTTTTAGATAAATTAACGAAAAGTCCAAACAATACCTTTTTGTTAATAGTAAATTTCTGTTCACTGTTTACTTTGTAAAGTTATATTGTTCTGAGTTTTGTTTAAAAACTCTCTTGTTTTGAACTGTCATTTCAAAAACCCGTAATCTGTTTAGGCTATAGTGGATTTATGCAACATAATTTCAAATTATTAATTTGAAATGTGTGCCTTCTCTAGGCGGCACAACATCTTTAAATCACTATTAGATCATGAAGCTGAAGTTAGTAACGTTTTTTTGCAACGAAAATTCAAAAAGTATATTAAAGTACTAGTTTCATAACAGGTTTTTAGCGCACGAGTACGAGTTTAGAAAACAAGCCTCTTGCGTAGAGTTTTCTAAAGTATTAATGCGCTAAAAACGCGTTATGGAATAAGTGCTTTAATATACTATTTGAATTTTCGATGCAAAAAAACGTTGCAAACTTCAGCTTCATATTAGATCCTTTCCTTTTAGATGAGGTATCAGCATAGCTCAGCTCAATTCACCTAATTCGCTTACGTTATTGGGTGAAATTGAGAGAATTAAGTGAGATTCAGTATAAAAGGAAAGCCTCTTATATCTCTGAAACCAATAGTCCTACGACAAAAATTATAAAATATGTTTTTGTAGGAAATTAAAAACGCTTTAAATAGATAACCCTTCTAGACGGCATTATGTTTAAATGGCCATATCTCGGAAAGTAATAGTTCTACGACTAAAATATAATTTATTGTAGACAATTGAAATCACTTTTTAACTGTATTTGGTGTTTAAGATAAGGTAACTAAGAAATAAACAATATGTACATTTTTTTAAATAGGCAATTTCTGTCTCGAACCACTTCGCACTTCTCTTTCTTGCTTTGAACTGTCATTAAAAACTAAAACCCGTAATCTGTCTAGGCTAGAGTGGATTTATGCAACATAATTTCAAATTATTAATTTGAAATTTGTGCCTTCTCTAGGCGAAACAACATCTTTAAATGACTATTAGATTCTTTCCTTTTAGATGAGGTATCAGCATAGCTCAGCTCAATTCACCTAATTTGACAACAGAGAATTAAGTGATATTCAGTATAAAAGAAAAGCCTCTTATATCTCTGAAACCAATAGTCCTACGACAAAAATTATAAAATATGTTTTTGTAGGAAATTAAAAACGCTTTAAATAGATAACCCTTCTAGGCGGCATTATGTTTAAATGGCCATATCTCGGAAACTAATAGTTCTACGACTAAAATATAATTTATTGTAGACAATTGAAATCACTTTTTAACTGTATTTGGTGTTTAAGATAAGGTAACTAAGAAATAAACAATATGTACATTTTTTTAAATAGGCAATTTCTGTCTCGAACCACTTCGCACTTCTCTTTCTTTCTTGCTTTGAACTGTCATTAAAAACTAAAACCCGTAATCTGTCTAGGCTAGAGTGGATTTATGCAACATAATTTCAAATTATTAATTTGAAATTTGTGCCTTCTCTAGGCGAAACAACATCTTTAAATGACTATTAGATTCTTTCCTTTTAGATGAGGTATCAGCATAGCTCAGCTCAATTCACCTAATTTGACAACAGAGAATTAAGTGATATTCAGTATAAAAGAAAAGCCTCTTATATCTCTGAAACCAATAGTCCTACGACAAAAATTATAAAATATGTTTTTGTAGGAAATTAAAAACGCTTTAAATAGATAACCCTTCTAGGCGGCATTATGTTTAAATGGCCATATCTCGGAAACTAATAGTTCTACGACTAAAATATAATTTATTGTAGACAATTGAAATCACTTTTTAACTGTATTTGGTGTTTAAGATAAGGTAACTAAGAAATAAACAATATGTACATTTTTTTAAATAGGCAATTTCTGTCTCGAACCACTTTGCACTCTCTCTTTCTTGCTTTGAACTGTCATTAAAAACCAAAACCTGTGATGTGTCTAGGCTAGAGTGGATTTATGCAACAGAATTTTAAATTAATAATTTGAAATGGGCAGAGGGTGACAATATCTTTAAATTAACATATCTCGCGAGAGTTTCCTCGGAAACTAATGGTTCTACGACAAAAATTATTAAATATGTTGTGTAGGAAATTGAAAAAACTTTAAATAGGTGGTTTGCATTATCTTTAAATGGCCATATCTCGAAAGCTAATAGTCCTACGATTAAAATGTAATTTATTATAGTAAACTAAAAACGCATTTTAATTGTTTTTGGTGTTTAAGGTAAATTAACGAAAACTTAAACAATATGTAGGTACATTTTTGTTGATGTTCGATTTTTGTCTCATAATCATTTTGCACTTCTAAGCAGTCGTTTAAAAACTTTCTTGCTTTGAACTGTCATTAAAAACGATGATATGTCTAGGCTAGAGTGGATCTATGCAACAAAATTTAAAATTATTAATTTTAAATGGGTAGAGGATAGCAATATCTTTAAATTGACATATCTCGCGAGAGCTTCCGCGGAAACCAATGGTCCTACTTATAAGGACCATACGAGGGACCATTATGGTCCGACCATATCTCTTAAACAAATAGTCCTACGACGAAAAGTATTGAATATGTTTTTGTAAGAAATCGAAAAGGCTTTAAATAGTTAATATTTCTAGGCGGAAGGTATTATCTTTCAATGGTCATATTTCGGAAACCAATTGTCCAACGACTAAAATATAATTTATTATAGGACATTGAAAACGCTTTATAATTGTGTCTGGTGTTAGATAAATTATCGAAAACTTAAACAATAGGTATACTATAGAGTCTATAGGTACTTTATCTGTCTCAGGACCTCTAAGCTCTTGTTTATAATCTCTCTTGTTTTGAACTGTCATTAAAAGCAAAAACCTGTGATCTATCTAGGCTAGAGTGGATTTATGCGACAATTTGGAATGGATACAATATCTTTAAATGACTATATCTCCGAAACTAATAGACCTTCGATAAAAACTATTAAACATGTTTTTGTGGGGAATTGAAAGTTCTTTTAAAGCGCGTAAAAATTATTATCCTAAGGTAAAAAACAAACATGTTATCGGCAAAAAAATGAAAACCATCGCGTGCTATTTTAGTTCGAGAGCTCTAACAAGTATAAAAAGAATAGAAAAACACGTACAACCTAAATACAAACTTACATGTTTCAAAATAATCAAACACGTCACATAATTAAAAAACTAAATATCACTTTTCACATTGGTGTTTAAAGATAAATTAACCAAAAATTAAACAATACCTTTTTGTTAATAGTTAATTTCTGTCTCATGACCACTATGCACTTTCTAAGCGCTCGTTTAAAAACTCTGTAGCATTTGCCGCGCACTGTCGATTCGAAATTGTTTTGAACTGTCATTTGAAACAAAAACGTGCGATCCGTCTAGGCTAGAGTAGATTTATACGACATAACTCGTCGGCAGACAAAATGAAACTACAGAACAACCGAGCAGGCGGCTGTGAGTGCGGTGTCAAGTGTACACGGTGGATCGACTGTTATATTGAAAAACGCAGTAACCAACAACTTTTTCAAGTTTGCTGTGTAGTCACGGCGTGATTCTTCTTGGATTCCCCCCGGGTCAGGGCCCTTAATCCGGGGGGGCTGAGACTGTCTCAGAGGTGTGTTCAGAGGAACACGGCATGGCCCGAATATAATGGAAAACTATAATAGTTTAACTGTTATACAGAAGGCCCAGGCATAGTTCCCGGGCCCGGATTTTCTCTCGACGGCCCTAGGTTTTTGTTTTAATCGTGTATTTTTTTATTAGGTGCTAAACAAAACGAATTTGGAGATAATTTTTTAAGAATTTTTAAGGAACTTTTGTAAGTTTGCGCATGCACGGACATACTTACAGAGTAAGGGCCTATCCACAGGCTCTTATGCGAGCCTAGCATTAAGTTATAAGCCAGCGCACAAGATACATGACTGCACATCAAGCCAATCACGGCATCACATGTTATGTATTATGCTAGTTATACGAGCCTCTGGTCATGCCTTAAAACGATTCTGCGTATGATTGAATTATAAAATATGTGCTGACCAATAATCCGAAAAATAAGAAGAATAAGCAAAATACAGGAGGGAGAAGAAGCAGAAGAATAGTTTTTAGAGCTGCTAACTAACAACTCAATTTATAGTAAGCCACCTTATTAATTTTGACGTTCGTTTTGCAATTCTAACTTAGCCTATCTTCCGGTTTGGACTTACCCATGGAGCATATAGTCGCGACCATCGGCAGTTCGACTATATATAATATAATATATTAGTGCGAACTTAATTTTCGTACTTGCTTAATTTATCTAAACAATTGCTTAAATCGATGTTTTCAACTTTTACTTTAAACGCGAATAATGTTCCTCTTATTGCGCATTTCAAGTGCTTCAAGCTCATGCTCATGGAAAGTAATTTATAAGGCCTTTGAAACATTTTAAAAAAGAGATTGGTGGTTGAATTTTCGGTAAAAAAATCTAAAGAAAATATTTCACGCTTGTTGTGTTACTTGCGGTAAATTATCAACTTCACTATGATATTATGACATAAAATAGTAGGATAGCCTAGATGCTAATACCAAGATATGAAATATTTTAATGAAAAAATCGATTCATCCATTCTCAAGTTGGGATAATTTCACTGTCAAGCAGGGGCGTTCCGAGGTGGGAGTGTGTCACACTATAGTGTGACACACTCCCTATAGGGTGACCGGCCAAAATTTCAAATTGAAAAATTTGGAGGTCTCATCCCTTAAATTTGTTTATTGGGGTAAGAGTATTATCCGTGAATTTTTCCAAAATTTTTGAAAAAAATCTAGAGGTAGCTCACAACCATTTTTTAAAAAGATATGTTTCTTTAGCTTTTTAATTTTTTTTAAGTCCGAAGAATTTTTTATTTAAATCTTTTTAACACGGCACGGTATAAAGGTATAGCAAATGGATAACCAAAAAAAAAAATCTGAATGTTTTGCTTCAAAATGGCAAGGCTGTGCCCTTGTAAGTTCGAAAATGCACTACATTGCTTCATTTTAGGCTTAATGACAGGCAAACATTTTTTTTTCATTGACTTAAAATATTGTGCGTGTTGCCCAATATGTCCCACATAAAAACCACTAATATTTTTTAATTGGATATAAAAAGGTTTTAATAAAAAATCCTTCGGCCTAAAAAAAAGAAAAAAGCTAGGAAACATATCTTTTTAAAAAATGACTGTGAGCGACCTCTAGATTTTGAATTCTGAAAAAATTCAGGGATGATACTCTTACCCCTATGAACACATTTAAGGGGTGAGACCTCCAAATTTTTCAATTTTAAATTTTGGTGCGTTACCCTAGTGTCACACCCTCCACGAAATGAGCCGGAAATTTAAGTAGATGTGCCTGAAAAATTTTTAGATGCGAGGACTTTTTTTATTTATTAAAATTTTTTTGCCAGGGGTAAAGCTTTTTTCATCGACAGTCGGAAAATTTTACCTTCATACGCCCTACGACAAAAACCACTGGACGCCCCTGCTGCTCGGAAAATTATGCAGTTGACGACCTTTTTTAAGTAAATAATTTTTCGGGTCATGTAAAAGAGTTGCTAAGTTGGAAAAAAGTGGAAAAAATCACACAGTTGCAGTTGGGAAATTTTTGTTTCGCCCTTTCCCCCTTTTTGGACTTTAATAATAATAAATAGGGTAAAATTCAACGAACTAAGAACTCTTCTTTCTAGAATAGGCATACCGTTAATATAAAGTATCGCCAACATCTCGGTTTATTTGTAAACAAAAAGTAGGTATATTCAGGCCTGAACAATAACAATTACCAGTAACTGGTATTGTTGTCTCTGTTAGAACAAAGATGTGCGAGTAAGACAGACGAAAGTTTATGTTGCCAACGTTTTTGTCAGTTTTTACGAATGAAATGCCTATTCTAGAGAGAAGAGTTAATAGTTCGTTGGTAAAATTATTATTAAAATCTTATGAGGAAGTCCATATGGAACTTCATCAAGATTTTACAGATATACCACATAATATCTAATAAAAGCTCGTGGGATACCAAAGTATTTTCATCAGATTTTTTTATAGGGCATAGTTTAAATATGTAACGCAAATTTTCGCAGTTTTAAAGATCCTTTTTTTATTTAAAAATATAAAGAGCGTTACGTAAAGCTACATCGTCCCACCTCCCCTTGTAACGCTAAGCACTGCCCCAACTTCTTAAGTGTGATACGTGTTTTAAGTATGACAACAAACTAGCTTTATATTGGTCGAACGGCTACAATAAACATTTTTTTGCATATAATTCATAAATTCTGTTTTATTTTTTTTTTTCGGTCAATTTATTTTTTTTTGCTGACTTTTTTTGTAAAACTTAACGATGGTTGAGTTTTGTTTTATTTTGCGGCAGTATTTTGCTCTGTAAGAAATAAAAAGCAGTTACTGTGTTTTGATATGTAGCAGCCGGGATGTCTAGACGGTCGAAATTCAGCCCCCCTCCCCCCACCTTAGCGCTTGTGATAACACGGGCGACCCTGACTGATGCACACTCACAGTATGTGGTTCTCCATATGGCCCACTTACTATATCGGCAACAACGTTTAAAAACACAGTATCTGCTTTCTTTTTACTTCGGGGCAATTTAAGATACGGCTGCTGCAAAAAAAAATACTTCCAGATAAAACATTCAAAAACAAAAAATCGAAAAACTAATATGTAATATTAATATTTTAACGTTTCCCCACTGTCCTTCCACCGCGTTAATTTTGTGAGTTTTAGAGTAAAACTACTTTTAAAATATCTATATTTCAATAATACAGTCTTGAGGACCAAATATAATACCTTAAGGACATCTTTAACACGTTAAGCGCCACAGCAGACACTGGTGTCTGCATCATATGCCGTGGTGTCTATTTGCCTCCCTGGACCAAGCAGAGAGAAGATTTAGCAGTAAGTCGTAGTAGTGTCAGTTTTAAGTATCTGTTGTGGCCCTGACTACATAAACACATGAAATATATACTAGGATCCTAGGCAGACGCCGGGGTCTGTTTCAGTTTTAGTCTTGGCCCTGGGGACTAATTGCCAAAATTTGGCTTGGCGCTTAACGTGTTAATCTATTATTTTACAGATAAATTACGCCTCGGAATAAACACATGAAATATATACTAGGATCCTAGGCAGACGTCGGGGTCTGTTTCAGTTTTAGTCTTGACCCTGGGGACTAAATGCCAAAATTTGGCTTGGCGCTTAACGTGTTAATCTAATATTTTACAGATAAATTACGCCTCGTAATTAAAATTAATAGTCGTGCGTTGAACGCGCGGTAACCGTTTTCTAAGTGCATTTTTCTTTAGGGTTGTTCCACCAATTAAGCAAAACGATATTCTATAAGTTCTGTCACCACAATAATAACGGAACTGTCATAGTAAAAACTTTTTTCTAGAAAGTAATAGTTTTACCCCTAATCCGACCCGATGTCTTCTAAAACCAATATTTTATTAGTAAACTGTGGATCAAACTTAAAAAACAAAAGATTTTTGTAAAGCAGTAGTAGGTTTGTTAGGTAAGGTGGGTAGCTTGCTTGGTTCCGCAGGTAGTGTGTAAACTACCTGCCTACACTAACCTACCCATCCAGTGCTCAAGATTTTTGTTTTGTTTTGCAGAGGCTTTTAAGCATATTTTATGGCAATATTTTAATAGATAAGCGTTATTTCAATAGATAAGCACATATGATGGCTAAATCTAAATCATGTCTGGCATTGGATAAAAACAGAAAAAATCACAAAATGGGTTTTTGGCTTTTTTAATCTCATTTTTCTCAAAAACTTGACTTGAACGCGCGATGGAAACCATGTTTGAAACTGATTTTTTTTGTAAAGCTGTGTAAAAATTACGCAATTATTGTTATTTTTTTATTTTCATTTTGACAGGTCTCATTAATAGATGTACCCTTAGGCACAAAAAGCAAATGCTTTGCGCCACGTTTTTATATTAATGGCAAATTAATTTTTAATTTAAAAATATAAATTTTTATATAGGCGCAAATTTGTAAATCCGCCACTGACAAGACCCTTAAATATTTGATGTGACGTAATGTTTAAATAAGAATTTCCTTTCAAAACTTATAAGGTTTATATAAGAAAAAACAGATAGATAGACAGACAGATAAGAAAAAACAGATAGATAGACAGACAGATGGGCATATTTTACTACTAAATTCACAATTTCCCAACATTCTTAATTTGCAAAATTAAATTCGCAATGTAAAAAATTTTTATTCGGGTTTCAAGTTTGCTGGACGAGTCTTAAGACTTTTTAATAATTATTTGCGAACCAAGGTACAAGGCTTGCAAAAAGGATACTCAAACAAAGAAGTAGTTTCGACCCTGGCGCAAACAATTTGTTTTAGACGACTACTATAAAAATAACTCACTAAAATTGAGAATAAAAATAATTTATAACTGTTTTTGATGATATGTTACTATGTGTCAAGTTATTCCCAGGAAACCAAAAGAAGTACGTCTTTTTGACATCAGTTATTGGGCACTTGCTGAAGTCTCAGTGACGTGTATAAGTCACAGTCCAGGGACGTAAGGTTTCTGACGTTATAATAACATCACAAATATGACGTTAGAGTAACGTTAGTAAATACATATTTGTATACCTCTCAAATTAATAGTTATTTATTAGAGAAAAGAGGAAACTAGGATTTGGCCCATGAGAAAATTAACCCAAAAGGCTGGAGTGGAGTGGAGTGGATTAATTTTAGAGGGCAATATTATAATATGAGATCATATGACAGGATTTCATATTGCCATTACTCCGTCCACATATCTGCTCTTGTTCAGTGAAAGGAATTTTCCATATGCATAGTATAAGCCGCATAGAATATCCATACAAATCCGATGATGTACCTATATCAAATTAGCAGGCTTACTAAAGCCGCTATAGCGACTGAAAAGTACTGTTTAGTTTTTGTAGTTCCAGAAAAAGACTATAAAATCATCAATCTTTAATAAATATTAGATTTAAAACTTCTTAAGTGGTATGAAATAATATATGGAGCTACCTATACAATTTTGATGACGTCAAGATTTGACCAACTGACGTCTTGTCGACGATACTTTATTTTATCGGTATGCGTATTCTAGAAAGAAGAGTTATTAGTTCGTTGCAACATTAGATCATATTTTCATAGATATGGCATTAATGTTGATTTGTTTTATGTAGAACATATACAAAGCCATTTGTAAACAAATCACTATAGCGGAGGGTGGTGACCAGAAGCGGGAAGATGAAATCTACCTGGATATAGCAATGAAAACATTTCGGTTTGACGTGGACTCAAGGCGCATCTATGTATACCTATGTATGTGACCTAATGTTACAACGAACTAATAACTCTACTCTCTAGAATAGGCATTTCATTTCTAAAAACTAACAAAAACGTAGCCAACATATACATTTGTCTGTCTTACTCACACAGCTTTGTTCTAACAGAGACAACAATAACAGTTACTGGTAATTGTTATTGTGCAGGCCTGAATATACCTACTATTTGTTTACAAACAAACCGAGATGTTGGCGATAATTTATATTAACGGTATGCGTATTCTAGAGAGAAGAGTTCTTAGTTCGTTGATTGGTAATGTAAAATTTATACATTACATGAAGTTGCCTGCCAATAGATGGTCGATTTTAATAACTAAAAAATTTTTAGTTACTGTGTTTTAAAACGTTGTAGACGATATGGCTACGTCGTCAGACGGCGATATTACTATACAGTGTTGTTTAATTGTTGCTCGTGTATGTCGCCCTTTGACTGGACCGCAGGGAAGACACTTATAATGGGGGGGGGGGTGCATGCAAGCGTGTAGCCACGTGGGGTAAGGGAGACAGACACGGGTTGGAAAAAAAAGTCTGATAGCAAAAGCTATTTGGGAATTTTCAAGTATTACGTAAAGCGCAGGGGGGTGGGGGGTATCAAAAACGTTACGCCGCGTTACAGAGGGGGGGGGGGGTTCAGTAAAAATGTTACGTGGCACTTAAAAACTGTTTTAGAGTGGCAAAGAAAACAAGTTTTTAAAAAATGCGATTTCACATATTTTGTTTATTATTCCATCAATCTATTTTCTAATCATCGTACAGAGTGATATTGAAGAGGGCCAGCAGCCCGAAACTGTCAGTCTACCAATATCACTCTGTACGATGATTAGAAAATAGATTGATGGAATAATAAATTAATATTTTTATAATTTTGTTTAAAATTAAAAATTTCTGTCCTTCCTTCACATATTTTGATTAAAAAAAAAATTTATATAAATTCTAAAAGCAGATCATAATTTATTGTAAAAATACAATAAAGTGCGGTTAATTTGTAAAATAAATTATAACAGATATTTTATTCTAATCTAATAAATCTATTATCTATTATCCCTCTATAATATAATAGTAATTATATACCAAAAATACATTTTTTATAGCCGAGCGTATTAAATCCCGAGCTGCGCAGCAGCGATGGATTTAAGAGTGCGAGGCTATAATAGTTTTCTCTGCCGTAGTTAATATATTCGTTTTTTCACTACTAACACTATTTACCTATTTTTATTCAAATAATAAAATAAGTTATTAACAGAAATTAAATTTCTTGAAATTTTCATAAACATCATTTGCCTTGATCAATGATATTTGAACTGACTTTTAAAAATTTAGTTTTTTTTTTTAATTTTTTTTATAATATTTAGCTAATTATTGATTGTATTAATTGGTAATAATTATAATTAATTAAATTTAATAAATATAAAGTTATTTAAAGCTGTTGTTTTGGGTTTAATTAGTAAAAAGTGCACAAAGTACTGAAACATCAAAAGTGACAGAAATCAATTGTTTATAAAATTTACTCCTACTAGGAGAGAAAAAATTATTATTGCTATAGGTAAAGAAAATTGATTTCACAGTCTGAAAACATGATAAATAATGGTATGTTTTAAGCTAGTGAAAAAAATAGTTTTTCTACGACTGCTTTAGAATTTAAGCAAATGCACACACCTTTCAAACACAGAATGAATCCATTCTAGCTCTAGATATGGTATGAATATTCTGTATCAAGTGTTAGAATGAGCACATGTAGTGCCATCCCTTGTTTATAAAAGTAAAGAAAACTGTAGCAAAATTAGCAAAAATATATTTATTTTACGATGAAATATTGAATAATTTAATGCAATTTAAAGTTTTGCGTTAAAATTACACAAAGTTTATTAGTTTTTCTTAATATTTAACCAGTTTTTTATCAATTTAGTTCAAAAAATTAAAACTGCTCCATCTATTGTTAAATATTTAAACCTGATATCTGTCACAACAATCTGACATAACCTTCAATTTTTGCATTATAATTTGTAAATATGTGCTAAAATTAAATAAAAATCTTTTTAAAGTAGTGATTTGATAAAATTATTAAATAACATTAATTGCTTTATTTAAAAATATGTGTTTTGTTGCATTTACAATGCCGAGTCACAAAAAACATTGTTTTTAGCCTTGTCCGCAGTTTAAAGCCATACAGTGTTTCATATTTGCAGTCGAAAAAAAAGTTATTATTATATTTTTCCTCTGTCAACAATAGTTTTCCTCTGTTAACTTTTAGTTCCCCCTAAATGTCAAAGTGACGTTTAATAAAAGTTGACAGAGGAAAAAACCCGCGGGTTGGCGAGCGAAGCGAGCAGGGGTAGGGAAAAGTGGGCCACCATGAGACTTAAAAAATTCAACCCTAATTATTTCAGCTGTTATTATTAAAAATATATCGGTGAAATAAATTTTGAGTAATTATGTTACTTTAAATTAACAATAAATAAAGTACTAAAGTCCAATATCTCTTTCGGCAACAAAAATATATTCAAAAATAATTTTCGGTATCCTGTCTCATGGTGGCCCGAGACATTGGTGTTAACAAAATGTTAACAAAAAAAAAGGTTAAAAATATTTTTTTTAAACCATTTGATACAAGACTAAAACTCGTTCATTGTTCATTTTTGTAAGATTATTGGAAAAAGAAAATAGGATTATATGTATATAAAAAAAGCTATTTTAGCAATGTCATCTAAACCAATACCATATTAATTAAAAAATCTTCTAAAACAATTTAATTTTTAATAATTTGAATAAGAAAGTCAAACATCATTTTCGGTATCCTGTCTCATGGTGGCCAGAGACCGGGGCACCATGAGACATTGGTGTTAACAAAATGTTAACAAAAAAAAAAGGTTAAAAATATTTTTTTTAAACCATTTGATACAAGACTAAAACTCGTTCATTGTTCATTTTTGTAAGATTATTGGAACAAGAAAATAGGATTATATGTATATAAAAAAAGCTATTTTAGCAATGTCATCTAAACCAATACCATATTAATTAAAAAATCTTCTAAAACAATTTAATTTTTAATAATTTGAATAAGAAAGTCAAACTGTCCACCATCACACAGTCTCCCGGTGGCCCATAACGAAATGACTCATGGTGGCCCAAATGCACATTTACAAAAAAAAATTATATATATTTTTTTAAGAATATATTTGCATTTTTTTATATAATTCTTAAGTGCATTAGTTGTCTTTTAAATTAATATAAAAAGTTTTCTTGAAAGCTTATTTTAAACTCGCAGCCATTGCACCCCTGATAGCACAAAAGCCTTCTTAAAATAAATAGCCGGAAGGACAGCATGCTTCTAAGAACCATGTCTATTTTGCTCAGGATATTCTAAGAACGATTAAAAAAATTGTTTGTTTGTTTGTTTGTTTGTTTTTAACCTCGTACTATTCTACTTAATTAAGCATCCCCTAAGTCCAGGACTTGTGTGGGCTAGTAGTAGAGGGAACCACCGGCTTTAATTGACTTTGGAACCAATATATCTAGGGAGTACGCCTTCGCCAAATTTCAATTATTAATTAACTGAAAAAGGCAATCGGCGCCAGTGAGGTTTGAACTCACGATCATTAGATCAGTGTCAGGCTATATCGATGCCATTGACCACTGAGCTAAATCTCCCATAAATGCAAAGGATACCGTTTTAATCGTGCTGGGAGTTCCTAAGAAGCTTCTTATAAGCCTCTGCATCAAATAAGAATGTTTTAAGGAGCATGTTAAGAATGTTCTTAGAAGTAGGTACATGTAATTTTAAGAATATTCTTCGCATGTTTCTTAAAATATTCTTATTTGATGCATTTAAGTAATAATATTGAATATTGCGCATGCGCAAACAAAGTAGGTAGGCGTTTCAGATTTCTACATTAATGTAGTTTTTCTCTTTCTTTCAAATATATTTTATGATACTCGATTCTTTTTATGGAGTGATATCATAAATTTGGACATGGCGAAAATTTTTACGTCTTTGTGATAAACCTAATAATTAAAGTATATAAAAATCTTTAGATATAGCATCCATCAGGTAAGATTCATATGCGATATGCAGTTTTACTGTGAAAGCAAACTTTCTACCAGACATAAAAATCATGCGCCACACAAAAATCCAATGTTTAAAGAAAAAAATAGCATATAATTATAATTTCAAAAAATAATAATTTTAATTTTTTGTCTAAAACTATATAAAATCCCTTTATGTCTAAAATTACATCAATTTCTACTACTTAAGGGTAAAACTTATGTTATTAACAGTAATTTTAAGAATATTTGTAATTCTAACCTAATAAAATTAAAATAACAGACGCCATATTACTATTCTTAAAACATTCCCATTAGAATATTTTAAGGTTATGTATTTGGGAATATTCTTAACAAAATACTCTAATCATGCTTAGCATGTGCACTATAGCATTATTCTAAAAATATTCCCATTAGAATATTTTAAGAATATGTTTTGGGAATATCCTTAGCAAAATACTCTAATCATGCTAAGAATGTTTAGAGTAGAAGCACTTATGCTACTACAGCAGTGCACCTTTTAAGAACATGCTTAGCATGTTTACAGCATTATGCTAAGAACCTTTTCAAGGGAACGATTAAAAAACCTTCTTAGGATGAAGTGTGTTATCAGGGACATAGTATTGGTGCAAAGTAAAATCGACGCTCAAAACCACCACTCACAAGCACTATTCACTTGAGGCTAAGCAGGTCGTGAATAAAAATATTACCCAACTAAAAATTTAAAATTTGAGAAATTTCCCTAAGGGGACGTTCAAGTATTACGTAACGCAAATTTTGATCATTTTGGACCCCACTCCCCACCTGTAACGCTATTTTCCTATACCATTAACATGGGCGTAACACTCCCCTAGGAGCGTTACGTAATACTTGAACGTTCCCTAATAAAAAAAACAGCTTTACCCCTGACCGTGAAATTCTGCTGACTAAAAAATAGGTCCTCACCTCTGAAAAATTCCCAACTCAAAAAAATCTTTACTACCCCCGACCATAAAATTTTGATGACTAAAAAAAGGTCCTTACCTCTGAAAAATTCCCAACCTTTTCAATTTTCCCAAGTAAAAAATTTACTGACTAGTTTCCTTTTACCCCTCGAATTTTCCAACATACATTTTACGAAATCTGCCACTTATTTACCAACTGGGAAGGGCGTAGATATTTTTCTCCTAAACCAAAAACACTTCAAGAAAAAAAGCTTTGTCCCGGACGGTTTCTAACAACCTTAGCGCCTCTAAAAAAAAAGGATTGGTGCCGCCAAAAATTACCCTCACGAAAAAAAACTTTGCCCCTGACGGTTTCTACCAAACTTGGCGCACTTACAAAAAATAATTGGCGCCCCAAAAAATACCCTAAAGAAAAAATGCTTTGTCCCTGGGGCCAACACTATGGGGGGGGGGTAATTACCCCCATTACCCCCCTCATCTACGCCCTTGCTAACTGGACTTGAAGAGCTTATTTCGCCAGGGGGTCCTCAAAATCATTCCAGGGGGTACTAACACCCCCTAGCACCCCACAGTTACGGACCTGACTCTATATCCAGAAAGTATATCCACTGGATATCTAATAGTTATTATGTGCTGTCTGGGAGTCATCCTGTATATAAGCTATTTTAGTTATAAAAATTGCTAAATATTTTTAGGTATACATTTTTTAATAGGTTTACGAACTCATTTTGTTTGTTTTATGACATATTTTAAAATACCTATTATCTTGTAGTAAAAAAACAGCAGTTGTTTGCATTATTTTTAATAACAAATCAATACCATAATTTTACCATAAATAAAATCATAAACAATATTAATTAATAAGCATTTTTTTAATAGCAATAGGTATTTATATAATAATTTAAATCGTTTCTACAGTGCAGTCCAAAAGTCACCTCAGAGATTAGATGCGTTCAATGGAGTTCAGCAAAAGGCAGCAAACTAAGCTAAAAATATTGGGATGTTTAACTGTCAACGTCAACTGTCAAATTTCAGCTGTTTGCTGAGTTTTGCTGGCAGCCAAAGTAAGCGATCGATTCTACCGCTAAAACAAGCTTTATGCCAAAAGCGTGAAAAACGAGGCGAAAAATTTTCGCCGAAAATCTAGGTCTATTCACGTGCGTAAACAATATTTCCATTTTGGCACCTGAATAGTAGACATAACCCTCGACACAACCTAAAAAATAAACAAGCACATTGTTTTCTCAGCTGCGATTAATTAAAATTAAAAAGTTCGTCGGGTTATAATTTCTTTGGTGTTTCCGTGTTTTTTTTTAGTTTGACAGACAAAAAACCGTTTAAGGTTTGGACTTTGGACCCACCAAACTCAGCATAATTTATATAAGTTAAACATTTAAAATAAGAATTGTGAGGTCTTAAGCATCAAAAATTAATTTAGGCTTCAGAAAGCACTATTATTTATACTTTTTAAAACTCAAATGTAAAAATTTGAGATGCTTGTTTTGAACTTAAATGCTTCAAATAATTGTGCTTAAAATTTCATATCTGATACTAATACTGATAACTAAAAAATTGTGATTTGTATTAATCTTCCTAACCAAAATTGTAATTATGTATTTTTAAATATAAATCCCGTGCGGAATACGGGTTTGCAGCTAGTATTTTAACTAACTGTAAAATACTATGGTAAAATAAGTATATATTTTTTGTTTAATATTACTTTTATAGATTTTTACTTTATTTTATTTTTAATTTACTTAAGTATTAAAATAATACAAAATTTTCATTTTTGCTGCATTACTTCCATTTTAAATGCGATTTAAACATCTTAGTCGGCCAAAGTCGGTGCAAAATCGGGTAACACAGTAAAGCCCAAGATTTTTAGAATATATTTTTTTAAAAACTGAAATGCTAAAGTTTGGTAAAAGTTCTTAAAATCCAGCATTCTTAAAAACTGACATTAAAAAAACATGCTATTTTAAAATGTTTGATTGTAAAAAAATCAAAAGAGTCAAGAATTTAAATTTTGTGTAAAATAAAATACATTATATGCTTTGCCATAATTAGTAAATAAAAAAAATAAAAACAACGTGAACTTAGTAATAAGGTGGCCACATTTTCTTATTTTTTAGTATATTTTTAAAGCATCCAGTTTAAGTAGGCGTAGAGCACTTAGTCCCAAAAATTTTAAACTTCTATTCGGTTTCGTGTGCTACAGCTAGTTTAGAATGTAACTACAAACAAATAAAATACTTCTAAGATACTGAAAAATATACTTTTGTCCCTCCAGATTTCCATTTCAGACTATAGTGCAATGGGGACAGGCCTGTAACTGCCCGTGCTGAGCACCCCCTGACAGAAAATTTTTATAATATTTTCACTGGTGCTCCGAAGCATTTTTTTTGGAGGGTGGGGGCAGAGCAAATATTTCCCAACTAAAAATTGAAAAATTTCCCAAATCAAAAAAATAGCTTTACCCCTGTTAAATTTTGATGACGAAAAAAAGGTCATCACCTCTGAAAAATTCCCAACTAAAAAAAAGCTTTACTACCCCCGATTTTCCCAAGTAAAAAATTTACTGACCAGTTTCCCTTTACCCCTCAATTTTTCCAACATACATTTTACGTATTCTGCCACTCAATTTTACCAACTGGACTTGAGCACCCCCTATGGGGGTGCTTACAGCTTATTTCGCCAGGGGGTGCTCAAAATCAGGCCAGGGGGTGCTAGCACCCCCCAGTTACTGGCCTGAATGGGGACAATATTTTAAATGGCACCCTAGGTATTGTGATACGTCATTTTAAAGAGCTTAAAATTCTCTATTTAACTGTGTAACTATTTATTTTTTAATATATTTTTTTGCAGATTTTTTTTTCTTCAAAATTATTCAAATTTTTAATATTTTGTGCATATTGAAAATTTTACATGAAAATGTTAAACAAATAATAGTCTTTACATGAGAATACAATTTATATATATGAAGTATGCTGTACTGATAAGTGAAAATACCATACCCCTACGATGGTTTTTTACCCCTCTTTTCTCTAATCTAAAATCGTGTTTATTGTTTGATTTTTAATTTAAAAAATATAATTTATTTGTGGATTAATACGTTATAATTAACAGGTATGTGTATTAAATATAAATTATATTCTCTCCCTAAATATCAATTCGTGATACTAGGTTAGGTACCGGTGCTTTTTTTAAATTTTACTCATAGTATTAATTAATCCCAATTTTTGGAAAATGCAACTCCTGCTAAAGCAGTCGTTGCATTTTCGTCATTGGGATTAATATTCGTAAAATTTATGTAAAAAACCACCTAGTATCACTTATGATATTACCCCTGATAATACACTATGTATTAACTATTTTGACCTTTTTGCGCAAAATTTCCAAAATTATTTTTTTTTAATAGTGAAAATTTCATTGAAGAAAAAAAAAATCTTCAAAAAAAATATTAAAGAATAAATATTTACACAGTTAAATCAAAAATTTTAAGCTCTTTAAAATGACGTATCACGTGCCATTTAAAATATTAACAAAAAAAAATCTCATAAATCTTACTGACAAGCTTTATTTTTTTTATCTTTTTATGTCGAAAATCTAGGAATTCATACAAAAATCTACTCAAGGTACAAATATTTTGTAGTGGTTGTTCCATGATCAATTTTTATCTCTCGTCAAAAAAAAAAGTTTGTAATCTATAGGGGAAAGTATTCTTTTGTTAGCAGCAGTCTTTAATTATTCCTGTTCAACGTGACATTGTGTGGCAGTCAATTAAAAAAAAAAACACGTTTTTGCCTAGACATAGACCAATTATTTAATAATTAGAAATAAAGTGAGCAAACGTATATAATTTAGAATGCCTAGACATTGATAATATTTTTTTTCATACGACTTTTTTAATTTAAGGAAAATTTGTAGTACCTAGTAGGTAAAGTAAGACGAAAAATTTTTTTACTGCAAAGGATTTCAATAAGTATGAGCGGATAATCGTTTTTATTGTATGTCGGGCCGAAAAAAATTTTGGTTAGCGATTAATTATTACCCATTTTTAAAACAAAAATCAAATTAAAAAGGGACCAGTTCATATTCACGATTCGTTGCATTTTCGTCATTGGGATTAATATTCATAAAATTTATGTAAAAAACCACCTAGTATCACTTATGATATTACCCCTGATAATACACTATGTATTAACTATTTTGACCTTTTTGCGCAAAATTTCCAAAATTATTTTTTTTTAATAGTGAAAATTTCATTGAAGAAAAAAAAAATCTTCAAAAAAAATATTAAAGAATAAATATTTACACAGTTAAATCAAAAATTTTAAGCTCTTTAAAATGACGTATCACGTGCCATTTAAAATATTAACAAAAAAAAATCTCATAAATCTTACTGACAAGCTTTATTTTTTTTATCCTTTTATGTCGAAAATCTAGGAATTCATACAAAAATCTACTCAAGGTACAAATATTTTGTGGTGGTTGTTCCATGATCAATTTTTATCTCTCGTCAAAAAAAAAAGTTTGTAATCTATAGGGGAAAGTATTCTTTTGTTAGCAGCAGTCTTTAATTATTCCTGTTCAACGTGACATTGTGTGGCAGTCAATTAAAAAAAAAAAAACACGTTTTTGCCTAGACATAGACCAATTATTTAATAATTAGAAATAAAGTGAGCAAACGTATATAATTTAGAATGCCTAGACATTGATAATATTTTTTTTCATACGACTTTTTTAATTTAAGGAAAATTTGTAGTACCTAGTAGGTAAAGTAAGACGAAAAATTTTTTTACTGCAAAGGATTTCAATAAGTATGAGCGGATAATCGTTTTTATTGTATGTCGGGCCGAAAAAAATTTTGGTTAGCGATTAATTATTACCCATTTTTAAAACAAAAATCAAATTAAAAAGGGACCAGTTCATATTCACGATTTCGGGACCTACATGCTCTAACTGTATTGTTTATGAGAAATAATTACAAATATTTTGCCATTTTTACTTTCTCATAAAAAAAATATATTTTTTTTTGCTTTAGATGATTTATCTTATTTTTTCCGGAAACGTCGAGAAAAATCATTATATGCAACAAAAAAATGATGTGTGTCGGTCTGTCGGTCTGTCAGTCTGTCTGTCTGTCATCTGTCTGTCTGTATGTCTGTCTGTCTGTCTACTGTATCCACGATATCCTAAGAACGCTTTGAGCTAGCGACTTGAAATTTAGTATGTAGATGTATTTTTATATTATCTTGGACAAGTTCGTATTCGTTAAACTCAGGGGCGGATACACGGGGGGGTAATGGGGGTAATTATGCATCCCATGATTAAATAATTGCAAAATTTTTAGAACTTAAGCGTAAAATTCGTAAAAATTTTCGCCTGTAAAATGAAGTTAATATAAGTAACTCAGTTGAAGTTCCATATGAAAATCTTGTTTAGTTCGGGAGTTATATGAAAAGATGTATCCGCAAAATGCCATTTTTGTTAAGCTCTAGCATTGCTAGACTAGCACGAAAACTATAAGACTTAGAGCTTTGTGTCGCTGGAGACTTTTAATCAGTCAGTTGAGGACCTTAATTTCAGCAAATTTAACCGGGGGCCATTTCCCATAAGAAATGTACGTGGTCCTTTAAAAAACACCTAAAAGGTAAATAAAATTACACAAAAAATGTTACATATAACTCCCCCTCTCACCAAAATGTAAATTGTTTCTGAACATAACTTTTTTTTATGAGAGTATCCTCGCTCATTCGAGACGGCTGGTTTACAATATAGATTGTAGTCCTAAGCATTTTGAAAGGCAAATTTTCATATGGGATTCATTTTTTCGCCCTACTTACTATTGCCTGTTTCATCAAGCAAGATAGAAATTAAAAATCGCACAGTAAATATTTTCAAAACAGATTCGAATACTGGATGTGCGAATATACTGCGTAGTTTATTTTATAAAACAACTATATTCTATACAGAAACATACTATTCAAACCTGTTGTAAAAATATTTACTGTGCGAATTTTAATTTACTATCTTGCTTGAAAAAACAGACCATAGACTGTAGTGTTTATACAATAAATATATTTTATGAAGTATTTCAAATATTTGATAATTTTGCTTTAAAGGAAATTACTATTCGCGCCTTATCATTTTTTTAGATACATTTTATTTGCATTTTTATATACACGTGTATACATATATTACTTTGTATTTCTTTAATATAAATATTTATATGTCATTAGTTTCATTTATAATTTTAGTACCTATTTTATAAATTTAGTACCTATTTATAATAATTATAATTATTTAGGAGATTATTACTATCTTCTTTATATATTAGAATTAACTAGAGTAAAAACAAGCCGTAAAGATATGTAATGCTACGCATTCCATTATATATTATTCACAGTAAATGGTATATTGCATTTTCACAAATATTAAAAAAAAATATTTAAAAAAAAATCGAAAAAAATTATTAAAACTTTATGTATTAGAATTAACTAGAGTAAAAACAAGCCGTAAAGATATGTAATGCTACGCATTCCATTATATATTATTCACAGTAAATGGTATATTGCATTTTCACAAATATTAAAAAAAAATATTTAAAAAAAAATCGAAAAAAATTATTAAAATTATGTAAAAAAAAAGTTAAACCCACCATAACCTTTTTTGTTTTAGGGGGGATAACTTTGAAAAACAATAGGGGTCTTCCCCTCATAAAACTTGATTTTTCCTAAAAATTTCGAGTCGATCGGATAATTGGTTCTGGAGTTATCGTGTCTACAAGCTAAAGCTTTCTTGCATTTAAGTAAAACATTTAATTGTAACACTTAAAACTAAATATACTGGGAAATTTCAAAAATAAATTCGCCTGCGGCGCTAAAACTTTCTTGCATTTGTATGAAATTCAAAATTATACCACTGTTTTAAAATTGTAAAAAAAATTCTTGCCGCGCAACGGCTTTATTAAGTTTTATTTAATTTTTTTTAAACACGAGATTTACAGCATTAGATTAAAAAATCACCAGAAATTACCAGAATTCGTAAGAAATATAGCCTGCGGCGCTAACTTAGTTAATCAAGGGATGAATATAATTTTTTTAGTCGTCATTTTTTGTGCTTTTTATACAGAGTTATTTAGAAATAGGGTAATTAATTTTAAGTGATAATTCTACAAAGGAAAATATGAAATATGCATGTAAACCAATCTTAATAAGGCCCATATTCGAATGTTATTTTCATATACTTATTTTAACTAGGGGTGTACGAAACGGGGGGGCCTTATCAGTTTTTTATCCCAAACTTTTTCCAAACGGTGTAAGTTTGTTGGGAATTTTTGAAAGATGTTCTTCTATGTCTATTTAGGTGAAATTCAACGTATACATAATGATTCTACATAGGAAAATATGAAAAAAAGTTCGTATAAACATATGTCTAAAAATTCGTCTTAAGGGAGCTAAGCCCATTTGAAAGTGGGTAAAAAATCGGTTTTTATTTAATAACTAAGGAACCATTTACGATATAGCAACGAGATTTTACACGTAAACTAATCTTAATAAGGCCCATCTTCGTATGTTATTTTCGTATAATTATTTTAACCAGGGGTTTGCGAAACGGTTTCAGTTTTATATCCCAAACTTTTTTCTGTGTAAGTTTTTTTAATTTTGTTTTTGGAATATGATTCCTCAGGTCGAAATACATAAAAAAGGTACTCTTGTTGTAATACTGTAGGATTAACCATTTCCGAGCAAAATTCATTTGAAGGTGAAAATTCACGGTTCGAGCGCAAAAAATAAAATAATAAAATATGGAAAACCAAAATTTCAATGGTGCAGGTTGAATGTACATCAAAAACTAAGAAAAAAAACTCATATACGGGTACTTCCTAAAGTAAATCCTAAGGAAGCTATAGTCTCCTAAAAATGCACCATTTTTAAAGGGCCATAGTAGCTTTAAAACCCATTTTTGACCTACATGTATAAAAACTTTTTTTCTTAGTTTTTGATATGGAATGACCCTGCATCATTAAAATTTTGGTTTTCAACATTTTAGTATTAAATTTTTCGTCCTCAAAGGTTCCAAAATCATACTTTGGTCCATAAGTCATTTTTATCATACGGAAAGAGGGTGGCTTATTAGGTTAAAATGAGAGAGAGGTTTCTTGCGAACATTTTGATTTGGCAGCAAACCACTCTAGATTTAAAGTAAAAACTTAAATAAAAAATTATATGACCCTTCAAAAGTGACACATTCTTGTTCTCAGAATTGATTTCTAAATCAAAATATGTAAATATATAAGGGGTGTGCCATTTAAAAATCGAAATCTCGATTAATTTACGGCGAAACCGTGCCAAAAAATTTCTAACTATGTCAAAAAATCCTAAATTATATATAATCTAGCTCCTAAAAATTTCACGTCCTATCTAAAATAATAAAAAAGTTAAGGGGGTGAACCACCTTCCTGAAACACCCGGTATATTATTAGCTTCCATTTTAAATTTTTAAATATCATCCACTATAACTGAAATCCGAGGTTTTCATGGTTTTAACGCCCCAGGCGCTCTAGCGCGCTCCACGTGTTATAGTTATTTATATACCAAGGGACTAAACTGGCTGTTTTAGTCCCGCTGCATGAGTGTTTCCTGAGCGAGCGCAGCGAGCGAGGGAAACAGAAATGCAAGGAACTAAAACAGCCACGTTTAGTCCTGAGGTATTTACACTATTTTTTGCAGGGCCAAACATAAATAAAATTAAAATTAAAAACCATGCGCCTAAAATCGGTTGTTTTATTTTCGTAATTTAATCAAGATGCCTGTAAATTGCGAAAAGTCAGTTTCACGGCTATCGCGATTTCAATTGTTTTTTAATATGGTTGACACAAAAAAAATGGACGAAAATGATAAATTTTAAGTAATGTATAAATTGTTATAACAATGTTATTTTTAAAGGTTTTCTTTGTTAAAATCAAATAAGTTGGTTTGAATCGCTAATTTATTACAAAACATCACCAAACCTAATTTTTGACCAGCAAAGCTATGTACTTTAAGTATAATATTTTAATATTTTCAAGGTTGCCGTGATTTTTAATCCCTTGGGAGAAAAACGGCAAGTTTAGTCCCGAAAATGAAAGCGTAAAATTAGGTTTTTAGTCTTGGTCGTGCAAAAAAAAATTGTCATCGGATTTGGATTTAGAAACCTAAAATTAGTAAAAAATTAACTCAATCCATAAAAAAGAGTCATGTCGCTTTGTGTAATCACCGGTGTTTTTAATACAATATTTAGTAATGACGAACCTTGACAAGTGGTCTTTGTCAGTATACCTTGTTTCCCCTAAAAACTACCGAGGGGGTATGTTTACTAAACATTGTTTAGACCCTCTACCGTATTTAATAGGACCGGTGACGACTTTCTAACAATGATAGACTACACAGGCCTGCATGAAAATAGGTTTGGAATTTTAAAAACAGAATCTTCTTTTTGTTATGCTGAATTTTTAAATCATTTTTAATAACGTCAAGATTTTTTTGGAATTGAATTCAAAATAATTTAAAAAATACTAAATTAAGATTTTGGACTAGTGTCACTTTATCTATGGTCTGTTCCTTCAAGCAAGATTGCACAGTGAATATTTTCAAAACAGATTCAAATATTGGATGTGCGAATATACTGCGTAGTTTATTTTACAAAACATAACTATATTCTATACACAAATATATACTATTCAAACCTGTTGTAAAAATATTTACTGTGCGATTTTCAATACATTATCTTGCTTGAAAAAACAGACCATAGTCTTTGGTCTTTCGTTCTTGGTCGTTTGTTTTTGCTTTTTTTTGGACCAAGTCCAAGTCCAAACCAAGTACAGAAGAACGAAGTAAGCCCAGACGAAGTGACCCTACTATATTGGACTGGTTAAAACTTGTGCGGGTTTTAAAGCACTACCACAACGAGTTTTAGTAGGTACCTTTAAGAATGCTGATTAAAAAAATTTACTCCCGAGTGAACTTTAATTTTTATAAAAAAACTGATGATGTGCAGAACAATAATCCATTTTTTTAATTAGATTACTAAAAACCCATTAGTGGGTAACTTTAACCAATGCAAATGCGTTATGGTTTAGTAATTTTCTGGATTTTTTCGAGAATTTTTTAATGCAATTGCAATTTCCAAAAAAATATATACATAATGTATAAAAAAGTTATTTTCAAAAAATATAAGAATCAGTTTGGATTCTCAGATTTATTAATTAGGTGTTCTACCTACAAGGTGTTTTGTACCACGAATTGTTAAGATTAAGTAATTATTTTGATTGTTTTAAATTCAAGTAACCATTCCATTTATTAAACCAGCGTTTAAAGTTCATGTTTTTTACATAGTGTAAAACGAATCCATACTTAATTTAACACTTATATTTTGTAAACATAAATTATTCATTTCGCAGGCCTGTGTCATTTAACCGAACAACTAACGGATTCTTCTGAGCTTCAAATTTCTTTGTTCTTTTAAATATAACGTTTTCTAGGCGGTTTGTATAACTAGATATTATCATAATTGTTTGTTTCTTTGTCTATTAGAGGTTTCTGTACAATAACTAGATTTTAGAACTTTTAGAAATGTTCTTTGTTATTTGTACTTTTGTGTCATCTTATGCTTAGAGCTGTACAATATATCATGAACATTCAACCTTAAATGCGCATTAACATAACTTCACCCTACCCTATCTTAAAAATATTTTTTTAATTGAAATTAAATTAATTAATTGCTGCCAACAAAATAATACTTTCTCCTATAGACCTAGGTTCATTAAAATTAAAAACGAAAAAAATTAAAGGAAAAATTAAAAAAAAATAGGTTTTGGATAATCAACCTATGGTCCAAATTTGAAGTCTTTAGCCCGAAGCGTTCTTGAGTTATCGTGGTCACAAATTTCCCGGACACAGACCGACAGACCGACCGACCGACAGGCTACTACCGACTACTTGACCGATTTTAACCAATCAAGATTTGTTTAAAGTTTCGCAGGTTGTGTATAATTGCCTACGTTTCGTCTGTAACATACATTGTTGGATGATCGATGTATCAGTCAATTCATTTTAATAACGCAAGACATCAGGGCTGTGTGAAAAAAATCACCTTTAGACAGAGACATGGAAAAACGTTATTTTTACCAGTACAGTCCAGAAAAGGACACTGTTTGATCAATATTTATCAATGTTTTACATATTTTAATCAAAATTGACAACTAGAGGTTTTTGGGGTCGCAAACAATTTTTATTATTATTATTATTATTATTATTATTTTTTTTTTTAAATATATACTTTGTGGGGGTTTTGGGATCGCTGAAACTGAATCTAGTAATAATTATAGTTAATCCACTCTCAGAAGTTCTCAAAAAATGAAAATTATAAAATTTTGGTTTTTTGAGTCGTCACATCCGATAATAAAAATGACCACCTCGGTGAGCATTGAACAACATTTTTTTAGATTATTTTTAAGATATGTGTAATTAGGATCGCTAAAACAGAATTTATTTTCAGAAAGTCAGAAAAAGACGGTTCTTTTGGAAAAAGACCCGTTTCCCAGACTTTTCTAAAAAATTGATTTTCTTACAGATAAACTGCCGAGTATTTCAATTTTCAAACATCGAGAGTTTAGACTGGAGATGCGAGGTCCCATATACCATTTATTAACCCAATGCATATATGCATATACGGCTATAAAAGAAAAAGTAATATTATTTTAATATATTTTTATCTGATTTTTCTGGGAAATTTTATAAGCTGATTCTTGTAAGAATCAGCACATGCGCACGGATTTCAAGAAAGCAAGGCAATTTTTACCTTATTGTTTTTTTTTTCGCGAATTTATCAAGAAAAGCAATTCATTTCAAAGGTTGCGAAATAACGATATTTATAATTGACCACGTTTCACTCAAATTATTTAATATACTCTTCACAGCCCTTAAGTGCTAGAAGAGTGTAATGCGGTAGTTTTGAGTTTCCTTAAATGACCAACCCTGTAAAAACGTTCTGGTTAATTCTTATTAAAATTTTCGTATTTGATCTTATTAAAATTTTATAGAACTTTTAATAAGATTATTAAAGAAGTTTCTTACCAATGAAGCAGGTTTTTATAAGAATGAACCTGGTTCTACAATGGATCAATGGTTTTAAACACACACCACACACACTATTATGCTTGTATCTTGAAAACGCGAAGAGATACAAAAAAAAAATAACGAAAAAATCGATCCCCCTAGATATACACCCCCATATAAATCCATTTTCAACAACTTGAGGACACCGGAACTGAGGAAGCCTCCAGATATTCCAAGAAGTGACTTTATTCAATTAAAAAAGTTTTGTTAGTTGTAACAAATAACCTATAGCATAGGAATTTTCGCCTTAAAACTGTAATTAAGTCAATATGAATCTGCT
Organism: Brachypterus glaber; assembly: GCA_958510825.1. Classification (NCBI taxonomy): domain Eukaryota; kingdom Metazoa; phylum Arthropoda; class Insecta; order Coleoptera; family Kateretidae; genus Brachypterus; species Brachypterus glaber. The sequence continues at coordinate 15,513,944 of OY294046.1, forward strand.
GTTTAAATCTTATTGGCACTGCGTTAGAATTTTCTTCTTAAACCTGGTATTCAAATTTAATATTAATTTTCTCATTGAATCTTTTACATTCTAAATTTTCGCCTTAAAACTCTGAAATTAAGTTAATATGAACATTCTGTTTATATCTTACAAGTACTTCATTAGAATTTGCTTAATAAATCATTCACATTCTAATTAGTATTTTCTTATTAAAACCTACCCATTAGAAGTTAAGTAAATTTTCGTATTTAACAGGAATCTACAATAATTTTCTTTTATGAACATTTTCTTAATAAATCTTATTATATACTAATTTATGTTCTTTTAAGATCTTATTGGTCGTATATAATCTTATAAGATCTTATAAGGTCTGTATAAGAATTAACCAGAACGTTTTTACAGAGAAAACAAAACGCCCTGAACAAAAAAATTCAAATGTGTTTTATAAAAAATAAGTTTTAAAAATGTCCGTCTATCCGTCAAGTTTTTTGTGTACACGATAACTCAAGAACGAATTACCAGAACTCGAAATTTTCAGAAAAAATCAAGTTTTATGAGAGGAAGATCCCTGATGTTTTTGAAACAATCCCTGTAAAAACAAAAAAGTTACGGGTTGTTAAACATTAAAAACTAACGTTTGACAAAAACGTTATAAAATACATAAATCTAACGTTAGTTTCCCAACTAAATTCTAACCTTTTTCTAACCTTATTCTAACTTTAAATATTTTTAAAATTTTCATTATTAATACGTAAGCTATAGTAGAAAATACTCATTTCAGACAGGTATTTGCCTAGGTTTGATAATTATTTATTATTTCTATAAAGTTTAAAAAAATATGCCCCAAAAGTCAAAATTATAGTAAGTCTGGCAACCCTGTACTATAATTGAAAAAATATTTTAAGATTCTGAATGTATAAATAAATATTAACTAACTAAATATAAAGTTTTTCTGAGAGGTAAACGTATTTATCGAAGTATAACAGGATATTACACGAAAAATATTTAGGGCCACCTAAAAAGATGGCTATTTTATAAATAAATTTAACGAAATTATGTTTAAAGATATTATGATTGCTAAAATATATTAAGATTTATTTATATGAATAAATTTGTCTCCAGCTGCCATTTTATGATGCAGGCCACGCCCACTCCGAAAGTTAAAAATTAAACGGACTTATAACGTATTTTTAACTTAAAAATCTAACGTTAGATTAACGTTTGTAACTAACGTTTGATTCTAACGTTAAAAAGCGGGACATTTGCACATATTTTATAACGTACTTTTATACAGTTTTCTAACATTAAAAAAACGATATTCTAACGTTAAATTTTCACCAAGGTAAACTATTTAAAAGAACTATTTTCTATTTTGCGACTTATAAGCTCATAATCACACGCATTTTGCGTGTTCTTATATGCCCATAAGAGGTCTGTAGTTTTTGTTCTTTTGGGTTGGCAACAGACCTGGCCTATCGCTTGACGTTTTCCGTGCAAATTTCAAATGTCAATGTCGCTTTAAAGTTGAATTTTCTAAAAAATTTTGTGTTCAGGTTATTTTTACCATGTTAAAATTGTGGCTTGGTTAATTGCAGTAAAAAAGAGAAGAGATGACTAAAATATATCAAAATATCATTTGTTCTTAGAATTTTAAACATGGTGTAAACTGTAATGTAATGTAATGTAAGTTTTTTTTTATTTTAAAGCAAAATAGAAAAAATTGTATAAATCACTCGTTTCATAACACGTTTTTAGCGCACTAGTACTTTAGAAAACTCGCCGCAAGTGGCTCGTTTTATAAACTTGTACTCGTGCGCTAAAATAGTTATTTTCTTAACTAGTGTATTAAGTGGATAAAATCACTTAATACACGAGTTGAAAATTTAATTTTATCCAACACCTTTTATTTTTAAATAAATAAAAATCTATAATTTTGCGAAAAATTATGTCAAAAATATTAAGATTAAGTTTTTTTAATACTAAAATAATAGGTAGCCATGGCCTAAGTATGCCTATTAAAAATAAACAATTGCTAGTTTTACATTTCTTACAAACGTCAAAATGGACGCGGTGATGACAGAATTTTTAATAAAAACAGTATTTTATTCAAAAACTAAAGGATAATTTGTGGTTTTCTTTAATTTTTATGGTTTAGTTAACGTGCTTCTATTTATAGAATAGTTATAATACTTAATTAATCAACTATCAATCTGATACATTTGTAGCTACTTCAGGTGTACCACAAGGGTCTAATATGGGTCCCTTGTTATTTTTGATTTTCATTAATGACTTGCCAAATTTTATTGGATGCTTTAAACTTTTATTTGCTGATGATCTAAAAATATATACTTCGATCAAATCCATCCTTGATTGTATTTTCTTGCAACATAACCTTGAAGCTGTGTATTTGTGGTGTGAAAAAAATAATTTAAAGCTGAATATATCTAAATGTAAAAGTTTCACTAGAAAGGTTAAAAAAATTATATTTCATTACAACATTAATGGTGTCGTTTTGGAGCGAGTTAATGCAATCAAAGACCTGGGAGTAACTTTTGACTCAATGTTATCTTTTGAGGATCATATTTCAAACACTGTAAAGTCTTCATTAAAAATGCTTGGGTTTATTAACAGAAGTTGTAAAAACTTTACAAATAGTGATTGTCTTAAAGTTTTGTTTTATTCATTTGTCAGATCTAAACTTGAATATGGGTCCCTCATTTGGTGCCCATATTACAATATTCATATAGATAGAATTGAATCTGTACAGCGTAGGTTCATTAAATTTCTTACTTTTAAAACAGATGGAGTATATCCTTTAAGAGGTGCTGATTTATCAGGTTTAATGTTAAGATTTAATATTAAGTTTTAATATTAAGTTTTTAAATATACGCAGAAAGATATTTTCAGTAACATTTTTATATAATTTATTACATAATATAATTGATTGTAGTGACTTATTGTCTAGGATTAATTTTTTGGTACCTAGTACAAGACGTCAATCTAAAACTTTTTTTATGCCTAGAGCAAACACCAATTTATTGTACAAATCACCAATTTACTTAATGTGTAATAATTTTAATGAAATTTCATTAAATTGTGATATTAACTTTTCTAGTTTAAGATCTATTATTAACTTTATAGAATAATTTAATGTATTATTTGAATGTCCTGTTAGTTTGTACTGTTGGGCAATAAACGTTATTATTATTATTATTATTATTATTATTATTAATTAATAGGGTATGTAACTAATTTTGGGTGAGATCAAAAACTGTACGTAAAAGAGTGGGTGAAAAATTTTTTAGTCACTAGTGGAAAAAACTCACTTTGACATTTAAAATAGTGCTCAAAACAAGTGTTTCTGTGAAGGTGTTGGATAAATGTATGTTATGAAACTAGTACTTTAATATACTATTTTGATTGCCTATACTGCATAATCAGAAAAGTAATTCGATCAAAACTATACTATTACGTAAAACATAGAATTTTAAATAAAATTAATTCATTAGATGAAATACAATATAAAATCTTATCTGCGTCTAGACTAGTTTAATTAATAATGTCAACATATTTACTTTGGGATTGCAATAAAAGTTGTGAAATGTAAAACTATTAAAACTATCGCAATTGTCTGCTGATACACAAAAAAAAAATAAAAATCAAGAATAGGATCTCATTTTATAACAAGCCGTGAAGAGATAAAATGGTTTTCCAATACTTTTTATTTTCGCAAATGTGATTTTTTACTTTCGCACCTGTGCGTAGTACTTTCACAGCTGTGCGTTTTACTTTCGAACCTGTGTGTTTAACTTTCTTGGAAGAAAATAGTGTACATTACTCGAAAGGAAAGTGTTTTTTACATTCGATAGAAATTTCACTTCATAAGAAGCCATGACGATATAAACTTGTTTATCTATGTGTTTGACTTTCGCACCTGTGCGTTTTACTTTCACAGCTATGCGTTTTACTTTCGCACCTGTGTGTTTTACATTCGTGGGGAAAATAATGTAAATTTTTCGAAAGGAAAGTGTTTTTCACAATCGATAGAAAATTCACCTCAAAACAAGCCATGAAGCGATAAAATTGTTTTCCTAGGCGTTTTACTTTTGTACCTGTGAGTTTTAGTTTCACAACTGTGCGTTTCACTTTCGAACCTTTGCGTTTTACATTTGTGGGAAAAATAAAGTAAATTTATCGAAAGAAAAGTGTTTTTCGCACTCGATAAAGAATTCACCTCATAAAAATCCATAAAGAGATAAAATTGTTTTCCTACGCGTTTTACTTTTATAAAAGTAAATTTTACTTTCGTGGGGTTTAGGGGTAGTGTACATTGCTCGAAAGAAAAGCGTTTTTCATAGTCGATTGGAAATTCACTTTATAACAAGCCATAAACAGATGAAGTTGTTTTCCTAGGTGTTTTGTTTTCGCACCTGTGCGTTTTACTTTCACAACAGTGCATTTAACTTTCGTGGGGTTTAGGGGTAGTGTACATTGCTCGAAAGAAAAGCGTTTTTCATAGTCGATTGGAAATTCACTTTATAACAAGCCATAAACAGATGAAGTTGTTTTCCTAGGTGTTTTGTTTTCGCACCTGTGCGTTTTACTTTCACAACAGTGCATTTAACTTTCGAAACTTTGAGTTTTACTTTCATGGGGAAAATAGTGTACATTACTCAAAATAAAAGTGTTTTTCACACTCGATTGAAAATTCTTCATAGCAAGCCATAAACAGATAAAAATGTTTTCGTAGGCGTTTTACTTTTGCACCTATGCGTTTTACTTTCACAAAAGTGCATTCAACTTTCGCACCTGTGGGTTTTACTTTCATGGGGGAAAATAGTGTACAGTACCTAAAAGAGAAGTGTTTTTCACGCTCGATTGAAAATTCACTTTATAGCAAGCCATGAAAACGTTACGCCGCGTTACGGAGGGGGGTGGGTGTCAGTATTTCCTGATTGAGTTCGAGGGGGAAAACTTAGGGGTTTATAAGGCACGTTATAAAAAAAATGTAAGAAAAAAATCCGGTTTTAATTTTTTCCATTTCAAAATTTTTGTCCTCTGGTCCAATACGAGGTCTAATACGCATATTTTTTAAAATAAAAACGATTAGTCCGGTAGATATTTTTTTTATTTACATAGAAATATTCTATAGGATAATATTAATAAATTTATGAAAAAAAAATAGGGTTGCAAGATAACAAAACTAAATACATCCAGGAGAGCGCTTTGAAAAATTTTATGCCGGGGCCCGCGTTGTAAAGGAACCCGAAAAATGTTCTTAACAAATGCCTATCGGGCGTTGCATTATAGATGAGGGCTGTAATAGAAAATTTACAGCCCTACACAGTCTTTTTCTAAAGGTTGCAGACGGGGACCGCCTTGCTTCAAAATCACTAAATTGGAACCGGAATTTTTTTCTATACAAAGTTTTTTTACTAAAGGCCGATCAAGCCCTTTAAAAATATATCCATTCTAAAAAAAGTTTGAATTGATTTTATGTATAATTTGACTGTTTTAAAAAATTGCCTATTTATTACCAAGCTTGCCGGGACCGGTTCTTCGGGAATCCCTTGTTAGACCTTGTGCCAGGGCCTGTGCTATATGGACAAAACTTTTTTGCTGGACTCGCCTTTTTGCGAGCCTCTTACCTCGGCTCGCAAATGAGACTCGTTCAGCAAAGACGCTCTATCGGACCTTGGCATACAAACAACTATAATACAAATGATATTCTTTCACAAACACGTATATCCTGTATTTATATTTTAATGGAGTAGCAACGTAAAAAAAGAGGAGGTAAGCGTTTCAGACGTCTGGAACAGAGCGAGACAGAACGAGTTAGTTCAACAGTGAAATAAACTATTAATCCTGCCAAATTGCGAAGCGGGAGCAAAAGCAGGGGTTCCCGCCCGTGTCTGTATGATTCATCCAATGGATTCGTCTCAATGCTGCTCAGTAGACTGGATAGAAATTACATTTTTTCTTACGACTAACTATGCAAAATGTCTGGTATTTTCAGGTAATCACTACATATATGCACTTTTACATGTACGGTACATGTACATCATGTACCTTATTACTTTTTGGGGGCGATAAGCCTTTTATTTTTTTTTTGGTGCAAGGAGATTTTTTTTTTGTTATTGGCAGGGGAAAAAATTTTCGGAGCTCGGGGGGTCCGTAGGTTACTCCTCCCGGGCCTCGATTTTCTCTCGACGTATAATTTATACGTTTACGCCAGAACCCGAAAAAATTGTTTAAAATCAAAAATGTTTGTATACAGAGCGGTCCAAAAGTCACCCCCCCCCCCCTCTTAACTTTTGAACCAGTTGAGATATCGACTTCAAATTTGGAACTTTTAAATAAGACAACTTAAACTATCTTTTAGCATATATTTAATACTTTCAGCTCTTAAAATGTGGGCAGGGGGGCATGGGGGCACATTTTTTTAAATGGAATGGGGGGTCGTGTAATACATCATTTTAAATCTTATAAAATTCTCCATTTAACTCCATATTTTTAAATAAAAAAAAATTGGGTTTAAAATGGGGTTGAAAATGGGTATTAATGTCGAAATTCCTCTAAAAAAAACAAATAATTTTTTAAAAATGCCTAATTTCATCATAAAAAAATGTTAATTATACTTTTAAATCAATATTAGTTGACATAAATAAAAATTTATAAAAAAAAAACTTAAAAAATTGAATGTTTTAGCACAAAAAATTGAAAAATCAAAACCTTAAAAAACATTTTTAAAAAATTTAAAAATGTTAGTTTAAATAGAGAATTTTATAAGCTTTAAAATGACGTATCACACGACCCCCCTTTCCATTTAAAAGAATGTCCCCTCATGCCCCCCTGCCCACATTTTAAGAGCTGAAAATATCAAATATATGCTAAAAGATAGTTTGTCTTATTTAAGAGTTCTAAATTTGAAGTCGATATCTCAACTCGTTCAAAAGTTAAAAGGGGGGGGGTGACTTTTGGACCGCACTGTATGCAATTCTAAACACATTTAAAAAAAAATCGTCCTTCTGTTCGTCCGTCCGTCTGTCCATTCAATAACTCGGAAAGAGGAAAGAAGAACACAGGTCAACAAATTTTCAAATTTTGAAAGTTGATTTGGATCTGACAGCTAATTTTGGGTAATTTAGTTATGTTGATTTCGAATATAACTTCCGTTTTTGTCCATCACGTCAGGGTTTTGATCAACCGCATAGTGGGCCAGGAAAAAAAAACAGGGACAAAATTTTGATACTTATGTTGATGTAGACCAATGTCCATAACCTAAAAATTCTATACTTGAGATTTTTGGCTTGGCTTACAGCTAAAAAAATTTTACGTAATGGAAACAAAAAAATGCTTGTTTGGCAATTTAGTAGGTCTTAACTAATCTGGAAAATGAAAAAACATCCGATCACAAAATTCTTGTTGACCGGTCAATGGGCCAGAAAACCTGGTAAAAAGTCGACAATGACGATTAAGGAATATATATATATATATATATATATATATATATATATACTCAGATAGCGGTTAAGGTGAGCTCCGTTATACATAGAGTGAAAGGTGGAGTCCTTGTGTATATTTCGTGTATACCACTATACACATAAAGTACAAGACGGGATCCCATACATGTAGCGGTTAGGTTGAGCTCCTTTGACGTGTATTACCATACCTATCGGCAAAGCAGGCTCCGTGTATTGGGTATTTTAAGCAACCTGGGCTCCTTGCGGTGTTGTCATGTTTTTTTAAATAAAATATTGATTAGGGCGACGGTGAGCAGCAATATGTTTAGTCTGAAATGATCGAGATTAGCGTTTCTCATTTTTGACAAATGGGTTTCAAATCCCAGATAGTCAAATTTACGACTGAAGACTTTTGGGTTACTGTGAGCCGTCTCGAATGAGCGAGAATACTTTCTTATAAAATAGATTATGTCCAGAAACATTATGGTACATTTTGGGGAGAGAGAGGTAATGACAAAAATTATAACCAAAAAATGATAATGACATATTTTTTGTAGTTTTATTTAAATTTTTCTTCTATTGTTAATAATAAAAAATACGAACACAAAAATATAACCTCCCCTTTTACTCCCCTTCCCCAACCGATTTTGCTCAAATACGAACTTGTCTAAGATAATATAAGAAATAAATCTGCATACCAAATTTTAAGTCGCTAGCTCCAAGCGATTTTTGAAAATTTTTGAAAACTACCGTATAATAGTATTCTAGCACAGGCTCTGTAAATAGTATAAGCGGTATCAACTGATTTGATACAAAAAATAAAATAAAAATTAGAAAACAAAAAATCTTGGCGCTAATGGGTTAACCCATTAACGCTCAGTGATACCTAGGATATCAAATGATTTGAAAACATAAAATAAAAATGTTACAAATCTTTATTTTTTCAACTCCTTATTAACTAAAATGTATAAGAATTTCAATTTCAAATTATTTTTTGAAATTTTTTCTATACTTATTGCAAACGTAGACCTTAATTTGCATCCATTTTTTGTTGTCAAAAATATTAGGATTTTCATCTTTTAACTTTTGAACTTCACCTAATCTGGGAGGAATTCCTACACTGAATGGCCGCACAAAGTCGCCCTTTATTTGGTATTTTTAATAACGTTTATTTGATATGGGGACGACGGCGGGGGCGCCAAAAATTTTTTTTTGTGGGGATTCGATAGATGTTACGTGGCCCCACCTGCACTGAATGGCCTCACAAAATCGCCCTTTATTTGGCATTTTTAAGCCAATATGGCGGACGACTTTTATGATTTCTGGCCGATTTGAACCAAAATCGGTATCAGGGGGTTTTCGGGGTCGTGAATTACGAATTTATTGTTAAAATTAAAAAAAATCAAAATGGCGGCACCAATATGGCGGACGACTTTTGTGATTTCTGGCCGATTTTAACCAAAATCGGTATCAGGGGGTTTTCGAAGTCGTGAATTACGAATTTTTTGTTAAAATTAAAAAAATCAAAATGGCGGCGCCAATATGGCGGACGACTTTAGTGATTTCTGGCCGATTTGAACCAAAATCAGTATCAGGGGGTTTTCGGGGTCGTAGATTACGAATTTTTTGTCAAAATTTAAAAAAATCAAAATGGCGGCGCCAATATGGCGGACGATTTTTGTGATTTCTGGCCGATTTGAACCAAAATCGGTATCAGGGGGTTTTCGGGGTCGTAGGTTACGAATTTGTTGTTAAAATTAATAAAATCAAAATGGCGGCGCCAATATGGTGGACGACTTTTGTAATTTCTGGCCGATTCGAACCAAAATCGGTATCAGGGGGTTTTCGGGGTCGTAGATTACGAATTTTTGGTCAAAATAAAAAATCAAAATGGCGGCGCCAATATGGCGGACGACTTTTGTAATTTCTGGCCGATTCGAATCAAAATCGGTATCAGGGGGTTTTCGGGGTCATAGATTACCAATTTTTTGTTAAGATTAAAAAAATCAAAATGGCGGCGCCAATATGGCGGACGACTTTTGTGATTTCTGGCCGATTCGAACCAAAATCGGTATCAGGGGTTTTTCGGGGTAGTAGATTACGAATTTTTTGTCATAATTACAAAAAAATCAAAATGGCGGCATCAACATGGCGGATGATTTGTGTCATTAATTGCCAATTCGAACCAAAATCGGTATCTGGGGGTTTTCTGTGCCATATATTAAAAAATTTTGGTCAAAATGGCGGACGACTTTTGTGATTTCTGGCTGATTCGAACAATGGCGTTTATTGTATTTATTTGAAAGGTTTTTAAAAACAAAACAAAAATACTTTTTTTTAATCATTCTTACTACAAACAAAATTATCAAATGTTTAAGCGTTAAAACAAAAAAAGAATCAGTCAAAAGCATTAAGTAGTTTTCGAACATTTGAATTTAAAAAATGGCAATTTTTTAGGTGTCCCGAATTTATTATCCGGCAGTGTATCTTAAAATACAGATGTTTATGAAAACAGGGTATTAAATGTAGTTTTAAGTTTGATTATATCTTTATAAGTATAAAATTTTGAAATTGCAAATTTGAAGTTTTTAGCCCAAGGAGTTCTCACTTGATCGTGGTTACAAAGTTCCCGGACACACAGACAGACCAACAGACAGACCGACACGCGATTCGTCATATTGACTACGCCATTTTGAATTTTTAAGTTATGGACATTGCTACATCAACGTAATCAAAGGAAGCATTTGATACATTTTTAGAAAGATCAAAACGAAATAAATTTTTTGACCATCCTACGGGCGCGACTTTTTTTTTAATTTTTTTGTTTTTTTTATTTAAAATCAGCGGTATTGAAAATAGTCGTATGCAAAAATTAAGAATTGTGTCCCTGTTTTATTATGTGCTGGCCCATTGTGCTATGGGCCAAAGAAGTCTATAGCTCAAAATGTCCGCGAGTGATCGTGGTAACAAAGTCCCCAGACAAATAGACAGACCAACATACAGACCGACACGCGATTTTTTTATTTGACATAATCATCTTTTTTGGATATAAAACTTCCAGAAACGTAAAAAAACAATGAAAAGGTTTTCCTAGGGGAAAGTAATTGCATTATTTTACTTTTTTAATAAAAAACAATCAGAAATCAAGTATCAATATCCGATTTTTAGCCGAACCGTGACCTTGAACCTCCTTCTCCCGCTTTTTTCTACTCTATGTTGTAATAATATTATGTAGATAATTATAATTTTGCTCAATATTTATTTATTTACTTCGTATTTGATTTAAAATATATAGTAACTTTTTAATACTTACATCTGGAAGCTTGACTTGTGGCCAAAAGCAATATTCTCTTACTTCTTTTCGACATATTTAAAAAATTTCTTTACGTTCTTAGACAATTTAACAACAAATAACAGAGAACCATTGCAATAGTCACGTGACTAAAAAGAGAATGTCGATGCATCGCTAGATCAAGCTCCATGGAGCTCAACTTAAACGCTAGAGCAATAGATTTTCCAAAGATATACATTAACCACGTGACTAAGGAGCCCAACTTATCTGCTAAAGGTATTTAGATAGGTATTCAATATATTTTCGAAAGATATACATCAACCACGTGACTAAGGAACCCAACTTATTTGCTATAGGTATTCAAAGTTACTGGGATCTCAATTCTTGGTTTATAAAAGCTTATTTGGGGCTCTCCATGCTTATGTAATACTTTTTGCAAGTAATAAACAATAATTTCAGTCAGCCTATTATATAAAATAGTTTTTTTCCTCCGAGCCGAGCCGAGAACTCAATGATCCCATCCGAGAACTCAATTATCCCATCCGAGAACTCAATGATCCCACCCGAGAACACAATGATGCACTAAATAGCAAAATAAATGATCCGTATTTTCATATTACTAGTTTAGGCAAATAAAATAGAGTGTTGTTTTCTTGTTGCATTATTATAAGCCGTCAAAGATTCACTTTTATTTATATGAGTTTACCATAACCGCTAGGTGTATAAAATATACATATGCTGCATTGCCAAGCGTAGTGGATTCCAGGTTGACCGCTGAAGGTATCCAAAGCTGTATATTAAGGTTTACAATTGCCGCCATCTAATAATATACACGCAAACTAAAAAAGTATACATATTCATGATAGCGACCAAAATGGAGTCCAGCTGAAACTTTAGAGAATGAATCTACACCTTAAAATAAGATGTTTGGCGATATTTTTAGCGTTTGGCAAAGTGGGCTCCGTGTATCGGAGCTCACCTTGCCGCGGAGCCCACTTTAGCCGCAACTTTAGCATGGGAGGAGCTCACCTTGTACGCCATAAGAATATATATATATATATATAAGGCCAATTAATTTCAAAATTTTATTACATTATATTAAAGCGTTTGTTTACTACAAGGGTTTAAACTAGAAAAAACCTATAATTTTTTCAATGCTTTTATTACTAAAATAAATACTATACTTTTAAATAAGCAATCATTTAAGTTCTGTTTTAAATTAAAATGATTAAAAAAAGGTATAAACTAATTAAATATCATATTTAATTAATATATTTTTTTTAATTCTTACGATCTGTGTACTTTTAAATTAGCAGAAACATAATATTTTAAGCAAAGTTTTCACTTCCAATGTAAAATAACTTTGCATAACGCAACCGATTTTTAAATACCATACGTCATATATGCGCATTTTTGCGCGTTTTGCTTTCCCATTTTGAAAATCTTCAAAATGTTTGGGAAAGCCTTGTATTTGTGCGAAAATTTTCAATTTTTACGTTTTATCTCATTTTATGTCGATATAAATGAATTTCTAGCAAAAAAAAATTGTCGGTCTGTCGGTCTAAAGGTAGGTAGGTCAGTCGGTCGGTCTATCCGGGAAATCTTGTGGGAACGATAACTAAAGAGCGCGTTAGGGTAGAGACTTTCAATTTGGCATACACGTATATTACCAAAAGTTCTCGATCGGGATTGTTTTTGGTAAAGATTGGGGTGGGGCAAGGGGGGCAAATTTTGGGACAATGTCATGTCTTCTCACAGAAAAGACTGCGATTTTTAGGTTCACCATCAGTGCAACCTAGCGATTTAGTCGATCTTTAATTGGGGCAGATCATCGTCTTTTTAGATGCCTGCCCCCATGGAATATCATCCCAATCAAATGACTGCGGCATGCACAATGAATCTTAGGTCTGAGTGCCGTGACTATTACCTTGTAATAAACACACCGTTTCTGATGATGATGAATTATAAACCAAGGTAGATAGATTTTTTTTTATAGAATGCGAGGCTATAATATATTCTCTACCGTGATTTATATATTATTTTTTTCACTACTAGCACATTTATTTCTATAACGAATTTCTAATCAATTATCAAGTAAAATGTTTGTTGAATCTTGATTAATAGCCAAAAACAAGTAGCCTTTGACATCGCCAAACAAACAAAAGAATAAATTAATTTATTCACCAAAAGTTAACACCTCTAGTGGCGTTTTTATATTTTTAAAATGTGTGCAAACATTGGCAAGTATTTATTTAATAAAATTTTAATATTGTGTTATATTCTGTTGAAATTAATTAATTTATAACATTTTCTATGTTAATTTTTTATCCAATGACAATACTGCCCTCTACGCTAGAAAGCAGTAACTCCATTTGTCGCATAGCAGCGTTTTCAAAATATTACATTAGAGTTGATGTGAAACAGTCGCTAGGCGACAAATGGAGTTACTGCTTTCTAGCGTAGTAGGCAACGAACTAATAACTCTTCTTTCTAGAATAGGCATTTTATTCGTTAAAACTGACAAAAACGTCGGCAACATAAACATTAGTCTGTTTTACTCGCACATATTTGTTCTAACAGAGACAACAATACCAGTTACTGGTAACTGTTATTGTTCAGGCCTGAATATACCTACTATTTGTTTACAAAAAAACCGAGATGTTGGCAATACTTTATTTTAACGGTATGCGTATTCTAGAAAGAAGAGTTATTAGTTCGTTGGTAGTAGGTCAGAATATATTGTTGTATTTTGTCCAATAGAAATTATTAAGCAATGTCATGTCTTTGAAATTCCAGGAAAATCAACTGACAGTTATCCATTGTTTATAAAATTAACTCCTACTAGGAGAAAAAAAAATGATTATAATTATTGTTCTAAATTTAATTTATCGAACTAAATTCATGATAACTAATGGTACGTTCTAAAGGTAGTACTGAAGAAAAAATATTATCATTCGTCTAGAAAGGGTATCAATTTCAGCTTTAGTTTGGCGCCTTTTGTTAATTTAACTATTCCTTCAGTGAAGGCGGGTAATAGTATATTACATAACTAGTGTGGAAAGTGACATATTTCACGCTAGTGGGAAGGTTTACGAACGAGCCGCCAGACTAGTGAGGAAACCCCACGAGTGTATGAAATACACTTTCGAACGAGTTATGTACACTATTTTTGCTACGATCTCGAAAAAATATGAAGGGTCTTATTTTAAAATTTTCTAATTTTTATTAGTTTTTAAGAAAAGCAAACACAAAATAATTATAAATAGCATACAAATTTATATATGTAGGTATGTCAAACAGGAAATATGATTTTCATTTAGCTTTAGTTTTCTTGGTTTTATATTTAATAAATAAATGCAAACTTGAGTTTGCTTATTAAATTAGATTTATCCAACACCTTCACAGAAACACTTGTTTTGAGCACTATTTTAAATGTCAAAAGTGAGTTTTTTTCCACTAGTGACTAAAAAAAATTTTCACACACTCTTTTACGTACAGCTTTTGATCTCACCCAAAATTAGTTACATACCCTATTAATTAAGTATTATAACTATTCTATAAATAGAAGCACGTTAACTTAACCATAAAAATTAAAGAAAACCCCAAATTATTCTTTAGTTCTTGAATAAAATACTGTTTTTTTTTTTAATTCTGTCATCACCCCGTCCATTTTGACGTTTGTAAGAAATCTAAAACTAGCAATTGTTTATTTTTAATAGGCATACTTAGGCCATGGCTACCTATTATTTTAGTATTAAGAAAACTTAATCTTAATATTTTTGACATAATTTTTTTGCAAAATTATAGATTTTTATTTAACAATAAAAGGTGTTGGATAAAATTAAATTCTCAACTCGTGTATTAAGTGATTTTATCCACTTAATACACTAGTTAAGAAAATAACTATTTTGTGGGTGTTGCTGCCATATAAGACAGTAAAATTGTACTGTTTTACATTTCATAAGAAAAATACTGTGTATTTTGATGTTTTTTATGTAATGTAAGGTAACTAAATAAAAAATTAAGTAATTTTTATAAGATATAGATTATAGACAGTAATGGTCAAAATAGTAACGTTATAACTATAGTTTCTATTTTTGAAAAACAGAAATATTTAGATATACATAAATATCACACGTAGGAAAAAATAGTTTGTTCCACCCTATCCTGCAGCATCATTGAACAGACCGACGTCTAGGACCGCCGCTACCGACTTTCACTCTCTCAGTCGCGACGCGTCTAATTCCCTATTGCCTCTCCACCCTTTAGCGACGCGTCGCTCCCACGTTTTTTTTTAAGGACTGGCGAGTTGTAAACGGGGTGGAGATTTTTTCGGCATCTCTTCTTACATCGGTACATATTTGATAATCTGGATCTTGTAAGTTTTTTTTTCTACACGTTTTACTTTCACAGCTTTGATTTTTCTTTGGCACATGTGCATTTTATTTCGAAAGTTGCGAATCTCAACTTGTTTTCGTAGGCAAAATAGTGTAGATTAGAGTGGGCCGAAAAATTGAAATCTGGAAGTTCAAAACGCAATACCCGCCAAAATATGCCTTCTAATGTGCCCAAATCACGTGTAATTTTTTAGATTTTTGAATTCAGCCGAAAATTCTATGTATATAATTTTACATTGGCTATAAAATGGCGGATTTATTTTTGTTTGTTTCACTTCAGGTTTCGCCGGAAGAGGCATAGATAAATATATAATTATATATTTTTTTAATGGAACACCCTGTAATTTTTGACATTTTTTAATTCAGCCAAATATATGTATAAAAAACTGATTGTTTTTTTTTACTTTTTTTTCGTTATTATTTATGCCACTTTCGTCAAAACCTAAAGTGAAACAAAAAAATATAAATCCGCCATTTTATAGCCAATGTAAAATTATATAAATCACCAGTTTCGTTTTAATCGAATGAAGAATAATCTTAATTTTTGGGGTGGACATAAATAAAACTCACCCGGTGTTAAAAGTTAAGAAATCTCAAACTTAAAAAAGTTGCGATTTTTCAACCTTTATTGTTAAAATTTTTGCTCCAACCTCCCCCTTTCTGCAAAAATAATTCTAACGGTATTACTTTACTTACCAACAGGCCTATAGCGTTCAAAAATTGACCACTGTTCGGATCGCAGTATTCATTTACCGGGGACACGCAAAAAATTAATTTTTTTTAAAAGCCATTTTTTAATGAGGAGGTGAGGAGTCACTTGGAACATAAAAAACATATATAAATTTGTTGTTTTTTAAAAATATTCTTTTCTCGAAAAAAGAAAAATTGAAAAAAAAACATTTTTTTTGTTGAAAACTTATTAATTTTTTTATTCTTTTTTGTTTTTTTTTGTTTAAGTTTTTCCATCGATCTTTCTATACAATAATAGCGTAGACATAAATGCATTTATAGCAAAATTAGGTTTAAAGTGTGTTTAAAAAAGTCCAAACGAAAAAAGAAAAATTGAAAAAAAAAACATTTTTTTTGTTGAAAACTTATTAATTTTTTTATTCTTTTTTGTTTTTTTTTTTTTTTTTGTTTAAGTTTTTCCATCGAGCTTTCTATGCAATAATAGCGTAGACATAAATGCATTTATAGCAAAATTAGGTTTAAAGTGTGTTTACTTTAAAAAATGGGTTTGGACTTTTTTCTAATTTTTGCGAGCCCCCGGCAAATCCGAGCTCCTTTTTTTCTATTCTTCTCAAATTTAAAATAACAAAATATTATAAATAATAAAAAATAAATGAATGGTATTCAAAGCCATTTTTTAATGAGGAGGTGAGGAGTCACTTGGAACATAAAAAACATATATAAATTTGTTGTTTTAAAAAAATATTCTTTTCTCGAAAAAAGAAAAATTGAAAAAAAAACATTTTTTTTGTTGAAAACTTATTAATTTTTTTATTCTTTTTTGTTTTTTTTTTTTTTTTTTTGTTTAAGTTTTTCCATCGAGCTTTCTATGCAATAATAGCGTAGACATAAATGCATTTATAGCAAAATTAGGTTTAAAGTGTGTTTACTTTAAAAAATGGGTTTGGACTTTTTTCTAATTTTTGCGAGCCCCCGGCAAATCCGAGCTCTTTTTTTTCTATTCTTCTCAAATTTAAAATAACAAACTATTATAAATAATAAAAAATAAATGAATGGTATTCAAAGCCATTTTTTAATGAGGAGGTGAGGAGTCACTTGGAACATAAAAAACATACATAAATTTGTTGTTTTTAAAAAATATTCTTTTCTCGAAAAAAGAAAAATTGAAAAAAAAAAACATTTTTTTTGTTGAAAACTTATTAATTTTTTTATTCTTTTTTGTTTTTTTTTTTTTGTTTAAGTTTTTACATCGAGCTTTCTATGCAATAATAGCGTAGACATAAATGCATTTATAGCAAAATTAGGTTTAAAGTGTGTTTACTTTAAAAAATGGGTTTGGACTTTTTTCTACTTTTTGCGAGCCCCCGGCAAATCCGAGCTCCTTTTTTTCTATTCTTCTCAAATTTAAAATAACAAAATATTATAAATAATAAAAAATAAATGAATGGTATTCAAAGCCATTTTTTAATGAGGAGGTGAGGAGTCACTTGGAACATAAAAAACATATATAAATTTGTTGTTTTTAAAAAATATTCTTTTCTCGAAAAAAGAAAAATTGAAAAAAAAACATTTTTTTTGTTGAAAACTTATTAATTTTTTTATTCTTTTTTGTTTTTTTTTGTTTAAGTTTTTCCATCGAGCTTTCTATGCAATAATAGAGTAGACATAAATGCATTTATAGCAAAATTAGGTTTAAAGTGTGTTTACTTTAAAAAATGGGTTTGGACTTTTTTCTAATTTTTGCGAGCCCCAGGCAAATCCGAGCTCCTTTTATTCTATTCTTCTCAAATTTAAAATAACAAAATATTATAAATAATAAAAATAAATGAATGGTATTCAAAAAATTTATCCAAGATTAAACTATAAAGCAGTTTTTGTTATTTTCCAACCTTATCAAACTAGTACAGACTGATTTATTTGTTTATATCACAATCTCTATGGAATAAGTATGTAAGTAAATATTATGAACGTATTTTATTTCCTGGTGTATGGACCAGGAAATAAAAAATATGGCTGACTAACCATCCTACTCTCAATATCCCTACTTTCCATAGACAAAGAACATAGATGAGCTGTCATCTCAAGGTTATATACAAATTTACGAGTCCTCCATTTTGATCGGAAGTAACGTCAGAAATCAGCCGGGAAATTTAAATTAGTGGGTAAAATGTACTTTTTAATGTTTTCTTATGTTATATTAAAAAAAATCAAACTTACCTAAAAAATATGATACTGCTGTCTGCAGGTAGCAGTCGTTTTATGTTTCTACAACTTTTTATAAAACACGTCATTGCAAAGAGTTTACTAGTTCTTTGAAAAAGCACTATAAAATATACAAAAAACACAGAAAGACTTTAAAAGTTCAAAAACGCTATTATATAGTCTATAATAAAATAAAATGTTCACCCTTCTAGCACAAAACACCAAACGCGTAGAAAAAATAACAGAAAAACCTCGAAAACAAACTCAAAACATACATAAATTAGGTTATGTTAACCTGTTGCATGAATATGTTAGAGGTGTGTGCGAAGAATTATATTTTTTTATTTAAATTACTGGTAAAAATAAATAAATATCTGTGTAGTATAACATATTGATTTAGTTTTTACATATATAACAAACTGTTCTAACAAAACAACGACAAAAAGAAACTTTTACTGACTACTGAAGTGAATTGAAAAGACACATCTCTAACAAAGAAAATATTTCTATCTAACGCAACACAGTGTTACCAACATAAAATATATATATTTTTACTTTATGTTGGACAATTGGAATCAAAATGGAGGACGCATTAAGTCGGGACGCAGAAGTATGCGCAGACGGTCAAAAATCAATCTACTTGTTTATTTTGTCTATGCTACTTTCGAACATCCCTACTCTGGGCGCCGGACTTTACTGCGAAAAAACAACAGCGAAGACCATTACCGCGATCACCATTACCGCGACAAGCCATAACCGCGCATGTCCTTTACTGCGAAGACCATCACCGCGAACGGTCTTTACAGCGTATGACTCATATCATTCTTCTAATGAATATTCCAAGAATGTTCTGATAGAAGGTTTATTTGAATTTTTCACTGTTCTGCAATACATTTTTGACATATTGCAGTTGTAATTCTACAGTAGTCGATAAAAAATTATATATTTAATTGTTTTTGGTGATTTCAATCGTGTATTATTTGGACTTTTTTATATTATATATTATAATTATAGTCTAGTCTAGTGATTGGTGATTTTATTTGTGATATATTAAGTCTAGTATTTGTAAGCTATGTAAGATTGTATTATAAGCATAGAAAGGTATGTACCTCTATATAATAGTTTAAGACATTGTTTTGTACCACATTATTACACATGTCACTATTCTGGATATTGACTACTTTAAATTTGACAGATCATAAATTAGGTTAGATAGTTTTGCAAGTTATAAGAAGATTAAAACCTTCTAAGACCTTTCTACGTAAAACATCGCATATTCTTAGAATCATACAACATTCCCAATATTTATTTTAAGAATATTCTTAGAACTGTTTTGTGCTATGCGGGGAGTATACAGAGTCGGTATTACATTTGCGATTTTTACGTAAAGACGCTCGCGAGCACATCCTAGGAAACAATATAATTAACTAGAAGAAAGTTCTTTGTTCCGCGAAAACCTCATTCATTATTAAGTGGCTAATCGAGTGTATATAGTGCGGAGTAGGGTTATTGGGGTGTAGAGTTATTGGGGTGTATAGTTATTGGAGTGTAGGGTTATTGGGGAGTAGGCCTACCTACATCTCGGGATGTAGGGATTACGTTTCAACTAGTTTAGTGTAGGGGAAGAGGGGGATGGTTCAACCAAGGGGCACATTCAACCAGTCGCTTTAACTTCCAAGTATATTTGAATTATGCGTCCAAATAAGGCACATAAGCACATAACACTCTTTCTTGCAAAATCTACTTTCATGAGTAATGTGGGCGATCTATCTCATTTAGTGTCCGAGTAAAACAAAAAAATGTGGTTTTTGCGATTTTATGTAAAAATTTAAGTACTTTTTATTTTTTTGGTAGAGCCTTTGTGTTTAATATATTCCTTACGTTACAAGGTTTACTATTTTTAAAAATTATAACAATTTGTTAATCTGATTTTATTTTAATCTTGAAACAAGAAATTTTGCCGGGAATAATTTTAATGTGCAAAAAGTACACCTGGGCACATTCAGCCAAACGCGCTGGGGCACATTCAACCTATGGTTTTTGCATATGGCGTAAAAACAAAAAAAGGTTTATCCATACTATTCTGTAGTTTATTTCTGTTTTAAACTTCTGTTTTAAACATATGTGCCTTATTTTTGTTTTTATTTCATCTAACTAACTTATTATAGGAAGTTTTATTCACATTTAATTTTATTTATTAAAGTTATATTTTTTTAGTGATATTTTATTTAATGTGTTTAAAGTTTTTGTAAGCTGCATGTTTTTACATATATATTAAAGTTTATTTAATAAATGTAATAAAAACATAAAGCATCTTTTAATATTATTGATGTTTGAACTGTCTGGGGCAGATTCAACCATTTTGCAGCTTGCCATTTAAACAGCAAAAAAAATATTAAATACTTATTTTATAAAAATATAAATTACAGCTATTTATAAACAGTTTGAAGTTTACGACCATGGCAAGATTATTTCGAAATATTCATATTTTACAAAGATATGAATTTAGATTTTAAGCTTTCACGGCCATTAAGATATAAAGAACTTTCACTTTCGGGTTTAGACCGTGTTAATGGATTTTCACTTTCCGACGTTTCGTCTCTTACTACTAGAGACATCTTCAGTTTCAGATTAATCCCTGAAGATGTCTCTAGTAGTAAGAGACGAAACGTCGGAAAGTGAAAATCCATTAACACGGTCTAAACCCGAAAGTGAAAGTTCTTTATAAAGATATGAATTTTTTACAAAAAAGTGGTTGAACCAACCACCCCCTCTTCCTCTACGAGAAGAGGAGAAAGCGAATTTTTCTCTTTCGATTAACTCAGAGCGTGGTTTTGTGCACATACAACTTAGTAATTCTAACCTGATGTTATGATACTCTTCCAGCTCAATTAAGCTGTGGAGAGTATAATAAAGCGTCTCTGATTAGAAAGCTTTGCAATAACAATCATCTGTGCATGTCTGGATTTAGCAGAACTGCATTGTACTTCTTAAAGTAGATCAACGGCCATAAGTACCTACTATAGTTTTTTACCAAGAGACTGAAAAATAAAAAAAAACGACCTAGCTTATAATATTAGCTAAAATACACACCGTGTGGTCGGTCCAAAAGTTACCCTGCCTTTTTAACTTTTAAACGAGTTGAGATATCTTCAAATTTGAAACACTTAAATAAGAAAACCCAAACTATTGTTTCGAATACCTATATTTTATATTTTCAGCTCAAAAAATGTGGGCAGGGGGACATGGGGGGAAATTTTTTTTTAAATAGAAAAGTGGGTCGTGTGATACATCGTTTTAAAGCTTATAAAATTCTCTATTTAACAACGTACTTTTTAATTTTTTGTGGGTTTAAAATAAGGTTGAAAATGGGTATTTCGTCAAAATTTCTTTAAAAAAAAACAAACAATTTTTTAAAAATTATTTTTTGTTACAAAAACGTAAATTATAATTTTAAACTATTTTAACTGATATAAATAAAAATTTAGAAAAAAATCTTAAAAAGTAGCATTTCTTAGCAAAAAAATTGAAAAACCTTAAAAAAAGTTATGATTATATTACTAATAAATATAATATAATATACAGTGCGGTCCAAAAGTCACCCCCCCTCTTAACTTTTGAACGAGTTGAGATATCGATTTCAAATTTAGAACTCCAAAGTAAAAGTATCAAATATATGCTTAAAGATAGTTTAAGTTGTCTTATTTAAGAGTTATAAATTTGAAGTCGATATCTAAACTCGTTCAAAAGTTAAGAGGAGGGGGGGTGACTTTTGGACTGCTCTGTATAACCAATTTCTTTATATTGGTGTTATAAGTTTAGTATTTTAAAAAACATAAATATAGTTAAATTGTTTGGTTTGGTGTCTTTATATTGGTGTTATAAGTTTAATATTTTAAAAAACATAAATATAATTAAATTGTTTGGTTTGGTTTGTTTGGTTTTGTTTTTGATAAACAATAAAAATAAAATAATGATTCATTCAAAAAATTATAATAATATTATAAATTTTAAGGATATTTTTTTAATTAAAATTAAAGCGCGATTATATTATTATATATAGTTTCCGCGGTAAATGTTTTCGTGGTAATAATTTTTCACGGTAATTAATTTTTCGCGGTGAAACCTTTCGCGGTTAAATCATTGCGCGGTAAATGTTTTCGCGGTAAAAGTTTTGCGGTATATTTTTCGGCAAAGTCTCCTAGAAAAATAAAAATAAAATAATGATTATAAAACTTCATTCAAAAAATTATAATAATATTATATATTTTAAGGTTATTTTTTTGATTAAAATTTAAGCGCGATTATATTATTGCTCGGCAAAAGTATGCGCGATTATATTGTTATGACGTAAAAGTATGCGCGATTTTTATTTTCGCGATAATAGTTTCCGCGGTAAATGTTTTCGCGCTAATAATTTTTCACGGTAATTAATTTTTCGCGGTGAAACCTTTCGCGGTTAAATCATTGCGCGGTAAATGTTTTCGCGGTAAAAGTTTCGCGGTAAATTTTTCGGCAAAGTCTCCTAGAAAAATAAAAATAAAATAATGATTATAAAACTTCATTCAAAAAATTATAATAATATTATATATTTTAAGGTTATTTTTTTAATTATAATTTAAGCGCGATTATATTATTGCCCGGCAAAAGTATGCGCGATTATATTATTAAGACGTAAAAGTATGCGCGATTTTTATTGTCGCGATAATAGTTTTCGCGGTAAATGTTTTCGCGGTAATAATTTATCGCGGTAATTACTTTTTGCGGTTAAATCATTGCGAGGTAAATTTTTTCGCGGTAAAAGTTTCGCAGTAAAATTTTCGGCAAAGTTTCATAGATCCCTTCCTAATAACCTTAAGTTTGAAATTTGCAGGGATCTCAAAGCCGATAAATTTTAGATATGGGGACGTCTATACATCACTTCAATAGGGCACTTATCGACAAGGGAAAGGGGCTCAAACATAGCCAAAAAACCGTGACATACTTTATGAATGTCCCCTAAGTTGGGAAACTTGTTTATTCTCTTTTGAGGTCGCTCGAAAGTAAAAATATATTACGGCTTTTCGCCTACCTGAGGCAGCATTATGGTGGACGTAAGCAAAGCCATGTAGACGGTAGGTAACCTGTAATGAGGTCGATCGTCTGTTGATCGTACACTGTTATTGTCTATCAGACTCAGACACAACAGTGCATGTTTTGCCATTTCTCAAAGTACGATAAAGGTGCTAGCCTGCCTTCAAAAGGCCATACACAGAGTCGTAGCCAAAGGGGCATGACCCACCAATCACCCAAAAAAAGTTGAAAAATTTAAGAAGCCTTTTCGGATTGCTGTTATTGTTAAGATTGGTGATATATTGGTTCAAATTATTTACCTACTTCCGAATGCTTTGGTTTACACTGACAGCTACTGTAGTAAACATAACCTATAATTAGTGTACCTATTTTGTTTGTTTTGTCAAGATACACTTCTTTCATAAAAAAGTGGGACACTTAAAATTGTTTTGTTTAAATTGGATAATTAAAATTGTCAGTTTTGATGTTTATGTCAAATATTATTCATATGTTATATCCCGAGACCTAATGATTTAACCGGCTAAACTGCAAGTAGCTGTGTTTTTGTTAATTTTGCTTAGAAAATATTTTACTTTATAATTCATTATAAAAAGCTCTAGCTCGCAGGTCAAGAGCTTTTTTATGAATTATTAAGTTAAAAACATTTGCTTAAAACATAGACAAAATAAACAAATAGATTGATTTTTGACCGTCTGCGCATACTTCTGCGTCCCGACTAAATGCGTCCTCCATTTTGATTCCAATTGTCCAACATAAAGTCAAAAAATATATATTTTATGTTGGTAACACTGTGTTGCGTTAGATAGGAATATTTTCTTTGTTAGAGATGTGTCTTTTCATTTCACTTCAGTAGTCAGTAAAAGTTTCTTTTTGTCGTTGTTTTGTTGCAACAGTTAGTTATATATATAAAAACTAAATCAATATGTTATACTACACAGATATTTATTTATTTTTCCAGTAATTTAAATATAAAAATATAATTCTTCGCACACACCTCTAACATATTCGTGCAACAGGTTAACATAACCTAATTTATGTATGTTTTGAGTTTGTTTTCGAGGTTTTTCTGTTATTTTTTCTACGCGTTTGGTGTTTTGTGCTAGAAGGGTGAACATTTTATTTTATTATAGACTATATAATAGCGTTTTTGAACTTTTAAAGTCTTTCTGTGTTTTTTGTATATTTTATAGTGCTTTTTCAAAGAACTAGTAAAGTCTTTGAAATGACGTGTTTTATAAAAAGTTGTAGAAACATAAAACGACTGCTACCTGCAGACAGCAGTATCATATTTTTTAGGTAAGTTTGATTTTTTTTAATATAACATAAGAAAACATTAAAAAGTAAGGTTATGTCGTTTATTTATTTACATTTTACCCACTAATTTAAATTTCCCGGCTGACTTCTGACGTAACTTCCGATCAAAATGGAGGACTCGTAAATTTGTATATAACCTTGAGATGACAGCTCATCTATGTTCTTTGTCTATGGCTTAAAAGCAAAATTACCAAAAATAAACCTGTTTGTAGTTTAGGTGGTTTAAATCATTAGGTGGAGGGGTATATTTTAAGATTATTTCCTGAAAAAAATGTAGATAAAATAAGCAGCTGTATATTTGGTAATTTTGAGCTATTGGCATAATCAGATAAATAATCATTAAAATAGGTCAAACTGACTTAGCTTGTCAAATTATCTTACTGAAAAAATTAAAAAAATCGGATTACAGGTTTCTTTCTGCGTCCCATTTTTTCCGATATATTTAAGTGTAAATAATGGATAGGTTTTGGTCAAAATACAAGATTTCGTTTTAATTTGTAAATAGAAATGGTAAGATCTAAAAAAACAGCTGTAGGTACCTATATACTGTGAATATTTACATATAAGACAGACAGAAGGCATTGGAAAAAGACGTAATAATAACCAAAAGCTATAACCGCTCGGTTACAGATTTTACTACCAATTGGAACAACTTTACGTAATCGAGGGGAATGTCACAGGGGCGGTATTTCGTCCCTTCGAGAGGCGATACGAGGCGATATCGGGCAATCTCGAGGCGATATCGGGTGATCTCGAGGCGATATGGGCGATATTTTGGTCCCGCAAATAAAGTACGTAATCAAAGAATTTCGAAATCAAACAGTAAATACCAAAGGTATAACCGAGGGTATGACCAAAACTTTGGTAACCGAAGACGGCGGAGAGGATGAAACATCCTCTCATTACTAAGCTGAGTGTGTCAGATACCACAGGATCAGGTTGCAAGTCTTTGAAACTCAGACTCAACCAAGAAGAACTAAGAGATCTCCCCTGGGCCAATATCCTGACCTTTATTGAAAGGACGGGCAGGTTCAAGGAGAGCTCAAATTAGTAAATGGCTGGGATTCAGGCCTATTCACACGTACCATTGAAATCTATTTAATATTGACAAAAATTACAATCCCATGCAGTTTTAATACAGTTGACGTAAATGACCTTGCAATTTTCGTCAATATTGCCACAAATCTCAATCTCAATGGTACATGTGAATAGGCCTGATTGCCTGGGATGACAAAAAGGGCCAGAGATGGCCTAGTTGTGCGGCTTTGGCCAACCCAAAAATTTACTACTACTACTACTACTACTTGGTAACCGAAGTCTTAAGGATAGTTCAACTCACTTTGCCGGAGGGGTTAAAGAAAATTGTTGAAAGTGACCGTTCTAGATGTAATTAAAAAAAAAAGTTTTCTAAACGAAAACAAATTAAACAGAATCCAAACAAAATACATTTTTTAGTTTTTTTTCCAACATTTTGCTGGTTTCAAAACTTTGTCATAAAAATGGGAAATTTCTCGCGCCACTTTTAGTTAGGGGCGCCAATGCGCCCTAGACAAAGACTAGAATTATGCACAGTATACAAGTAGTTTTTTATAGACATAATATAGTCACTATATTCTAAGAGCTTGTGACCATTTTTATTTCATTATTTAGTCCTGGCTGTATTTTATATTTATATGTCACCTTAATTTGAATGTACTTTAGGGCATACCGGGTGTCCCAACTCTATTTACCCAGCGATTTTCCCGAAAAGTAAAAGAGATAATCAAGTTCTGCGAAAACCATCTTAAATTAGACAACATAAACTATCTTTTAGCATATATTTAATACTTTCAGCTCTTAACACCCGGTATATAAAATACAGCCGGGAGAAAATAATGAAATAAAAATGTTCATCAGCTCTCCGACTACTATATGAACGACTTTAGGGTCATTCCGTCGTTACGTATGTTACGTTCGTACACCTTAATTTAGGCCTCAGAAAATTACTCGACTGTACATTTATTTGTATTTCAGGTTGTAATCCATTTTTTGCATCGTTTAGTTTACTTATAAATTTAATAATCAATTGGGCAATACAAATAATGCAGCTTATGTGCGTGTTAAGGCATAACCAGAAGCTTGCATAAGAGCATAAAACATAAGAATGCGATGCAGTAATTGGCTTACAAGATACATGGCGGCCCATCAAGCCAATCACGACATCGCATTGTTATGATTTATGTTCTCTATGCGAGCTTGTGAATAGGCACTTACGTATGCTACGAAATTTGGAAGTGCCTACATTGCAAATGATAATGAAAATTTGCTAATCTGCTAAACTGAATTTGGGAAAACACCTATACGTTAAATTATTTCTCTGTAGTCCAAAAAATTTTTACAGTTGATCGTGGTTTATTTACGGGTCCTTTAGGGGCCCTAAACTTTTAATTTCGGCTATTTTACAAGTTTTGTTGCAACGACTTTGGTTGTATTTCACCAAAAAAGTTTTGAATTCACCAAAAAAGTTTTGGAAATGCTGAATGAATTTTAAACTATAATCTAACCCAATATCTAAATATAGTATATTGTTTTACTAAGAGAAAAAGTGAAGCTTTTTTTTACTAGTCTGTAGAATAACAGACGAGTAAAAAAGCACTTTTCCTCCGAGTGAAACATACTATTTTTTCTTCAAGCATCCTATATATATTTTTTTAAATATTAATTTTTGAATTTAATTTATTCAGTAATAAAGTATGTTTTTTTATTAAAATAGGCCAATAAAACCCTTTCGAAATAAACTTAAACCTTCCTTAGCTCATTTTAATTTTTTTTCGTAGGCTAAATCGTACACATTCGCGATTTCGATGGCAACTTGTCTAATGTAGCATTTGCAATTTCGGAGAGATTCTTAGGTGTATAAACCATATATTCTTCTTCAATCATTTTTAATTAATTTCCGCGCATATCTTGAACTACTGCGCAAATTGTCTGCCAGCCAGCCGGCAAACTCTTTACCGTTAGACAACAGGGGATTTCAGTCAAGATAATAACTCTTGATTCTCTGTTACTATTTTAAATGTGCATTTAAGGAAAAAATCCTTGACACAAGGATTTTTCTACCAAGAGAATAATTAAAGGAAACCAAAGTCACAGATAATCTTAAACCGAGGATACATGATCTTAAAAGAAGATTATTACCTCGATTTAAGATAATATAAATCCAAGATAATTTATTATCTTCTGCCAAGATAACCTATTTTTTTTTTTTGTGTACACTTATGCAAATGATAATGAAAATTTGCTAATCTGCTAAACTGAATTTGGGAAAACACCTATACGTTAAATTATTTCTCTATAGTGAATATACTCCAAAAAAAAATTTACAGTTGATCGTGGTTTATTTACGGGTTCTTTAGGGTCCCTAAACTTTCAATTTCGGCTATTTTACAAGTTTCGTTGCAACGACTTTGGTTGTATTGTATTTCACCAAAAAAGTTTTGGAAATGCTGAATAAATTTTAAACTATAATCTAACCCAATATTTAAATAAATATATTATAATAATATTTAATTTTTGGTGCTGTGGTAGCGGTTGACGCGGAATGACCTTTTAGTCTTATAGGACTACCAAAACATTTTAAGCGCAGACAGACCATTTTATTGTCGAAATTATGGCATGAATAACAATTGTTTGTATAAGAATTTAAAATGTATTACAAATAAAACAAAAACAGTAATAAAATATACGTTGAATAATTTAACTGTATGATTCACTAAATTTGGCTACAGGAAAAATAAAAGTAAATCCCAAACACTAAAACAATAAAACACATTTACGAAACTTGAATACTTAAATTGTAAAATAAAAATAAATTCGACAAAAATTTTAGCACGACAAGAATTGGTAATTCAAAAGATATTTTTGAATTAACAAGTGGCCCACCTTTCTTTGCATTTAAAATAATAAAAAAAGTCCGTGCCTTATACAGGGTATTTCAGGAAGGTGGTTTGGACCCCCTTAACTTTTTTATTTTTTTTTTATTTGGAACACAATACAAGCTCTGCTTAGAGTGTTCCAAAAAAAATGTAATAATAAGTATAAAATATTAATGTATGTCTAAAGAAAATAAAATACTTACTTTAGGATAGGATAGGATCGTGACCCAGACAGCACAAAGATGACTTAAAGAGATCTTAAAGATGTCGTAGCTCGTCATTCAAGACGTCTTAAAAACGTCGGTTTTCGCCGTATATGCATCTTAAAGACGTCTTAACGACGTCGTATGTTACAAAAGGTAACGTCTTTAAGACATCTTTTTAAAGACGCCTTACTGGCGCCTTGCGCAGGCGACTTTACAACATAATACCCCCTCCCATTTACGTTGCTAGGTACGGTCGTATTGATATAAAAAGCGTAATAAGAATTAGAATGAGAGGTAATTTGTTTGTCAAAAAAAGATCTTAAAAAAATGTATTTTTTCTTTATTTTTTTTTTTTCAGTTTTTTTTTGAAAATTTATTTTTTGAATTTTTTTAAATTTTTTTCGTTTTTCAAAAAAGATCTTTAAGAAAATGGTATTTTTTTAATAGTTGATTGTGGTTAATTTATTTTTAGCGATGAGTATCGAAGTTAAGACGTCTTGTACCGATACTTAAAAGACATCTTATAGACATCATAATCAGATATCTTTTAAACATCCTTAAAAAGAAGTCCATAAGATATCCTTTTTATGTCTTTAGGCGTCCAGACATAATTAAGATCTAAAAAAAGATGTCTTTAAGATATCATGTGCTGTCTGGGGATATTTGTTAATATATTATTTGTATAAACGGTTATCGTTACAAAAAACTTTAAGATCAAGACAAGCCTTGTTGCCAATTTTAATATGAACAAAAATTTAGGAAAATTTCTAACAATTGACTCAAAGAACAAATCTAAGAGTGCAATCAAAAATCGAAGAAACTATTTTTTTGCTAGCATCCATGGTGATGATAATCATACAGAGTAAAAAGGTTTAACTGGTTGTTATTGAATTATAATTTATCAAATAAAATTTTTGATTAAAAAAAACTGTTTTCTATGAAAATTAATAAAGAAATACCTAGGTAGCAAGTATTTCGGGAAATATATAAACATTTTTCAAAATTAATGGAGAGACCCTAGCACAAGCCGAAAGCTTATTTGGGGCTCCCCATGCTTATGTAATATATCGCAGAAATAAATAAATAAAATAATAAAAAATAAATAAATAAATAAATTTAGGGTGGCTGATTAGTAGCCACCCTAAATGTTTATACAGGATGTCCAGTAAATGATGTCATTAATTTTAAGGGTTGATTCTACATAGGAAAATATGAAAAAAAGTTCCTATAAACATATGTCTAAAAATGAGTCGTAAGGAAGCTAAGCCCTTTTGAAAGTGGCTAAAAAATTCGGTTTTTATTTCATTACTCAGGAACGCTTTGAGGTACAGCAACAAGGTTTTAAATGTAAACTAACCTTAATAAGGCCCATTTTCGTATGTTATTTTCATAAACTTATTTTAACCAGGGGTGTGCGAAACTGGGGGAGCCTTATTAGTTTTTACAGTATTAGAACAAGAGTACCTTTTTTTTATGTATTTTGACCTGAGGAATCTTATTCCAAAAATAAAATTACAAAAAAGTTACACAGAAAAAGTTTTGGAACAAAAAACTAATAAGCACCCCCAGTGTTGCACACCCCTTTTTAAAATAAGTACATAGGAAGATGGGACTTATTAAGGGTAGTTTACATTCAAAAATAGTTATTAAATAAAAAACAAACGCATTTTTAGTCATATGTTTATAGGAACTTATTTTCACATTTTCCTATTTTCCCTTAAAATGAATGACATCATTTACCAAGGGCGTAGATCTTTTTCTTCTATGGGGGGGGGGGAAATACCCAGGGCCGGCCTTTCAAGCCTCAAATTAGGCCCCCTAGAAAAAACACCCTAAAGCCTTGAGCGCCTACAAAAAAAAATTGCCCCCCAAAAAATGCCATCAAGAAAAAAGCTTTGTCCCAGACGGTTTCTACCAAACGTGGCGCCCCTATAAAAAAAATGAGGGCACCCAAAAATATACCCCAAGACAAAAGCTTTGTCCCTGACGGTTTCATGTACAACCATAGAAAAATCCGAAACTATTAAATATATATATCTAGGTATCACTATCGACTGCCATCTTAGATGGAACTATCACATCTCTAACGTCTGTAATAAGTTGCGTAGATTAATGTATTGCTTTAAGATTTTAAAACACGTTTTATCAATAAAACTAATAAAAACAACATATTTCGCATTAGTTCAATCTATTTTAGAATATGGTCAAATTGTTTGGGGTGCCTCATCTAAAACCTACCTTGATAGCCTAGAAGTTATACAAAAAAGAATTATTAAAATAATTTTAAATAAACCCTTGATATATCCAACTGATCAGTTATTTAAGGAATTTAATGTAATGGACCTTAAAGAACTGTATGCTCTAAATTTACTTAAATTTTACTATAAAAATAAAAACTATGTAAAGGCTATAAGTCATTCATATGAAACGCGCCAAAAAACAGATCTTCAATCTAATGTAAATAATGTAAGAAAAGCCATTGGCATTAAAAACTTTACATTTTATATTCCAAAAATCTTTAATCTATTGCCCCTTAAATTAAAAACTTTCACTGGTACATATAAATCCTTCACAAAAAAAATTAAAAATTGGATTACTCAAAATAGCTCTGAAATAAAAAAACTTTTACAATAACTACAAATACCATTTATTTTATTTAAGCTCTTAATAATAAATCAAAAAAATATATATTAAAAAATAAAAAAAAAAGGAGAACAACATTCATAAAATTTTAATATAATTATATCACAATATAATTCGGTATGTCACGTACAAGCTA
Source organism: Brachypterus glaber (assembly GCA_958510825.1). Taxonomy (NCBI): domain Eukaryota; kingdom Metazoa; phylum Arthropoda; class Insecta; order Coleoptera; family Kateretidae; genus Brachypterus; species Brachypterus glaber. The sequence continues at coordinate 15,545,274 of OY294046.1, forward strand.
TTTATAGCTTCTGTGATATACGTATCTTTTGCTCTTGTAAAATAATTTTAATAATTCAGTGCACCGATCTCACTTAAAACTAACACTTTTGTTAAAAACTATTTTTAAACTTGTCTATATTTAAGTGGTCAAATTTTCTGTTGTTATTGATTGATTATAAATCTGTAGTGTGTAAATAAATACTTACTTACTTACTTACTTCTACCAAACTTGGCGCCCTGCAAACAAAATTGGCGCCCATGCCTATGGGGGGAGGGGTAATTACCCCCCCCCCTCATCTACGCGCTTGTCATTTACTGGACATCCTGTATATCAGTGATTACAAATATGTTTTTTTTACAATTAATTTTAATATTGTTTCAAGCATTTCAGGGGCTAATTCTAAGGACACTAGATCTGTAAAGTTTAGTTCATGGCACCACCGATCTAGTGTCATTAGCTTAGCTTAGCTTAGCCCCCCTAATAGCTCATATGTAGGAGCTAAAATTTGGTACATTTAATATAATATATCCGGAATGATATCCTGCTGGATAGGGTAGGGTAGTTTCCTAATCATTAGAAAGAAAGTGTACTATTTGAAAAAAAAAGTTGGAATAGCCTTGTCTATAGAAATAAAAAGCTCTAATATTTTTAAAAACCTCTTTAGACATCCTGTATATTGATCCGTAATGAATGTCGATAACTAATTATTATTAATTAGCAACTGCTAAAATTACGGCGTTTCTCGCAAAGTTTTAGTTTTATTATTTTACACACAGAGACAAAAAGGTCTAACATAAATTACTTGTTGCAAGTAAATAATACTTAAATATACACTGATAGAAATATCTAAAAATAGTACCACCAAACGTTGTTGTAACTACTTTAAGGTATATAATACATTGTGGGCACGATAACTTAAGAACGCTTTAAGCTAGATACTTAAAATTTGACATAAACGTATGTTACCAAAAGTTCTTGCTCGGGATTGTTTTTGGTAAACATTGGGGTGCGGCAAGGGGGGCAAATGGGGAAAAATACAATTTGAAAATTGCTATATATGGGTTTTTGAGGTTGCTGAAATTGAATCTGATAAAAAAAACTTTTCTAATTCCACCCCCGAGGGGGTGAGGGGGTAAATATTTTTCAATATTATTAGTAAATATTTTTCAATATTATTAATATTTTCTTTAAAATTGGTATATAGGGGTTTTTGGGGTCGACGAATATGAATCTGATAATACTTTTTTTCGAATTTCACCCTTGAGCGGTGGGGGTAGTTTTCGTGAAAACTGGTCTATTGGGGTTTTTAAGTTGCTGAAAGTGAATCTGATAATAAAATTTTTCTAAATCCGCCCCCTGAGAGGTGGGGGGTAGTTTTCGTGAAAATTTTTATATTGGGGTTTTTGAGGTTTTTGAAAGTTAATCTGATTATAAAAAAATTCTAACTTTATATTATAAATTATTTAAAGCTACTTACCCGTGAATTTTTTAAGTAAATTTGAAAATCCCCATTGTTTGAGGGTAACAGCTACAAATTCGTCCATTTTAAAGCAGATAAAAACAATGATATAACTTTAAAGACAACTGACGGCAAAAAAAAAACCAACTTCTCTCCCGCGCATATCTTGAACTTCTGCGCAAATTGTCTGCCAGCCAAAAAAAAACAACGGGCGAGTCTACTGTATATCTACGTGGGGTGAGGCCGGCAAACTCTTTACCGTAAGACAAAACGGGGCTTTGAGTCAAGATAATATCACTTGATTCTCTGTTACTATTTTAAATGTCATGCATTTAAGAAAAAAATCCTTGCCACAAGAATTTTTCTACTAAGAGAATAATTAAAGGAAACCAACGTCACAGATAATCTTAAACCGAGGATACATGATCTTAAAAGAAGATTATTACCTCGATTTAAGATAATATAAATCCAAGATAATTTATTATCTTCTGCCAAGATAATCTTTTTTTCTGTGTACTTAGATTAAATGGTTAATTTCATATTGGAAAATGCTGGCAACATTCAGTCCATAACATCAATGTAGACATGTATAAAGAGTAATAATCACACAGTATGCAAATCCCAATTAATAAACCGGTATTTTGAAAACCTAGACACAATATACAGGGTGAGTCGCAAAGGAGAAGTCACCCGTTTTTTGGTATTATCATATTATTCACAGCGCCCGCGCTAGAATAATATTATACGGTAGTTTCGAATTTCCCAAAATCGCAAAAAAACGCCACAGACAAAAAATTCTTGGATATAAATATGTTTCATGAAAAAATAAGAAACATCCCCCCAAATCCCCACAAAAACAAAAAAGTTATGGGGGTCAAACTTTTTAATTTAAAAAAATAAAAAAAACTATTATTTTCATTTTTTTTAATCCCTCCGTCCGTGTGTCACGTTTTTGTGAACACGATTACTCAAGAACCAAGTCCGATTGATTTGAAAATTTCAGAAAAGATTAAGCTATATGGAAGATACTCATTATTTATGAAAAAATCCCTTTAGTTTGCGATTTCCGCTAAGATGGCCATGAAATAATTTGTTAATATCGGTGTTAACAACCTTTTCAACCATCAAAAGTAGTGTCACAGAGAAATTATTTTTGACTCTACTTTGAGTGTTGAAAAAAGAAATTATTTTTGACTCTACTTTCAGTGTCAAAAAAAAAATATTTTAAAAGCAAGAAACAACAAAAAATCTACGACCTTCTTGACACACGTTTCTGTTTTGTTAACAATTGAAAATGCTAGTGTTTAAAGCTAACTTCATAGTCGTTGGACGTCATTTTATTTGACAGTTCCAAACAACGGTTTGTTTTTGCTGTAAAAAAATCAAGAAAGGATTAATCTGCTTTTATAAAATTTTAAATGGTACGATATCTATAATAGGCACTTTAAATGGTGTCAGAGCCGGCCTTTGTATGAATCAAGTGAACCCCCTGCTTCAGGGCGCAAGCCTAGAGAGGCGCCGTCGGAGGACGTTTTTTTAGCCTGAGCTTTTTTTTTAGGGCCAATGACGTTTTTTTTTGCTGGGGCGCCAAGCTTTGGTACAAATCGTCAGGGACAGATATACCACCAGAATCAGTTTACCACAGAAAATATGTTGCTACAAAAGTCTACTGAACATGGTCGTACAAAAAGTATAGTAAGTTACTCAAGTTGTCAAGCAATAACGCAATTAGGGAATGTTACGCGCTCGTCGCTGCGTATGCGTAATTGTTATGTAGGTAATACACTAACGGGTCTTTCAATAGGAGTGATAGGTTTTTTAAATTTTAAATTGTATTAAAAAATATTACCAAAGTTAAAGCTCAGTTGTAGGTGCTTAACCCTTGTTCACCAGAGAATTGGGTAGCCGTCACTGCGCAGGCTATACGCCGCACGGTGGAAAAGTTTAAGCATGAGTTTACTTGCCAGAAAACCAGCTTGAGAGTCTAGTATATAGCATCCTAAACTTGCTTTCATATAGCAAGAAAAATGGAAGAAATTATTGAGACGTTCAAAATATTTCTAAAAAGTTGAATGAAAAATGGACGCTATAATTGTACGTCTAAAATAAGTTCCATTTTTAATACTATATGCTCCCTAGTTTTAGACGGTAAATATACGCTTTTATTTGATTAAATTTAGGACGACCTAACAATGACCAACTTTATGTCGAAAATATATAGTCAATATTGGTTTAATTGAGAACGTGCTATAAATGAACTATTTTAGGTCCAAAATATACTGCTTATATCGCCTCAATTTAGCACGCTAATAATGCTTTTATTTTTCGCACCAAATGCAAGTAAATATTTTTGTTTTGTTTCTTTTTTCTTAACAGAAGTTTAGTATTACTAGAATTATTAGAATAAATACACAAAAGCGGCGTCGCGAATCTACGTATTATAAATTCTTCTCAGATCTTTCCAAAAGACAACAAAATCGGAGAAAGAAAGAGCAGTTTGATTATTTAGCTTTTTTAAGAAATAAATAAGTGCAAAACAAAAGTAAAAGTGACCTCGGTGAATGCAGTAACGTTTCAGAAGAATAAATGAGTGTCAGAAGTGAGCAGTGAAAATGAGAGTGAAAATGAGAGTGAAAATACCAGTGAAAGCGAAAGTGATGGCAGTAAGGAACAACATGAATGTGAAAATTTAAATTTTCAACAACAATTATCTAAAGTGTGCTGTGATACAAGTATGAACCACAAACAAATATAGTGTACCTATTCTGATCCTCCTGTTTAAAAAAATAACCTTTTTTTACGTATATTACCTGTTTTATTTCTATCAAAAATATAGATCAAAAATATAATGCTAAACTAGGTAGAAAATAGCATGATATTTTCAAGCTAATTTAGGTCATAAGTAGCATGATATTTTTAACCTTATTTGCATTAAAAATAGCATGCTATTCACGTTCTATTTTAGGTCGATATTTTCGATCTATTATGTCGAAAATAGCATGCTATTCTAGGTTTCTAAATGGATAAAAAATAGGAATAAAAATGCGAGCTATATTATTAGGGCTAGTTGTGTGCATTTGGGGACATTTTAAGGATGTTTCTAGACACATAAAAATAGCTCGCAACTAGTGCACTAGTTTCGTACTATTTTGGTTTTCTGGGCTTTACAAGACAATAAGCCACCAACTAGACAACGAAACGGGAAAAGTGAGGAGAATATCGCAGTTGCAGCGGTCAGTATTGCCGCTTTGGGGATTTTTCAGACGTCAACTTGGACTTTGTAAGGATGTAGTTAACGTCTAAGAAAGCCCGAATTGTTGCGATTATCGTAAAATCGACAAACTTGGATCATCGGCTACAGCTGCGATATTCTCCCCACTTTCGTTGTCTTGTTGGTGGCTTATTGTCCTGAAGTGAACTCATGCTCAAACTTTTCCACAGTGCGGCTTATAGCCTGCGGAGTGACGGCGACCCAATCATCTGGTGGACAAACGTTGAGCACCCACAACTGAGCTTGAACTTTGGCAATTATAATAATTTCTGAACGGCCGGGAAGCGTCAAACGCTACATGATAAAACTTCAATCTATACTGAATATTTTGAAACCTGGAAGCAAAAAATATATATATCAGAAACCGATTAATCTCGATTTAAAAACCTATCACTTTTGTTGAAAGACCTGTTACTTTCGCAGAAATGCAAGGCTCTCCTGTACTAAAATTTTACACGGGAAAGACCTCGCATTTTCAGATCGACACGTTAATTAGTATGATATCAAATAACTTTGGTTGGTGGATTGATTGCACGCTAGTCTAATTGCTAATTAGAGCGCGCAGCAGGTTTCCACCACAGGTGCCGCAATTTATCGAATAGGCCAGGAGATTGGCAAAAATACTGAAAAAAAAAATGGTAAAAACTCGGCGGATTTATACTATATTGGAAAAACGGTAGGCATTGAAAATGGCTTATGGGAAATTTATTGACGATTGCGATATCAACAAGGAATTTTTCTTCTTACATAATGGTAACGACTATGGCCTATGCATAGGCCATAGCTATGGCCTACGTGAGGAAAATTCCAACAAAAATAGTGAAAAAAAATCGTCACAAAATCGTGAAAAATCGTGAGGAAAATCCCAACAAAAATGCTGACGATTGTGACAAAATCGTGAGAAATCGTGAAGTCCCAACAAAAATCGTGACAATTGTGACAAAATCGTGAGAAATCGTGAGAAAAATCCCAAAAAAAATCGTGACAATTGTGACAAAATCATGAGAAATCGTGACAATTGTGACAAAAATTCATGGGTTTCAAGCCATAAGGCATTTCCAATGTCAAAATACCAACCCCTAAATCCAGTGGTGTAGCGGAAGGGCAGGGCCGTAACCAGAAAAAAATCTAGGGGAGGCTCAGCGTTCAGGGTGGTACGAAATGAGCGCCTTCGCCATTTTTTTTAATTTTGCAGTATTATAATATTAAATAAATTTTAACCATAAAAACTTTTTAAAGTCCATTTCATTGATCTTCTGAGTGGGTAACAAACGGTCTTCGCTATTTCTTTTTAATTTGCATAATATATTTTTATACTTATTTTGTTTTTATTTTATTCATAAGCGTGTAACTTCAAACGGCTGGAAATCTAGTTTAGCACCGCAGGCAATTTTTAGAAATTTCAAGGTCACTTATTTTTTAAACAGCCTAGAATTTAAAAAGCAAATTGTTTTATAAAACACCCTTTATAAGCAAATTATTTTAACTACAATTTTTTCATACTTTTGTTTTTGGCTAAAATTTTTTGCTGGCGCAGGGGCTCGCTTCTTTTTTGTGATTACAACATAAATAATTTACAGCGCCACAGGCAAAAAAAATAGTAATCTGTAGGTTAAAATAACTTTAGAATGAGATTTAATTTAATTTTTAATTGCTTGATGTCTGCAGACATCATGATCACTAGATTTTTTTATATGGTTAAAAGTGCCTAGATGGCTTGAAAATGTCATGGGGCTTAACAAAAATTCCAAGGGGGTCAAACCAAAGCCAGGGGGGCTTAGACCCCCATCGCCCCATCCTAGTTACGGCCCTGCGGAAAGATCGAAGGGGCCCGAGAAACAGTTAAAGCTCATTAAACAAAGGTATTTTTTGTTTTTAAAATGTTCGCTTATAAACGTTTATTATACGTAAGTTTACGTAGAAGAAAGTAAAACCCCGATTTCCGCGTTATTCCGTATGTAGGTCTGACTGCCCAGAAAATAATGTTTTTAACTACGAATCGTAGTCTAGCTAAAAATCGCTTTAAACTCAAAATTTTAACAATGTAAAAATAAACTTACATTGAATTGTAAATTTCGAAAAGGGCTCATCTCGGATTATTTTATTTAAATTGGATTTTTTGTTCTTTTTTCATGTACTCATATAGGCCGATATTCTATGAGCGAGAACGGCTCATATCCTTTCATCATAGTGGTGAAAGTCACGTGACTTTTTGGAATAAATGTAGAAAAATTCTCATCTCAATGTCTTAACAATAAGCGACCTACAAAAGTTAAAACAATACATACCGGGGAATTTTAAAAACTTCTGTTAAGGAATTCTGCAGTGGTAGACAGAATCGGCATCACAGCTGGACGTCGAAGAAGACTTTCAATAAAAACATTATTTTTGTATTTTTAACAGTATTTTGTTATTTTCAATAATATGCGTTCTTTACTAATGCCGTTTTACTACTAAAACCACCTAAATCCTCAGGTGAAGGACTCATCTCGGGAAACTGTAACGATCATTTTCTCCATCAAATTTTCCTTCAGTAATACTATTTATCCAATACACACGGTACTCTTGAATGATCAATAGGTTGAACTAACGTGGCAAAAAAATCTGACCATGGAACATGGTAGTAGAAGGTTCACTTGTTATAGAATCACCGACAGCCAAATCCCAAAAACTTGTTTTTGGAAAATAATGTTAAATAACCATCTGCGGAGTTTATGGTCAATACAAACTTAAAGTGTACATTATGTTGCATGATTTTGGTAGTAATTCTCGTTCTGATTCCGAATATGTTTTAAGTTACTCTCTATCTTTTTCCGTTTTTGAGAGAAAAGCGTATAAAAATAACAAAAATTATTTTTTCGCATGTTTTAATGTAGCCTAGACATTTTGCTATAAGACAATAAAATAACTTTCTTAGCCTAAATTATTGTCCGATTCTCGTTCTGTATTATTATAAAGGAACATCTTGTCTAACATTTTTGTGAAAATTTTTAAAATTTTATTATAAACGTGTTTAAATTAAAAAATTAATTATTTTGTTACATAGTGTTCATAATATATCTTTCACTTTGAAAAGTAATTGTCAGATGTGTACATAGACGTTCCTAAAGTTATTTTCTATATTTTTCCCAGACAAAAACATTTATTATTATAGACTTCACAGTGTGAAGTATTGAACTATGATTTTTAAATTAAATTAAAAACTCATCAACAATTTACCTCAGATCAAAAGTTTTTTACAATATACACGTTTTTTTTTATCAAATTCTGAACTACCTTCTTTCATTTTCTGTATCAAAAATAAGTAAAAATTAAAGGAATTAGATTTATATGCTTATGAATTTAAAAAAGGCTGCTTGTTTTTTTTCTAATACACGATAATTAAAGCTTAAGCATATAGCATATTATGTCTAAACAAAATAAAATAAATAAATAAATAAATTTTTTAGTTATCCTAAAATGGACTTCTTTACATTTTTTAAATGAAATTTTCACTCCGCAGGCAGCACAAACTTTTTTTCTATTATTTTCGTGGTCGCTCATTATCTAAGATAAATTTAAAAGTTATCAGTATAGAAGCAATTATTTATTTTATATAACCGTAATATAAATTCTTTTTGGCAAAATATTACTCTTAAATCAAATATATAATTATTAAGTTCAAAATACTTACATATATGTAAATAATACTGAAGGTAAAAAATAAAAGCCTTCATCAAAATTCAACATTTATTGTTATAACATTATTTCTGACAAATAAGTCAATTTATAACAAGCTAGTAATAGGTAGGTTAATAGTATTATTAACATTCTCAAGTATTCGGTAAAAATTATTAACGCGCCTCTGTGTTGGACAAATCCATTAAATCTGAAACATCTGTAATGACACTGATTAACAAAAAAAAGTATTTTAATAAAAACGCGATTTCAAGGGTGTTTAAATATGTATTTAGATTTACCAAAAAAAAAAAATATCCAAGATATTCCTTTGGAACTATACAGAATGAGAATCGGACTACAATTTAAGCCAAGAAAGTTATTTTATCGTCTTATAACAAAATGTCTAGGCTACATTAAAACATGCGAAAAAATATTTTTTGTGATTTTTATAAGCTTTTTTCTCAATAATGGAAAAAGATAGAGAGTAACGTAAAACATATTTGGAATCAGCACGAGAAATACTACCAAAATCAAGCAACATAATGTACACTTTAAGTTTGTATTGACCATGAACTCTGCAGACGGTTATTTAACATTATTTTCCAAAAACAAGTTTTTGGGATTTGGCTGTCGATGGTTCTATAACAAGTGAACTTTCTACTACCATGTTCCATGGTCAGATTTTTTTGCCACGTTAGTTCAACCCATTGATCATTCAAGAGTACCGTGTACATACAGATAATAGGACAATTACCAGCTTTATTTTAAATAGATAAACCCAATAATAACCCCCGCGTGGCTTTTACTTTATTAAGTGCATAATTATTTATTTTACCCACTCAACTGTCACTTGTCAAATTATTTTCTTGTAAATGTCATTAAAATTTTTAATAAAAATATGAATTCCTAAGCTATTTATTGGATAAAACCTTGTATGGCACTCATGGGTAAACCGATATTGCCCTTTCGAAAATTAACCTGCTTGGCTGACGCCAGGTTAATTTTCTCATGGGCAATATCTTACTTTACCCACTAGTACCATAAATAACTATTATTTTGCTTTGTCATAACGTACACGTGTACACAGCGGTCGGCAATTTTAGAAAAAAAAATGCTCAAATAAGAAGAATGGTTCAACAGAAATTCAGCTTTGGTGTATCCTGAAAAATTTTAATTTTCGGAGTCCCTTTCGAAATTTACAATTCAATTGTACTTTAAATTTTGTTAAAAACAAGCAACATTTAATTTAATTAAAGTACGTAACTTTAGAACTATAGCGTTTTTACCAAAAATTAAAGTACATTTGTATAGGACTTCCTATCCATTTGTAGCTAAATATTCAGTTACAAATAAATAGGAAGTTATAATCCTATACAAATGTACTTTTTGTTAAAAACGCTATAGTTCTAAAGTCACGTACTTTAATATTTAAGGAAGGACATTAAATGTTGCGTGTTTTTAACAAAAATTCAAGTACAATTGTATTGGATAATAACTTCCGATTTAGTATCCATTTGTAACTGAATATTCAGTTTATTTTTTACAGTGAAACTTAACTACTTAACTATCACGTTTCTTATAAGATCAAAGAGTGTAAAAATCGTTACCTTCTGTGGTAGTTTCCTTAAGTGTTGTAGTTAGTTCTTTTTAAACAATTTGTTTGTTTGAAAATTTAAAATTATGTGTTTAGATTTTTTTTTCTTAATTTCTGAAAACCTTTATGGGAATCTTTTACTTGGCACGAGTGATTTTTCAATTTCAACATATATTTTCGACAAACTCCTGGCCCAGAAGAAACCGGTTGATTTCCATCTAGTATGCGCCCTTCTGTTCATTTATGCATGCAGCAATGGTCTGTCTGCATAGAGGATCTGATTTATGCCGCCATCCAGACTTTGTAATCCAGAGAGAATATACAGGATGTAGGTAAATAATATTATACAGTGTGTACTGAGGAATATATTGCCACAAATGGTGAAATATGCATTAAATGCAAACAAATTTCGTTTTTTAATATTATCGAAGATTAAATGACGCGTCAGAGCAAAAGAGAGACTCCCGAAAGTCGAGAGGAAAAAAGAGACTGAAATATTTTTAAGGCCAAAAGCGAGACAAATACTTCCATCTTAAAACAAAATGTCCTATCTGCAAAAAAACGTATTTTCGGTTTTTATGCATTTTTGAGATCCTTGTTTAAAAACTACTCAAGAAACAAAATTTTCTAATTGAAAACTGTAAAAGTCCAAATCAGCTTTCAGATTTTTTCCATCACATCACATTTTTGTGCAAAGCCATTTAAAAATTAAAAGTGCTTTAAACTCGTCATTTTGCGAATACTCTGTTTTTGTTGTCCTGGCAGATTTTTACATTCCCATCACATCAATTTATTAAAACATATGAAACTTTTAAAATACGGACATAAGAGCAGTTATATTAAGACCCTTATTTCGACCAAAACCACTCAACTTAACTTTTGTACATTACTATTTACCTCAATAAGATATCAACATTTTCACATACATTTGAAAAAATTATTTTTTTTTTAACTAATATTGGTTTAAATAGGTATTTGCATATAACATAGCGTAAATTTTCATGACTAATTGAATTATTTACTTAGTTTTAGTTTACTTTAGTTTTTGGTCATTAATAGTTAATACATTCCTTCCTGACCTTTATGGGAGGATTGGTGGAGTGGACTACCGCGTCGTACTTGACGAGTTTACTACCCAAAATAGCGTGAGTTCGATTCTCACCGGCGCACCTATTTGCCTTTTTCAGTTAATTAATAATTGAAATTTGGCGAAGGCGTAAGTGAAGCGGACACTCCCTATAAATTGGTTCGAAAGTCAATTAAAGCCGGTGGTTCCCTCTACTACTAGCCCACACAAGTCCTGGACTTAGAGGATGCTTAATTAAGTAGAATAGTACGAGGTTAAACAAAAATGTAATGTAATGTAATGATCGATGCAAAATTTTCTGCCAAATCAAAATATACAATAAGATTTTTTCCAAGAAGTAATTTTGATATCCGTAAATAATTATGAAAGAAAATATTAGTGGCATATCAGACAGAGCGAAAATTAGAAAAAGAAGTCAGGTCTCAGTCTGTATTCGAACCAGAATACCAACGGGTTTTGGCCCAGCGCTCTACCAACTGAGCTACCGAGACTCTCATTCAAAAACTAACATTTTGTGCAAAAAGCGTATGTAGAAAAGTTAACGTAACTTAATTCAGTTACGTGTTGGACGAAATAAGTTTAAAGTAACTGCTCTGGTCTAAATTTTAAAAGTTTTAATATTTTTATTTAATATACGAATAGTTTAAGGTCAAAACTATAAATTTATTTGATTGGTCTGTAGGAATCTGCCAGGAAAACAAAAATAGAGCCTTCACAAAATAAAGAATTCAGCGCACTTTTGGATTATAAACGGTTTTTCATAAAATTATGACTTTGACGTAAAATTTTGAAAGCAGATTCTCAGGAGAAAAAAGTCCATAAGGTCCAATTTTCTGTTTTCTAGAGCAACAGGTTGAGCCTATTTTGCAGAGTTGTGTAATTTTTATTTTCAGCATTTTTTTTTTAATAAAAAGTAGTGTCACACAACAACCTTTCTTCGTCGAAAGGTTATGCTTTTAAAATTTACACATACCTTGTGGTACCTATGTGGTTTGGACTCTTTGGTTGTATGTGGTAATCAGATTCTGTAATTTTGGTTTAATAGAGAAAAATAAGTAAAAAAGTAACTTACGGGTGTAGTGGTCGTCGGGGGCGTATGAATGGCGGCGTGATCGGGGTGGGTGGACGGCGTGCTTCCGCCCCCCCTTACCCTCTGATGATGGCTCAGCAGGCACGTGATGAGACCTAGAGATAGAGCTTCGTACAGAAACAAGAATTTTTTTGGCACTGGTTTGAACGAATTCTTAGTGCAGAGGCAAAATTTTATCTGAAAAACTTGTGACTTATTACAACTTAATTATTTAATAATATGTACCAAAATGTATATTTAACAAGACTCAATTGTTGTAATAATTATGGTATATTTTTAAACAAAACCAAATTCAAAATCTTCTATGTGGCTGCAAGGCAACTTGTATATATATTGTATACGATTGTATACGATTGTATATTAATGTAATAGAAAATACTTTTTCTACGACTGGTTTAGAATGTAGGCAAATACGCGCATTTTTTAAACATGGAATTAATTCATTCTAGTTCTAGATACATTATGACTATTATACTATGGTATAATACCATATTAAGTAAATGAGCACATCTGGTGCAGGGCCGTAGCTATGGGGGGGGGGAATCCATAAAATATACAACTTTTGTTTTGGATAAATGAAATACAGTATAAGCTCCATAATGTGAACAATGCATGGGAACGTTCAAGTATTACGTAACACTCTTAGGGGGTGTGGTGGTCATTTCGGAGTGTTACGCCCATGTTAATGGTATAGGAAAATAGCGTTACAAAATGATCAAAATTTGCGTTACGTAATACTTGAACGTTCCCTATGTGAACTATTCGGTTTATTTGTGAACACAGAATATTTTCTATTTACTTCTCTGTAATGTGAACATCAAAAACTGTCGTTAACGTGAGTTTACATTATCGAGCTTATACTGTATAAAACTTTTCAAGATGATAAAATAGGTATACAACTTTTCAAGACCTCCGACCCCCCTAAACCCCCAAATTGGGGAAAATTTATTAAACACACTTTTAGAATAGCTAGAAACTTGAAATTTTATATGTACATGGAGTATGCCCCCAAGAGTCCAGAATAGCTAGAAACTTGAAATTTGGTTTGTATATGGAATATCTCACCAAAACTCCAGGAAAAATTCGATACTTGGACTACGAACTCTAAATTACAAAAGTAAAACTGAACAAAAAAAAAGACTCCCCCTTTATTACAGGGAAATTATTAAACAAGGCAAGTAAAGAGACAACTAATTTTAGTTTTTAAATAATCCCTGTGAAGAACGGGTTTTAAGGCTTGGAGGTTCTTCACTTAAAGTAAAGTAAAGGACGCCTTGCTTGTATAAAACAAAATAGAAATGGGCCCTCTATTGATGATTATTTAAACCATGTTATCTGTCAGAACAATCCAACGAAAACTTCAATTTTTGTACTATAATTTGTAAATAGGTAGAAAAATTAAATAAAAATCTTTAAGTATTTATTTAATAAAATTATAAAATAATTTAAGTGTTTATTTAAAAATATGTGTTTTGTTGCATTTACAATGCCCAGTGATAAGAAACATTATATTCTAAAGTCTATAACACATATCGAATAGTCTTTTCGTGCTCGCCTGGAGGCTTGTATGCCAAATATTCCGCTCGCGCAGAATATTGTCTATTTCATATAGTTAAAAATACAAGGTGTTTGCGGTCTTTTGGCGGAAAATAAAAGGGATGATTCTATATCACAAAACATGAAAAACCAACTAAGGAACATATGTCCGAAAATAAGTTTTAATGCTGCACCGAAACACCTAAATTTAATATTAAAGGAGTAATAGTCTTTTAAAAGGGAACTTTTTTGGTGGCACATTTTGTCCGTCTAGACACGCCTCTGGGTAGATTAAAAAAAATAAATGAACTAATTACCCTTATTAATACTACAATACATGCAAAACCTCGTCGGTTTAGCACAAAGGGTAACAGAGTTATTAATTAAAAACCTAATTTTTAGTACAATTTTAAAGCGGCGTAACGCGTCGTAACTCTCTTAGAGTTCGTTTCCGAAACTATGTTCCTCTGCTGGTTTTTCATGTTTTAGGATGTAGAATCATCTCCTTTATTCTCTGTCAAAAAAACTGAAAAACGAGAATTAAAGTTTATGTGAAATTTTGTGCCAAATCGCTGGCTAAGGGAACGCGTCTAAAAACATTTACTTCTCCGCTGTACCAAAATAATAGTCGATATTTTGAGAATTTTTTAAGTAGAGAGAGACCCTCATATTTTGACAGTTTTGTGACAGAACAGAATATCGGGGTCTCTAGTTTTTAGTAATTTTAAGTCGGATGCGCACTATTATCCGTGTCTGAATAAGACTGCAGTGACTCATACCTAAAACGTATTATGCTGCTCTCGTATAAGGGATTCACCTCTGACGGAGTTACGCGAACCTCATCCGAATTGGCATAATCCTCGCTTTTTAGCACACTTTCGCAAATGAGTCACTACAGTATACTGCCGTCCTATGAAAGACCCGCGTATCTCCATTTGTAGAATACCAGCATTTTCAAAATATTACACCGAGTTGACGTGAAAACGTTGCTATGCGTCAAATGGAGATACGCGGGTCTTTCATAGCACGGCAGTATAATTCAGACACGGATAATAGGGTGGTCCAAAAAAAATATTTACCTAATCTTTTCTATGTGTCGTGGTTAGAACGCCCTTAGCGTAAAAATTTATAGAGACAACCCTAAAGGGTACTTTTACATCCAAACCCTAAAACCACGAAATATTAATAAAATTAGTACAAAACCTATCTAGTGTTTGTAATTTTATAAAATTTAAAAGCTTTGATATCTATATTTTTTCTTTTTGAGTATCAAAATAAGAATGTAAAATATTAGCCTGATCAAAACTTTCTAACCCATGCCAACAAGGCCCCGAAATTACCCCAAAATTCCAAAAAAGTGCATTTTTTATTAATTTGTGCTTCTAAAGGCGGCTTTTCACGGAGCAATTTATAAGCAAGTTTGGTGCTATGCAAGTTTGCTGCCAGATGTAGCATGATGACAGCTGCACATTCATTTGCCTTTTCACGGAACAAGTTGTACGCAAGTTTGACGCTTTATATTGCAAGTTAAACAGTGCTCTCAACCAGACAATTTTGACGTGTATCTGCGTTTGTTGACAAAAACATAACCTAGCAATTGCTTTTTTAATGAAGTTTTTTAGTTAGACAGACCGACCTATTATTAAAAATGTGTAAATTTACATGCTAAATCAGAGGTAATATGTTGCCAAACAGGTGCACGTAAAATTTACGAGATTTAACATGTAATTTTACAATTTTTTAGGAATATTACATGTACATGTACGTAATGTTCCTAAAAAACTGTAAAATTACAAGTTAAATCTCGTAAATTTTACGTGCACCTGTTTGGCAACATATTACCTCTGATTTAGAATGTAAATTTACACATTCTTTTTTTACAGTGTAGCACAAATTAAAAGAAAATGCACTTTTTCGGAATTAAGGGGCAATTTCGGGGCCTTGTGGGCACATGTTAAAAACTCCTGATCAGGCTAAGATTTTGTAGGCTTATTTTTATACTCAAAAAGAAAAAATAAACATATCAAGGCTTTTAAATTTTATAAAATTACAAATACCAGGGCTGATTTTATAGGAATTTTTTTTATATTTTCATGGTTTTTAAGGACCTAAAATACTACTTAGGGTTGTCTATATAAATTTTTACTCTAATGGAGTTTAACTACGACAAATAGAAAAGATTAAGCAAATATTTTTTTTTTGGACCACCCTAATGCGCACTGGTCCCCTTACTTTGTTAACATGTTATAGATAAAATTTTACCCCTACATTAAGAAGCTCTACCTACCTAGTGTAACTCCAGTTAGGGCCACCACGATCAGGATCAGAGGCCACTCGTCCCCGCGGTGGGGCCCCGAGGCAACTTTGGACCCGTCACCCAATGAGATGTCTCCACCGCCTTCTTTTGGAGTTGCAGATGGTGACACGGAAGCTGGCACTGAAAAAAAAATAAATGCTAGGGGAAATATTGACATTCCGGGCATTTTTTTTTGAAAGTGTTGTTTATGCATTTTTTTTTTAAATAATTTCCTTCCTGTATTATATAAATATATTTCTATTTATTTTTTGTTAAAAGTAAAATCATTAACAGAGTTGTACTGTCCCGGCAGGCAACTGGGCAACTGGGCAAGTACCCTATTTTATTGGAAACAGTAAAGTATCTCAAAAAGTAAACATTTTAAAGAAAAATGTATCAAACAGGGGGAAAATTTTTGAAATACATTTTTTTTTTATTTTAAAGTCTTCTCCTTGAAAATGATTTTGAAATAAAATTATTTTGTCTAAAACAGTTTTCTCTAAAATTCTTATTTTTTGTGATATTTCACTGTTTCAACTCACTCCTAACTCCTTTTGAGTGTTCAAAATTATGTTCAAAATTTCAAAATGATCAAACGATTGATTCTATTAGGTGCCGAAAGTCCGCCAAAGTTGCCCCTAAAACACTAAATTTGACAGATTTCCACCAGAAATGTGAGAAACCTTAAAAAAGCACTTCAAAAATATGCCAATCTGGACTTAACTTAATTTTTATTTAGTGTATATTAATAATATAAATTAATTAACAAAAACAAAACGAGCTAAGCCCTAAATAAGAGCACCCAAAAAATTGGTGCTTAGCTCATTTTGTTTTTGAAATACTATTTTATATTGTTAATGTGCATTAAATAAAATTAAGTTAAGTCCAGATTGACATATTTATTAAATGCTTTTTTAGCGTTTCTCACATTTATGGTCGAAATTCGTTAAATTTAGGGTTTTAGGGGAAACTTTGGCGGATTTTCGGCACCTGATGGAATCTTTTGATCATTTTGAAATTTGGCACATAATTTTGTATACTCAAAAAAGGAAAATTCAGATTTCAAGGCTTTTAATTTTTACACATTTTGAAATTTGGCACATAATTTTGTATAAAAAAAGGAAAATTCAGATTTCAAGGCTTTTAATTTTTACACATTTTGAAATTTGGCACATAATTTTGTATAAAAAAAGGAAAATTCAGATTTCAAGGCTTTTAATTTTTACACATTTAGAAATTTGGCACATAATTTTGTATACTCAAAAAAGGAAAATTCAGATTTCAAGGCTTTTAATTTTTACACTTACAAATAGGACAGTCCATTTACAACGTTTTTTACGATTTTAGCGTAATTTAACGATTTTAGGGGTCCAATTGGGACCCTTAGAGAAGTTTTATCACCTAATATTTTGAGGATCTTCTAGATACACCAGAATAAAAAGTTTAAAATAAAAAAAACAAGGTGCACGATAATATTCTATGCATTCAAGAAATCGGCGTTATTTTTTTCATCACTTTCTCAGTAAGTCCGGCACTGCTTGGCGGCCAGTCCGACACTGAATGATTCATTCTCAGTATTATACAATCCTGCAAATTTACGCTAATATAATAAAATACCCGATTACTCGGCATTTCCTAAAATAAAGGCAGACTTATCAACTTAATAGCCACGGCTAGACTGCCTGGTTAAAAAACCGCAAAGCATAGATAAGCTGCACTGAATGTCACCTTCAACGTTTTACAAATAATAGAATTAATTGATATACAAAGTACTTACTCAGAAAATATTTCCTATCCGTGACATATTAATAGTATATTACATAACTAGTGTGGAAAGTGACATTTTTCACGCGGGTGGGAAGGTTTACGAACTCAGGCGAGTGAGGAAACCTCACAAATATAAGAAATACACTTTCCAACGAGTTATGTACACTATTTTTCCTACGATCCCAAAAAAATATAAAGTTTCTTAATTTAATATTTTCTAATTTTTATTATTTATTTAAAGAGTTTTTGAGAAAAGCAAAGCACAAAATAGCATACAAATTTATATATAGGTTTGTTCGTTGGGACTGCACCTTCTTGCACTGACGTACACTTTTCATCCAACCATATAAGTACTGAATTTGTTCCTTAATTTTTAAACAGGAACCAACATACCTACCTTATGTATGTCAAACAGAAAATATGATTTTTATTTACCTTTAGTTTTTTTGGTTTTATATTTATTACAATATATTATTAGCTGTTTAATGGGTTGCTTACAAGCGTAAATCAAGGCAAGCTTGACAGTTTGCTAATTCAGTTAGATTTCTGTGGATATGCTGCAATATAAGACAATGGAGCTCTGTACAACTAGAATTATGAAACAAAAGACGTCTACCCTATATCTATCTCATTTGTGCTACACTTTCCAGCCAACCAAATAAATACTGTATTTGTTTTTCATACAACAAATACAGTATTTATTTGGTTGGCCGGAAAGTGTAGCACTGAGCGGTACGAACGAACATAGCTAATGTGAATCTGTAGAATAAGATAATTCTACTAAAATTTAGATGGCGCCAGTAATTTGGATCTCCACACAACATGTATTAATACTGTAACATTTGGTAAATTATATCACAGTTATAGTTTGGTATACTTTAAGTTGTAGTTGTTGTGATATTGATCTAGTTTAAAGTATGTTACAGTATTTAGTAAAATAACAATCGGTAAATAATACCAAATTTGTGATTAGTAATAATACAGAGAAAAGTAAAAAAAGGATCGATTATTTTATCAGTGTGTAATTGTGTGTGGTTGCAATTTTTATATTATTACTAATCAAAATTTTGGTATTATTTACAACTTAACAACAACTCAAAGTATACCATACTGTAAGTATGATATGCTTTACCAAATGTTAGAGTAATTTTTACTATAACATGCTAGTATTAAGAAACACATGTTGCGTGGGGATTCAAATGTACCAGCACGGTCTCTATGTTAGTATGACAACATTTTGTATACAATACACACATTGCAGTATTTAATATCACAAGTAAAGTATTAAATACCGATGGTGGCGATATAAATAACAAATATGTATTTACAAATAAACTTTAGTATTAAAATTACAATGACATTTTCTGAGTGTAGAGAAAAAAGTCTTCACTCTAACTAACACTCGGACTGAGAGTATAATGGCCTACAGGGCAAGTCAAGATGGCTACATATCTTGAAAAAAAGGTTTTTAGAAATGCCAAAAATCTTTTCCAGTGGTAAATTTCCACTGAATGTGCACAATTTTGCACATGTGCCACATGTGGCCTAATTTTGAAAAATTTGGTATTAAAAAATCGATCTTACAACTTTTGTCAGTATCGGATATTGATATCTTTCCCTAATAGGGTAGTATCTAGAAAAAAAAATCAAAATTAGAAAAAAAGTTTTAAAATAAAAAATTATATGGTCAAAAATAAAGCCATTAACCTTAAACTGATGTATCTCGTTTCCATTAAAAAACAACCTTCCTTCCTAGAGAAGCAGGGCCCTGCCTTTATTGTGCACCCTAAAAATATCAAAATGTCATTTTGGTTATGTTATTTGCGTTGCCCAAATTTTAAGTTGATATCTTAAGCTGCTTAAGTTAAGCATATCATAATAGGGTAGTGGACTTTAGACGTACAGTGGTGGCATTTAATATCTGGACAAACAATTTTTTATAGATTATAGTTGGTCTTGTGTCATCTTTTAGAAAACGTCAAAATATGTCAAATGTTTGTTTATTTTTTGCTATCATACAAATAGTTTCTAAAAAAAGTGTTTTTTATCTTATTTTAATTTACAATGTGTTTGCCTATTGTAAAAATTTAACGAGAAAAAATGCTGAGTCATTCTTAGTACTAGGAGATATTGATGAGGTTCAATTTTAGTGGAACAACCGTCCATGAAATAGTTCAATTTCTGTAGAAATGTTGTATTGAGAAAACATTAGGTTTTAATATTATGCCAAAAAAGTGTAATCGGATGGTAAAGCTATTTTTAATTATTTGAGAAAAAACAAGGTGCAGTTACCGTATACTAGCAAAAATTTTCCGCTACTTTAGGGCGGCTCAACTAAATAAACCCTGCAAATAAAGTTCATTTTCAATAGAAAATTTATAAAACCTTGTGAGTTTTTGGCTGTACTAAAGAGTAAAGTTATTTTTTAATGGATATTAAACAAATTTTGATCCAAAGAATATCTATTTTATTATTATTGTTATATAATTACAATATTTATGTAAAATATAATGAATATTTATTTATTTAAACATGAATTTATTAATGTACATAATATGTTTTTACAAGAAACTTAAACTAAATTATTTAGTTATGTCAAAATGAATTAACCTAGTATTTAATTTTTAAAATAATCCCATGTTAATCCATGAAAAATGTATAAAAATGACACGAATTTTTTTGAGGTTGTCCCGATTTAATGCCGCCACTGTACAGTGAAAATGAAACCGTGGTTGCATTTTCGCCACTGGAATTATTTCACGAAAATACTAAGACCACCGATAGTAATCATCTCGGTAATCACTGGTTTAACCAGACTGGTTATATTACCCCTGAAAATAACTGTATATTAGAAGTGATACCAATATAACTTAAATTAAGTCGAAAAATCTTATTCAAGTGTAAATTATCCAGATTTATTTGATTTGAATATAAAGCGATAAATTTACATTAAATAAAGTAGAATCCAGTAGGAAAAAAGGAGCAAAAAACATTTTTGTACGTTCAAGAGAAGATTTGTTCGTATGTCGATATTGAGAGAAATAATCAAGCAATGAAAACCGAACTACCCTGATGAAGTTACAAAAAACGAACGAAACGTAGGAAATCGTACATTTAACATCATTTTATAATAACAATTGCTTTATTTTGGAAAGATCATTAAAATGTTGACCTTCAGTATGCAAATCAGTACTGAAAGTACATAGGGTGTATAGACCTGTTAACGGCCACGACCTCTTCTCGGTCAATTCGCTTTAATTTTGTTTTTAAACCATCAAATCGTCTGGTGGAGCTGCCATTTCTTGTAACTATACGGGTAAAAATAGCCAAATGGATATATTAGTTGTCCGAGAACCGGACAGTTCAACATACTGGTCTTAGAATAGTATATTCTATAACTAGTATGGAATAGACAATATTCCGCGCGAGCGGAAAGTGTCATATGAGCCGGCAGGCGAGTATGACGGTCCCGCTAGCGCGGAATGACTATTCCATACGTGTTGTATACTTTTTCTTCGACTGCAAATATGAAACCCTGTATGGCTTTAAACTGCGGACAAGGTTAAAAACAATGTTTTCTGTGACTCGACATTGTAAATGTAACAAAACACATATTTTTTAATAAAGCAGTTAATGTTATTTAATAATTTTATTAAATCAGTACTTAAAAAAGATTTTTATTTAATTTTAGCACATATTTACAAATTATAATGAAAAAATTGAAGGTTATGTCAGATTGTTGTGACAGATATCAGGTTTAAATATTTAACAATATATGGAGCAGTTTTAATTTTTTGAATTAAATTGATAAAAAACTGGTAAAATATTAAGAAAAACTAATAAACTTTATGTAGTTTTAACGCAAAACTTTAAATTGCATTAAATTATTCAATATTTCATGGTAAAATATATATATATTTTTGATAATTTTGCTACAGTTTTCTTTACTTTTATAAACAAGAGATGTCACTACATGTGCTCATTCTAACACTTGATACGGAATATTCATACCGTATCTAGAGCTAGAATAGATTAATTTTGTGTTAAAAAAGTGTGTGTATTTGCTTACATTCTAAAGCAGTCGTAGAAAAAATAATTATTTGTGTGCCATAGAGATCATTTTCGCTGGAAGAGTTTAGTTTGCGAGACAAAGTACGAGGCTCATAAAAAGGTAAAACCAACAAAAAACTAGTTTCAGCCATGGCACACAGAATATTATGAAAAACAAATCACTAAAAATAACATTTGTTTTTGAGATTATAATATCTGTCAAGTTAAACAAAATATCTCAAAAACGAATTATCCGATTTAAAATTTTCTGGAGAAATCAGATTCCATGAGAGGATGATTACTATTGTTTTCGAAATATTGCCGCCAAAAAAAAAATATGGGTGGTTAAACATTAAAAAAAAAAACAAAAAAAAACGAAAAAAGCTGGAGGTAGCCGGTTTGACGTAATTATTTCTCGAAAAATTACTCTTATTACAAGGATCAACCCTTTTAACCCTTTAGGTGTCTTTGGGATACTATCTTCCCACCGACTTTATATTTCTTCCAAAGCTGTGCCCAGCAATGAAATCTATTCCCTTAATTATTTTAAATTGTTAGCATACTGCTGACATGTGTTAAGGACTCTGGGACATACGCATGCCACTAATTCGGTAATAGGTGGTAAGATATTATCCCAGTGGTCCACAAAAAACACTAACTTTATGTACCTAAGCCATAACATGAAAAAAAGTAGTTTTTTTTAATTCAATGAAAAAGTTTAAAATATAATTATGTCAGTACTAAGATATATACATATACATGTATATTTACTTTATAAACTTAGCGTAATAAAATGTAGTTTATTTCATATTTAACTTAGTAACAGCAAGAAATGCCAAAAAAGTTATTGAACAGCATATTTAATAAAATAAAAGCTGTTTTGTTCTAAAAATACCCATTTTTAAAATTAGCCTAACACAACGCCCTACCTCTTGCCCCCTAGGGTTAAAATACGCAGTGACTGCTACCCCGTTGCACTGAACCATAGTTAACTAACTCGCGCTCCGTGCGCACGGAACATAGGTATGTGGCTCTATCTCCCTGCGGGATATGGGACTCCTGCACCTTACGCATGGAGTTGTGACGTAAATGCGATAGGAGCGTGAGATCTGCACAAGGTTTATGCTGAACTGCGCATGCGTCGTAGAGGGTTGACCGTTTTTCAATATATTATTTTTAATAAAAAACAATTTTTTACGAAAAAAAAACACCAGGCGCAAAACCAACGTTAACGTAAACCAACACCCGCCATTAAAAAAAATACCAAACACCAAAAAACCAAAACAAACTTGCAGATCTCACGATATAGGCGCTCCCAATGCATCGCTAGAGAGTTTTTAATAATTTCTTAACGTATAATACTATTCTGGCCTAAGGCGCCGCGAATAGTATGATGAATGATGAATGTAGGAGTAGGTTCTTCCAAGATTTTCTAATCGCTTTTCCACGACTCTTAAAACGCTTTTTACCTTTTGAACATGCATACTTAATAAAATAATACTTAAGATCTTGATTGCCTTTTGAAACTCTAGGATAATTTGTTAGCTCTTTAAATAATTTGTAGAGTAATGAATTTTGTTGTTTCATATTCCTTTATTTTCTCTTTCAATTCTTCAACGTCGCAAATAACGCACCTTTCTTCATTTTATTCACTTAAAACATGAACTAACCTAATCTATATGAAAGTAACAAGCCGCGTACTGAGCGCGAGCCACATACCTATCGTTCCGTGTGCAAGAAGCGTCCGTGCGTCCAAACAAAAAATAATATCAAAATTTTTTTTCGCACACTTCGCCATGGCTAGTTCTAAGCAAAGTGCTGTGATCACTAAGAGCACAAACAAAAAGGAAGCGCTAATATCACAAGGTATTGGACGTATGTATATCTCTCAGTATACATAGATACAAGTCCTGAAATATAAGAATTTTCAAATATTAAGTATGTATCTTCCAGGATACAAAAACCGTTTAAGGGTTAAATAATTTTTTTCACTACTATAGAATAGCTATAGCTATAGCTATAGCTTTAGAACGTACCATTATTTATCATGTTTTTAATTCGTGAAATTAAATTTCAGCACACAGGTAAATAATTACTTTTTCTCTTCTAGAAGGAGATAATTTAAAATTATCTCCTAAAATTATTAATTTTATAAACAACTGATAACCGTCACTTGATTTTCCTCGAATTGCAAAAACATGACATTGCTTATAATTTTTATTCAGCAAAATTCAACAATGTTTTGCCATTCGATGAAAAATTAACATGGCAAACATTATTTATTAAATAAATACTTAACCATATGGTTCCACACACTTTAAAAATATAAAAACTCTAGTACTGTAAACTTTTGGTTAATAAATTAGTTTACTTAATTGTTCTCGAAAATGGCGATTTTAAAGGCTACTGTTTTTTCGTGGTTAATCTTCTTCTTCTTTACATCAATGGCCTTTTCATAGAATTTGGCCAGCTCAATATAAATTTGTATTTATATTATTCTAGAAGAATGGGTCACTTGGTGAAGTGGTCTTGATAATTCCATACCCAGTCTTCTTTTTCTTCTTCCAAATCAAAATTTATCAGCATTATAAATGATTAATAAACATAAAATTTACTTCTTACTCCAATATTATCTTTACATGTTCGTCATTTTACTGCACATCATCCATACAATCAATATAAAATATATAAAATCGAATCCAGGGCATATCCAAGATAGCAAATAAATAAATAAACATACTAAAACACTTGATGCTAAAAATTAAACGCGATTAACGAATTACCTAATTCTTTCCAAAAGTACATGTTGCTCGTTTCACGGGTGAAAAGCAACTGATTCGTGGTTAATTACAATTATAAGCGTTTATTTAACTTGCAATGTTTGTTTGTTTAGGGCGAATCTGCCAAAGGCTTTTTTGACCACTTAGAATATAGTTAGAAAGCTAAAATTTGGTACACGTGCCTAACTCGGCTAACAATATAATTTTATATAAAACTCACCCCCCAACTCTCCCCACCCCTAAAATTTAAAAAATCCATTTTTTACCCACACAAGATAATTTAAAACTAAAATTAGGTTACATACTCATTTAGTGATGATAAAATTTTACAATAAATTTTACATCCCCCCTCGTCTCCGCATCACCCCCCATACGCGTATAAGGCTATTTTACCCACTGAGAATATACTTAGAAAGCTAAAATTTAGTACACATGCTTAACTCGGTTAACAAAACTTATATGAAATTGCCCCGCCATTCCCCCACCCCTAAAATTAAAAAAAATCCATTTTTTACCCACATGATATAATTTAAAATTAAAATTAGGTTACATACTCATCCAGTGATGAGTAAAATTTTAAAATAAATTTTACATCCCCCCTTATCTCCCATACGCGTATAAGGCTTAGTTTACCCCCTTTCTGTTTCACCCACTTATAATAAACGTAGAGCTGAAATTCGGTACACAAGCTTATCTCTGATGACAATACAATTTTATATAAAATTTACCCCCAACCTCCCCACCCCTAAAATTAAAAAAAAAATCCACATCTTTTTAGATGTGAGAGCTTTTTTTTAGTCCTCAAAATTTCTGTCAATCATAAACAAATATACATGTAAGGATTACCATGCATTGAATAATACACAGGGCCGGCATTTCGGTGGCCTGAAGCAAGTTTGTATCCTACAAAACTTTGAAAGCTAAAAAAAAAACAAAAAAATAAATAAATAGAAAAATAAATTTTTTAAGAACAAGCACAAGCACTTAAATAAGTGCTCTAAAAAGAAGAAAATAAACCTTTAAGTAAATCAAACCCATCATTTTGTTACATTATACAATTTTATACGATATAAAAGCTTGTCGCCAGAATATATCTTGATACAAGTAAGTAGAAATTTATGCATTTTTTATAAAAGAAATTTACACAGGAAAAGTCCAGCGACAAGCTTTTATATCATATAAAATTGTATAATGTAACAAAATGATGGGTTTGATTTACTTAAAAGTTTATTTTCTTTTTTTTAGAGCACTTATATAAAAGCTTGTTCTTAAAAATGTTTTTTTACTATTAATTTATTAAGATACACCAAACATTTTACTGTTTTATTGATATAAAAATATTTAACACGTTCGCTACCAAGCGGCCACAACAATTTTTCAAATAGACCTTTGTCTTATATACAAGTTGACGATCTTGCTGTATTAAATGTGATACAGCATTTTAAAGCTTATAAAATTGCCGACGTTTTTTTAATTGTTTTCGGAGCAATTTTGGGGGTTAAAAAAATGGGAATTTTGTCAAAAATTCTTGGTAGCGAAGGTGCTAAATAATGAGAATAAATGTGCTAGAAGTGAAAAAAACAATACATAAATCACGGTACAGAAGACTATTATAGCCTCGCACTCTTATGTCCCTCGATGCTGCGCATCTCGGGATATTATACGCCCGGCTATAAAAAAACCTTCTCTACCTCAGTACGTGAAATTCATAGGAATGTTAAAAACGGTTTTTTTTTAATAAGTTGTTTTAAAACGTTTTTTTTTTGTTTTTTATTCCCTTTTTTCTGTTTTTTTTTTTTTATTTTTCGTACCCAATTCTCAACAAAAAAATGTTTTTATTTAATAAACTGTCTTTTAGTTGTTAAATTAGTACAATTCGTATATATATATATATATATATATATATATATATATATTTTTTTTTTATTATTTATAACTTTAATTTGTTTCGACTCAGATAAAAGTCGCAAATAACTCAGGTTAGGATCTGATCGTTAATTTATTGCGTTCAACGTTTTGTGAATATTTTATGATTTTTTTCTGATAGTTAATAAACTGCCAGGACTTGGATCTGGTTATCCATTCGGGTCTATTCACGTGCGTAAACAATATTGCTATTTTGGCCCATATTGTCATTGGCAATACTGGCCAAAATCGCATGCGATATTTGCCAATATTGCCAAAATAGCAATATTGTTAACGTACGTGAATAGACCATTGTTTGTACATTTGTATATATATTTAAATAAAAAAGAAATGTATTTAAATAAAAAACAAAAAAAAAACAGAGGTCGTTGTTTTAAAACAAAAAAAAAACTTGTTTAAAACAAAAAAAAACAAAACCCAGAAATTCACGAATGTGAACTCTTCTCTCTAGAAGAGGCATTTTATTTGTAAAAACTGAAAAAAACGTAGCCAACATATACATTTGTCTGTCTTACTCGCACAGCTTTGTTCTAACAGAGACAACAATAACAGCTACTGGTAATTGTTATTGTTTAGACCTGAATATAACTACTATTTGTTTACAAACAAACCGAGATGTTGGCGATACTTTATTTTAACGGTATGCATATTCTAGAGAGAAGAGTTCTTAGTTCGTTGATGTTAATTGGGTAAGATGAGCATATAATGGAATGTGTAGCATTAAATATCTTCACGGCTTGTTTAATCTCTGCAAACGACGTCTTCTTGCGGACGTGCTCAGCAATGGTGAGACATGGCGCGACAGACGGCCCAGACGATATGACCCAGACCAGACCATGTAGCTTGTTTGCTTCCCATTTTACTTTACCTTTTCGGTGACATACTTTTTCTTTGCTTTTTATTTGTTCAGTACGTTCCATAAAATTAAGAAATAATGCTTCAATCACAGCAGTACGGTACAGAATTATAGTTCATCGATTTTATTCACTCATGATCACTCATCATTGATCAGTAGTCGGCGAATTTCCAGTACTCGCATAGGCGCCGCGTCGACTCTAGCGTTGAGGCAAGGTTTTAAATATTTAGATTTTTATTTCTTTTTATTTTTATTTGTTTTTAATGATTCCATTTTAACGAGTAATGTGGTAAAAAAAGTTATCGACAAATAAAAATTAAAAACTTTCGTATTCTTAAAAGATAAAAATCGAATGTATATATACACGGTGTATTTGAAATAGCGTCGGAAATTTTAACAAATGATTCTCCATCATAAAATATGATAAAAAGTTCCTATAAACATATGTCTAAAAATGCGTCATAAGGGAGCTACGCCCCTTTGAAAGTGGCTAAAAAATCGGTTTTTATTTAATAACTCAGGAACCCTTTGAGATATATCAACGAGGTTTTGCACGTCAACTAATCCTACCAAGGCCCGTTTTTATGTGTTATTTTCATGTACTTATTTCAACCAGGGGTGTGCGAAACGGGGGGGGGGGCTTATTAGTTTTTTGTCCCAAACTTTTTTCTGTGTAACTTTTTTGCAATTTTATTTCTGAAATATGATTCCTCAGGTCAAAATACATAAAAAAAGGTACTCTTGTTGTAATACTGTAGGATTAACCGTTTTCGAGAAAAATTAATTTGAAGGTGAAATTCCACGGTTCGAGGACGAAAAATTAAATACTAAAATTTTGAAAACCACAATTTTAATGATGCATGGCGAATGTACATTAAAAACTAAGAAAAAAACCTCATATACAGGTACTTCCAAAAATCAATCCTAATGGAGCTATGGTCTCCTAAATATGCACCATTTTTAAAGGGCTATGGTAGCTTTAAAAGCGTTTTTTCGACCTACATGTATGGAAACTTTTTTTCTTAGTTTGTGATGTAGAATAACATTGAATCATTAAAATTTTGGTTTTCGACATTTTAGTATTTAATTTTTCGTCCTCGAACCGTGAAATTTCACCTTCAAATGAACTTTTCTCGAAAACGGTTAATCCTACAGTATTACAAAAAGAGTACCTTTTTTATGTATTTTGACCTGAGGAATCATATTTCAAAAATAAAATTGCAAAAAAGTTACACAGAAAAAAGTTTGGGACAAAAAACTGATAAGGCCCCCCCATTTCGCACACCCCTGGTTAAATAAGTACGTGAAAATGACATGCAAAGATAGGCCTTATTAGGATTAATTTACTTGCAAAACCTCGTTAACATATCTCAAAGGGTTCCTGAGTTATTAAATAAAAACCGATTTTTTTAGCCAATTTTAAAGGGGCGTAGCTCCTTTATGACGCATTTTTAGACATATGTTTATAGGAACTTTTTGTCATATTTTATCATGTAGAATCACGTGTTAAAATTTCCTACGCTATTTCAAATACACCCTGTATACGTATATGTATAGTTAATATTGTTCTAGGTAAACAACAAATTAGTCATCAAATGTTTCGATTTATAAAAATTTCCCTCATAATTCGGCAAAATTATTCCGTAAGCCTATGTTTCTGTGTGTATTTTCAACGTTGATGAGTCATAACTGAGTTTACGCCGAATACTGTTCATGATTCAGAAAAAAAAAATAAAAAACAGATAAATAAAATAATCACAAAAAACATACTTAATGTTTTAAAATGTTTTTTTCGAATTCTAATAATATTTCAAAAAATCGTCTGCCTAACATTTTTTATGAGCAAGAAAGTCAAAAACGAAATGTTTGATTCATATGATTTTTTTAGGAATGAAGTTTTATCGTTTAAACAAAATCCTTAAAAATAAACTTATAGGTGGTGCAAAGCATGAACATAGACTATGATCTGTTTCATCAAGCAAGATAGTAAATTAAAAATCGCATAGTGAATATTTTCAAAACAGATTCGAATATTGGATGCACGAATATACTGAGTAGTTTATTTTAAAAAACATAACTATATTCTATACACAAACGTACTATTCAAACCTGTTTTAATAGCTATTTTCCTAACAAGTGCGGAAAAGCCTCTTTACGCATGCGTTAGGAACAATACTTTTCCTAAGAGCAGGGTTAAAATAAAATATGCTTTTATATTTTATCAAATAAATCGAAATTAATCTTATTTTTATAAATTTTTCAGTAAAAAATTTAAACATTTTTCTAATATTATGAATAAATATAACAAGAATAACACTACGCAATTAAGAAATTAAATAATACTTATGGGTGCGGAAAAGGCTTTCTTTCCACACCCGTATGCTTGTGGAAAGAGTGATCTTTCCGCACGCTCGTTGGAAAAAATATTTTCCTACGATCCTCTATGAAAATGACATTTAGCACACTATTTTGTTCTTTAGAAAATGCCTCATATCGCACTTGTTTGATATTTTTATATCACACTCGTGTGATATTTATGTATGGAGGTTTGCCTAATTTTATTTAGATATTTATCTCGTACGAATTTGATTCTCCTTGTTTTATAAACCATTTTCTACCTTTCACCACAGCCTTTTATATATTTTAAGTGTTTTAATCCAAATATTTCTGTTTTTCATGTCAAAAATAGAAACTATAGTTATAACGTTACTATTTTGACCATTACTGTCTTGTCTAGACAGTCTGGATGTTATAAAAATTACTTAATTTTTTATTTAGTTACCTTACATTACATAAAAAACATCAAATTACACAGTATTTTGGAGAGCGATATACACTATACGTAGCGAAGACAATTTTGCGAAAAAGTGATTATTAAAAAAATTCCAACATAATTTTACTAAAGTAAAAATATTAAAGCAAAAAAATTAAATAAAAATATTTAATTTAATTTAGATACTAAAAGGGACCAAAAAAGCACATGTGCTTGATATTTTTTCATATGCCAATAATAAATTACCTACTAAATATGGAAAGCACGACATACAGGGTGATCAATAATTGACATGCCAAAATTTAAGAGACGATTCTGCATCCAAAAATATCAAAAAAAGTTCCAATAAAGGTTGGTCCGCAAATGAGCTCTAAGGGTGCTACGGCACTTTAAAATTGTAATAAAAATAAGGATTTTAATTAATAACTCTGGTACGCTTTAAGTTAAAGCGACGAGCTTTTGCATGTATACTAGTATTAATAAGGGCAATAAGTTTATGTTAATTTATTTTTGTAAAAAGTACATTTTTGGATTTTTTGTAAAAAAATATGGATTCCTTGAGTAAAAATACATAAAAAATGTCATATAGTTTAACACTGTAGAAGCAACCGCTTTTAACAAAAATGCAATTAAGAGGAAGTAACATTTCGTGTCACCAACAACGTTACTTTTTAAAAGGCTATTACTCCTTTAATATTAAATTTAGGTGTTTTGGTGAAGAATACTTTTTTGCTCAGTTTTAAATGAAGAATTACCCTGTAGCATTAAAATTTTATTTATGTTTTTTTTGTTCCCCATTTAATATGTCATCTTCGAAGGGCCGTAGCTCCCTTAGAGCTTATTTTCGGACCAACCTTTATAGAAACTTTTTTTCATATTTTTGGATGTAGAATCACCTCTTAAATTTTGGGATGGCAGTTACTGATCACCCTGTATATTTATTCTTATAAGCACCTATGACTAGCTCGGCCAATATTTTTTTGCAGAAAAAAATTGGAAGTCATCGAGCTTTTTTACTCTTAAATTCGATTTCAGTGCCCAAAAATACGCGAGAAAAACATAGACTGGTTAAGTTGTGGGCTGAGTAATTAATAAAATTTTGATTCGATTGTATCTAAAAGTATCTACTTTTTCTATAACAAATTGTACGAAAAGGTTTACTTTTCGTACTAATGCGAAAAATAAAATAGCCGGCGTTGATTCGTCACGAGGGGTC
Source organism: Brachypterus glaber (assembly GCA_958510825.1). Classification (NCBI taxonomy): domain Eukaryota; kingdom Metazoa; phylum Arthropoda; class Insecta; order Coleoptera; family Kateretidae; genus Brachypterus; species Brachypterus glaber. The sequence goes on from OY294046.1 coordinate 15,576,617, forward strand.
TATTACTGGGAAATTTTTGTACACCTACTGCAGAAAATGCATGAAAAATGCACGTACTGCACGATATTTTCACGAAAAATGCACCTACTGCACGATATTTTTAATGCAGAATAATGCTTCTTGCAAACAAAAAAATATTTTATCCAATACATAGAAATAATAAGACAATTACCAGCTTTATTTTAAATAGATAAACTCAATAATAACCCCCGCGTGGCTTTTACTTTATTGAGTGGATAATTATTTATTTTACCCACTCAACTGTCACTTGTCAAATTATTTTCTTGTAAATGTCATTAAAATTTTTAATAAAAATATGAATTCCTAAGCTATTTATTGGATAAAACCTTGTATGGCACTCATGGGTAAACCAATATTGCCCACTTGAAAATTAACCTGCTTGGCTGACGCCTCGCAGGTTTGGACTTTTCTCATGGGCAATATCTTGCTTTACCCACTAGTACCATAAATAACTATTTTTACCCAACAAAATTTTTGATGACTAAAAAAAAGGTCCTCACCTCCATAAAGCTTTGTCCCTGACCATTTTTACCAAAACTAATGCATGCAATGTAAAATAATACAAAATAATGCAGATAAGGGAACGTTCAAGTATTACGTAACGCAAATTTTGATCATTTTGGACTTTGGACTTTGGACAGCCCTTAACAAAATTTTCACATCTAACTTAAAATGTTTAACCTAAAAATGTAGAATACAAGCGAATAAAAACAGTATTTTTTAGTTATTTTTTGTCCTTGTATCATAAATATGTATATGGTTGAAACATTGCTTTATGCATTTAATAAGCAATTAGTCTTAATAATGAAATCAAAACAATATCATGTTGGTAAAAATTAATACGTCTGCATATTTTTTACATTTATTATCATAGGCGTATTTAAGGGGTTTCTACTGTGCTGCAGCTAAAAAGCACCGTAGCTTTAACACATACACGGAAAGAAATTAGTGGGCTCTGCGCTATACATTATAAGATATTTGGTAACAGTGGCAAATTATAGTGATTTAAGCTATAGATTATAAGGGACACAATAACTAATAATGTTAAAAATAAATTGGAAACGATTATATATATATACTACAGACACGATTATATTTATTACAGGCACTATTATAAATTTACAGAAATTTTATTATATTATAAAAATTATTAGCACGGACAATAATTAAATCTATTTAAGCTATAAATGCCATACTATTTGTTATATTTTATTATTCACTAAACAATTAAAGTATTTCATATAAATTTTACACTGACTGCCATAATTGTAAGAGAAAGCCTTGTATTTATATAATAAGCGATTATAATTTGCTTGGTATGTGTGTTATAGCGCTCCTAGCTATAATTTTTTTTTCCGTGTACAGTATCGTGTTTTTAAAATCTATACTAGCAAAAACAACAGGTAAATGCATGGCTATGCGATTTATAAAAAATTGCCGCGGTACCATAGATGACAGCTAATAAAATAAAAAATAAACTGAAATCAACTTTTTAGATAGTATATTATACACCAAGTACGCGAAACTAGTTTTTAGCAAAATAGGTTTGCGTCGGGGTGCGTATACTGTTCTTCCTAACACCGAAACATGAAAAAAAAGCGAAAATAGCTAAGAAACTTTTTTAGTCACATGTTTTGTGGAGAAGAGAGAAATTGTTTATTTTGCGGACCTTCTTTGACCGTTTTGCAGGCTTTTGAGAAACTTGCCAGCCCGGGTTCAAAGTAAATTTTATAAAATTTAATTCTATTTTCAAAACTAAAGGTGTGCTCTCTAAAAGTTTTACATTTATTTAAAAAAGTAAAAAAATATATTTTGAGGTACAGGAAGTACCCAAATAGGTTTTCAGTTTGAGAACTATTTTTTTTTAGTATCCCACTTTTACTTTAGCCCCCCTAAAAATTGGTTACGCATACAGAATACCCCTTATAAAAAAATTTGTTACGCCTATGTTTACTATCATGGTATATTTTAGCCAGCCGTGACTTAACAAATGACAACGTCTGGCTTTGGTTCTCTGAAATTTACTTTTTGATCTCTTTTTTTTAATAATAACCTTTTAAAGTCCTATTGACTTGTAACTTTTTATTGTTTTTACCTTTACCTACCAACATATAAAATAAAAAATACTGCGTTAGTAAAACTTAAAAAAAAACGCATTTTTACCTTTAACTTTGTCTCCGTTTTATACGAAAAAAAAACTGTGTGTGTGTGGAGAATTTATGACCACGATAACTAGTGGGAATAGTAGGAATAGTTATTGTAAAATATACGATTTTTTTATTGTAAATAAATTATTGTACTTTATAAATTATTATAAATTTCAAATTTTTGTAAATAATTACAATTAATATTTCTAAATTTCATGAAAATACAAAAATAATCGTGTTTTTTACAACAGTAAAAAGTTATTTAATAATATTTTATTAACACGTTTGCTACCAGGGGTATATTTCAGTTTCGACCCCAAAGACCAAGCACAAACAATAACAAGCTGTGAAGATATGTAATGCTATGCATTCCATTATATTATATATTATTTACATTAAATGGTAAATTGCATTTTCCCAAATACTAAAAAAAAATCAGAAAAAAACTAGTTTTAAAATAAACCGACTGATTAACTAAAAAGTATAAAACAAGAATAATGAAAAATAAAATTATATAGTAACCGGAGTCAGAGGCCTCTTCTGTCTTCATATTATTAATACTTTTGTATATTTGAATTGAATTTGAAGATTTGTATCATTATTATGATATTTAGTATTGGCCTCCGACTGCGACGGTAACTATATAATTTTATTTTTCATTATTCTTGTTTTATTTATTTAGTTAATCAGTCTGGTGTTTTTTTGTTTTAATAAATTATTTATTTTACAGTTTTTTTTTATTAAATAAACCGTTTATAAACAGTTTTATTTTACGCTGATGAATACAGCTAATATAGTCGAAATATGTACAAATACAGCAATAACTATAATAACTATTATTCATGGGACCAAGACGCATCCCTCGATACCTTTTTTATACAAATTGAACGAGTTTTTTATTTTTGCTCTTTATAAATCCCTGATAATAGCAGCCCAAATATTCGAAACACGGACTTTTATATGACCCATGTCACCCGCGATATCAAGACAAATAGTTTGACACCTCAATTGTCAAATTCGGATTAGGCGTTTAGGTTGTAGGGCAAATTCCTTATTTTATGCTGATGATAAAACGAATAAGTCGAATATAGTCGAAACGTGGGCAAATACATCTATAACTATAATAACTACTTTTGTTAATTTATTTAAAATGCATCGTTTGATACCTCATTTATTGAAATCAGATGAGATTTTTATTTTTGTTTTTTATAAATCGATGATGATGACATGCCAAATAGGCGAAACATGGATTTTTATATACCCTATATCACCTGCGGCATGAAGAGTAATCGTTTGACACCTCAACTGTCAAATTCCGATTAGGCGTTTAGGCTGTAGAGAAAATTTCTTATTTTATGCTGATGATAAAACGAATAAATATTTATTTAAATTGAATATAGTCGAAACGTGAGCAAATACATCTATAACTATAATAACTAGTTTTATTCATGTTACTAAGACGCATCGTTTGATATCTCATTTATAAAAATAGGTTGAGTTTTTAATTTTTTCTCTTTATAAATCCCTGATGATGACAGGCCAAATAAGCAAAACATGGATTTTTATATAGCCCTTGTCACCCGCGGCATGAAGACGAATCGTCCAAACACATCACCCTCCTTTCTTTGTCAGTCAAAAAAATCAAAAACCATTAAAAAAAGTTTTTTTTTCTTTATTTTTTTTGCAAAAAGCGAAAAAAAAATGAGTTTTGTTGTTTTTTTATTTTTTCTATTTTTAAAAAAAGTCCAAACCCCCTACAAACTTTTTTGTTGTTGGGAGGATTACTTTCAAAATTGGTAGAATGTATCCTTATAATAAAAGTAATTTTTCCAAAAAAAGTAACGTTTTTCGGAATTTTCTTTCAGCTTTTTTTGATTTTTTTTAAGTTAACCCCCCATAAATTTTTTGTTTTTGGAGGGATCTTCCTCTTATAGAACTTGATTTTTTCAAGTGGATCGGATTATTCGTTCTTGAGTTATCCTGCACACAAAAACGTGATATCAGACGGACGGACGGACATTTCAAAAAAAAGTTGCTTATTTTTTCATAAAATAAATGTATATCCAAGAATTTGTTGTCTATTACGATTTTTGAATATTTTTGAAAATTCGAAACTACCGTATAATATTATTCTAGCGCAGGCGCTTATAATATAATAATAGAATAAACTGTCTGTAATTTATAGCCTATATATCACTAACGTTATCAGCTATGCACAGACCACGCGTCCCCTATATGAGCCGTACCTTCCCACAGACCACGTTAAAATCGTAAACCGCTTTCTTTAATCGTTGATTTTAAAAGCGGACATTTAATACAGTAAGGTCGTCGGCTCATATATGAGACACTGATCTATTAAAGAAGTTGCCGTGGCTCATATATGAGCCGCTTGGTAATGAACGTGTTAAAAATAACCCACTTTACCTTACTTCTTCTTTATTGACAATACTATGAATATATAAATTGTTTAAATGGCCAAGTATCTTATACTCTTCACAACACGTAGAGCTAGAAGAGTATTATACGATGCTTTTCAAATTTACAAAGTCGTCAAAATTACCCAGGATCAAATTTTTTTGTGTATTTACACGTACTTTTTATCAAATTCTAAACAACTTATAAAAAATGCGCCTGTTCGCCCGTCTGTTACCATGTTTACACAAAGCGTTAACTACCGGCATCAAAACCTCCTAAATAAATTTCTTTTTTTTAACAACTTGTCAAAAAAAGGACAGACTGCTATCGGGATTTTTAAATACTGGTAATTACTGCTATGTGTAAGCTTTTACGTTTAAGCAAAATAACTTAAGAAAAAGTCCAATCAATATAAAACTTTCACGAAAATCAAGTTCTATCACGAGAAAGAGCTCTTTTGTTTTGAAAACAAAATCCCATTAAAAACAAAAAAGTACCAGGTCCTTGACAAGCTTTATCTCCGTTATTTGAAAACATATAAATTTTTGCAAAAATTAGATTTTAAGAAGATTTTATTGACATATCAAAAACCGCCCCTTGCTTACCCACCCCCTTTAAACTACCCCCAAGTTCTGTTTTTCAAATAGCCCCCCCCCATTTTTAGTAAGGAATATGAAAGTAGATTTCATTTTGAACTTAACCATGTGGGGTTTTTACCAAAAATCCAATTCTTTAATATAGATCTTTCTTTTCAACAGAAACCAGACAAGTCCGGTGTTTTGGACATGTGGGGTTTCTGAAAAATGTGATTCAAGTGATATCTTATATTTTAAGGGGCTCCAAATAACAATTATTATTTATTCATAATAGGGTGGTATTTAGAACAAAGTTACAGGTGGTTCCAGTATTAAGGGTTGTTTTTGGATACTTAATCATTTCTTTCTCTTTTAGGTATAGTCTAAGTTTTTGGATTTTTTTTATGAAAAATGTAGCTTGTGATCTGATCGGGTTGTACTTCGGAAACCCTTAAAAAATAAGATATCACTTATAATATATATTAGGGTGGGTCAAAAAAACCGACACCTCTAGAAAATTCTCACCAAATATGAGCTTTTAATTTTGATAAAAAGGTTCTCCGCTTTACAATTTCCCATTTTTTCCTCAGTATTAGAAACAAAAATTCATATCTCTTTGACAACTGTTCGTTAAAATGTATCTCTCCTCATATTCTTGTAGGAAATCGAACGCTATACAAAAAAGGTCTCTTAAGATTTTTTCTTAAACCTCACCGTTTAAAAGATATCAAAGATTAAAGTTTGATTATTTTAAGAGACATATCTGTTTTGCTTATGAATTTTATAACTCGCTTACAAAAAATAATTATGAATTGCGCAATACACAGTTTTGTAGGAAATTAACTGCTCTACAAAAATGGTCTCTTATGATTTGTCGATTAAATTAAGCGATTAAAAGATATTCATCATCAAACTTCAATGCATACTAATTTTAATAGTTTTTGATGAATAATTCGAAAATTTTCAATTTAATTTATGAGTGTCACGAAAATTTATTATTATTTAATCGACAAATGATAAGAGACCATTTTTGTAGAGCAGTTAATTTCCTACAAAACTATGAATTGCGCAATTTATAATTATTTTTTGTAAGCGAGTTATAAAATTCATAAGCAAAACAGAAATGTCTCTTAAAATAATCCAACTTTAACCTTTGATATCTTTTAAACGGTGAGGTTTACCAAAAAATTGTAAGAGACCTTTTTTGTAGAGCGTTCGATTTCCTACAAGAATATGAGGAGAGATACTTTTTAACGAACAGTTGTCAATGAGATATGAATTTTTGTTTCTAATACTGAGAAAAAAATAGAAAATTGTAAAGCGGAGAACCTTTTTATGAAAATTAAGAGCTCATATTTGGTGAGAATTTTCTAGAGGTGTCTACCAACCGATTTTTCAGAGTATAAAGTAAAAAAAAAGTAGTCGGTTTTTTTGACCCACCCTAATATATATGGTTGAACGTAGAATGAAATGTGTAAAAAGTTGGAGGTTGTTCCAAAAGGGTGGGTAAGTAAGGAGTAGTTTTGTACAAATCAGTAAATTCTACTTTGACCCGCATTTAATTTTATTTTTTTCAAGAAATGTTAACTTTTTAAATAACGGAGATATAGCCCCTCTAGACCTGGTAGGACATTATTATTATTAAATAGTTGTTGTTATTTGGAGCCCCTTTAGAGCATAATATACCACTTATAATAGATGGTTGAATTAAGAATGAAATGTACTTTCATATTCTTTGATAAACATGGCGGGTGCTATTTAAAAATTGGAAGTAATTTGGATATTAAAATCTTCTTTGCCTCCCATTTAACTTTATTTTTTGCAAAAAATTCTATCTCGGAGATATAACTTTTAATACAGTATAAAAAAAAGTAAGCTCACGGATCCAAAGAAATCATATTTATTAAAGTTTTATTGAGAGAAAACGCAATATACTATCCACTTCAAAGAGTTTACTATGGAATGCAAAGCATTACATAACTTTGCGGCCTGTTCATGTATTAAATGAACTTTCGAGTTGATAAAGTTTAAAAATAAATGTTATTGTCTACAAATGTTTATGAATAGCATATTTTATTTTTTTAAACCAGTCGAGAAAATATGTAATGCACCGCATTCTATAATATACTCTCCCAGTGGGTACTATATTACGTTTTTACTTCGCAAACTGCAAACTCATATTGTTTACACTGAAAAAAAATCTACTTGCTGCAACTAGATATCTGGTAAAAGCAACAAGAAAAATTTGTTGGCTCTTAAGGAATTGGTAACGATCATTTTCTCCACCAAATTTTCCTTCAATAATACTATTTTGTTTTGTCATAACGTACACAGCGGTCGGTAATTTTAGTAAAAAAACTGCTCAAATAAGTCGAATGGTTCAATAGAAATTCAGTTTTTTGTGTCTCCTTAAAAATTTTAATTTTCGGAGATGTGCCCTTTTTGATTTTGCAATTCAATTAATCGGTCCTTAATTCTTTCTCTATAATTATAGAAAAAACATTCCGATCTTGTGTTATCGTGCCCAAAAAAATTACATCAGACGGACAAACAGACTAAATGGTTTTTTGAGAACTTTTTTGAATTTGATAAAACATAAAAGAGTGTTAGGCACAAACTACCTTTAAATGGAGGTCCTTAATTCACTATAAAAATAAATAAATAAATAAATAAATAAATAAATAAATAAATAAATAAATAAATAAATAAATAAATAAATAAATAAATAAATAAATAAATAAATAAATAAATAAATAAATAAATAAATAAATAAATAAATAAATACATAAATAAATAAATAAATAAATAAATAAATAAATAAATAAATAAATAAATAAATAAATAAATAAATAAATAAATAAATAAATACATAAATAAATAAATAAATAAATAAATAAATAAATAAATAAATAAATACATAAATAAATAAATAAATAAATAAATAAATACATAAATAAATAAATAAATAAATAAATAAATAAATAAATAAATAAATAAATAAATAAATAAATAAATAAATAAATAAATAAATAAATAAATAAATAAATAAATAAATAAATAAATAAATAAATAAATAAAACATGTACAAGTAGTGAACCACTACAAAATATTTGTACACGGAATTTGTACATAAAAACACAAGAATTTCGACATAAAAATATATGATTTTTGAGCTTTTTCCATAAGATTTTTGAGATTTCTAAATTAAGATTTTGCTATGATTCTTGGGATATTTAAAAGATTTCTGAGATATTTATAAAAAATCTTCGAAATCTTGTCGAAAATTGCCGAGATTTTTGCTAAGATTTTTGTAAGTATTTAAAAAGGATTCCGAAAGGACTTCCCGAGGTACTTCCCACTTCCTCGGACATTTTTAGATATTTTTTTTTGAGAATTTTGGAAATTTAAAAACCATTTTATAATACTCTTCTAGCTAGAGCGCTTTGAAGAGTAAAATTATAACTTTTATAAAATAATCAAAGCATGCATTTATGGTCAATGCACTCCTATATTGTTTTAAAGCGGAGGCTTTTTTCGTGGTATCAAAGATGCCATAATGTTTTACTAAAGACTAATGTTTTACACTGTCACTCACTACCGGCCTTTGCACGTCGCCCAGTGAGTGCTCTGCCTGAGGGCGCTAGCCTAGATCTATAGAGGGCTTAGGCAGGTATAGTCAGTGCCACATTTATAGTGGAAACATTGTGAGACAGGGACGTAATGGTCAATTAAATTATTTGGTTGTAAGGAATAAATTTGATTTGAGTCAAATAAATATTTAGTTCATGTAAATAAATATTTTATCCCCGGCCGTGATTAATAGGCCTATTAATCACGGGTCTGTAAAAATAAACCGTTTTAAACCTAAAATGTAAAATATACAAATTTTTACGAAAACTATCCCCCGCCCCTCAGGGGGTGGAGATTTTTTTTATTATCAGATTCTCTTTCTGCAATCTTAAAAACCCCAATATACCAATTTTCACAAAAACTACCCCCACCCCTCAGGGGGTGAAATTAGAAAAAAATTATTATAGATTCAGTTTAAGTGACCTTTAATACCCCAATATATAAATTTTCAAGAAAACTACCCCCTGTCCCTCAGGGGGTGGAGTAAGAATTTTTTATTATCAGATCCACTTTCAGCAACCTGAAAAACCCCAATATACGAAAATTACCCCCCGCCCCTTTGGGGTGGAGTTAGATTTTTTTTATAATCAGATTCACTCTCAGCAACCTCAAAACCCAAGTCCAAACCCAACCAATAAACCAATTTTCACAAAAAAATACCCCCCGCTCCTCAGGGGGTTGATTTAGATTTTTTTTAATTATCAGATTCACTTTCAGCAACCTCAAAAAGCCCAATATACCAGTTTTCACAAAAGCTACCACCCACCGCTAAGGAGGTGAAATTAGAAAAAAATTATTATTAGATTCATATTCGTCGACCCCAAAAACCTCGTTTTGAAGAAAATATTGAAAATATTCAAAAATATTTACCCCTTCACCCCCTCGGAGGTGGAGTTAGAACAATTTTATTATCATTCAATTTCAGCAACCTAAAAAACCCCTATATACCAATTTTTAATTTTTTCTAAAAAAAATGTATTTTTCCGCATTTGCCCCCCTTGCTACACCACAATATTCACCAAAAACAATCCCGAGCGAGAACTTTTGGTAACATATCTGTGTGCCAAATTTCAAGTCTCTAGTTTAAAGCGTTCTTAAATTATCGTGCACACAAAATTTCCCGGACAGACCGACATTTTTTTTTGCTCAAAATTTATTTATATCGACATAAAATGTCATAAAACGCAAAAATTCGCAAAAAAAAAATTTGAAAATTTTTGCACGAATACAAGGCTTTCTGAAATTTTGAAAATTTTCAAAATGGGAAAGCAATTAATCATTATTACAGTTTTTTGTAAATACCTAGTATAATTCAGTATTTCCTCACAAGGATAACTGCTTTAATTTACTATCACTCTTTACAGTGTACACTGATAAAAGAGTTTATTTGTGTCAACAAAATATTTGGTTTGGAAATGGCCAATTGAATTGTTTGGTGTCAAAAATGACAACTTTTTTTAGCATAAAAATGCAACATTTTAACCTTTTTATTTAATGACTAAAAAAAAATATCGTAAAATATGCAACTTTTGTATTTGAATTCATGAAATATGCACCTTTTTTCTGTGACAAAAAATGTAATGACTAAAAAAAAGGCCTCAACCTTTCGTGAAATATGCCTTTTGTATTTTGAATCCATGAAATATGCAACTTTTTTGATTTTAAGTTAGTTGGGGAGAGACTATAAATGAATAAATACATAAAAATAAATATCCGATTTTCGCGTTGCTGTAGTCGGGCAAAAATAATTTAATTATATTTATTAATCATCAGTCAATAATTTACAAAAACAATCTGATATATTTTACTAAAAATTTTATCGTCTGCTGATAATAGATAATAAATTGGAATCAAAATACAGTTCAAAGGACAAATGACTTCATCCTTAATTATAAATTCAAGTGTAGAATTTTGATTAAAATTTAATTGGGTTATTCTCTCTCTTCCGGTTAATTTCACTTATTTATATAAATTGAATTTAATGTTACAAGCCATAAAGATTCTATTCTATCTATTCCATAAAGTTTTGACAAAATGTGCATTTCTCCATTTAAGTGCCTATTCACAGACTCGCATAAGAACATAATACAAAACAATGCGATGCCGTGATTGGCTTGATGTGCAGCCATGTTTCTTGTAAGCCAATCACGGCATCACATTCTTATGTTTTATGTTCCTATGCAAGCTTCTGGATAGGTCTTTACTTTAGAGCGGCCTTGGGGAGAAGAGTTCTAGGACGAAAAAAGAGATTTTCAGATTTTGATGTATTTATCCGTTTTGTAAGCCATACATTCCGAAAAAAGGATCCGTCCGTCCACGCATACAAAACTTTAGTCTTAAGGACATTACATGTGCATTATCTGCATTATCTCTAAATTACTTACCTACATTATTTGCATTACTGTGCATTAATTCTGCATTACGTGCATTATTTTGCATTATTGTGCATTATTCGGCATTATTGTGCATTATTCTGCATTATTCCGCATTATTCTGCATTATCTGCATTATTTTGCATTAGTTTTGGTAAAAACCGTCAGGGAAAAAGCTTTTTTTGAAGGTGAGGACCCTTTTTTAAGTCATCAAAAATTTTGTCGGGGCAAATATACATATGTATAGTACGGATATCAACATATATGTAGATAATTTTTGACTTTTTATCCAAACTTCTGTATTTTTAACCAACCGGACCCGGTAAACTGTATCTTTTTATCCAAATTTGTGTATTTGTCATTTTGGAGTGTTAAGCCTATGTTAATGGTATAGGAAAATAGCGTTACAAGGGGGGGGGGGGGGTGGGGGTTATATATCAGAAAATTAGTAAACGTCAAACACATAACCTCAAATTGACAAACTAATTTTAAGATAATTTTCGCGGTTTAGGTGTTAGGTCGCAGGAAAAATAGTATACGCACCTCGACGCAAACCATTTCAGTGCACATCTCGTGCGTAATATACTATTCCAACTTTTACGTAGGTATGTAATTAGTTTATTTCTAAATGATTGTGAATAAATCATTTTTTTGAAATTTTGGCGAAGTCGCCTTATTTACATTTGAGGCTCAGTTTTTCATAATTACCCAAAATAAATGCAAACTGATTATACAGACAAGTCGCAAAAATTTCTACTTAGATTCCCTTAAGGGAACGTTCAAGTATTACGTAACGCAAAATCTGGCCATTTTTGACCCCCACCCCCCCATGTAACGCGGCGTAACCTTTCCGAGACCCCCCCCCCTATTTGTTACGTAACATTTTACAAAAAGTAAAAAAAAACGAAAGGAAATTTTGCTTTATGGTTTAAACCGGTTTTTAACCGGTTATTGCTTCCGTGTTTTAAAGCAAAACAGGTCTGATGTAATTTCCGAAACCGGTTAACCGAAAACCGGTTATTGGCTATGGTTTTCCATCCCTAATTGTTTTCGTTTAGAGGATTTAGTTAACTGTTAACCACGCCGTATGCAATAAAATTTGTAAGGAATCCGTCTCTTTAAGCCTAGATCATTGTTAAAAACGTGATCCAATAAACATTTTCTAAGTTTATAATTTTTTGTTACGTAACATTTTTACTGACACCCCCCCCCCCCCTCTGTAACGCAGCGTTACGTTTTCAAGACCCCCCCACCACCCCCCTGGCGTGTTACGTAATACTTGAACGCTCCCTAATGCTTCACATTCCTTAGTATATATAAAAAAATAGAAGGAAATGTGCGATCAACGTCATTATCTAAGGCAAAAATACTTTTATTAAAAGTACCAATCTCACCAAATTCGTAAAAAACCCCCGCAAATGAAAAAAATTGAAGGAAAGGTACTATCAACGGAAAAATTACCTTTATTAAAAGTCAAGTGTACCAAATTAAAAAATCTATTTAAAAACAAAAAACGGCGTCGCTTAAAAATTAAAAATATCCCAATAATAGTATATTAAAGTACTAGTTTCATAACATAAGTTTTTAGCGCACGAGTACAAGTTTAGAAAACGAGCCGCTTGCGGCGAGTTTTCTAAAGTACTAATGGGCTAAAAACGTGTTATGAAACGAGTGCTTTATACAATTTTTTCTATTTTGCTCTAAAATTTAAAAAAACTTACAGATTTTGGGATTTTTGTTTTGGATTGGCATTACAGTTTACACCATGTTTAAAATTTTAAGAACAAATGATATTTTGATATATTTTATAGTCATCTCTTCTCTTTTTTACTGCAATTAACCAAGCCACAATTTTAACATGGTAAAAATAACCTAAACACAAAATTTTGTAGAAAATTTAACTTTAAAGCGACATGGACATTTGCACGGAAAACGTCAAGCGATCACGGAACTGAACATTCCGTTCTGTGCAAGCGATAGGCCAGGTCTGTTGCCAACCCAAAAGAACAAAAAGTACAGACCTCTCATGGGCCTATAAGAACACGCAAAATGCGTGTGATTATGAGCTTATAAGAGTCGCAAAATAGAAAAAAAAAATTAATTAAGTTAAAACTTCGCAGCTGCGAGGAGTATACTACAGAATGCGAAGCAAAATACCGTTCGTGTCAAAAGCCCACCCTCCACTTTAATTTTTAACTGTTTAGATATCAAATTGAAATTTGCAACATAAACCAAATAATTTTATGGTATAAATTTGAAGGGGTCACAATAGATAAGGAGGGGCAAGGGGGAATTTATTTTTAAATAGGAACGGGTCATATGTCATTCATTTGGACTTTCATTTTAAAGCTAATGAAATTTCTCCATTTGACCATTAATTTTTATTTTTTTCAACATTTTTTTAAGAGGGTAAAAAAGTGTTGGACTTTGACAAATGGTAATTTTCAACTAAATTTCTTAAAAAAAACAAAATATTTTTGTTTAATTATTAATTACAAAAACGTAAATTATACTTTTAAACTAATTTTAAATGATATAAATAAAAATTAAAAAAAAAAATTAAAAATTAAAAATGTATATGATCAAAAGAAAAAAAAATAGCTTTAAAATAATGTATCACAGGGTCCCCCTTTCCATTTAAAAAAATGTTTCACTTTGCCCCCTGCCTCCATTAGGCCCCCTAAAGATATCACATATATACCAAAAATTTATTTGTGTTATATGTCTTTTACGTGTTTAAATTTAAAGTTTATATATTATTAAGCCGTTTATAAGTTAAGGGGGAGAGACTTTAGACATGCACTCTACAGGGTGTTTGGTAGGGAATATGCCAAACTTGGCAGGGTGATAGATTAGGTAATTTCCGACATATTTTCTTAATTCGAATTTGACCGTAGACTCAAGGTTATAGAGTTATGATTTTTTTTTCAATATATATGCACTAAAAATAATTTTTGTTGGCATCCTTAATGTATGTTTGTTATTGAATGATGATGATTTTTGCAGATGTAATCCAGAAAAATAATTGGTGCGCTCATAAACTTCACAGAATGGGTTAAAAATACTCATTTTTGTTCTTTTTTTTCTTTTTAATCCAAAGCCAAAGCGATGCAGAATTATTTAAAAAAAAATCTTTGATTAATGCTTTTTCTAATGGCATGCTACATGCATCGGAAAACTTTAATTACCTTGATAAAAAACGCAAAATTCTTACTATGTACAGTAAAAATTTCGCAAAAAGTCGCATGACCTGCAAAAAAATGCACACTGGAATTTTTCTTGCTCAATGTCATCAGGATCACTTAGAAGGGATAAAACCAAAAAGGTAATATTTTCATAAATATTAAAAAAAAAACATAACTCTATAACCTTGAGTTTACGGTCAAAGTCGAATTAAGAAAACATGTGGAAATGACCTAATCTATTACCCTGCCAAGTTTGTCATACTCCCTACCAAACACCCTGTATATCTAGATATGTTTACAGCTTGTTTCAAATATTGTCACTTTTATTTTTTTTACAGCAAGGGGTAAGTTTCCGTGGAATCAGCCTAAACTAAATCACTTGTCTACGTGCACCTAATGCAGAATTAAATCATCTTTTCCCAGACTATTATTGATCATAGCCGCCTAGATTCGCATCCCTACAACCTTACAGAGTAGACGTCGCGTCGTCGACGTCGCGACGCGGAGGTGACGAAACAAGTGTCTACTCGACCTCCATAACGCCAAAGATCAGACACGTGTCGATAAATTAACAACTTTAAGGGTTTTTTTAGCAAAAAGTACGAAATTTATAAAGTTTGTGTCTAGACTTTTTTAGTTGGTATTATATGGAATTGTGTAATAACATTCTCGGTTTTAAAGCAGCTATTTTTGCTTTTATACTTTAAATACGCAAAATTTTGAAAATTTTTCCACCTCGTCCCCCATGTAACGCTGAGACTTATCCCCCCATACACGGTGTATTTGAAATAGGGTCCGAAATTTTAAGGGATTTAACATTAGAAAATATGATAAAAACTTCCTATAAACTATGTCTAAAAGTGCCCCCTTGAAAGTGGCAAAAAAATATTTTTATTTAATAACTCAGGAACACTTTGAGATATAGCAACGAGGTTTTGCTTAATCTTAATAAGGGCCATCTTCATATGTTATTTTTATGTACCTATTTTAACCAGGGGTGCACGAAACCGGGGGGGGGGGCTTACCGTTTTTTGCCCCAAACTTTTTTCTGTGTAACTTTTTTTTAATTTTATTTTTGGAATATGATTTCTCAGGTCAAAATAAATAAATAAGATACTCTTGTTGTAATACTGTAGGATTAATCGTTGTTGAATGTTGAATATTGAATTTCACAAATCTGAGTTCGGATTCGTGATCAGTGACCCCAAAAACCCCCACATAACAAATTTGGCGTAAATCGGTTCATTTTTAAAAATCTCATCCGCCTTATTGGATCCGCCATCTTGAATTTTACAAATCTAACTTTTTTCATGATTTCATGATCAGCTACTCCAAAAACCCCCATGTTCCTACATAGACCTCAATAAGACAAACAGTTAATTTTTTGATGTCACGTGGTTTTGGCGGCCATATTGGATTTTACGTGAACAGATTTCAAAAGTAAAGTTTAAGGACTTTCATTTCAGCCTTTGTAGACCTCAATCAGATTCATGCGAGTGGTTTGGTCATTTAAGTAATAAAAGTGGTGAAGCGGCCATATTGGATCTCTTATAGTGATTTAGTGCAAGGGCCAGTCAGATTCAGAAAGTTAAGTTCAAAACCTTTCATTTGAGCCCTTACAGACCTCAAATGGACTTCACCAATTTTGGCTAGGTGGCGATCGCTCGTTCAGAAAGAATACCTCATATATATACATATTTTTTTTCATAAAAATTCTTAATGATGGAGCCTTTCAATTGGACATTTAGGCTTTAAAAAAAGTTTGTGTCTAGACTTTTTTAGTTGGTATTATATGGAATTGTGTAATAACATTCTCGGTTTTAAAGCAGCTATTTGTGCTTTTATACTTTAAATACGCAAAATTTTGCAAATTTTTCCACCTCGTCCCCCATGTAACGCTGAGACTTATCCCCCCATACACGGTGTATTTGAAATAGGGTCCGATATTTTAAGGGATTTAACATTAGAAAATATGATAAAAACTTCCTATAAACTATGTCTAAAAGTGCCCCCTTGAAAGTGGCAAAAAAAAAAATATTTTTATTTAATAACTCAGGAACACTTTGAGATATAGCAACGAGGTTTTGCTTAATCTTAATAAGGGCCATCTTCATATGTTATTTTTATGTACCTATTTTAACCAGGGGTGCACAAAACCCGGGGGGGGGGGCTTACCGTTTTTTGCCCCAAACTTTTTTCTGTGTAACTTTTTTGTAATTTTATTTTTGGAATATGATTTCTCAGGTCAAAATAAATAAATAAGATACTCTTGTTGTAATACTGTAGGATTAATCGTTGTTGAATGTTGAATATTGAATTTCACAAATCTGAGTTCGGATTCGTGATCAGTGACCCCAAAAACCCCCACATAACAAATTTGGCGTAAATCGGTTCATTTTTAAAAATCTCATCCGCCTTATTGGATCCGCCATCTTGAATTTTACAAATCTAACTTTTTTCATGATTTCATGATCAGCTACTCCAAAAACCCCCATGTTCCTACATAGACCTCAATAAGACAAACAGTTAATTTTTTGATGTCACGTGGTTTTGGCGGCCATATTGGATTTTACGTGAACAGATTTCAAAAGTAAAGTTTAAGGACTTTCATTTCAGCCTTTGTAGACCTCAATCAGATTCATGCGAGTGGTTTGGTCATTTAAGTAATAAAAGTGGTGAAGCGGCCATATTGGATCTCTTATAGTGATTTAGTGCAAGGGCCAGTCAGATTCAGAAAGTTGAGTTCAAAACCTTTCATTTGAGCCCTTACAGACCTCAAATGGACTTCACCAATTTTGGCTAGGTGGCGGTCGCTCGTTCAGAAAGAATACCTCATATATATACATATTTTTTTTCATAAAAATTCTTAATGATGCAGCCTTTCAATTGGACATTTAGGCTTTAAGGCCAAGGGTACCTTCTCCTGTCAAGGGTAGGGTGAAAAGGCGGCATTTTCATAGTTGGCACCCACAAAAACAGGAGTGTTCTGTTACCATCCACTACAACCCTTTAAATTATCAGCCCGTGTACATTTATTACAATTTAGATTTTATATTTGACTGGACTACTAGATAAATATATTATAATAATATTTAATTTTTGATGCTGTGGTAGCAGTTGGCGCGGACCCATGGCAAGAATTTTTGTTTTGGAAAGTCAAAATCTTTTTTGGATTTTTTTCTTAACGTTTTTTCGAGCTTTTTATTTTTATTTATTTCTTTTTAATTTTTATTTTTGTTGAAAATGACGTGGAAGATTTTTATGATTTTATCATCATATTATCTTTCCATTTTTTAAATTCTCAGAAAGCTGTCAACAGTTTTTAAATATTTAACATGTTTATAAATAAGTATAGTAATTAAAAATCAGTTTATACATATTTTTAACACCAAGTATATAATCTACAGTACAAATAATATACAATGTATGATATACATACAGTTTTTTTTAATTGTGTTTTAAAATTAACAGCATGCAGGCAGTCTGAAAACAAATCAAAAGCAAAATAACCTAATTATACAGGGTTTAAAATAATTAATCACATACTTAAATGAAAACCTGACTACTAAAAAGAATTAAACAAAAGAAAAAATTAATTTACCTATACTGGAAATTCAATAAACCTGCAGTGACTTTTCTTTCGTATAAGGGGTCCGCCTTTCGACGAAATTACCCGAGTTGCAACTGGTATGATCTTCGCCTTTTACCACACAGTCGCAGCTGAGGCACTGCAGGTTTTATTGAATTTCCAGTATAAACGGTAATCAAATTACAATTAAAACCCCGAAGTTGGAGGCAGCCCTCCTTCTACATACAGAGAAAAAAAATACTCTAATATGAAGTATTTCTTATAGTTGGGTAAGAAACTTATTGTAATTAAACATACTCCCGCACATCCCTCCCCTCCCTATCCCATCCCTCCTCAACCCCCTCCCACTTCTTTCACAGCCCCCAACGCCAATTTATGACAGATGCAACTCCAGCATCAGTGAGCAAAGACTCACTCCCCCAATTATCCATTCAAACTAATTCTATTTTAGACAAATGAGCCATAGGCACAGCACCTGTCTCTTAAAGATCCAAACAAACTACTGATGATGATGATGATGCAATTAAACTTGTGTGTGGAGTCAATTGTAAGAGTTTGTAATGTGTAGGGTTAAAAAATATATTAACCGTCATATTCTCTTAAGCAAAAATTTATTTAATTATTTAACTACCGGTTTCGGCGTTAGCCATCTTCAGGTTATAATCTCTAAGTTACCATTCTCATAAGTAAAACTAGACAAGAAAAAAGGAAAATAAAGTTTTGGATGTTTTTTAGGTTAAGTTTAAAACACTTTTAAACTTAAACACTTTATTTATATTTTTTTAACCCTACTTATTGCAATTATAAAAAATGTGAAACGGCTACCTTTTCTAGACGGGTGCAAGATATCAACTCTGTAGTGTAACTGAAACTTATTTATTAAGACTTAATACATAATTATTATATAGAAAATGTACATAAACAAAAATCATTGATTAAATCTTAAAAAAAAGTCCAAAATGTAATACGTACCCTAAGTGATACCTACGAATTTTTTTTAGTAATCATTTTTCTGTGTGTAATTCTGACTGGGAAATCTAAAGAAATTAAATTAAGTTTTGATTTTTATATTAAGCGGACTCCAGCGGCTACACAGTAGAGTGGAGCGAAATATTTTTTTGGCCCAATCATATAGCACTATGTACCAAAAGTTGTCTTTATTATAGAACGTTACCCTCACCCCCGGGGGTGGAGTTAGAATTTTTTATTATCAGATTCGATTTCAGCAACCTCAAAAACCCCTATAATGCAATTTTCAAATTGGGATTAATATTGGTTCATTCGACAAAATTTAAAAGAACCTGGCACACATATAGGGGGGTTCCTGGGCCTCAGTCAAACTGCCTCAAATTTTGATATTTTGTAATTTCGAGGGTAAACATTAAATTAGGAAAATTGCAGCCAAATTAAATGACAATTTCGGAGAAAACGATTTTAAAAATCTATTTTTAATATGTTTCAATATGTTTTTATTTATATTTGTTTATCAAAATTATAGTTTATAATGGAAAAAAATAATGAAATTATTTGCAAAGGTTAGCAAATATGGAAAATTAGTGGAAATGGAGGCTGTCTTTTTGGATGATTTTTGAGAAGCCATTAGAAGTGAAGAGTATCCTTCAAAATTTATTGTGTTATAACTGTCTAATATAGTGTAAAATGCCTATAAAAATAGGTCCTAGAACGACAATAAACCATTACAATTACAATTACAATTTTATGACAGATTTTTTGACGTATATTAAGATTATTTTTTACTTGCGTAAATATTAACTTAATTAGCCGTTTTAAGTTTATAATACTCTATTAATTAAAGAACAGGCCAGATAAATATTACATAAAAGGCTTTATTATCATTTACTTACATGTGGTTCTATAAAGTTTTTAAAACTTTGTGAAACTTCCACATGCTGGCATTTTCCACGTTTTTGCTAATTATCTGCATATTTTCTGTTAGATTTTTGCTTGATTATGTTGAAACATGGTTTGGTACATCGACAAATATTTTATAATTATATATTTTAGATTTTCTTGATATATTTTTTCAAAACAATATCTGATGGTTGACAAATCTCTCATGATATTTTCATATGCAAAACATATTATTGAGATTGCCTATCAACAACTTAATTCATTAGTGGACCCTTTATAGTAATATTTATTAAAAATTGTTGCTAGGCAATCTCAATAATATATTTTACCTATGAAAATATGATGACAGATTTGTCAAGCCTCAGACGTATTTTTGGAAAAATATATCAAGAAAATCTAAAATATATAATTATAAAATATTTGTCGATGTACCAAACCATGTTTCAACATAATCAAGCAAAAATCTAACATAAAATATGCAGATAATTAGCAAACACGTGGAAAATGCCAGCAAGTGGAAGTTTCACAAAGTTTTAATTTTTTTTTAGAACCACATGTAAGTAAATGATAATAAAGCTTTTTATGTAATATTTATCTTGCCTGTTCTTTAATTAATGAAGTATAATAAACTTAAAACGGTTAATTAAGTTGATATTTACGTAATATACGTCAAAAAATCTGTCATAAAATTAGATTTTTAGAAGCGTTTTTCTCCAAAACTGGTCATTTAATTTGGCTGCAAGTTTCCTAATTTAATGTTTACCCCCGAAATTACAAAATATCAAAATTTGAGGCAGTTTGACTGAGGGCCAGGAACCCCTATATGTGTGCCAGGTTCTTTCTTAAATTTTGATTAATTTCAAGGCCCCTGTGTGGAATCAAAACCACTTCCAAAAAAATAGAAAAAAATTACTAGTTATGTTCTATAATAAAAGGCAACTTTTGGTACATAGTGCTATATGGTAGGGTGAAAAAAAATTTCGCCTCACCCTCACCCCTAGGGGTGGAGTTTTTGGTACATAGGGCTATATTATTGGGCGAAAAAATTTTTTCGCTCCACCCTACTACACAGGGTTTAATTATCAAAGGGGGTAACAATTTCTTTTTTTTTTACTTTGCCTTTTTTCGAAAAAAAACTTTTTGGGGAAAGTATTATTTTGACTGTTAAATTTTTAACAGCAGTATTTTTATAGTCATCTTTTTCAGTCGTTAAATCTATACACGCCAGTCTAGACAGCGTCGGTGAACCTGTGGGATAATGTAGGACCAGTGGCGAAGCTAGGGGGGATTGTCTGCTATGCATACCTAGCAACCAAGATTTTAAAATAGTTGGAATCTTTTTTTCACAAACTTTTTTCCCCTTTTTGGTAAATTATTTAATGTTTAAACTTAAACATGTTTTATAAACCGCGTCTTTGAGATTATACAAAACGGAGAAAACAAAGATCAAGGCTGAGGTGATTTTTTTATTAAATAAAACAGAGCGCATCGGACAAGTCGTCTCCCCACGTCAGACTTGATCTGATCGTTTTATTTTTGTTTTCTCCGTTTTGTGTAATGTCAAATTCGCGGGACATGTATTAGTATCTTTAATTTTATTTTAAAAGTTATAGTTTATTTGAAGTTCATTTAAATTTAATTTTTATTAAGAAAATAATATTTTTACAATTTGGCACCTTTTATAGTATATTAAAGTACTAGTTTCATAACATACGTTTTTAGCGCACGAGTACAAGTTTAGAAAACGAGCCGCTTGCGGCTAGTTTTCTAAAGTACTAGTGTGCTAAAAACGTGTTATGAAACGAGTGCTTTATACAATTTTTTCTATTTTGCTCTAAAATTTAAAAAAACTTACATTTAAATTGGAGACTGATTTAGGGATTTTTGTTTTGGATTGGCATTACAGTTTACACCATGTTTAAAATTCTAATTTTTACTGCAATTAACCAAGCCACAATTTTAACATGGTACTTAAAAATAACCTAAACAAAAAATTTTGTAGAAAATTCAACTTTAAAGCGACATTGACATTTGCACGAAAAACGTCAAGCGATAGGCCAGGTCTGTTGCCAACCCAAAAGAACAAAAAGTACATTCCTCTTATGGACCTATAAGAACAGGCAAAATGAGTGTGACTATGAGCTTATAAGAGTCGCAAAATTGAAAAAGATATTAATTAGATAAGGCGCATTTTTTAAATTACTTGAGGTTGTTTATAAAACACACGATGCACTAACCGGACAAAAACGAACAAATTTTGTTTTAATTTTGGTTAGTGCACGTTTTTAATAGGGTAATAATATACAATACACAGCGTGAGAAAAGTGCCCCCCCCCCCCATTTAACTTTTGAACAGCTTTAAATATCAAATTGAAATTTAAAACTCATAAATAACATAACCCAAATATGTTTTGGTGTATATTTTATATTTTAGATTTTAAGCTTTCACGACCATTAAGATATAAAGAACTTTCACTTTCGGGTTTAGACCGTGTTAATGTATTTTCACTTTCCGACGTTTCGTCTCTTACTACTAGAGACATCTTCAGGGATTAATCTGAAACTAAGTTTCGAATCAACTTGTGTCACTATTTATGACGAGTTGTGGTTATTCACCCGTGACGAGGTTTTTCCTATCAAAGACTTCCATATTGCAGGTAAGTGGTAACCAGTGTCCCGATTGATATTGTTAGGATGCTTGATGATTTCTATCGATTCCCGATCTTCCTTGGCATTTTTCTGTTTTCTGTTAATATTTGTTTTGTTTCAGACAAATTGATTTTATGACCTGTTTCATGTACATGTTCGGCTACTGCCGATAAGGAATTTTTTTTCTTTCTTATATTGCGCTCATGCTCTTGAAGTCTTGTAGAAATTTTTCTCTTAGTTTCACCTATGTAAACCGTACCACAGGAGCAGGGTATTTTATATACGCCTTCTGAACTCAGGGGTATTTTGTCTTTTGTTGAAGTCAAACATTGACCTAATTTTTGGTTGGACCGAAATATAGGCTTAATATTTGACTTCTTCAAAAGTTTACCTATTTTATCCGTGATACCGCTTACATAGGGAAGTATAACTTGTGTCTGTCTGTCATTGTCACTATTGTCCTGTTGTTTGGGTCTGGGATTTCTGTATTTGTATATGGTCTTATTAATGTCTTTTTTGGCATAACCGTTCATGGTCAAGGCTTTGGTTAGTTTAAGGAGTTCTGTGTCTAGGGAATTCTTGTCTGAAATCATGAAAGCCCTATGAACAAGTGAATTAACTACCGAGCGTTTTTGAGAGGGATGGTGATGTGAAAATGCGTTTAGGTATCTGTCAGTGTGGGTTTTCTTCCTGTATACCGAGTGTCCTATTGAGCCATTTTCCGTTTTGTAAACCAAAACGTCCAAAAAGGGAAGTGATCCGTTGTTCTCAATTTCCATCGTAAACCGTATAGATTTATGTTGGGAATTGAGGTGATTTAGAAAACCTTGAAGACTTTCCATGCCATGGGGCCAAATAGCATAGACATCGTCTACGTATCTGCGCCAAATTTTAGGTTTTAATGGAAATGACTCAATAGCTTTTTTCTCGAAGTATTCCATGAAAGCATTGGCCGCAGGGGGTGATAATGGGGATTCCATTGCGGCGCCTGACACTTGTTCATAGAACTCTCCCTGTATCAGAAAATATGTAGATGTCAGACAAGCTTCAAATAATTTACATAACTTAGGGTCAACATTTCCAGTTGTAAGTAGGTCTCGTATAATATTTATTGTATCGGGAACGGGAACGTTAGTAAATAGAGATTCTACGTCGAAACTAACCATTATGTCCGAGGGGTCCAGGGTCACTGTCGATAAGGTTTGTACAAAGTGTGTGGAATTTTTTACATAAGACCTCGTTTTTCCAACTAACTGATTTAAGATTTGGGCAAGGTGTTTGGCAAGTTTATACGTAGGGGAACCTATTGTGCTGAAAATTGGTCTAAGAGGGGCACCGTCCTTGTGAATTTTAGGTAAACCATATAATTTTGGTACGCGGGAGTCTCGGGGGGTTAGATTATAAATTTCAAGAGGTGTACGGGAGGATTGTTTAAGTAATTGTGTGATTTTTCGTTCAAATTTTCCAGTAGGATCGGTCTCGAGTTTTTCGTATGTGTCATTGTCTATGAGTTCCGTTATTTTGTTAAAATAGTCAAGTTTGTCAATCACCACAGTGGCATTACCCTTATCAGCAGGCACAACAATAATATCGTCATTACGATTAAGATTCTTTAAAGCTAAATATTCCTCCCTTGTCAGGTTAGACTTTTTCAGAATCTTAGCCGTTTCATAACGTACTATCTCTGCATCTACCGGGGGTAATGAAGACAAGGAAGACTCCACTATAGAAATTATTTCGTCTGTTGGTACTGTCCTAGGTGTAATGGCAAAGTTATGTCCTTTGGACAGCAAAGAGATCTCACATTCTGTTAAGTTTGTCTTTGACAAATTAACAACAGTGTTTGAATTTACTGGAGGTTTCTCTTTACTATCCAAAGAAGAAAACTTTTTCTTTTGGATTTCTGAGACTTTAACACCAATAGCATGAGCGTGTTCATAAGTTATAGTATCTAGTACATAAATAAATCAAAATCAATTGTCTTACCCAGTTTCTGATGCAAGCGGTACAGTTGGTCTGATACGTTGTCTAGCTTCCTTTTATCTTCATTTATCCTTTCTCGCACCAGGGCTTCTCCTGCTCTACGATATATTCGATTGGCAGCAATAGTCTTAACGTGATGAGATATTTGTAAACACTTCGGAATTGCCTTAGTGTCACGACACCGCCGTAAGAAGGTTAGACTGTTTAATAGTTTCACAAATTTGATTCGAAGTTTGCCAAATAGAGTGGCATCTCGTTTGATTTCCTCCCCGTAGAGGCATCCTATTTTAGATTTTAAGCTTTCACGGCCATTAAGATATAAAGAACTTTCACTTTCGGGTTTAGACCGTGTTAATGGATTTTCACTTTCCGACGTTTCGTCTCTTACTACTAGAGACATCTTCAGGGATTAATCTGAAACTAAGTTTCGAATCAACTTGTGTCACTATTTATGACGAGTTGTGGTTATTCACCCGTGACGAGGTTTTTCCTATCAAAGACTTCCATATTGCAGGTAAGTGGTAACCAGTGTCCCGATTGATATTGTTAGGATGCTTGATGATTTCTATCGATTCCCGTATCTTCCTTGGCATTTTTCTGTTTTCTGTTAATATTTGTTTTGTTTCAGACAAATTGATTTTATGACCTGTTTCATGTACATGTTCGGCTATTGCCGATAAGGAAATTTGTTTCTTTCTTATATTGCGCTCATGCTCTTGAAGTCTTGTAGAAATTTTTCTCTTAGTTTCACCTATGTAAACCGTACCACAGGAGCAGGGTATTTTATATACGCCTTCTGAACTCAGGGGTATTTTGTCTTTTGTTGAAGTCAAACATTGACCTAATTTTTGGTTGGACCGAAATATAGGCTTAATATTTGACTTCTTCAAAAGTTTACCTATTTTATCCGTGATACCGCTTACATAGGGAAGTATAACTTGTGTCTGTCTGTCATTGTCACTATTGTCCTGTTGTTTGGGTCTGGTATTTCTGTATTTGTATATGGTCTTATTAATGTCTTTTTTGGTATAACCGTTCATGGTCAAGGCTTTGGTTAGTTTAAGGAGTTCTGTGTCTAGGGAATTCTTGTCTGAAATCATGAAAGCCCTATGAACAAGTGAATTAACTACCGAGCGTTTTTGAGAGGGATGGTGATGTGAAAATGCGTTTAGGTATCTGTCAGTGTGGGTTTTCTTCCTGTATACCGAGTGTCCTATTGAGCCATTTTCCGTTTTGTAAACCAAAACGTCCAAAAAGGGAAGTGATCCATTGTTCTCAATTTCCATCGTAAACCGTATAGATTTATGTTGGGAATTGAGGTGATTTAGAAAACCTTGAAGGCTTTCCATGCCATGGGTTATAACAAAAAATACATTAATAAGACCATATACAAATACAGAAATCCCAGACCCAAACAACAGGACAATAGTGACAATGACAGACAGACACAAGTTATACTTCCCTATGTAAGCGGTATCACGGATAAAATAGGTAAACTTTTGAAGAAGTCAAATATTAAGCCTATATTTCGGTCCAACCAAAAATTAGGTCAATGTTTGACTTCAACAAAAGACAAAATACCCCTGAGTTCAGAAGGCGTATATAAAATACCCTGCTCCTGTGGTACGGTTTACATAGGTGAAACTAAGAGAAAAATTTCTACAAGACTTCAAGAGCATGAGCGCAATATAAGAAAGAAACAAATTTCCTTATCGGCAGTAGCCGAACATGTACATGAAACAGGTCATAAAATCAATTTGTCTGAAACAAAACAAATATTAACAGAAAACAGAAAAATGCCAAGGAAGATACGGGAATCGATAGAAATCATCAAGCATCCTAACAATATCAATCGGGACACTGGTTACCACTTACCTGCAATATGGAAGTCTTTGATAGGAAAAACCTCGTCACGGGAATAACCACAACTCGTCATAAATAGTGACACAAGTTGATTCGAAACTTAGTTTCAGATTAATCCCTGAAGATGTCTCTAGTAGTAAGAGACGAAACGTCGGAAAGTGAAAATCCATTAACACGGTCTAAACCCGAAAGTGAAAGTTCTTTATATTTTATATGTTTAGGGGGCAAAATTGAAACAGGGGGGTAGGGGGGAACATTTCAAATAAAGGGGATCGTGTGATGCATCATTTTAAAGCTCATAGAATTCTCTATTCGACCATATGTTTTTTATTTTTTAAACAATTTTTTAAGGTTTTCATTTTTCATTTTTTTTTGCTAAAAAATGCAATATTTTAAGATTTTTTTTGTAAAATTTTATTTATAATATTCAAAATTATTGTAAAAATATAACTGACGTATTCGCATCATGAAATAAACCATTTTTTAAAAATTGTTTGATTTTTTAAAATAAATTATGACGAAAATTTACATTTTTGGGGGTTTAATATAACCCCCAAAAATTGATCCGAAAAAATTTAAAAAAATATGTGGGCAAACAGAGAATTTTATAAACTAATATTATGTATCATACGACCCCTTTTCCATTTGAAATTTTTTTGCTACCTACCCCCTGTCTCAATTTTGCACCCTAAGAATATTAAATATACAGCCTGTTCCAGAACTCGCGTACAGAAATTTGAGGTTATATTAAAAACCCTCTGGAAAATATGAAAAAAATTCAAAAAGAAAATCCATCTTCGTTCAATTTCAAAATAAGAACGCTTTAAGTGGACCAATACCATTGCTGATGTTAAATTACCTTTAAAAGTTGAATTTGTAGCTATGGAAGCAAATTTAATTATTGCCGGTACATATTCTGTAGGTTGACATGTTGATTAATGTGACATAAATATTAATTAATGTCAAAAAACCACCGCCGGATGGAGTGACCCTATAAAAATAGAATATTTGATAGCCTCTGTCGGTTTTGTCAAAATATAATAACCTAAAAAGATTCTAAAGTTGAAAGTCTCAAACAATGCACGCGTCAACAATTAAAATGCAACCATAGTTACTAATAAGTAGGGAAAAACTAATTTGTAGGTAATTTAACATCAGCAACAGGATTGGCCAGATTAAATAGCTTCCTTTTTAATTAGTGTTGAAGATGGATTTTTTTTGAAATTTTTTTCATATTTTCGTTTGGAAAAAGTTAAAGGAGGGAGGAGGACTTTTGACACGCTCTGTATAATTTACAAATATAATGTATTATAGTCCGGGAGCCCACGCCCAATAGATTTTTTTTCATTACCTCACCGTTGAGGCTTTGTATATGTGTTCTTTATGTCCAGTCAAGCAACTTCTTACATAACGAAATTCTTTGTAGCTGAGCGCTTTTTTTTTT
The DNA here is from genome assembly GCA_958510825.1 of Brachypterus glaber. NCBI lineage: Eukaryota > Metazoa > Arthropoda > Insecta > Coleoptera > Kateretidae > Brachypterus > Brachypterus glaber. Next base: position 15,604,362 of record OY294046.1, read on the forward strand.
GGGACCAACCCTTAACTTTAGGGCGTCCGACAACGTTATTGCCAAAAAATTTTTGTCGGACAAGGTTACCACTTGATTAAAAATATTTTTATTAAACGACCCTAAAAAAAAATCAGCTGTGAGGTGGAAAATGTTATGACGTCATAAATAACCTAACATGGTAAAGTTTACCCCATTTTACCCCCTTAACCCAATCCGATTTTTACCAAAAACAATCCCAGCCTAGAACTATGGATGATCAACCTACGGTCCAAATTTGAAGTATTTAGCCCGAAGCGTTCTTGAGTTATCGTGGTCACAAATTTCCCGGACACACAGACAGACCGACAGACCGACCGACAGACAAAATTTTTTTTTACGGAAATCATATTTTTTGGATATAAAACGTCCAGAAACGAAAAAAAAAGCAATAAAAATTTTTCGAAATATTTTTCTAACGCAAGACTTCTTGGGGGAAATTAAAATAAAGATATGTAATAAGCATTTCATTATATATTATTCACAGTAAATGGTATATTGCAATTTCCCAATTATCCCAAGATCCAATAAAATTCAAAAATATTTTTTCAAAAATCGAAAAATCTCGCGAAAAATAAAAAAAAAAAATAAAAAATAAATTTTACCATTTTTTTAATTTTTTTTTACGAAAAATAAAAATAAATTAATTAATTTATTTTTTTTTAAATGATAGTTTTTTCCATTTTTTTAAAGTTTAACTCCCAATAACTTTTTTGATTTTGTGGGGATTATTTTCAAAAAAAAATAGGTATGGAGATAGGAATCTTCCCCTCATAGAACTTCATTTTTCCTGTACATTTCGAGTCGATCGGATGATTAGTTCTGAAATTAACGTGTCCACAAAAATCGTGACTTCAGAAGGACGGACAGACGGACATTTTCAAAGTTTCTTATTTTTTCATGAACACATTTGTACCCAAAATATTTTGTGTCTAGGACGTTTTTTGTCGAATTTGGGATATTCGAAACTACCGTATAATACTATTCTGTGAATAGTATAATAAAATAGGACTTTAATAAAGTAAGCGTATTTCTATCAAGTTTGGCGTCTTTTTGACTCATACCAGGCTGGAAAAAGTCTAGTCAAAATAAAATTAGAATGTTTGTTTTGTTTTTAATCAGGGACGTAACGAATATAACTCAAATTAAAAATAGTTTTATGAAGAACGAATTAAGAATTGTTTAAGAATAACACTTTGGTTGTTTACAATATTTTTATATTTTTAGCTGAGAAGAAAATACCGCTGCCAACGAAACAATACTTTCCCCTATTTAAAAATAAAAAAAAAGATCAATTACGAATTAAACTCGCTTATTATATTATTCACAACGCCTGCTCTAGAATAATATTATTCAAAATTTCTAAAAAAAAAAAATCAAAAATCGTCCTAGACAAAAAATTCTTGGATATAAATTTGTTTAATTCACGTTTTTTGTAGACACGATAACTCAAGAACGAATAAACCGATCGACTTCAAATTTTCAGGAAAAATCAAGTTCTACGAGGGGAATATTTATATTGTTTTTAAAAAAATCGAAAAAAGCTGAAATAAATTTCCGATTAACGTAACTTTTTCAGGAACAATTACTTTTATTATAAGAATCAATTTCACTAATTTTAAAAGCAATCCCCCCAAAAACAAAAAAGTTATTGGGGGTTAAACTTTTTTTAAAAATAAAATAAAAAAAATTGAAAATGATTTTTTTTATTTTTTAAAAAAGTTTAACCCCCCCTAACTTTTTTGTTTTTGTTTTTTTTAAAGTAATTGTTCCTGAAAAAGTTACGTCAATCGGAATTTTCTTTCATTTTTTTTAATTTTTTGTTTATCGCAAAAAGAAAATAAAAAAGTAAACATTTTGAAATTGAAAGTCCAAAAGTCAAATATACATTAGATATCCAGTGGATATACTTTAGGGAGGTTAAAAAATAGATGTCCACTGGATATCTCGTG
>OY294046.1:15606531-16101977 GCA_958510825.1 Brachypterus glaber
ATACTACCTAATTAAGTGCTAGCTTACATATTATCTACCGTTGTAAAGGCTTGTTTACGTTGACAACCAATAAAATCAGTGAACTCATTTATTATTAACCGTTGTTAAGCATTGTTTATTGAAGACGGTCAATAATGAAAAAAATTAAGACAACTGCTAACTTTTTCAACTTACTTGTCAAGCTGACAGAAATGTCAAAATAGTTTTTAAACTAATATTTGAAGTTACTACCTTTAGGTAGTAGAAAAAATGGTATATGCACCACGTATACGAACTGTCTTAAGTGTTCTCGACTGATTTTTTGCCTCGACTCCGTCTCAGCAAAAAAACTAAAGACTTTTTCGTTCGCATACTAGGTGCATAATAAAGTAATTTTTATTACTCCAATTTTTTCGCCCCACTGTCCGTGTGTGTTGTCTAATCCGACAAATGACCTTCTCAATAAGTTTATTTTAGTTTTTTCACGTCACTTTCCGTCGTTCGAACAAGTTGCAATCAGTAGGCTAGACAGAAAACTGAGGTGCATCTCTCGACGTTTTCCGAGAAAACTAGTCAATAGAAACTACATTCCCTTGTGATTCGCAAAGTTATACAGGTTCTTTTAAAAAAAAGTACTAAATAAAAAAACAATATTATTACTAAAAGGCAAAAATTTTGTAGAACATAATTATATTTTTTGAAAATGATGATCAAATATTTTCCGGAAGGCTGTTGAAACGATGGTTCTTTTATGTACAACATATACAACATATATTAGAGAATTTTCCTAAATGTAATTAAGCGTAAGTGCTAGAATGGGTCAACTTTCGTTTGCTACATTTTAAAAAAGGCAAAAAAAAATTTTGCCTTTGTGGACCCACCTGAATCCAAAAATGGTAATCGTTCTTTGCGGAAATGCACCGTTTTTTTTTTCTATGGCGATTTTTTTTATATATTTTTAGTTTTGGCAAAAAAACGTTATGGAAATCTATTTTCGGTGGAAATAAAGTATATTCTAGTTATTTGGACCCCCCGAACCCGAAATCGTTCTTTGCAGAAATGCACCATTTTTTTCTATGGCAATTTTTTATATATTTTTCGTACTGGTAACAAAAAGATATGGAAATCTGTTATCGTTAAAAATGAATCATATTACAGTTATTTTGGCCCCCCTGAATCTGAAAATGGTAATCGTTCTTTGCGAAAATGCACAATTTTTTTCTTTGTCCCGTATTTTAATATTTATTTAGAAAAAATATTATTAACTATATATTTTAAATAAAAAAACATCAAACAGACGCAAAACCAACTTAAACCAAAGTCAATATAAGCCAAAGTCCCCAATAAAAAAAAAAAACACCAAACCAGCAAGAAAACAAACCAAACCAACGTTAACGTAAGCCAATAAAAACACCATCAGATTACCCTGGTCATATGAATCCCCTTAAAAAAAACTCATTACTACTGAAAAAAATGGGACATTTCCGCAAAGAAAGGTTATCATTTTCGGATTCAGGGGACCCAAATAACGAGAATATACTTCGTTTTTAATGATAACAGATTTCCTTAATGTTTTTTTGCCTAAACAAAAAATATATAAAAAATCGCCATAGAAAAAAAAAACAAGGCGTTTCCTCAAAGAACAATTAATATTTTCGGATTCAGGGGAGTCAATATAACTAGAATATATATCGTTTCTAATTATATCAGATTTCCATAACGTTTTTTTGCGAAAAAAATAGAACTATAAAAAATCGCCATAGAAAAAAAAAGGTGCATTTCCGCAGAAAATAATTGTCATTTTTGATTTCAGGAGGGTCAATTTAGTTAGATGGTAAGTAATTTGTAACGATATCAGATTTTCGGCAAACGAAAGTTGGGCCTACAAATCTGTTTCATGAGAAAATAAGTTTAAAAATTACCGTCTGTCCGTTAATCTGTCCGTTCGTCCGATGTCAGGTTTTTGTGAATGGATGATTATGATAATTTATCAATGTTAGGCTTGTACAAAAAAATTATATCACAGTTAAAAAGAATTTTAAATCTTTTACAAAAGCATGTTTAATAATTTTTGCCGCAGAGCTGTTATAATAACTACAGTTTCTAAGATATACTCGTGACAATCTGAGAATGCGGCTCTGACGTCACAGCGTGTAAATTAAAAAGCACACTGTACTGTAACTGAAACTTATTTATTAAGACTTTTTACATACATAATTATTATATAGAAAATGTATATAAACAAAAATCATTTATTAAATATTAAGAAATAAATTTCAATTACCCTACGGAGTGGTATTTAGTTTACGCGCTGTGACGTCAGAGTCGCATTCTCAGATTGACACGAGTATATAATAGTATATTATTTACCAAGTGAGAGAAGTTTAACATTCTTGACCTGCGTCAAATTGCGCGATGAGCGCGCTAGCGCGAAGCCCGCAAGACGCGGTCTAAAATGTTAAATCTTTACTCACGTGGAAAATATAGTATTTTTTTCACTACCAGTACAATTAATTAGCTATTTATTTATTTATTTTACTAAAATTTAATTAAAAAGCTTATAAATTTAAAACATCACGCTGGCCGTTCGCGGCCATTAAAAAAAATTAATAACTTGACATTTCTGGCAGAAATTTTCTGGAGATCTGCTAAAATTATTAAGTTAGAAAGTATTTCCGTGTTAAGTGTGATAAAATATATAAAAATGAAAAGTAAAATGCAAAGTGATGATTCTGGTACTTTTCGAAGTGTTTTTTGTAAAACATGTTTTATAGGTACTAATTTAGTTAATATTTTTTAATTTATCATTCAATAAATAAATTTGGTGCCTAAAGACACTTGTAAATAGCAATGTAATTTAATAATTTTAATTAAAAGTGAAACGTCAGATGCCAAAACAGCTGAATAAAAATTCATTATTAACCATGGTGCAATTTCATTATTTTTAGAACCTCTGACGTCATAGGTAAAAAATAATATTTCTACCAATGAAAAGAACAGTAATAAAGATGTGCTTTTAGGGTGGTGGTGAAAAATAGTTTATTTTATTTGTTACTAAAACATCTTAATATTTTTTTTTCTCAGTGTTAAGATAAAAGTAATAGTCCTTGACACAATGAAACTTCTACAGGTTTATGAATTGTAATGTCAACAAGCCGTAAATATAGGTAATGCTTAAAATTCCATGTTATACGCTTACATTGGATAATATATTGCGTTCTTTGAACCATTTAGCTCCCTCTTTATTATTAAACTGTGGTTCCCCTATAATTCGAACTCGATAAAAAACACGCCTAGAAACAAGGAGAAAAATCTTTACGAAAAATTATGTTGCTGGTACTAAAACGCACCTTACACGATCAATAACACTGTCAGTACCAACGAACTAACTCTTCACTCTAGAATACGCATACCGTTAATATAAAGTATCGACAACATCTCGGTTTGTTTGTAAACAAATAGTAGGTATATTGAGCCCTGAACAATAACAATTATCAGTAACTGTTATTGTTGTCTCTGTTAGAACAAAGCTGTGCGAGTAAGACAGACAAATCTATATGTTGGCTACGTTTTTGTCAGTTTTTACAAATGAAATGCCTATTCTAGAGAGAAGAGTTATTAGTTCGTTGGTCAGTACTGATATATGTATCATATCATAACATATATCAGTACTATTGCTATAATGTTTTTATAATGTAGAAAAGGATACAAATAGTACTGACAGTATTACTGTTCGTGTAAGGTCCGCTTAAAATTGATGCATATAAGAAACCACCTCCGTTTGTTTAATAAACTTCTTTTGCCATATTTCCTACGCCATTTTGAATTTTGAACTTATGTGTATAGATCCACACATAAGTCATAACAAAAAACTTGTATACCAAATTTTATCAATATCGGACGAAAACAAAACAAAATTTTATCAATATCGGAAGAAAACAAAACAAATTACCCCCCTAATAACACGAAATTTGGGTTTTCCACAATTTTTATTATCATATTCGTAATCAGCGGTACCAAAAATAGTAGTATGCAAAAATTGACATTACTGACTTTTGGTTTTACAAGTTCACTGTGCATTTTAATAATGAATGTTTCCTTCACTTCTGTCTTCTGAGGACACAAACACTGATTTTATAAGGGTCAGAAAAGTTCCGCAGCGAGGCCAAAAATCGCCATTTCCTGACATCCTCCTTTATCTTGGCGACTGAATTTAAATCTATTTTTTCTAGTTATTTTAGTACATTTTATAAAAATCTGCACATGCGCACGGATTCTAAGAAAAGAAGTTAATTTTTAACTAGTTTTTTTCTCTATCTGTATATTTTTTTAAACTTTAAAGGAACAAAAGACAATGCAACAGTTTTCTTTGGACGAAATTATAGCTCTCTGTTCCCTAATAACTGATAAAAAAAGTGTGTAAAAATTTGTAATTTTAACACAGTTTTTTTAGAATTTTACATTCGACGGTGTAAAAATATTTTTATCAGTATAAATTCTATTTCGCAAGCTGTAGAATAATAAAGACAAAAAAAAACTGGTTCGTCTTGGCTGAAACACCCGGTATAAAAATAGTTGATCTAGGATAATTTTTGATGATTTTAGAAATTTTAAAACCACCCTTTAATACTCTTCTAACACGTAGAGCCGCGAAGAGTATAATAATAAATTGCAATGCTAAGTTAGGATTATGTGTGTGGCAATGCAAAACATTACATTATAGACTGTATCTATGTCTAGTAACCAGTGACGTAACTTTAAATTGGGGTCCTACCCGCAAAAATTTCGAATGAACTTTTTCACTGAAATTAAAAATTTAAATCCCTATAAACGGGTAAAAAATATTAAACATGAAACATCCTGTTCTTACCAGACATTTTCAGCAGGGTATTAATTAATTAAATTTTAATTTTATCTTAAAAGATAACGAATACCAGAATTTCGTAAATAGTATATTACATAACTAGTGTGGAAAGTGACATATTTCATGCGAGTGGGAAGGTTTACGAACGAGCAGCCAGGCGAGTGAGGAAACCCCACGAGTATATGGAATACACTTTCCAACGAGTTATGTACACTATTTTTCCTACGATCCCGAAAAAATATGAAGTTTCTTATTTTAAAATTTTCTAATTCTTATTACTTTTTAAGAAAAGCAAAGCACAAAATAATTATAAATAGCATACAAATTAATATGTATGTAGCCTATTCCTAAATAAATGGTAACTTGAGTTTGCTTATTAAATTAGATTTCTGTGGTTTTGCTGCCATATAAGACAGTAAAATTGTACTGTTTTACATTTCATAAGAAAAATACTGTGTATTTTGATGTTTTTTTATGTAATGTAAGGCAACTAAATAAAGTTATTTTTATAAGATCTAGACTGTCTAGACTAGACAGTTATAGTCAAAATAGTAACGTTATAACTATAGTTTCTATTTTTGACATTAAAAACAGAAATATTTGGATTAAAACACTTAATAGATATAAAAGGCTGTGGTTTATAAAACAAGGTGAATAAAATTCGTAGAATCTACGAGGTAAATATCTGAATAAAATTAGGCAAACCTCCATACATAAATATCACATGAGTGTGATATAAAAATATCAAACTAGGCGTTTTCTAAAGAACAAAAGGGACATCTTCAGGGATTAATCTGAAACTGTTTCAGATTAATCCCTGAAGATGTCTCTAGTAGTAAGAGACGAAACGTCGGAAAGTGAAAATCGAGTAACACGGTCTAAACCCGAAAGTGAAAGTTCTTTATATCTTAATGGCCGTGAAAGCTTAAAATCTAAAACCTCAGAATTTAAAAACCAGATTATTTTATGATTTTGATTAAAATTTTTCCAAAAAATCGACAAACTTTATGCGCTTTTGTCCGGTTAGTGGAATATTTTACCCGTTTTTTTTTTTACCAGAAATTTAATTTAATTTAATTTTAAATCTTAAAAGATAATGGATCCCAGAGTTTCGTAAAATATTTATATTTTGAAAATTTTTGACTTTGTATGGGAAAACTGAATTACACGCATTTTCCATACACCTAAGAATATAAAAACCAAATTATTTTATGAAACGTTTGATTAAAATTTTCCCATATGTTTGTATTTTTGCAGCAGAGGAAGCTCCCCGAATAGCACACTTTATTCGTAAACCCCTGAGTAGGGCCTCAAACGTCGGGTCCCTTGTGCTTGCGTGCCCTGCAAACCCGTAGTTACGCCTCTGCTAGTAGGTAACCTTGCAGAAACTAATTTCTAATATGCATTGAAATGGCAACAGCAGAAAAAAAATGTTTGTATAGCTCAGGGTAATTGCGAATTGCAGTCTGTACAATTAAATGTTGGATGATGTAAGGTCAAACAATGTGCGTCACAGTAACACTAGTTTACAAGTCCAAACCATTTTTTATTAGCCTTATTAGTAAATTTTTGCCATTTTTTTTATTTTAGTATGGGTTTGGATTTTGGAGTTTGGATAGTATGGGTTTGGGTTTACTAATGTTCACATTAAAACTCTAATGATTTTTTAGTTTTTTAAGATATTACGAAACCCGCCCTAGTAACCTTGAACTTGGACAAGTTTCTTGACCAGAGTAGTTGACAAAGTTCTTTGTAAAGAATTGGACAATTCTTGAGCAAAAGAATTAATCAAGATTCTGTATCCAGACTTGGGCAAGACTTTAGCAAGATTCTGGAAGCAGAGAGTTTAGCAATACTTTGTCAAGTCTATTCGTTAAGTCTGTAGCAAGCAATTTGACAAGATTCTTGGTCAAGAATCTTGACCTACTCTAACAAGTACGATTTGATCATGATAGAGATCGCTTTTCGATTTCTTGTCAATTTTTCTTGGTACATTCTTGCTCAAGCCTTGTCCAAGACTCTTGACGAAGTATCTGTAGCAATTCTTTGACAAGTCTTGAGCAACAATCTGTCGACGGTATCTTGCGCCAGAATTGTCAAAATCTGGATGCAGTTACTTGATCAAGAATCTTGAGCCAGACTTACTTAATATTTAATAAAAATTGTTACTAGGGGAATGCTTTTATTTTTTGTTTTGACAGTACTTTTTTTATTGCAAATTTCAGTGTAATCATTTTTAATGTTTTCAGTGCAAGCTTGAGCTGCAGCTGAAAAAAAACTGAAAATGCCATGGCTTTTAGTGCACCCGAATGATTTTTCCTGCACTAAAAGCTTGGCGCAAACTAATTTTTTACAATTGGGAGCAAAAAAATCGATCCACCTAAAAAATTTCCATTTTTTAAATTTAGGTATTTCGAAAACTAATTAATTAGACTGATTCTTTTTATGTTTTAAAGCTTTAACTTTTTCTACATTTGTTTTTATTTAGAACGATTAATAAAAGTATATTGTTTTACCAAGAGGAAAAGTGAAGCTTTTTTTTACTAGTTTGTAGAATTTACGGACGATGTGTAGCGGAGTCCAGAAACTACAAACTTTTCCTCTGAGTGAAACATACTATTTTTTCTTCAAGCATCCTATATATTTTTTTAAAATACTAAATCGTACACTTTTCGCGATTTCGATGGTAACTTGTCTAATGTAGCATTTGCAATTTCGGAGAGATTTGTAGATGTATAACCCATATATTCTTCTTCAATCATTTTTAATAAATTTCACACAAGGTTTTTGCACAGAATCTCGAGTCAACCACCTGTTTACATAATAAACAAACAAGTTTGAAGTATGGCTGTCATCAAAGTCAAAGTGCTGCCGCCAGTGGTGGCTTTGCTAACTAACTTTTTTTTAATGCGTACAACAATGAACTCATTTTTTTACTGTAAAAAAATAGATCACTTCTAACTAGTGTGTTCAGTTATAAAATATGAACATTTTAGGACGCTTGAAGAAAATAGTTATTTTTGTAAGATGGGTGAGCCAATTATTGTGTTAGAAGATTTTATTTTCTACTGCATTCAGATTTATTTGTAATCACCTAATACTTTACTACATTAACAATGAACATATCTTTATTGTAATGGGTGAAAAATAAACAAACTAAATTAGCTTAAAATAGTTATTTATATACCAATGGACTAAACTGGCTGTTTTAGTCCCGCTGCATTAGTGTTTCCTGAGCGAGCGTAGCGAGCGAGGGAAACAGAAATGCAAGGGACTAAAACAGCCAAGTTTAGTCCTGAGGTATATACACTATTTTTTGCAGGCCCAAACATAATTTAGGTAGGTAGATAAAATTAAAATTAAAAACCACGCGTCTAAAATCGGTTGTTTTATTTTCGTAATTTAATCAAGATGCCTGTAAATTGCGAAAAGTCAGTTTCATGGCTATCGCGATTTCAATTGTTTTTTAATATGGTTGACACAAACGTCAAAAAATGGACGAAGATGATATATTTTAAGTTATGTATAACAATGTTATTTTAAAGGTTTTCTTTGTTAAAATCAAATAAATTGGTTTGAATCGCCAATTTATTACAAAACACCACCAAACCTAATTTTTGAACCAGCAAAGCACATAGTAAGTAAAATATTTTAATATTATCAAGGTTGCCGTGATTTTTATTCCCTGGGGAGAAAAACGGCAAGTTTAGTCCCGAAAATGAAAGCGTAAAATTAGGTTTTAGTCTTGGTCGTGCAAAAAAAAATATTATAGCTTTTGCACACTGGCAATATTAGGAATCCATTTCCCAAATATTGACAGGGTACTGGCAATACTTAATAGTAAAGAACAAACTTACAAAAAATTAACAAACTAATAAGAAAATATTGTGGCACAATAACAATGTCAGCTGTTTTTAGGTACAATTTGGGGATTTAAATAACAATTTGTCGTTTTTAGTAAGCCTCACATACTATCGATAATTTCGTATCGGCCTGTCGATTCGATCAAATAAAAAGTCCAAACCAAGATTTAGAAATCTCTGAATTCTTCGTTGCTTTCTTTTCTTGTTGTTTCTTGTTTTTTCATTTTTTTTTGTTGTCAACTGCTTTGCATGGCAATGTTAGAAACATAGCTACTTATACAACAATCTCAAAAAATTACCTTTTACCTTCTTTATTGAGTAAAACACAATATGGTCCAAGAAAGTGCATATTTGTGCCTACCTTATTACGTTTTTGCCCTGCAATAATCGATGCTACCCAGCTTGAGACAGTCAACACAATTTTACAAGTTTTTATAGTGGAAAAGCATGGGATATAAACTGGGTTTTTATGTACGCCTTTACCAACTGGATACAGATACATCATATTTCCAAGCATATTTTCGAAATTACAGATATACTAAAGTTTATTTTTTTAAGGTATAGTTATTTTAAATTTGCCGCTAAATACTCCACAAAGTCTGATTTACACTGAAGCATGTGGCTTGTTTTGAATGTCAACATAACCAAAATTTATAATTTTTATACTATTTAATACAAGTAGTAACTTTTATGCATAGAGAAGGAAAGAGAACCATTAGTCCAGCCTTCGCAAGATTATTTTGTGACAGATTTGGGCAGCGAAATGACGTAACGCAATATATCTGACCTTGCGCAGTACGCATCTCTGTCAGCTGTGAAATGCTGTCGGTCGTAAAACAATTCTACACCCCAGTATTCATTTGTCTTATCTCCAAAAATTTCCCAGTAAAAATCTTAAAATATCCAAAAATATAGATATGGCAAACCAATACTGGGGTGACGAATTATTAGTAGTTTGTTTATACTGTCAGTACTGTCAGATCGTCGTTTGTTTCTGATCATTTTTCGACTTCTATTGTGTTAATCTCGGTGTTAATTGTTTTTTTCGAGTTTTTTTGCTGCATTTGTTTATAACTTTAAACCTAACCTGTATCGTTGCTTTATGAAGAGCAAAGGGTCAATCCCTGGTGTACTCGAAGTAGGTGAACAAAATCCCGAAACTCAAACACACCCCGAAAAATTCTTATAAAGTAATTTTAAAAAACTATTTCGACGTTTCTTCGTAGATATTTATTGTTTTTTGTTGAATTTTTTACAATTTTTATTTGACACACAAAACTAAGGTTAAAAATACTCGTCAAAAACAGCAATAGTAGTGCGCATGTGCAAGTTTATCTCAGATGCGCTAGGCACATTTATCACAGTATTCCGCAACGGCTTTGGAGGTCTTTCCTTGTCTGTTTTTATGCCATCAGGAGTTTTGAAATTTACAAATTCGTATTTCGCTCCACCCTAGTGTACATGCAAATTTGCAATTTTGGCGAAGGTGCGTACATTGCAATGCATCGATTTCTTATAACAATTTTGAAATATTTATGTAACATTTTATATAACTAGAGATCGGATTTTAGCGAGTCGTGACGTCAAAATCCATAGCCGGGTACAACAAATTAATAATTTTATAAAAATGTTTTATAAGCTCAAAATACTACTATTACAAAGAAAAGTATATAAATATTATGAAAATCCCATAACGTTTTTATTTAAGTAAAGGAAAATAAAAAAAAAAATAACAGATCCGAAAACTATGATTTAGTTGGACTTTTAAATAATCCAAATTTTATTTAATAGTATTGTAACATGGTGGCTGGGTATTACTTTTATGAAGTTAAAAAAAATCTGCCTGGCCAATACTTTTCTATTCGAAATAACAGCTCACGTGACGTTTATAACTTGTGAAAAATCTTTTTAAAAATTTCTTCGGAATTATTATTTTTACTCAAATCTTTTGTTTTTCATATATAAATAAAATACAAAATTACACAACTACAACATATAGTGTTTGTAGAAAAAACAAACTATAGTTTGTATACCGTCGGTATACCGACGAAATCTTTTTATGTTTTATTCAGTTTGTAAAGAGGTGACTGGGAGGTGAAAACTCGTTATAAACATGTACTCTACAGAGATCTAAAACCTCTAAACTTGTTTCCGTATGCGTGCGACGAAATAAGTGAGATGTAAGATTAAGCGTGTACCATGTACGTTATTTTATTGGTTAGAGTCACGCGCATGCGGAAACAAGGTTTTTATTGCAAGTAAACTGAGTCATTTCGTTTGACTTATCTTAGCAATGCGAATTAATTTCTTTTTTTTTTTGCTCTAACTTTTTCGTTTTTAATCTACCTATTGGGCCTAATTTTATATCCATTTGTCACCGTTCATTTCATTAGTTAAATCCCTTAATAAAATATTCGTAAAACCATTAGTTTTGGATAATCTTCAATCCACGATTTAACCTTAGTAAGTAATGGTTTTACGAATATTCAACGGCAATATTTTACACTGCACATTTTGTAAAAAAGACTTAACCTGGGAAAGAAAAATTACTTTTTTAAACTAGTATTTTAAGACGTCAGAATACAAAAACCCATAAAGGAGATCAGGAGCAAGGACAATTTAATTTTTAGAGTAAGTAAAAAAATAGAAAATTAATTTTAATCACAAGTTATAAACGTCACGTGACCTTTTATTGCGAATAAAAAACGATTGGTCAGGCAGATTTTTTTTTAACTTGGTAAAAGTAATACCCAGCCACCATGACACAATACTATAAAATTAAATTAGGATTATTAAAGAGCCCAACTAAATCGTAATTTTCAGAATTGTTATTTTTTTAATTTTCTTTTATTTAAATAAAAATTTACGGGATTTTCATAATATTTATATAATTTTCTTTAGTAATGTTATAGTTTGGCAACATATTAAACATTTTAATAAAATTAATATGAATTTGTTATTGTACCCGGCTATGCATTATGACGTCACGACTCCCTAAAATCCGATATCTATATATAACATAACATTTTGAAACAGAAAAAGTCCAAAATGATCAAAATTTGCGTTACGTAATACTTGAACGTTCCCTAATTATTACTAGTACATTATTATTAGTAGACTAATATATAAGTACACAAAAAAATATATTAGTTGAAGGTGAATTCATGAATTATGCTGGAAAAAAATTACAAAAAATTACAATTATCGCAATAATTGCATCGAGTTTTAATATTTTCAATGTTAATGTTATACTGTTAAAGTTACATTAGGGTGGATCGTTTTATACCTTTTTTCAGTTTTGAACTGGAGGTAGTTATTAAAAGTTGCTAAGAGGGTCCGTCGCGGCGTGCCTATTAAATTTTTAAATTTAATAGGCATTTATGCAAAAAAGTTATAAGCACAAATCGAGATAAAATAGATAAATCCATTTAATTTTGTTTCAACTGGCTAAAATTAAACTAGGTTTTAGATTTTATCCCACTGATTCATATTACCCCAGATAAAAAATTTTATATACACGTGTTTTAATTGAATTTTGTCTGTTCGTCCGTCTATAACTCAAGAACGGAATATCCGATCGATAAAAAAATATGAAAATTTCAGGAAAAATAATTTTCTATGAGATCAAGAATCTTTTTTTTAAATCCACTAAAACAGTTATAGGCTGGTCCATTTGTTTTAAATACATATTTAAAAAACAGAAGAGAAGTGCAATTTTTATACTGGATAAAAATAAAGTTTTGAAAAAAAATCATTGGACTTTTTGCGAATTCGAATGTGAAAACAAAAAGTATACATATACATGGGAGGATTGGTGTAGTAGACTACCGCGTCGTACTTTTTATAGCGAGTTAACTACCCAAAATAGCGTGAGTTCGATTCTCACCGGCGCCGATTTAACTTTTTAAGTTAATTAATATTAAAATTTGGCGAAGGCGTAAGTGAAGCGGACACTCCCTATAAATTGGTTCGAAAGTCAATTTAAGCCGATGGTTCCCTCTACTACTAGCCCTGGACTTAGGGGATGCTTAATTAAGTAGAATAGTACGAGGTTAAACAAAATGTAATGAACGCCAGTTTTCAAGAAAATGTAAAAAATTGAATTTATATCAGAAGGAAAACTCGGATATACTCCAAATTTTAGGAAAATATTTTTTTAACAATGGAATTATTTAAAAATATGCTTTTTAAAACAAAAGTATATATGAAAACGCAATATATTATTCAATGTCAAGAGCATACCAGGCAATACGAAGCAATACATATCTTCAGGACCTTGCAGTTTTATTGTAGTATTTTTTTCATAGTTTATGATTTTAGACCATGAACTGAATGCATTGATTGAATGTAAAATAATTTAAAATCTCTAAGGTCATAAAATAAATGTTAGGAAATGAACCTAGGTGTTCGAGGTGAATTTCCTAGTTTTATTTTAAGGGCATGACCATAAAGTACATAGAAAAAAAGGTTATCTTGGCAGAAGATAATAAATTATCTTGGATTTATATTTTCTTAAATCGAGGTAAAAATCTTCTTTTAAGATTATGTATCATCGGTTTAAGAATATCTGTGACTTTGGTTTCCTTTAATTATTCTCTTGGTAGAAAAATCCTTGTGTCAAGGTATTTTTCCTTAAATGCATGACATTTAAAATAGTAACAGAGAATCAAGAGTTATTATCTTGACTCAAAGCCCATGTTGTCTTACGGTAAAGAGTTTGTCGGCCTCACCCCACGTAGATATACAGTAGACTCGCCCGTTGTTATTGTTGGCTGGCAGACATTTTGCGCAGTAGTTCAAGATATGCGCGGGAGAGAAGTTAGGTTTGTTTTTTTTTGCCGTCAGTTGTCTTTAAAGGTGTATCCTTATTTTTATCTGCTTTAAAATGGACGAATTTGTATCTGTTAACCTCAAACGATGGGGATTTTCAAATTTACTTAAAAAATTCACGTGTAAGTAGCTTTAAATAATTTATATCTATAAGCGCCATTTTGCAATGGCATTGCAACAAGTTTTTCTTCAAAAACAAGTGCTTTTTTCTACGACCATCAAATTTCACACGATTAACAGAGTAAGAAAGTATCATATTTCACACACAGAAAAAAAGGTTATCTTGGTAGAAGATAATAAATTATCTTGGATTTATATTATCTTAAATCGAGGTAAAAATCTTCTTTTAAGATCATGTATCCTCGATTTAAGATTATCTGTGACTTTGGTTTCCTTTAATTATTCTCTTGGTAGAAAAATCCTTGTGTCAAGGATTTTTTCCTTAAATGCATGACATTTAAAATAGTAACAGAGAATCAAGAGTTATTATCTTGACTCAAAGCCCATGTTGTCTTACGGTAAAGAGTTTGCCGGCCTCACCCCACGTAGATATACAGTAGACTCGCCCGTTGTTATTGTTGGCTGGCAGACAATTTGCGCAGTAGTTCAAGATATGCGCGGGAGAGAAGTTAGGTTTGTTTTTTTTTTGCCGTCAGTTGTCTTTAAAGGTGTATCATTATTTTTATCTGCTTTAAAATGGACGAATTTGTATCTGTTACCCTCAAACGATGGGGATTTTCAAATTTACTTAAAAAATTCACGGCTCACGGGTCATTAAATAATTTATACCTATAAGCACCATTTTGCAATGGCGTTGCAACAAGTTTTTCTTCAAAAACAAGTGCTTTTTCCTACTACCACCTATGAAACCAAATTTCACACGATTAACAGGGTAAGAAAGTATCATATATCACAGCCGTGCCAAATAATATTATACATGTGTGGGAAATTTTTTCAAAATATTTACCATTCTATTAACCCTGGAACCTGACTGTGGGGTCTCAAAAAGTCCAATACTGCTTCTATTACAGTGAGCAGATGTCAGACCAAGATAATCATAATCTTAAATCAAGATTATAATTCTCTTCATTCAAGATTATATTATCTTAAACCAAGACTTGGTGTAAGATAATATGATCTTAAATAAATGGTTTAAGTGGCTTTGATTTAAGGAAATGTTCTTAAATCTAGGACCTCAATTGCCAAGATCACAGCGGACTTGATCCAAGACAGTCATGGCGTTGAACATATCGAAAGCCATGGCGGCATTGGTTCAAGATCGTTTTGCTTTGATACAAGATATCCTTTTTTTCTGTGTATGTCACACGTAAGAGGAAGGGGTTCTAGAGCAATGTGATATCACAAAAAAAAAATAAAGTGGCAATATAAAGGAGGATATCTGAAAACTGCGATTTTTGGCCTCGCTGCGGAACTTTTCTGAAAAGTTTTTAGATATTAAAACCGTTCTTCATTACTAAAACATCACTTTTATAATGAAATTTGAAAATTTCTTTCGCTTGAGGCTCGATTTTAACTCTGAAGTCATTTGAAGTTCACCGTTGCTTAGCAACCACGACTAGTTTAAAATTCATGATACATGAAAAAAATCTTAAATAAAAAGTTATTATGTGTCGATGTATCAAGCCATGTTTTGGTATAATGAAGTTGAAGTATAACAGGGGATATGCAGATTTTCACATATAATTGGCAAACACATAGAAAAAATTCCGCGTGATGGAGGATTACCAGAAGTTTTAATATTTATTATAGTACCACATGTAAGTAAATTTAAGAATGGGGCAACAACACATGTCCTTAAAACATCCGGTTTTTCTCGATTGTGTGACAGTAGCCAATTTTTTGTCAGTTTGAATTTAATTTTTTATGGTTTTACTGAATGAAGTAGCATAAAATCTATACGATTTCATAATAATTCGAAACAATTCACATTGTTCAAATTGCAATGATTATTATTATTATTATTATACAATAATAATAATCAATCATTTCCACACAAAAAAAATCATGTGCCAGAGTCTAGACCATATATTTTTGGGGTCTCTAAAACCGAATCTGATCTCAGAATTGCTCCATCACAATTTTTTTCTACACTTGGAAAAGTGTGCGAAAATTCCTTACATTCGGATGTTTTTAAGGGTAGAAAAAAAATTGTGACCTGATGAAGCAACTTTGAGGTCAGATTCGGTTTTAGCGACCCAGAAAATATAAAAATGCATTAGTCTAGTCTCTGGCACATCACATTTTTTTTTGTGTGGCATATAAATTTATAAGAGGGTTTATTTTAAGTTTTTTTCCCGCAGCACAATTCCACATACCTTTACCAAAATTAAAAATGGTCCAAAATAAATTTTTATACCTTCTCTTTAAGGATGATACAAATAAAATGTGCCGCAGACAAAATTTCCTAGTTTCTGAAGTTCAACTACACAAAATTTTTGAGTTTTGATCATTTAACGGATAGAGATCTACAATTTTGGATATTTTTTTAGAGTTATTTTTTAATCAGGATTTAACAAAAATTCATAAAAGTGCGCTGCATGCAAAATTTGTGCGCTTTTCAAGGTCAAATGCTTTAAAATTAAAAATTGTATATTCTTGTTGAATTTTCTTCAAATAATGCCTAACGCAAACCTACAATAATGCCCAACATGAAAACATTTTTACAATGTCAATGTCAATATTTTTTTTCATCAAAATTTTTCAGTAAAGTTTTTTAACGAATAAAAGAACAATAAATAAAGAAAATGGGTGCAGCTGCTTAATAAGAAGATAGATAATATGAGAAACATAAATATTTATTAAGAACTAAAGAAAAAAGAAGAAAATTTAAAATTCACTGTCAGAAACATAATAATTAAAATTTTGGATAGTTTTGTATGCCTAAATTAATGGGGAGTCCCTAGCACAAGCTTAAAGCTTATTTTGGACTCCCCATGACTTTTTAATATATTGCTTAATAAATAAATAAATAAATAAATAAAATAATAATTTTTTAAGGCCCAAAAAATTTCAGTGTTTGAAAAAAGGCCAAATCATGCGAAAATGCACATCAGGAAAAAATTTGCCGACACCATTTTAGTTGCATCTGGCTATATTTCATGCACTAATTTCGGAACCTTTTTTCGGTTTTCTCGATTAGCTCGTTTTTTTTTTTAATATAAATATATATTTGCTTATAGTTGCAGTAAAAAAATAATTAAGGTTCAATTAATTTTCTTTTTGCGGTGAAGTGGTTCTATTAATAGAGCTCTAAGCCAAAAAAGCGAATTTCAAATATCTTTATTCGTTTGTTGCTTCTAATTTAAAACATTACATTTTTTTTTGTATTTTTTCCCTATATTTTCATGAAAATTTTATATACTAAAGATATGGCTCTGATTTTTATAGGCAACACTGTGAGTTTTGTAAAAAAAAAGTTTTAGATTGAATCCAGTAACAGAGATTTTACGGGAAGTTATTGAAAGCATTTTAAATTACTTAATGTCTATTTAATGTTGTTTTAATGTTTTAAGGCATGGTGAAAAAGTTTTTTTTTTATTTTTGTTTTCGTTTTTTTTTCATAATAAATTTAATTTATTGTGTTGCTCTCCAAAAAATAAATAAAATATTTCAAAATGTTTGTGTTTTTTTTTTTGAATAAACCCTGGTAAAATCTCCGTCACTGGATTAAATCTAAAACTTTTTTTATTTTTATAAACCGCACATCTGTGTTAGTATTGCTTAGAAAAATTAGAGTCTTATCTTTAGTATTTATACAAAAATTTTATCAAAATATTTGGAAAAAATGCGAAAAAAACTAAAAAGTCCAAACGAATAAAGATAATTTTCATCCGATTTTTTTGGCTTAGAGCCCCACTAATAGAGAATCGATCCACCGCAAAAAAAAAATAATTAGACCTAAGTTATTTTTTTTTACTACGACTATAGGCAAAAAAACACTATGCGCTACATCTCAAAAAAACGAGCTGATCGAGAAAAACCAGCGCATCAAATATAGCCAGAAGCAACTAAAAATTCACCGGCAAATAAAAAAATCTTTTATCCAATACATACAGATAATAAGACAATTACCAGCTTTATTTTAAATAGATAAACTCACCCGCGTGGCTTTTACTTTATTGAGTGGATAATTATTTATTTTACCCACTTAACTGTCACTTGTCAAATTATTTTCTTGTAAATGTCATTATAATTTTTTATAAAAATAAGAATTCTTAAGCTATTTATTGGATAAAACCTTGTATGGCACTCATGGGTAAACCGATATTGCCCTCTCGAAAATTAACCTGCTTGGCTGACGCCTCGCAGGTTAATTTTCTCATGGGCAATATCTTACTTTACCCACTAGTACCATAAATAACTATTTTAGCACAAAATCCAAAATTTCCACTGAGCATTTAAAATTTGCTTACAGCTCGGTCCAGATCCACACGTGTATTTTAACGTGTTAAAATATTAACTGATTTACACACACGTTTCGCTCGGATTTTGCGATTTCATCATAGCCCAGTTGAACGGTAGTATGACCTTGCGGTCATATGCACACTCTTTGTTTTTTGTAATTTAAAGGGGTTCGTTTGAAAAGCTTAAATCTAAATTTGCACCCTTGTGCGTTTTTTTTTTGCACAGTTATGTGCAAAAACGCATTTGTTTTGTTTTTGGTCTGTAACTCGGCTTTTGCTCGTCGCTTAACAAAAAATGAGCAAGATATTTTTTCGTTATTAAATTCTCTACATTTTTTTTTTGTTTAAACAATCAGAAAAAAAGTCACAGAGCGTTAAAGTTGATGAAATAGGCGCTTCATATTCAAAAAATCATTAGTTTTGCAGTTGTTTTCGAAAAACCGAGAAATGTTTGCAAACTTTCAACTTTTTTAAATTTTTTAAGCTCTCTTTCTTTCTGATTGTTTAAACAAAAAAAGTTATTTACATAAATTGTAGAGAATTCAATAAGGAACAAATATCATGTTCATTTTTGGCTGAACGACGAGCGGAAACCGAGTTACAGAGCAAAAATAAAACAAATAGGTTTTTGCACATAACTGTGCAAAAAAAATCGCACAGGGGTGCAAATTTGGATTAAAGCCTCGATTTAAGCTTTCCAAACGAACCCCTTTTGATAAAAAATAGAGAGTGTACATATCAGGGTAGTCGAGTGTTTTATTTTTCAATATCAGGCTTGTTTAATAACTGCAATTGTTGCTATGGCAATATTACAATTTTTATTACATTCTCCAATTGTTTTTGTCCTCAATAATCAATACTTCTAGACATAGCTGCAAATTTAATGAGGCTATCGCAATTTTGTTATTGCTATTTAATGATTTGACAGACGTTGCATGACCAAATTATATTTTTAACTAATTAATTACCTATTTTGCTTTCCAATATTAATTTATAGAACTAGAAAAGGCCTGGTTTTTTAAATATATATATATATATATATATTTTTTTATAGGTTTTAAATATTTAAGCAATTTTTAATTATTGATACTGCACACATGTTAAGTACGTACTTGTTTTTAGTATAATTTCTATTTGTGTGTGTGTTTTAGATAAACCTTTGTTTTTAGATCAAAAATGTAATTTAAAAACTGTTATTTGGTGTAAGTGGTTTCACATTTTATTGAAAAAAGTCGTTTTTCAACAAAAAACTGATTTTTATTTGTATGAATTATAGGGAAAGCTATTTATTTTGTTATAAACAGTATTAATACCTACTTGTAATAATTCTAAATGAAAAATCATCAGATATTAATTTGGAAAAGTAAACAAAACATTAAAATGTTGTCTGTGTCTATTCTAACTGCTTAGTATTAGTTGCTATGCTGATGTTATAGATAGTATTCATGTAAAACATTAACTAAAAGGCTCGGGGGAACAAGAAACATTAGTCGTGAGTAGGTATTGCGGCGGTTAAGCTAGCCCCCACCACTTTTCATTTAGGCCACTCCCCCCACTTTATGAGCCCCCTTTTTAATATATCCCTTTATAATAGCCCCCATAACAAAGCTGTTTTAACAGGGCTGTTAATGTAATTAACAGAGCTGTTTTAATAGGGCCGTTTCTAAATCAGTTTATATCAGATCAGTTTAGATTGGATCAGATCTGATATAAACTGAATTAGAAACAGCCCTGTTAAAACAGCTCTGTTAATTACATTAACAGCCCTGTTAAACAGCTCTGTTATGGAAGCTATTAAACTACGGGGCGTGGCCTAAATGAAAAGTGGTGGGGGCTAGCTCAACCGCCGCAATACCTACTGTCGTGTTTCCAAATAAATCGTTATATCTTCATAAAAAATTGACCCTTCATCATCGATTTAAAATTTATTGTTGAATAATAACGAGAGAAGGCGAAACCGTGACTAAAAGGCCAAAAAAAATTTAATATAGCCGACATGATTATGTTACTTGTTTCTAAGGTTAATTAATTACCTACTTTAACTTACAAGGTAGTCCCGATGTACGAGATGAGTGTGCGCAAGTAGGTACATGGGCAGTGTTGTATCACAAATAGCACCGATTAATAAATTAATTTATTTATTTGTTTGGACGTTGTTTGTTTGTTTATTTATTTATTTATTTACACAGCTTTGGGTTACAAACAGGTTAAGCCCACAAGGAGTACCCACAACTAGCAAAAAGTCGTTAGTAAAGAATATATATTGACAAAATATTTTAACAAGTTACGAAATAAAATTTCGAAATAAATGCATAATTAGAAAATATTTACTTAACAATTCTTAAATGACTTTTAAGAATACTTTTCAAAGAGTTTAAAGAAAATATCTACATCCTGACATAGGATGTTAAATGATTTCCTAAGTCTACAAATCGGTGAGTTAATAGTGTAATTTGTTCTTCAATTTGAAATAATAAAAAATATGTGCTTCTATTGTCTCTAGCTGGAACATTTATTGGGAGTTGTACTAAAAGATCAGGACAGTTTATGTTATAATTAAATATTTTTTAAACTATGAATATATCATTAAAAGGCGTAACCCTGTCCAAATTTTGAAGGAGCTTCTTGAGCTTCTGTAAAATTATATGTATATGTAAAAAATATATGCTATAGTTTGATTTGGGGGGGGGGGACTAACAAAACTTGAGGGCTCAGTGGCCTAAGTGCGTGTAGATAGCAACCCTCCACCTTAATAACCATAAATATAAGCAGACATTAATAGAAACAATTCTACGAAAAATCTTCATATCATCTGCATATGGAAGAAAATAACAGTTTTTAATAAAATCCTTAATATTATTGATATGAATTACAAAAAACAAGGGACCTAAATGCGACCCTTTGGGGACACCAGATCACGTCACATAGGTCCTTGAATGAAAACCATTAATTGTTACAAACTGATATCGGTTTTGGGTACTCAATCCATCTTAGTAGAACACCGCATATACCGACCTTCTGAAGTCTCTCGAGAAGTATATTAGGATCAATTTTGTCAAATCTTTTTTGAAGATCGGTATAAATGACATCCACTTGAAAGAGAGTCATCCATGTTTCCATGTAAAAACTCGCTAAATGGTAATTTTGATTCTATGGATTCGTAGTAAAAATATACTTAAAAAGTTTTGCAGAAACTAAGAGTTTTCTTAATTTCTTGTATTATCTTTATCCCCTGACTTAAAAATAGGAATTACTGCAGCAAGTTTCCAAACACAAGGAAAATGTCCAGATTTTAATGACTGAATAAATAAAATAGTGAGAGGATTGCATAGGGAGGTAATACATTTTCTCCAAAACATTAATGCTATATTATCCTGGCCAAAGCCTTTATTAGCATCAACATCATTTAGACGTTTTCTACTCATTCTTTAGAAAACTGTAATATATTAAGATTTTGTGACAAACAATTTTTATTAAGTATGTTTAAAATAATTTTTTTACTATGAGATCTTACACACGTTCAAAAAAAAAAAATAGAAAAAAAATTACAAATATCTTGACCAAATACCGATGATCAAAGAATATTCTCTAACTTTTCCATTGGAAATATTCTTAGAATACATTTTTAGATATGCAACGGTTATGCTTAAAACTTGCGCTAAAAATTCATAATCTATGTATGCACATGGCATACTCTTAGAGTTTTCTCATGTTATGGTCTGTCGGTCTTTTCGGAATATTTGTGACCACGATATCTCAAGAATACTTTGAGCCAAAGACTTCAAATTTGGAACATTGGTTCTTTATCCAAAGTTCTAGCCTGGAATTTTTGGCAAAAATAGGGGTGGGATAAGAGGGTTAAATTGGGATAATGGGATGAAAACAACGTGTTAAAAAAATAAATATTTTTTCCGTTTTTTTGAAAAAAAAGTTGCTTTTTTCCAAAAATTAAAAGTTTTTGAAAACTTTATTTTCTTTAATGAACATAGTCTTATAGTGGAGAGTATTCTTCTGTTGGCAGCAGCTTTTTTTTATTTCGACATGATAAATCACAGTCTTGTTGACACTGTCACATAATTATTTACAGAAATCTTCACTGAAAAAAAATCCTGATTTTAGGATTTTAAGTCGATTTTCATAACCCTGTAAGTTTCAGTAGTACTTTTATCAGGACTAAAACTACCAAATTAGGGCATGTGACTAATTGAGGAGGTGACTTTCAAAACGCAGTTTTTGACAAATAACACATTTCGAGATATCAATCAAGTATTAATTTAGGAACTATAACAGCTTTTATAGTACCAATGAACATCAGGTATTATCTATTTTAGAGAGAATAGTTAAATTACATTGGCGAATTAAATCAGTTTCACTAATTATTAACAAAATTGCATATTAAAAAAATCAAAAACTGCGTTTTGAAAGTCAAAGCATAAAAACTGTGTTTTGATAGTCCAGCATTTAAATGAATATGAATATTATTAATAGAATCTCTTGTGATATTGATTTTTTAAATATTTTTTAGGTAAGTATTAATACAAATAGTATACAGGGGCTGTCCATATATTATGTAAAACCTTTTTTTACTATTTTGGACCTCTCTGTGTAACGCTTTTTCCATTTAACTCAACACACACCATGACACTAGGGGGAGAGGGGGTCTCCCTCCATAGTGTTACGTAACTTATAAATAGACCCATATTGTACACTGTACATACATTCTCAATGTATGAGCCTATTTTGCTTTCCCTTTTTATTTTTTTTTTTAACTTAGGAAGGTCTTGTATTCGTGCAAAAATTTTCAAAAAATTTTTTTGCCTATTTTTCCGTTTTATGCCGTTTTATGTCGATATAAATTCATTTAAGCAAAGAAAAAAAATTGATCGATCGATCGGTCGATCGGTCGGTCGATCGGTCTTTCTGGGAAATCTTGTGGGCACGATAACATAAGAACGCTTTAAGCTAGAGACTTGAAATTCGGCATAAAGGTAAGGGGGGCAAATGGGAAAAAATAAAAAAAATAGTAAAATTTGAAAATTGCTATATAATAATTTAATGTAATTTTATTTTTTGTCCAACTAACTACAAAAAAGAAATGTGAAAAAAAACGTTTGGTCTTTAGGGCTTTTAGGGGCCAATATTTGTCTGTCTGTGTGCTTCTTAGAGTGGTAGACTTTATTCCATAGTGTTTCTTGACCCAAAAACCAGAATACTACAAATTTTAAACGTTTTGGTGGGCTTAGTCCCTTAAAAACTGGGGCGTATATAAATAAGAGGGGTTTCGTAAACCCTAATCAGATTAAGCTGAAATTTTGCATAAATCATCCTTAGATATATTTAAGATATTTTGAAAGATCTTAAGTCGATATATAAAAGGGTGTTCAAATGGCAGCCAGTCCTAAAATGTTTTAACAACGAGTGAGTTACGACTTTAAATGCGTTATATCTTCCAATCAATAGAAATTAAGAGAAAAAAATATTAAGCCATTTTATTGCATTTTTTGTACTGTTTCATTTTTTGTGCAGTTTTTGTTTCTAGTAGGTTGCAATCAAAAGTTATAGGGCAAAAACGAGTTTTTAGGGTGTTTTAAGGGCCGTTTAAGGGTTATTCGAAACTCGAAAATCGATAGACTTTTTTTATTGAATTTCCCATCCCAAAATCTATAGGAATACATACTTTTTTTTGACTGAGGAATTTTGTCGCAGTTGAAACCTATATTGACTGTAGTATAATTAATTAAAAACTGCGTTTTGAAAGTCAAGCTTTGGTTCAAAAACTGCGTTTTGTTTTTCCACGTGGTTTTCGAACTAAATTTTTAATATGAAATAACAAATTTTTTAATTTTTTTTTTTGGATCAATAGATCGAATATGCATTAACAGTGTAAACACCATCATTATCTCAATTTTTCAAAAAATGTCAAAAACTGCGTTTTGAAAGTCACCTCCACAATTATGATCACCTAAATCGAGTTCTATGATTTTACATTAAAAAAAAGTGATATTTGGAGTTGTGACTAACTGGCGGCATGAGGCCATAATATATCGTTAGGCCTTAATATATGTAAATAAATAAATAAATAAATACATTATACACAATAATTGTTTATTAACTAAGTTATTCACATTTGATGTTTTTTTACTTTGAAATATTCACCTTATTACGTACTAAAGTTATCATCAACATTAAAGCATCAACACCTGTTGCACCAAACTCTAAACAGCTGTTAGAAAAAAAATTTTTTTTTGCTTTACGCTAATAAATTGCGCAGAAGCTTTAGGGGTTAAAACAACGTTATATATAAGTGACTGTACTAAAACAACATGTTTATTGTTTATAACAAACATACTTTTATTAACTAAATTAGGTTGTGTCCATGTGGTTACATGATGCCTTAGCGGGTTAAAATAAAATAAATGTGGCGTATGTCCCTTGTTCCCCCGAGTCCTTTAAATAATACGTGGAGGCAAACCACACTTCAGTCAAACAACCTTGCTATACGGAAATGAATGGTTTGGTCGCCAGTGGCGTATCAAATAGTAAAATTCTAGAAACTATAAAAAGTAAAAAGTTTAGTGTGTGTACCAGCGCTACCTGGCGGCGGTGTTAGTGCCGTCACCAAGGAAGTTCCACTAGATAGAGACACTTGTCTGTTTCCAGGGCGTAGCTATGGAGGGAATGGGGGAGCCTCCCCCCACCTATATTTAAATTTGAAAAAGTTGTACATTTCATGGGTTAAAAATATAAAATTTGCATTTTTACCAGTAGTGCGAAAGTTTTTTTTGTCATCAACTTTTTTATCGAGGCCCTATCTCTTACTCAAAATTTGACTTAAAATACAGACAAACAGCGTCAATAAATTTTTCACACATAGAAGAATAAAAAGCACTCGATGTGCACTGAAATAGTTTGCCTCGAGGTGCATATACTATTTTTCCTACGACCTAACACCTAAACATCCAAAAAACGCAAAAATTATCTTAAAATTAGTTTGTCAATTTGAGATTATGTCTTTGACGTTTACTAATTTTATGACAGCAGATATTTAAAATCAGCTGATTGTCACTTCCACGCCGTTGTATTATTCACAGAAACACTTTAATTTAATATTAAAAAGTAAAAATTTTTGGTGGCACAAAATTTTACCTCCTCTTAATTGCATTTTTTTTTTTGAAAACGGTTGTTCCTAGAGTGTTACACTATATGACATTTTTTATTTATTTTTACTCAAGAAATTTACTCAAGAAATCCATCCATCACAAAAAAAAAGAAATGCATAAAAAAGTTTGGGGCAAAAATGTGTTGTCTCACACATTTTGTCCCTCAAGGCACGACTCTGAATAGGTTAAAAAATAAATTAACATAAACTTATTGCTCCTATTAATACTAGTATACATGAAAAACCTCGTCGCTCTAGCCCAAAGGATACCAGAGTTAATAATTAAAAACCTTATTTTAAGTACAATTTAAAGGGTCGTAAGTCTCTCAAGGTTCGTTTCGGGACCTATGTTTTAGTACTGGTTTTTATGTTTTATTTTCCTCCAAAAGAATGCAAACACCGTGTATATTTAACTAAATGTCGCTAGGAGTATTTTTGTCCAGATTTCTTTTGTCAATTTTTTTTTGGGACAGAGGGCAACAATTTTCAAATGTACAATATCTTAGTCAAAACTGCCCTATCAAAAATAAAATTTTAACCACATAGAATCTCATAAAACCGTTTTCACTAACCGACTAAAACCGACTAAAATTCCAAGTTTTACGTGGTTTAACTCGGTTAGTGAAACCGGTTTTATGAGATTCTATGTGGTTAAAATTTTATTTTTGATAGGGTGGTATATTGTGGTTTATGATGTCTGATAATAAGAATTTTCTAACCACACCCGAGTGCAGAGCTAAATATAGTGGAGTTCACACCGTGAGCTTTGTCGTTTTAGTACATAAATAGTACTTTAGGTCCTAGGCCCTAGGTCCTATGGACAAACAGGAAAAGGGAGTACTTACTTAAACGATCGACCGTTCGACAATTATAATTGTCGAACTTCGATTTTTAAAGTTTTTAAGGATGTATATTTTTCGTTAAAAATGTATTTGGCCTGACTGTTTGGGGGGGGGGACAAAATAAAGTTGGGAAAAGAAAATCCACGAAGATATTAAGAAGAATAAGGCTGCTTTCAGAAGGCCTAATATTAAACTGTTGGACCCAACATGCTTTAAAAAAGCATACAATACATGTGTTTTACCCATTATTATGTATGGTTGGAAACTATGGCACTAACAAAAAAGAGTACTGAGTAACTTAAAGAAGGGATTAGTTTGATCGATAAGACAAAGCAGAACACATAATAAAAAGAGTAGTTAAACAAAAATGGCAATGGATAAGACACGTGGCCAGAATGGAAGATGTGAATTGGACACACAGAATTACACAGTAGAGACCTAGAATAACTAAAGGATGCATCGGTAGACCTTAAAAGAGATAGCTGGTATGGATACCTTATAAGGTATCCATACCAGCTAAGCTTAGGAAGGTGATAGGGCTAATAACTGGTCACTGCCACCTGAGGAAACACATGCACACCATCCGTGTGTATAGTGATGAGCCAATATGCAGACTGTGTAATGAGGAGGCGGAAACAGCCTCTCATGTTATCTTTGACCGCTGGAGATACCGGCAACCGGGAAACGGTAACCCAGAAGCTATGCTCTCCAATGCAAATCTAGTAAACAGCCTAGTAAGCCTGATAAAGGAAACGAAGCTGTTTGACTAGCAAGAGACCCAAGAATAACACAATATGCCCGCAGGTGGCCGCAGTGTTTGAGGTACGAATCCTCATCTTGTTTCTCTTCATCAATCAATCAATCAATCAATCAATCAATCAATCAATCAATGGATATAAAGCAAGTAGCCGGTAAAGCATAGCTTTAAAAATCGCAAAATGGGCAAACATGGACGGATTTGGAAGAGACCTACATCCTGCAGTGGATGAATGTTGGTTAATAAAGAAAAGAAGTATGGGGGGTTTGTCTCCCATTAAAAAACCTTAAATCTATCAAAAGAGAATAAGGTAAACCAAAAAGTTTAAAAAATTAGTACAATTCAATTTCGTTCTTTAAATGTTAAATCCACTAATTTCTTTAAAGATACCGTATTTAATTTTTTGTTTTTTAAGTTTCATTTATTTGTTTCGTAATGGTGGGAAATCTGGGGATCACCGAAGTTAAGGCTGCAAACTAAATTTTAGCCCTTATGATGCATTGCTAAGTTAAAAATCCATTAGCAGATTCCATGGAATCTGGATCCAGAACAGACAAAAAACACTGTCCAGGTATGAGATAAATCAATAATATGCATGGCTACATTTGCCATTAGGAAATACTAGACAATTGCCTAGGGCAAAAGATTTTAGGAGCAGCAAATTTTTAGTTAACGGCTTTTTTTGTCATCAAATGTGTCTGAAGTCTGAAGTTTGCTAATGAGTGTCCCATCAATTTCTGTTTGGGGGCTCTCAATGGGGACAGATATTATTTATTACCTACAGCGGCAAATTTAGAATACCGGCCCTGATAATAGGTTACGATATTTTTTATTGTAAGCAGTATTTTTTGCAAGGTTATTCAATTAATATAAAATTAAGAAATTCTTGATCCTTACTCATATTGGGGTTGATTTAAATAAACCATAGAAAAAATGTTATCTCTCCAAAATATACATTTATTGTCTATTAAACAAACATTGCAGCAACAATTGTTTCGACTTTTTTAACATAAAGTCATTTTCAAGTTTTTAAATTTATAAACAAATTAACTTGAGTACACATTATTAGAAATGTCATACTGTCAGTATGACATTTCTAACAATGTGTACTCAAGTTAATTTGTTTATTATACTGACAGTATGACATTTCTAATAATGTGTACTCAAGTTAATTTGTTTATATATTTAAAAACTTGAAAATTATATATAATAAACAAATTAACTTGAGTATACATTGTTAGAAATGTCATACTGACAGTATGACATTTCTAATAATGGTACTCAAGTTAACTTGTTTATAAATTTAAAAACTTGAAAATGACTTTATGTTAAAAAAGTCAAAACAATTATCGCTGTAATGTTTGTTTAATAGACAATAAATTTATATTTTGGAGAGATAAAATTTTTTTTATGGTTTATTCAATCATTATAACTTAATATATGCCAATTTTTTGTCGGGTAACCGGAACTAACCAGGTTACTGAAACTCGTTTTTGTGAGAATCGGTTACATACGGTAAGTGAGGGGAAGCGATGACGTCACTAACCAGCAGTAACCGCGTCTTATTTTCTAACTTCTAAGTGTTTGCTTATGTGGTTTAAAATTAAATTCTTATATAAAAAACTTAATTTAAACTTATCATTGTTGTTTATTACCTTCCCCATGACCAAATAAACTTGTAAATATAGTTTAAGTGCTTTTTCATCATATCTCATCCAAAGAAAATATAAAAAATATATACCTTATCAGTTTTTTGGGAGAAGTTAGGTTAGTTACTTGTCAAAACCTTAAGAAAATAACCAATGCGTGAGAACTGTCGGTTATACGAATTTAGTGGTGGGGATAAAAACCGTACGGTTAACCAGTGTTTCCACAAAAAATTGGCTATAGTGTATTATTGACTGTATTTTTTGTGCCAAACAGTACAATAAAACATTTTGAATTTTTCTCCATTCCATAATATATTCTATAATTATACTAATTATTATTCGTTGAACGTAACTACGTTTCATTTGAAACAAACTGAATAACGAATAGGATCAAGTGGATCAATTCGTTTTAAAGTAAAATGTCAGATATGGGAATTTAGTTTACCTCAGAATACTAAATGAGTTAGGTATATAATATGGAAATCAAGAGCTCTAGGAGTCAGAGATACATACAAGAGCGAAACTTTCATAAGACCATTTTTGGCGATATGAGGTTTTTGCATGAAAACGGTAGTATGACTCATTCTTGACCTAAACAATGTTTAGTAAACATGTCAAATAGAATATTGTAGATGTAAAAAAAAACAAGCCGTGAAGTAATGCTACGGAATGCGTAGCATTACTTTACGGCTTCAGGTCTATTCACATGAGTATTGCTATTTTGGCAATATTGCATAGAAAAAACGGATTCCTTGAACCAAGGACACGTGTCTTTGGATATGTTCAAAGCCATATTCTCTTGTTTCAAGGCTGGCATTTTCTTGAACCAAAGTCAATGTCCTTGAATAAAGAGCGTTGATTTTTATTCCAAAACCCGTGCTCTTCATTCAAGGACATTGACTTTGGTTCAAGAAAATGCCAGCCTTGAAACAAGAGAATATGGCTTTGAACATATACAAAGACACGTGTCCTTGGTTCAAGGAATCCGTTTTTTCTATGTGGCAAAAATTGCATGCGATTTTGGCCAGTATCGCAGGTGGCAATGCAGGTCAAAATCGCATGGGATTTTTGCTAATATTGCCAAAATAGCAATATTTGCAAAATAGCAATATTGTTTACGCACGTGAATAGACGTGATTATATACTACTTTTTTCAGTTGATGGCATATTGCACTTTCCCAAATAATAATAATAAGTTAAAACTATTTAAAACGGAAAATAAAATATTGCAGCCAACAAAAGAATATTTTTCCAGGAGACCTAGTTTTTTTGTTTTTGTTTTCGGGGGATTACTTTCAGGAGGGTTCTTCCCCTCATAGAACTTCTTTTTTTTTTCTGAAAATTTCGAGTCAATCTTATAAGTTCTTGAGTTATCGTGTCCAGAAAAAACATATACATATTTTTTCTTCTATTTATAATAAAAAGCAATTAAATATACTTGTATTTTTTATTGTGCACCAAAATGCATTCTTACCCGTTCATACCCCTTTTTTAGCAGGGTAGTTCTGCAGACAAAATAATACCATTAATCTTAAAAGTCCAAAATGATCAAAATTTTCATTACGTAATACTTGAATTTTAAATACTTGTTGTTTGTTAAAATTTAAGTTCCAAAAAAATATTTATTTACAATACAAGGGCGAAAAGTTAAATTTGTCGATTGAGTAGGTTTTTAGAGCCGTTTTTAAAGCTGAGGGCCTCCGGCACGAGGCTAATAAAATCAAAATTTAGCATTTCGCCCGTGTATTATAGAATATTTTTTATTCGATTGTTATAATAAATTATTAAAATACATTTAATTTTAAATTGCAAAAAATACTTCATTTTACTGTCTTATAACCTATCTAGTTATCCATGACAAATTGCTATTCAATCAAATCGCTAAAAAAACAATTGAATATTTTCTTTTGCGTGCGGTTTCATTTTCAAGTTAGCTTAGTCTTTTGATCAATTTGTGTTAAATATATTTAACACAAATTATATATTGAAATTAATTTTACAATTGAAATTTTGTGTTTATGATTTATTTTAGTGGATGAATCCAGATAGTTCAAGATCAAAGGTCATATTTCTTTATAAATATTAAAGCATCTTATTTTAAAAAAAACTTCAAAATAACAAGTTTTAGTTAGTGGTCCTAGGGCCACTAAGTCCAACTTTTCACAACACATGACGCTTTTAGAATCAATCGAATAAAAAAAATTGAAACGGGTACCTTTTCTAGAAGGGTAGAAATCTTCTAATGTATTTTAAACTAATCGTAAAAGTTTAAGTCTATCAGCAATTTTCTTGTTTTCGGTTTTCACGGATTCGTTACTTTTTCTGTATTTTTGACCATTTCCTTTTGTTTTTTTACTTTCTAGCTTTATAGAATTATCTTTTTTAACGAGGCAATTATCAAATATAAATTTTTTCAAAAACATCAAAATTTTATTTTACCTATGACTACATTTTTACTAGTGTCAAAATTTGATATCTTATTAAAAATGTATAAATATATCAAAATTTATTAAAATTTCTATATCGGAAATTAATAGTCCTACGATAAAAATTATCACATGCGTTTTTGTAGGGAATTAAACATTATTTTTATTTATGCAAAAAAACTTGTCCTACTATAAATAATAAGTGAGATATCGCTAAAAATTGTAGTTTTTGTCCATTTTGTCCCCCTTGCCCTGAGCTAATGTTAACTATATTTGATGTGACGCAAATAGAAAAGGTCCTGAATCCTTTGGTAAAAGGATTTTTCAAATCGGACGTTCCGTTCAAAAGTTATAAGGTTTACATACAGACAGACACATAGACAGACAGATGAAATTTTTTTAACACCCACTTTTTTCACATTTTCTAGACGTTTCATGACATTCTAAACCCGCAAATGCAAAAAAATATTGATTTTTGGGTCGATTTTAATATCGGGTGTTTCCAGCCGTAATAAATTTTGTTTCTCCTGAGAAATAGAGTTAGTGTCGTTTAACCCCTTATGAAAGTTCCACTCTCCAAGTGTATTTCTGTTAGATTAAGGTTAGCTTATCCAACCAAGTTTAAAAATAATATAAATTTTATTTACATAACTTTACTAAAACAACATGTTTAGTTACAGCAATCTTTAAAATCCCCAAGGATCAAGAAAAAAACAATGATACAGTAATATTACCGACCCCGGTGCCGCAATGGTTAGCGCGTTTGATTACGGATCCCGGGGTTGTGGGCTCGAGCCCCATGGAACATGGTGTAAATAGTCGGTAGATGGAACTACGATGACTAACTGTAATGTGGGTTGCAGGTAAAACTGTAAACACATTTCAGGGTGGATGCGAGTTCTGTTGAGGACCGTGCTTTGGAGGGCACGTAAAGATGGCGGTCCCGTCAATTAGGCCATATCAGTGAAAAACGACGTTAAACAGTATAAAACAAACAAAAACAGTAATATTCAATAGTCAAAATTTGGCGCCCACCTTGGCCCTTGGCGCCCCTACCAAAACAAATACCAACCAACCCTCAGAAAAAAAAGCTTGGTCCCTGAGCGGTTCTACAAAATTTGTCGCCTACCTTGGCGCCCTAGCAAAACAAAAAAACACTCTCCGAAAATAAATAAAAGCTTTGTCCCTGAGCGGTTCAAAATTTGGCGCCCACCTTGGCGCCCCTACCCAAACAAAATAAACACCCACTATTATTTAAATTTTTGGTTCTTGGGGGGGAGGGGGGTAAATACCCCCTCTACCCGCCCATATCTACGCACCTGGACCCAGAGACTTCAAATTTAGTAGGAAAATAACTTTACCTAATACGTTTGTGTTGCCACCTAGTCCTAGGGCTTTTTATATTTTTTTTTATTTAATATTCTAAAACTAGCGTGTAATTCTTAAAAAAATCGCCTGCGGCGCTTAGGCTTTCTTGCGTTTTCGTGAAATTTTTAATTGTAAAACTAATTTAAAATAGAACAGAACACATTTGCGTTTCTTATTTAAAATTTTAAAATTTAATTTTTAGGATTTTAACCGAATTAATAAAAATCTCTTTAAAAAATATCCAAGATCATTTAACGAACATGTTTGTTCTAGGTTCTAGGTTACTTGAACATTTTTCGACCCCCGGGACGGGGGGCTTTCAGTTTTAATAATGAGGTATTTGTATTGGTTAATTTGTATTATTTAATTTCACTCTTCTATCTCTAGTAATAAAGCGGGAAATGAATTTTGAATGCGACCGCTACATCCTATACCACTGTGCGTCGGCAGTGAACGTGTTAAAAAAAAACGAAAAAAATAAAAAAAAACATAATTTTTTTTTTTTTATTTTTTTTTTTTGAAATTGCGTTAATTGGGAAAATGCAATATACCATCCACTGTGAACATGTATACAATGGAATGCGTAGCAGCTGAGAAAAAGACTCGCGGAGCTCAATAAAAAATTATAGAAATTAAAATAAAATGATCGGTGTTTCCGTGTTTAAACCAAATAAAATTTACGATTCAACAAAAATAAACGTCGAAAGTAAAAAATAAAGCAAACTATTGTGAGCAAGACTCATTCGTCTGTTTTGCGTCTAGACTTCATAAAAATATCTGCATGCATAATGATCGGCGTCGTCGCCTGACCGTAATAACAGATGAATTCGGGGAGCTGCTGACCTTGTCTACAAGAATTATTTGCAGCACCCACAAAATACAATTTGCCTACGACCATACCAGACAGGACCGTACAAAGGAGGACGGACAGGGGAATGGACAGCAGTCCAATACGGTAGGCAACATAAATTTAGGTCTTCAATACCAACCCAAAAAGAAAATTCCCTAATAATATTATATTTGGATTTTATCACAGTGCAACAAAAAATGTGCATTATATGCAAAATTATTAAAGAATACATAAAACAGGTTATTAAACACAAAAACAAGTATAAAATCTTTACACACAACGGGGTATTTATTATCAATGACTGTCAAATTAAGGAGTAGGACATAAGTTCCCTAGGAAACTTTAGACACATAGCTGTGTAAAAACTTTTAAATAATATTAATATTAATATATGAAGAGTGCAACTAACATAAGGGCCTAACCCACAAAATTATTTTTTTTACAGGAGAAGCAAAAATGTGATTATTTTTTGTCAAATTATATTTATATTTAATATAAATTAAATTTTAATACTGTTTGATTGTTTACATCGTTTTATGTAGACTTCAACAACAAAAAACTTGAAATAAGAATAGTTGACGGTAAATATTTGGGTAGGGCAAAAAAAGCTAATTTTTAAAAAAGCCTTACCCACACGTTTATCATATATAAATTCTTATCTTTTCTAGTTTAAAATAGGTTCATAACCTTTTTTAATTAAGAATAGTTAACGGTTAATATTTGGGTGGGGCAAAAAACAAATTATTAAAATTTGCACCCCTAACCTTATTTTCCAGTGCATTTATTGCCACTTCTAGTAACATATTAGGAATGTTTATTAACTAGAGCGATAAAGTACGTTAAGTAGTACCCGTTTCAAGCAAAAACCGTAATTCGTAAAAAATGAGGGTTAGGCCCTTATGTTAGTTGCACTCTTCATATATTATGTTTTTTTTTTTTACTTTAAAAAATGTTGGGCTGCCCTGGTATTTCAAAAGTTATGTATTTTTTTACTTCAAAAAATTTTGGGGTCCAGGGAATTTTAAAAAGTAGGCGCCTATGCGACCGTCCTCCGTCCGTCTGTCTGTCGGGGAGTCCTTCCAAAAGATTTTTTCATACTTGTTAAACCGAGGGGTGAACTACTATCGGAAGTCCGTGTACTTTTCGGAAGTCTTTTAAAAATCTTGTTGAAAATTATTAAAATTTTAAAGATTTTTGAAAAATTTTCAAAAATCTCAGAAATCTTACCTAACGGCTTAAAAATCATAAACTTTTATGACGAAAATCTCAGAAGTTAGGGGAAGTAGGGTAACGGTGCGCAACTAAGCGAAACTTGATTGTGAATATTACAAAAAAAATTAAGTGGCAAAAGAAGCCTTACTTATTAGATCATCATTAGGTACCATCAAAACTTAGGTAGCTTTTACCATAATCACAATAAAAATGTAAAACTACAAAAATGCATTTGCGCACAATTCCCCACCCTAAGGGGCAATGCGCACCATCTATTGGGGAATTATGCACAAAAAATAAAAACAGAAAATAATGCAAGAATATTTATTAAACACAAGATATGTTTACAGGTTTTCAAAAACTTATTTTCTAAAAATATTGTTTTGGAATTTTTGATCATTAAAGAACGTTTCCAAAACCCTTCGTTTAAAAATATGTTTTTTGAACATTTGTATAATTGTTTAGTTTTCTACTTTTTAGTCATACGTAACATGTTAAATTTAACAAAATTGCATGGATAAATGCAAATTATCATTTCCTTCAAGAATATATTTATGTTAGAATAAGCGGTCAAGAATTATGAACTTACCGTCCTATTTCGTACACGTGCAAAATAATAACAACAAACATCAATTCGCACATATTCAAATATTGTGAACAACTTTCATTTGTCAGTCGCCGTTTTTGGTGCTAGCGAATTGTTAGACACGCCCCTCAAGCATAGATGCCAGAGATGTCTCGTAATATGAATTTTCGGTGGTGCGCACGGTTATCCACTGCGCACCATTACCCTAATTTCCCCTATACAAAATCTCGAAAGTCCGTTTCCAAATATTCTGTAGTGGTCACCCCTCGTCCCAAACAGCTGAAAATCTAAAACTTTGCATGCACGTCTGAAACATGGGTTTGCTCAGCAGACTCTGCTGATGAAAAAAATCCTAAATCCCATTCTTTTTACGAAGCGGCTCTTTTCACGTCCGATGTAACATAACCTAATTCTTTGGTTTGTTTTGCTTTATTCGTTTGTTTGGTTCGCCCCCATTTAAACGAGGAGAATACAATTCTGACAAAAAATATACCTTAAAAGCTTTTAATTTTAATTTAAAAATCGGCGAAAAAAAATACTGGACGTGGAAAAATCTACGTATATGTCGGACGTGGAAATAGCCTCTTCCTTTTTTTATGGGGACCTGTGGAACAAAAAATAAAAAAATAATAGTTTACAAAGTTGGCGAAGACGCCACTAATGAAAACTGTACGGGTCTAATATGAGCTTTCCTGTTGAAAAACAACTAAATAAAAATAAATAAACTATAATATAAAGTCATTAATTTATTTTTTTAGAAAAAAAAATCATAAAAGATTTTGCTCGATTTCCACGTTTTAGCTAAAACTTTTTACAGCAAAAAAATAACAGTTTTACCCTTGTTGAAAACCCTGTTTTGTACCCGAAAACAGTCTACTGTTCTCCGATGATTAGGTATTAAATTTTACTTAAAATTTAACTTTTTTGTTCATACTTACACAGCTTTCTCAATTAAATAAAAAATGTCCTTTTCACTTACCTAAAACAAAGAGAAAGAAAATATTAAATATTATTATTTAACTGAATTCAAAGAAAGGTGAACAAAGTAATTAAATCCATAACAAGTAAGGCATAAAAATTGAGAGGCAAAAATTTAATTCTTTTTGATTAGATCTATAGATCTAATCAAAAAGAATTAAATAGAACCGGAGTCATCTTAGCAACAAACAGGCCAGCAACAAAATTTCGGCCGGTCCGGCTAACTAGTCAGTAGTTAGCAACAAAAGTTGGCAACAAAGTTTTGGCTGGTCCGAAATTTGTTGTTGGCCGGTTTGTTGCTAACGTGACTAGTTCGGCCGACTGGCCGACTAGTTACGTTAGCAACAAAAGTTAACAACAAAGTTTTGGTCGGTCCCAAATTTGTTGTTGGCCGGTTTGTTGCCTACGTGACTAGATCGGCCGGTCGGCCGAAATTTTGTTGCTATGTTTTAAACTCGAAAACGACTGATACTGGACCGTCCGAAACTTGTTGTTGGCCTTGGTCCGGCCAATCTAGTCACGTTGGCAACAAACCGGCCAACAACAAGTTTCGGACGGTCCAGTATCAGTCGTTTTCGAGTTTAAAACATAGAAACAAAATTTCGGCCGACCGGCCGATCTAGTCACGTTGGCAACAAACCGGCCAACAACAAGTTTCGGACGGTCCAGTATCAGTCGTTTTCAAGTTTAAAACATAGCAACAAAATTTCGGCCGACCGGCCTATCTAGTCACGTTGGCAACAAACCGGCCAACAACAAATTTGGGACCGACCAAAACTTTGTTGTTAACTTTTGTTGCTAACGTAACTAGTCGGCCGGTCGGCCGAACTAGTCACGTTAGCAACAAACCGGCCAACAACAAATTTCGGACCGGCCAAAACTTTGTTGCTAACGTGACTAGTCGGCCGGACCGGCCGAAATTTTGTTGCTGGCCTGTTTGTTGCTAAGATGACTCCGGTTTAAATAGATCTATCTAGCAACGTAAAGGAAAATATTGGGCAGCGGTAAATAGTTATTTATGGTACTAGTGGGTAAAGTAAGATATTGCCCATGAGTGCCATACAAGGTTTTATCCAATAAATAGCTTAGGATTTCATATTTTTATTAAAAATTTTAATGACATTTCAAGAAAATAATTTGACAAGTGACAGTTGAGTGGGTAAAATAAATAATTATCCACTAAATAAAGTAAAATCCACGCGGGGGTTATTATTGAGTTTATCTATTTAAAATAAAGCTGGTAATTGTCCAAACCAAAAAATAATAATAAAATTGTAAGTGTTGTTTGTTAAATTTTATAGATATTTACCTTGTTCATTAAAAATCAATCAATCAATTAAAATCGGTCAAACTGAAAAGTTTAAATATTAAAAAAAAAATCGCTTTTTTTGGTCCACCCTGTATACTATATTTTAATATTTTAGGCGTGACACTTTTTACAAAGACTCACATGTTTTTTTTTTTCAATAAAATTGATGATAATAAAACTTTATGTTAAACACTTATTTTTTTTAATATCACTTAGGTTTACATATTTATTTTTGGGTCATCAAAAGGATTTTTAGTTTTTTATTGTTTCAAGTCAAAATTTTATTGACATTTTATTTTGGGCAATCTAAAAATGTTACATGTGGGTAGGTGATAATCAATTATTTTTTATTAGGGTTTTGTTTACTGCTTGCATGCATAATTTTGAATGTGTCAATATTTAGATACAAATCTGAAAAATGTTATTTCTGAAAAATAAACTGACATTAAAGTAATAAACAAATGTCGGGCATTTAGTATTCATTTATCGGGGGCTCGCGGAAGTTTTTATAGAGACTATTTTTAAATTTAAATTGACACTATAAAAGATATTTTCCTAAGCAGACCATCCACGGTGGGCTTTAAGCTTACGGAGATGAAAAAATCGAACACCCCATAACAACGGGATATTGTTTCTAATGCTTTCAGAATTACATGTTCGTTGAGAACAAAATCGTAGGTGTAGCCGTTTTTTATTCCATCAAAAATTAGTATATTAGTGTGACACATATATGTGACCCAAAAGAATTTCAAATTAAAAAGTTTGGAGGTCTCACCCCTTAAATTTGTTTATTGGGGTAAGAAGATCATCCCTAATTGTTTTCAATATTTTTGAAAAAATCTAGAGGTCCTTCACAGCCATTTTTCAAAAAATATGTTTGCTTAGCTTTTTTGATTTTTGTTTAAGGCCCAAGAATTTTTTATTTAAATCTTTTTAACACGAAACGGTATAAAGGGATAGTAAATTGCTAACCTCGAAAAAAGCTGAATTTTTCTTTTAAAATGGCGGAGCTGTGCCCTTTAAAGTTTGAATATCCCGTTATCAGATATGAGGTGTTCGATTTTTTCATCTCCGTAAGCTTAAAGCCCACCGTGCATCATGTTAATGCTATTATTACATAGTGGGGTATCTATACATGCGTGTCAAAAGCCGCCCTCTTTAACTTTTGAACGGATTAAGATATCAACTTGAAATTTGATACAGTTAACTATAATTTTGCCGTTCTTTCACATGATTTTGGGGTATATTTTTTCACGAGTGTTTGGAAATTTATGATTTTTATTGTGGGTTCCCATGGGAAAAATTGGCAATAGGATTGACAATTGCCAATTTTTTTTTTTTGATCGGGCCCCGGCCGCCAAAACATCATACCTTGTGAGAAAAGCCCCAATTTCTTAATTCTTTTTTAAAATTGTTGTTATAAAATATATTGATGATATTGACAACATCTGAGTGACATTTGAGTGACTATAATTTAATGAAAAAAAAATGTTTTGATTTTAACCCATAGGAAGCGCTATGGTCAATTTTCCTTAAAAGAATACCTTTTTTGGAAAGCAAAATTCTAGAGGGGACAACGATGTTCAGAAAAACTCTTATATGGGTGACACTATAGGTATTCAACTTTTTAGTTCTATGGTATTTCCACAGAATAACAATGCTCCCGCTTGCTAAATCAATTATAGTGAGGGACTGCACGTATGTCATTTTCCCTGTGTTTTTGGGGTAAATTTGGTCGACTGAAGTCTTATTGAAAACAAATCGTCGCATATTGGATAGATATTTCACAAAATTTTCGTTTGGACGGTCATGACGGTCAAATGCTACCCAAATTTTAAATCAATGCATGTAGGAATGCACAAAGAAAATTCAGGCGATTTAAAAATCTGTTGCAAAAAAAACGTGTGAAAAAAACGCGAAATTACAGTTATGAACATAACCCAAGTCATTTTTGATATATATTTGATATGCTTAGGGGGCACAATGGAGACAGGGGGGTAAGAAGAGACATTTTTTTAAATGGAAAGCAAATATACAGGGTTATTCAGAGATAAGTTCGAGAAATTTAAGATTCTACGTTAAAAAATATGAAAAAAAGTTCCGGAAATGAGCCCTAAGGGAGGGATTTAATTTAATTTTGTTTTTCTTTAAGTATTTTAATTTTTTAAAGTGTTAATATCAAAAATTGACATTGTTCCGTTTTTTCTTAAATATATTTTTTTTAATTAAAATTTTTATTTTTTTGTTATACTTATCTCTTTTATAATAAAGTAAAAAATATAAAAAAAATGTATCTCAAGAAAAATCGAGTTTAAGGGATTAATCTTTTCCTCGCACGTGCGTTATGCAAAAATAAGGGGGGTAGTAAACCCTTTGTTTAAGGGGATGTTTAACTTCTAGAACAATAAATGTTGCTTTTTGCGCAAGTTCATGGCGAGACAAAAAAATTGAGCACTTATACGTTACATTTTATCAAATCCAATCGAAGTTACAGGTGAAAAACTGGCAAAAAAAAACTCTTTTTTTCCGGTTACTTTTTAGATTTTTGATTCCCGGACCCTACGTCTTAAAAATTTTTCTAAAACAATTTTTTATGTGACGATCGTATGAACCTAGCAGAAAAAGTTAATAGCAAGCAAGGAGAAGTATGAAACAAGTATAAACTTCCAAAAAGAAAATATTATGCAGGCCTGTGTTATTTGCAATTTTGGCGAAGGCGCAAACATTACTTGAATTGAGAGAAAACCATTTAATAAGAATAAATAAGAAAAGTAGAAAAGTTTTAATTTGTAGGGAAAAAGGGCACATAAGTAACGCACAAATAAATAATAGTATATTAAAGTACTAGTTTCATAACATACGTTTTTAGCGCACGAGTACAAGTTTAGAAAATGAGCCGCTTGCGGCGAGTTTTCTAAAGTATTAATGCCCTAAAAACTTATTATGAAACGAGTTCTTTATACATTTTATTCTATTTTGCTCTAAAAAAAACTTACATTTAAATTGATGACTGATTTAGGGATTTTTGTTTCGAGTTGCCATTACAGTTTTCACCATGTTTAAAATTCTAAGAACAAATTATTTATTGATATTTTATAGTCATGTCTTCTCTTTTTCACTGCAAGTAACCAAGCCACATTTTTAACACCTAACCTAAACACAAAATTTTGTAGAAAATTAAACTTTAAAGCTACGGTGACAGTTGCACGGAAAACGTCAAGCGATAGGCTTTTGTCTGTTGCCAACCCAAAAGAAAAAAGTAGGGACCTATTATGGGCCTATAAGAACACGCAAAATGCGTGTGATTATGAGCTTATAAGAGTCGCAAAATAGAAAAAATTATGGATAAAAATATTGAATTAATAGGTATACAAATAATTAATTAATTGAAAAATTTGGTACATTTTTAAAAATTTAGAAAAATATATTTGTAATAATTGACTATTTTACTATTCCTTACAAGTAATTTTGTTTTGATTAACAAAGTCCTCCAAACCGAAGTGAATGATCGATTTCGTGCTTTTTAGTACTCATCAGAGTCACATATCAGTATAAGGACAACTGTGAAAATCATATCTTTTCCATGTGCTATATGGAGTAGAAAAATAATTGTAAGGAACAGCAATAACAATAACTGCTAAAATCAGAGACTGGAAGTTCGTTAGGTTTTATCCAGTCTCTGCTTTTAGCAGCAGATGTCGCTAACTGTTATTGCTATTCCTTACAATTATTTTTCCACTCCATATAGTATATGGAAAAGATTTGATTTTCACAGTTGTCCTTTACTGATATGTGACTCTGATAAGTGCTAAAAAGCACGAAATCGATCAGTCACTTCGGTTTGGATGACTGTGTTAATCTAAAGTAGTTGTAAGGAATAGTAAAATAGTCAATTATTACATACAAAATAATTATTTGTATACCTACTAATTAATAATTATAATTATCATTTTTGATTTTAAGCTTTTACAGCCACTAAGATATAAAGAACTTTTACTTTCGGATTTAAAGGATTTTCACTTTTTGTCGTTTCGTCTTACTATTATAGACATATTTAGGGATTAATCTGGAACTGGTTAATTAATTAATTTTAAAGCTCGATATCTCGAAAACTGTACATACAATTGGCTGAAATTTTGGTTAATTACTAAGAACATGAAGGTTAAAAAAATATATAATTGGATACGCTGCAGCGCGCTGTAAAAAACCTTTAAAAAACTGTATGATATGGGAATGATCAACTACCACTAGTTATATATAGCTATAGGATGTAATAATA
Organism: Brachypterus glaber; assembly: GCA_958510825.1. Lineage (NCBI taxonomy): Eukaryota > Metazoa > Arthropoda > Insecta > Coleoptera > Kateretidae > Brachypterus > Brachypterus glaber. Next base: position 15,647,907 of record OY294046.1, read on the forward strand.
ATATAATAAGGATAACAGTATAGGCTATACCCTATGGTAAAGCCTGTACCTGTTTATAACAAACAATAATAAAATAAAACTTTGCTTTTAACACGAATTAAAATTTTGGTAAATGAGCATTTTTTTAAAATTTTCTCCCTCCACCGAGACAGATTTTGTGGATCCACTCCTGCCATATAGTACAAGTACACACATTATAACTGTTATTTATTATTGTATTTCAACAAAATTTTCCCTCCCCCCCCGAAATTTTGAAGTCGGTGCCTATGTATCAGACATATTTCCCTTGAGTCAACTGAAAGAATTTTCTATGGATAAGCCGCATGGGACAAGTTTCATATATACTTCACTCGTTTATTCGTATATAGTTAACTACTAGACCACAGAGCCCTTCTCATTTATATAGTACTATTAACGTTCAAGAATTGAAAATGTACTGGTATAGTATATACCATAACTAATATGGAATAGACAATATTCCGCGCGAGCGAAAAGTTTTTCATATGAGCCGGTAGGCGAGTATGACCGACTTTTTCTTCGACTGCAAATATGAAACACTGTATGGCTTTAAACTGCGGACAAAGTTAAAAACCATGTTTTTTGTGACTCAACATTGTAAATGCAATAAAACACATATTTTTAAATAAAGCTATTAATGTTAGTTAATAATTTTATCAAATTAGTACTTAAAAAAGATTTTTATTTAATTTTAGCACATATTTACAAATTATAATGCAAAAATTGAAGGTTAGGTCAGATTATTGTGACAGATCAGGTTTAAATATTTAACAATAGATGGAGCAGTTTTAATTTTTTGAACTAAATTGATAAAAAACTGGTCAAATATTAAGAAAAACTAATAAACTTTATGTATTTTTAACGCAAAACTTTAAATTGCATTAAATTATTCAATATTTCATGGTAAAATATATAAATTTTTGCTAATTTTGCTACAGTTTTATTTACTTTTATAAACAAGAGATGGCACTACATGTGCTCATTCTAACACTTGATACGGAATATTCATACCGTTTCTAGAGCTAGAATGGATTTATTCTGTCTTTGAAAAGTGTGTGTATTTGCTTACATTTTAAAGCAGTCCTATAAAAAAATATTACAGCTACACACAGAGAAACAAGTACAAAATATTTAAGTTGATCAAGTGACTTTATTTATTTAGCGTATGGCATTATTGTCGGGGAGACCCACCGAAGTGGGTAGTTCCGGCGCCTGTTGCATCTTTAACCCTGTTTTAGGTAGTTAGTAGCGATGCCCACTAATCCAGGGGGGCCGAAGGCTGTATGTGCCCTCCGAAGCAATTTTTATTTGAAAATTTTGTTTTCTGACCTAGGCGAACCTCGGACATCTTGGTTATAAGACCAGAGTCTTCTCGACTGAGCTACCACTGCTCCCATATAAATAATAAACAAAAAAATACATGTTTTAAGTGACTAGATCTGAAACACACGGGTCAATTCATTTGTCACCGATAGTAGGACTTTATTAAAAAGCACTGCATCGTAGCGTTCCCTGAGACCGGAAAAAAATCTCGGGAAAGGCGGAATTGGCAAAAATTAGATTTATTCCCAACCGACTACCTTCCTAAAACAGCAATAGAAATGTATGTTCCCGATCGATTGGAAATGTTATTGTTCGCTTTAAGGGTTTCACCTGTATGCCCATGAATATATCGAAAAATTTTAAATTTTGTATAAGTAACAGTGTCGCGGCAACAGTTTTTTTAGCCAATCAGGAACCAGCATCAATTTGTTTTCTACTCTTACTCATCTGCTGCCAGTGTAAAGCTGCTAATGTTGAATTGGATTAAAGGCCTATCCAGAAGCTTGCATAAGAACATAAAACATAAGAATGCAGTGCCGTGATTGGCTTTTTATATAAAAAGCTAATTTGTCTAATTTTTTTTTTTATTTTAAGTTTTTTTCTTACTTCATTAGTTTTTAAAATATGGTTATTTTTGCAGTTTTGCAACTTTGACGTGCTATAACTTAAAAACAAATGAAGTAAAAAAAAAACTTAAAAACACAAAATTGTATAAAAAAATGCTTTTTACATATCTTTAATTAAAATTGCATAGTTAACAAAAAAATATTTGTCGGCTTAAATAAAAATAAGAAACCTTTTTTTTAGTAAACGTTAAGTTTTAAGTTTTTATTCTTTGAATTTTGATAATATCTTTCACCGTTAACGAGAAAAGACTGACTTCTTCAAAAATAGAAAAAACCCCACATTATAAAAGTTCCAAAATTAAGTTAAATGTCTGTCTAAAATGCGACGGTTTGTTTTGTATAAGACTGCTATCAACCAAATTTATCCCACAAGCACAGGGAAAATGGCATACGTGCAGTCCTTCACTATAATTGATCTAGCAAGCGGGGGCATCTTTAGTCTGTGGAAATACCATACATACAACTAAAGCGTTGGATACCTATGGTTTCACTCATATATCATGGGTTTTCTGAACATCGTTACCTCCTCTAGAATTTGACTCTCCAAAAAAGTTATTCTTTTAAGGAAAATTGATATGAGTTAAAATCTAAACATTTTTTTTATAAAATTATAGTCACTCATGAGGGTCACTTGTTGCCTAAATGTTAAATCAATATATTTTATATGGGAAGTCGGGGTTAACTGGGCTACAGGGTTAACTGGTCCACCTGGATTTTATCAGTTTTTTTTATAATTAATTTAATTTAGTGACATTTAGTTAGTAGTATTGTTCAAAAGTATTATGACGGATCGTGTTCTTCACGTGTAAGCTGTAGTAAAGACATTTAATTTTTTTCGACGTAAAGTAAGCATTTATCTTAACTTTTATTTTTTAATTAATACTTTATTATTAATGGGAGGATCTAGACTGATATTTTACCTATTTATTGAGTATTTTGTTAATTATTCTGGACAATTTCCGCCTTCTAATATCTTTAACTATTAAAATTTTATCCAGTCATGACACTAGTTACTACTTTTCGGTGTTTTTTTTTTATCAAATTTTACTCCATTAATCCCAACTTTTGGAAAATTCAACTTCTGCTAAAGCATTTGGATTAGTATTCATCAAATTTAGGTAAAAAACACAGATATCTAAGTGCCTATTCACAAGCTCGCATAAGAACATAAAACATAACAACGCGATGCCGTGATTGGCTTGAGGGGCCGCCATGTATCTTGTAAGCGAATCACGGCATCGCATTCTTATGTTTTATGTTCTTATGCAAGTTTCTGCATATGCCTTAACCTAGTATTACTTATGCTGCCCCTGAAAATAAAAACAAAATTAAATCTAAAAATCACAAGAAAGCTAAGGCGGCAGCTATCCCCCCCTTTCATTTATCTTTTTAGCCATTAATAACATCTTAAATTGTCTTACGTGCACTTGGCACGTTTTCAAAATAACAAAAAGTTTCTATACTTGGAGAATGATCTTGATAATATTGTGGTAAACATTTCTCTACAATACACAGCGGAGTAATTAAACTTTTTAAAGATACAAATTCAAATTCTTTATGATATAACCCAAGTACATTCACACCAAGTAGTAAAACGTGTCGTACGACCTATGCTCTACGTACCTACTGAAAAAATGTCTAAAGGCGCCTTTTCACAAGTTTTACTTCTATGCAAGCTTGCTGAAAGATATAGCAAGAGAACAACTCTGCCCTACTACTCTAGAACGCAGTAACTCCATTTGTCGCATAGCATCGTTTTCGAAATATTACATCAGAGTTGATGTCAAAACGTCGCTATGAGGCAAATGGAGTTACTGCTTTCTAGCGTAGTAGGGCAGTTACTGCAAGTTTGTCGTCTCTCTCTATTATAAGGTTTCCAGTGCGCAAGTACTAATCAGATATGTATCCTGACTTAAGCACTATCACTGATAAATTACTACTGTAGTAATTTCCACGCTAATATAAAAAGTTATCATCCAAACACACAAGAAAATTATCTTCAAACGTTCATTATTATTAATTTAAAATTCAACAGTTCACATACCATATCTATCTATCTATTCACTTTAACTTGTACATAAAACATTAATATAAAAACAAAAATACACAAGTCACATCATAAAAGCTGGCGAATTCGATGCACTGAAATGTGCCAAGAAGGGTAAATCCGTCCCTTTCAAATGACAAGCTCTCTCTTTTTATTTTTGGCCTTTGCCTTTGTCAACTGGCCAGCTTGCTGCTCTCTTGTTTCTGCAGATAATTCGCCTGGTTGTTACCATACCATCGCTTTCTTTTGGCCTGGTCTTCTGTTAGACTTCTTAAATGTTTACTTCTTCTTCTCTTCATTAATTATGACCTTTTGGTCACTTATGGTCTTAAACTTACTTTATATAAATTATCAAAAAAAATTGCCCTACAAATTTTTTGTAAATTCATTATATACTATTTTTAGCGTCCTTTTTGACCAGATACATAAAGGCCATTCTGTAACTGAAGTTTGTCGCCATATATTGCAAATTCAAACAGTGTTGCCAACCAGACAATTTTGACGTTTGTTGACAAAAAAACCGTCACCTTTCTTTTTTGTCGTTTTTTGGTCGTTTTTTGCAAAATTTTGGCTTAAAATTTTTTATTAAAGAGTATATTTTTAAAAGTTATGCTATTTTATAAATTTTTATGTGCTCTTTCATATAAAAATTAAATTTTTGACCTAAAGCCATTAATTTCGCCGCCAGCTTGCTTTTTAGTGACTCTTTTCTATTGTTTCGCGCCAATATGACGTATGAAAAAAAAAAAACTACACAACAACTTTTTTTTTAAATGCCCTGATTTTATGGATGCAACTATGTTTTACTCTCAAAAACTGTTTTATTGCGGGGACCGAAGCGTTTGGCGTCAATTTGATTTTAATTGTGTTTTTAGCGGTTTTTTACGATTTTTTGGGAAGAAAAAGCCTTATCGTGGTATATATTTTTAAAATGAGCATTTTTTATAGGTATTTACATGCTGATAAAAAAATAAATATATTTTTTTTGCGAAAACCTAAATATTTGGCCGCCATCTTGATTTTTATACTCTTCGCAGCACAATACTCTTGTCATCACGATAAGTCAAAAAGTAAATATCAACTTAAAATTTTTAGGAGACGTTAACTTTAATGAAAACTAGTGCCCTATTATTTTTGGTAAAAGTTTGGGTAGGCCAAAGCGGACAAAAGGGCATAAAACTGCAATTGACCAGGACAGTTGAGCCTAAACCAAGTTTTATTAAAAAAAAGTCCTTATAAAAAATTATTTAATAAAATTGATTGGGGTGCTGCAAAGAGGGCAAAAGGGCATACAATTGCATTTGACCAAGACAGTAGAGCCTTAATCATAGGTCCTATATATATATATATATGTACGCTTAATGTAAACAAACAAAACTAAGTTAAACAAGAGTTTAAAAAGCACAAATTTCAAGAAGATAATTTGAAAAATCAGTAAATAAGGCCCTGCCTAAGTGTATAAATAACTTTTTATTCTAAATACTAGTGATTTTTAACAAAAACTGTGATCATAACCTTAAATATCAAGTTTGTGGGATATTTTTAACAATAATGGTTTTAACTACGTGCATTTAATGTCCAAACTGTGAACAAACTGTGAAGAAAACTTGATTTAAAAAATTGAGAAAAAAAAAGGGAAAAAATAAAGGCACATATCAAAATAAATAAATAAATTTTGGAAAAAAATAAAAAAGAAAAAAAAGCATTAATCCCACCGTGACTCGAACCGGGGACCGCCGCGTGGAAAACCAGTATCATATGCACTCGTCTACGGAGCTCTTCGCATTTCGTAAAATACTTTACGTATTTAACGCGTAAGCAAAATGGCAACCCAAATAACAAATGAACAATTAATGGCGACGCTTTTAGAATCTATACAGCTAAATAAAGAAGAGTTTTCATCAATTAAAAATTCCATACAGGATATACAAAAATCTATTAATATAAATACTGAGAAACTAAAGGAAAATACTGAAAAAATTATAAACCTAGAGCTAGAAAATAAACAACTGAAAGATAAACTAAGATTCGTGGAAACAGCTCAAAAAAGTAACAACATTATAATCTACGGATTAAGCGAAACCGGTTCTGATCTGGACGTATTTAAAAACTTTTTAGAAACTAAATTAGAAATAAACATAAACAGAGAAGATCTAAATAAAATTTATAGAATAGGTAAAAAAGGAGATACTGTCCGCCCACTTCTGGTCAATTTTGTCTCAAATATAAGAAAACAAGACATCTTCAAAAATATTGCTAAACTAAAAGGCACTAACATCTCTATATCAAGTGACTTGACCAAGGAAGAAAGGGACGAGAAAAAATTACTTTTGCAACATTACAAAGCTGCTAAAGAAAAAAATTTAAGTACCAAACTAAGAGATAACATACTTATTATAAACGGCGAAAAATTTACCTATCAACAACTAAAGAACACTGTACCTGAAATAAAAGTAACAAATCAAGACCCACAAGAAAATAATTTGGAAAAAGAGTTAGAAATCATAAAGGAAGATAGAAAGAACATAAGACCAAAAGACAGCAACGTAGAGAGAGTAAATCAAACTGAAGAAAAAGAGGCAAAAGCAAATACAAATCCTAACAAGAGACGTTTAGAGGAATCGTTAATCCTTACTGATCCTAGCAAAAAAAACAAAGTAGACAACAAAAATCCACAAGCATCTCGAGTTCTACGTTCCGTGGTGAATGCTGGGTCTCCTGGTACATATAAAAAAACATAATCTCCACATACATATAGTGGCACAAACATTTTTATTATTTTAATTTTGTTAATTATAGGTTAATATTTTGTGTATTTTAGTTTTAAGATTTTATTTCTGTAATCTAAGAGTGAATTTTGTAAGAAGATAAGATTGGGTATAAAGTTATTGTGTTATATTGCTTAAATGGATCCTTTTATTCGGGACTTTAGTGAAAATAATATAAGAACAGAGTTTGTAGAAAATGCTGTAGAATGCAATTCTGTATTCGAAATAAATAAGAATACTTTGAATTTTAAATTGCTTAATCTAAACATAAGAAGTGTTAATAAAAATTTACCGGAGTTAGAAATTTTTTTAGAACAGTTTTCGGATAAATTTGATTGTATTTTACTGACTGAAACTAGGCAAGTTAATGCAGAATATATAAAACTGGATGGATATAACATAATTTATAGTGAAGGGGTTTACAATCAAAATGACGGTGTGATATTGTTCGTGAAATATGGTCTTGAATACACTTATAAATTGGAGTACATAGATGAATGTAAGGTAATAAATGCTAAAATTAATTTTAATAATAGCGTTATAAATTTGCTGGGTATTTATAGACTTAATCCTGTAAATGAAAGAAAGTTTATAACTGACCTAGATAAATATCTAGCAAATAATGTAACTAGGGATGAAATATGTCTATTAACAGGAGACTTAAATATTGACATTTTAAACCCTGATTCGACAGCAAGCGAATACCTTAATATCATGAATGAAAATTTGTTTAAGTCATTTATTAACAATATTACAAGAAAATCATCCGGCACCTGTTTAGACCATATATTTATAAAAACAAAAGATAATTTGGAAGATTTCATCATACCTATAACCGTAAGTACTAACATAACCGACCATTATCCAACGGCGGTACAAATAATAATGGGTCAAAAAATAAAACATAAAATAAGTAAAAATAATTTTATCAAGCAAATTAACTATAAAACATTAAATCAAGATTTAAATAATATTAGCTGGGACTCTCTTCTCAATAGTGACGTAGAAACTGCAACAAATAACTTTATTAATACAGTTAAAAAATATATAGTTAAAAACACAATTTGCAAAAAAATTAGGAAAGAAAAAGTTAAACGTAAGCCTTGGATTACTCAAGGAATTATTAATTCCATAATAAACAGGGATAATCTTTTAAAACAGTTTTACGTTACAAAAGATCAAAATATTAAAGCTACCTACAACTCCTTTAGAAATAAATTAAACAAAATAATATCTAAAGCAAAAAGCGATTATTATAAAAATAAAATTCAAAATAGCAATAGTAACAAACAAATGTGGAACACGATAAACGAACTTAAAAACACTAAAACCGGCGAAAATAAAAATAAAATTAATGAACTACGGCATAAAAATAATATAGTCAAAGATAAGGAGAAAATCTGCAATATTTTTAATAAGCACTACATTAAAATGGGAGGGAAACTAGCTAAAAAAATTAAAAAACTTAACAATTATAAAGAGAATAAATTAGAAATTGCTAATTCTATGTTTTTAATGCCCACCAGCCCTAAAGAAATCAGTTTAGTAATAAAAAACCTTAAAAATAAGAAATCTGTAGGAATTGATGAAATTTCCAGTCAAATAATAAAGAATATCTCAAATTCTATAGAGTATCCATTGGCGAAACTTATGAATGAAATATTTGATTCAGGAGTGTGTCCGAAGGCATTTAAAACCTCAATAGTAGTGCCAATTTATAAAAAAGGTGACAAACTGGACCCTGTCAATTATAGGCCTATATCCCTTATAACCAACTTTACCAAGGTATTTGAAACACTTGTAAAAAACAGAATTGAGAATTTTATTAAAAAGTATTTGATTATCTCTGACAGGCAGTACGGCTTTCAAAAGGGTAAGTCTACGCAACATGCTATAACTAATCTAATTAATGATCTTTATGACTCTCTAGATAAAGGTATACCTACCTTATGTATATTCTTAGACCTTGCGAAGGCTTTTGATACTGTCTGTCATGAGAAGTTAATCAATACATTGGAACGGTTAGGTATAAGGGGTACCTTGTTAAAACTTATTAGAAGTTACCTAAAAGATAGAGAACAGTTTGTTAAAATAGGAAAACACATGAGTGACCCACTTTCACCTGAATTTGGTGTACCACAAGGCACTATATTGGGGCCACTACTATTTATATTATACATAAATAACCTCTTTTTAGTAAAAACTAGAGGCAAAATCATAAGTTTCGCTGATGATACCACTGTACTATATAAGGGTACTAGCTGGGAAGAACTCATAAGTATGGTCCTGTCTGACTTTGTTCTTATCAAGAGCTGGTTTGACCACAATATTTTAACACTAAATTTTGACAAGACCGTATTTATGACATTCGGATGCTACTCAAATAGTATACCAGAGTTGGATATACTTACTTTTTTTACTGAAGATGATAACTTCTCCATAAAAAATACCAAATCTACTAAGTTCCTGGGAATCACTATAGATCAGCACCTCAGGTGGGATTTGCATGTAAAACAAATTAATAGTAAAATTAGATGTTTTATTCCCTATTTTAAAATTTTAAATCAAATTCTTAATCTTCAACAACTCAATATGATTTATAGTGCTCTAGTAGAATCTCACTTGAGGTATGGTATACTAGGTTGGGGTGGGGTATACAGGAGTTTCTTAGAAGATCTGGAAATAACCCAAAAAAGAATACTTAAAGTTATTCACAAAAAGAGTTATACTTACCCGTCTGATGAAATCTTCTCATTGTCAAGAAGAATGGACTGCAGGCAGCTTTATTATCTATCCTTAAGTATACATATGCACTCTGCAAAAAAAGAATTTAGATCGACAGTTACAAGAAATAATAAAAACTTACTTGTTCCAAAAGTATTTAAGACTATTGGTCAAAGAAGCAGCAAATACCTGGGCCCAAGGGTTTATAATTCGTTTCCTCCTGAAATAAAAAATATTTTAGTACTAAATTCATTTAAAACAACATGTAAAAACTATATTCTTAACTTACCTAGAGTATACGTCCATAATATTATAGATCTGAAAAATGTCTAACTCGGTAAAATTACTCACTCCTTTAAAAAAATAAAAAAAAAAAAAATAAATAAAAAAGCAAAAATAAATGTATTCTTATTTATAACTCTGTTTATATAAATTCTACAGCATTACTTAAAGTGTATACTTACCCAATCTACCTCCCCAAACACTTATAATTATTTTGTTTTATGTATAAAATGTAGTATTTAATATTATGTATTTGATGTATTCTATGTTTTTTTTTTTATATACGCACATTCAAATTTACTTTGTAAATTTTAGTGCATATTAGCATATTTGTTGCAAATTATTTATTATTTATATTGTGAAACTTAAATGCAATAAATATTATTATTATTATATTATTATTATTATTATTAAAAAGAAGTTTTTATAAAAATTGTTTAGAATTAGATAAAAAATTATATTCATAAAAAGAAAAACTGATTAGGGTGGTGCAAAGGGGGCAAAAGGGCATAAAACTGCAATGACTAAGGCAGTAGAGCCTAAACCATGTCCTATTAAAAAAAATAAAAAAATATTGAGAATTAGATAAAAAAATATAATAATAAAAAGAAAAACTGATTGGGGTGATTTAGGGGGCAAAAGGGCATAAAACTGCAGTAGGCAGTAGAGCCTAAACCATAAGTTCTATTAAAAATAAGTTTTTACAAAAAATGTTTAGAGTTGAATAGAAAGTTATTTTGATAAAAATAAAAATAGATTGGGGTGGTGCAAAGGGGGCAAAAGGGCGTAAAACTGCAAATGACCAAGATAGTAGAGCCAAAAAGTCCTTTCAAAAAAATGTTTTTACAAAAAATGTTGAGAACTAGATAAAAAATAATTTTAATAATATTATTATTCTTACAGAAAAACTAAATGGAGTGGTGCAAAGGGGGTAAAATTGCTTTACATCCTTAGTCATTTGAGGTTTTGTGCCCTTTTATCCCCTCTGTACCGCCCTAACTAGTTTTTCTTCTAAAATAATTTTTTATCCAATTCTAAACATTTTTTGTAAAATCTTTTTTTTAATAGGACTTTTACTTTAGGCTCCACTCCCTTGGCCATTTACAGTTGTATGCCCTTTTGTCCCCTTTGCAATACCCCAATCAGTTTTTCTTTTTATCAATATAATTTTTTATCTTATTCTCAAAAACTTTTATAAAAACTTTTTTTTTAATAGGACTTATGGTTTAGGCTCTACTACCTTAGCCATTTGCAGTTTTATGCCCTTTTGCCCCATTTGCAACACCCCAGTCAGTTTTTCTTTTTATCAATGTCATTTTTTATAAAAACTTCTTTTTAATAGGACATATAAACTTATTTTTAATAGGCTCTACTGTCTTGGTCAAATGCAATTTTATGCCCTTTTTTCCTCTTTGCAGCACCCCAATTAGTTTTTGTTTTTATTAAATAATTTTTTATCCAATCCTAAACATTTTTTTAATAAAACTTATGGTTTAGGTTCTACTGTATTGGTCAATTACAGTTTTATGCCATTTTGCCCAAACTTTTACCAAAAATAATAGGGCACTAGCTTTCATTAAAGTTAACATATCTTTTTAAAAAATAGCTGTGAGCGACTTCGTCTGAAATTTGTACAAAAGAGTTCCTTTTTGCAAAGAGTTCCTCAGAGTTCCTAGGGAGTTCCTCGGAATTCCTCCAGAGTTCCTTGGGAGTTCCTCCGAGTTCCTCCTTTGTTCCTTAAGAGTTCCTCTCTGGAAGGGGTAATTTTTGGCAAATAAGCCGTAGAAATTACCGCTATGCAAGCACTATTGCCAATAAGGCACCCTCAAAAAAAAGCTTTGTCCCTGACGGTTTCTACCAAACTTGGGACCCCTTCAAAAAAAAATTGGCGCCCAAAGGTAGGATGTTTTGATAAGGTGTTTGTAACGGCTCATCTAGTTTGAAAATAAAAACTTTAATCCGCATGGGTAATAAATAATAATTGTTTCTGACCGCGTCTGAAATTTGTACAAAAGAGTTCCTTTTTTCAAAGAGTTTCTCAGAGTTCCTCTGAGTTCCTTCGGAGTTCCTCAGAGTTCCTCCAGAGTTCTTCAGAGTTCCTCGGAGTTCCTCCGAAGTTTCTCCAGAGTTCTTCAGAGTTCCTCCAGAGTACCTCCAGAGTTCCTCCTGAGTTCCTTTGGCTTGTACAAAGGATTTCCTCACGGTTAGCCCCTCGGATAATACTCTTACCCCAATGAACAAATTTAAGGGGTGGGACCTCCAAATTTTTTAATTTAAAATTTTGGTGGGTCACCCTAGCCCTTAGTTACGGCACTGTCGCTACATCTAACTCTGTACTGTAATAACTAAGAATTTTAATAGCATCATATTTAGGTCAAAAATGATAAAAGAATAATGAAACCGCAAAGTATAAGTTATTTACTGAAATAAATTATTTGTTGGCTCCTATAAATCACATTAGCAATTTCAAAAATGTAAGAGCACAAAAATAAATATATCGTTTTAATTTTAGCACAAGTAAGAAATGCGAGAAAAAACTTTTTAATATAATTTCAGACATAACAAAAGTATATTTGATACTGTAAATATTGAAATTACATTTAGCATATTTTACATTTAATTTTGACTATTATTATTATTTACTACTAGCTGTGAAAACCCTTTTTTCGCAAGGGCATGTTACACTAGTTTACAAATGTCAACTTCTTTTTTATACGCAAGTTTATTTACACACTTTCTTAGATAATTAATTGTTGATGCTGAATCCAAATCCGACAAGAAAAAAAAATCGTTAGTTCAGTTTTAGAAATAATCCGCCCCAAAGTTTTTCCAAACAAGATACTCTTCCGCCTCCCTCCCCCAACCACATCAAAAAAATTGATAAATTAAAGAAAATTTTAAATAGTTGGTAATTCTCTATCAAAATATTTTTTGTTGGTTATCACTTGGTTGTTTGGTCGGTTGACTGTGACTTGATGAATCCCAAAACGCCACTGTGCAGTTATTACTCAGACTTCTAACATTAAATTTTAACGTGTAAAACAACAATGCAGGTGAAAACGGTAGATTTACGGACATTTTGTGTATCGTTTAATGTGCATTTTATGGCTAAAACTGAGATAGGTAGATAAATTGACTTGATTTCTATAAAACGACATTGTCGCTAACTTTTCATTACTCTAAATGGTTAGGTGAAAACAAGGCGTGAAGATTTGTAATGCATTTCACAAGATACTCTTCCGCCTGCCTCCCCCAAACACATCAAAAAAATTGATAAAAAGAAGAAAATTTTAAATAGTTGGTAATTCTTTATCAAAATATTTTTTTTTGGTTATCAATTGTTTTTCTGAGAAAAAAAAATATTTATTATAATTGTACTTGAAATAATATCACAAGAAAATTTTTAAAGTGTTTTTATTTGAAATATAATCAAAAATGGTCAAGCAAAAACTAGACGCGCACTCTTCTACCATATGAAGGCAACTACTACCTTTTTGCACATGTCTTTCTTAACAATACCAAGTTAACATAGCTAACATAAGTGGACTCTTTTAGTTTTTAAACTGTTTTAAAATTTCACAAAACCGAAGAAATATCAAGCGCCGCAGGCGACTTTTTTTCTTACTGCATGTAAAATTATTTAAATTCTTCAATTTTCTTATTTTTGGCGCCCCTCTTAGGTGTTGCGCCCGTGGCAAATGCCACCTTTGCCTCCCCTAGTTACGGCTCTGAATCACGGTATCGCATTCTTATGTACTATGCTTGTTATGCGAGACTGTGAATACGCACTAACTTATAAAGTTAGGTTTTTGTTCCATATAATTTCCAGAGAACGTCTACTTAACCGTGAATGTCCGTCCTGCAGGAAGTTAGCAGCTGCAGCTAACTAAACTAGATCCTAACAAGCTTGCAACGTTTATGTTGAGTTGTAGGCAAAAACAACGTTCGTTTAACTTTGTAGATGGGGGCGTAGATGTTTTTTTTTCTATGGCCAGCCTTTCGGCGCCCTGAAGCGCAAGCCTTAAATTTGACGCCCCTAGAAAAAAAAATAGCCTTAAAAAAAAAGCTTGGTCCCTGACGGTTTTAAGCAAAACTTGGCGCCCCTACAAAAAAAAATCGCGCCCAAAAAAATGCCTTCAAGAAAAAAAGCTTTGTCCCTAACAGGTTCTACCAAACTTGGCGCTTCTGGAACACAACAAAAAATTGGCGCCCAAAAAAACCTTCGACAAAAAAAGCTTTGTTTCTGACGGATTCTGCCAAAACTTGGCGCCCTTACAAGAAAAAATTGGCGCGCCCAAAAAAACCCTAAAAAAAGAAGCTTTGTCCCTGACGGTTTCTACCAAACTTGACGTCCGCTCAAACCTATGGGGAGGGGGGAGGTGTAATTACCCCCATTAAATACCCCCCTCATCTACGCCCCTTGCTTTGTATGGATAAAAAGTAACTTATCTGCAACGTTTATGTAACGTTGTAGGAAGATTAAACAACGTTCGTGCAACTTCGTATAGAACTAAGTAACTTTTGAAGGAATTGATGAGAGAGACGCCCGGGCCCGGTGTATTCAGAGGGGCCCTAATAAAATGAAAAACTATTATTTTAACGGTGCTCGGGACCCGAACCTCGGGTGTAGTATCTGCCGGGCTCTAATTTTCTAAAGAAAGGCCGGGCTTGTAATATATTATTATTATTATACTATTCACGTATTATACGGTAGTTTCGAATTTTCCGAAATCGCCAAAAAACGCCCTAGCCAAACAAAAAATTCTCCCCGTCCGTCTGTCCATCTGATGTCACCTTTTTTTTGTGGAGACGATAACTCAAGAACGAATAATCCAATCGATTCGAATTTTCTGTTTTTGAAAGTAATCCCCCAAAAACAAAAAAGTTATGGGAGGTTAGTTAAAAAAAAAATGAAAAAATACCTTTTTCATTTTTTTTTTCGTTTTTCGAAAAAATTTTGAATTTTTTTTTGAAAAAAAAATTTTTGTTTATAATTTTCTTATTTAAAAGAACATTTGTTTAGAAAATGTTAAAATATTTGTTTGAAAAGTCGTTTTTCAAAAATAAATATTTTTTTTAATTTTCTTTTATAAAAAAAATAATTTTTTTTGTCTTTCGATTTTTTTTATCTTAATTTTTTGTTTTAAAAAAATGGTCTACTGCAGGCTGCCTACAGGGGAAGTATCAGAAATATTTTATTTTGCGTGATTAACTTGCTTTATTTGGGAAAATTCAATATACCAGCTACTGTGAATAGTATGTAATGGAATGCGTAGATTTACATATCTTCACGGCTGGTTATATTACCACAGAAATTATCCCACAAACGATACGTACTTCATGATCCTAATTATGAGGTACCGTCATCTGGGGTGAAGCGGATCACAAGGGGTGATGCGGATCAAAATACAATTTTTTAAATATTAACGTTGTAGGAAGATTAAACAACGTTCGTGCAACTTCGTATAGAACTAAGTAACTTTTGAAGGAATTGATGAGAGAGACGCCCGGGCCCGGTGTATTCAGAGGGGCCCTAATAAAATGAAAAACTATTATTTTAACGGTGCTCGGGACCCGAACCTCGGGTGTAGTATCTGCCGGGCTCTAATTTTCTAAAGAAAGGCCGGGCTTGTAATATATTATTATTATTATACTATTCACGTATTATACGGTAGTTTCGAATTTTCCGAAATCGCCAAAAAACGCCCTAGCCAAACAAAAAATTCTCCCGTCCGTCTGTCCATCTGATGTCACCTTTTTTTTGTGGAGACGATAACTCAAGAACGAATAATCCAATCGATTCGAATTTTCTGTTTTTGAAAGTAATCCCCCAAAAACAAAAAAGTTATGGGAGGTTAGTTAAAAAAAAATGAAAAAATACCTTTTTCATTTTTTTTTTCGTTTTTCGAAAAAATTTTGAATTTTTTTTTGAAAAAAAAATTTTTGTTTATAATTTTCTTATTTAAAAGAACATTTGTTTAGAAAATGTTAAAATATTTGTTTGAAAAGTCGTTTTTCAAAAATAAATATTTTTTTTAATTTTCTTTTATAAAAAAATTAATTTTTTTTGTCTTTCGATTTTTTTTATCTTAATTTTTTGTTTTAAAAAAATGGTCTACTGCAGGCTGCCTACAGGGGAAGTATCAGAAATATTTTATTTTGCGTGATTAACTTGCTTTATTTGGGAAAATTCAATATACCAGCTACTGTGAATAGTATGTAATGGAATGCGTAGATTTACATATCTTCACGGCTGGTTATATTACCACAGAAATTATCCCACAAACGATACGTACTTCATGATCCTAATTATGAGGTACCGTCATCTGGGGTGAAGCGGATCACAAGGGGTGATGCGGATCAAAATACAATTTTTTAAATATTTTGGCGTCATGCATAACTCTACTCTCCGAGAACCAACAGAACTGTTGAAACTTCTAACAGACACCTGCAGTGGTTAATAAATATATTTTCTTTGGTGTTAGGTTAGGTAAGTTTCTTGTACACGAAAATTGAGTTTAAAGTAAAATACCAATAATTCACAAGGATCCAAAACAAACCATGGTACACCAAAAGTGGAATAATTTACATTGTGGTAGTTAGCATATACAGGGTTATTCACGGAAGTGGTATATTAAAAGTTTATGGAGAACCAATAATTTTAAAAATCTGAAATTTTGAACTTTGGGGTTTTTGAATATGGCCAATCGATTAAAAATAATTTCATGCTTGTGTCGCCGGTTCTACCGGAAGTGGCATTCAACTTTTTGGAACACCCTATATATTTTTTAATTTTTAAAATTCGCATTAAACTTGCTTTATTTTAATGTGTATATCTCCGGTAGTTTTAGCGAAAAATTAGCAAATTCAAGCACCCCTAAAAAATTAATTCCTCCTTGATTTTTTAAATTGGAGAAACGTTGTTCTGTAGTTTACTTAATAATACTTATCCGAATTATCCTAAGCCGAAACAGAGGCCAAAATTTATACAGGGTGTCTCAGAAAGCAGGTCAAATCTAACAAATTTAAAATAGCCATAATTAATTTTTTTTTTAATGGCACCCTATAGTACATTTCGTGCCAAGATGGACGATGAACCTACGAGGTCATATGAGCTCGATAGTAAATGTACATTGTACGTGCTACAGAAGAAGAAACCTACATCAAAAGAAGTTTTTTTTTATATCCAGATGTCACGAATATTTCTGTGGTCAAGAAGGAACAAATTGTCCGAAAAGTTGAAGAAAAATTATACAGAAGAGGAAAATATATTTTCAGAAATATTTCTACTATACTCTAGAATAATTATCTAACCTACGAAATAATTAGAAAAATTATTATAATTCTTACCTACTCTATGTATTATTTTTTCACCAAAGTACAAAGAATGTGATTTTTTTATTTATAGGCATAGAATATATTTTTTCTACGACTGCTTTAGAATGTAAGCAAATACACACACTTTTCAAACACAGAATGAATCCCTTCTAGCTCTAGATACGGTATGAATATTCCGTATAAAGTGTAAGAACGAGCACATGTAGTGCCATCTCTTGAATAATTTAATGCAATTTGAAGTTTTGCGTTAAAATTATATACCTAAAGTTTATTATTTTTTCTTAATATTTGACCAGTTTTTTATCAATTTAGTTCAAAAAATTAAAACTGCTCCATCTATTGTTAAATATTTAAACCTGATATCTGTCACAATAATCTGACATAACCTTCAATTTTTGCATTAAAATTTGTAAATAATGTGCTAAAATTAAATAAAAATCTTTTTTAAGTACTGATTTCATAACATTATTAAATAACATTAATTGCTTTATTTAAAAATATGTGATTTGTTGCATTTACAACGTCGAGTCACAAAAAAACATTGTTTTAACCTTGTCCGCAGTTTAAAGCCATACAGTGTCATATTTGTGGAGGTGACTTTCAAAATGCAGTTTTTGACATTTTTTGAAAAATTGAGATAATGATGGTGTTTACACTGTTAATGCATATTCGATCTAATGATTCAAAAAAAAAATTACGTGGAAAAACAAAACACAGCTTTTGAACCAAAGCTTGACTTTCAAAACGCAGTTTTTAATTATACTACAGTCAATATAGGTTTGAACAGCGACAAAAGTAAAAAAAAAGTATGTATTCCTATAGATTTTGGGATGGGAAATTCATTAAAAAAAAGTCTATCGATTTTCGAGTTTCGTAAGACCCTTAAACGGCCCTTAAAACACCCTAAAAACTCGTTTTTGCCCTATAACTTTTGATTGAAACCTACTAGAAACAAAAACTGCACAGAAAATGAAAGAGCACAAAAAATGCAATAAAACTGCTTAATATTTTTTTTCTTAATTTCTATTGGTTGGAAGATATAACTCATTTAAAATATATAGTATAGTATAGTATATAGCAATTTTCAAATTTTACTATTTTTTTTTATTTTTCCCCATATGCCCGCCTTGCCGCACCCCAATGTTCATCAAAAGCAATCCCGAGCGAGAACTTTTGGTAACATACCTGTATGCCGAATTTCAAGTATCTAGCTTAAAGCGTTCTTAAGTTATCGTGCCCACAAGATTTTCCCAGACAGACCTATCGACCGACCCAACGACCGACCGATCGACAATTTTTTTCTTTGCTTGAAATGGATTTATATCGACATAAAACGTCATAAAACGCAAAAATACGCAAAAAATTTTTTGAAAATTTTTGCACGAATACAAGGCTTTCCAAAATTTAAAAAAATTTTAAAGTGGGAAACCAAAATAGGCTCATACAATGAGAATGTATGTACAATGTACAATATGGGTCTATTTATAAGTTACGTAACACTCTTTGGGAGACCCCCTCTCTCCCTAGTGTCATGTTGTGTGTAGTAAAAAAAGGTTTTACATAATATATGGACAGCCCCTGTATACTATTTGTATCTATACTTACCTAAAAAATATATAAAAAACTCAATATCACAAGAGATTAATAATATTCATATTCATTTAAATGCTGGACTTTCAAAACGCAGTTTTTATGCTTTGACTTTCAAAACGCAGTTTTTGATTTTTTAATATGCAATTTTTTTTACTAAAAAAGTTGTTATAGTTCCTAAATTAATACTTGGTTGATATCTCGAAATGTGTTATTTGTCAAAAACTGCGTTTTGAAAGTCACCTCCTCATTTGCAGTCGAAGAAAAAGTATAGTCTACAACACGTATGGAATAGTCATTCATTGTCTATTCCATACTAGTTATAGAATATACTATTTGTTGTTAGTCCTAAACTTTGAGAATGTTTTTTATTTATAGATTGAAACTATGTTTAAATTTTTTTATATCAAAAATTTAATTGTTTTTTAAATAAAAATTATTTTATTTTGGTTTTTTATTTTTGATTTTAACACGCTCTTTACACTGAGAAGTTGTTATCGTAGTAAATACTAAACCTTTTTGTCTATTTGAAACCCCAGGCAACACACTATGGGACGAACCGGGCCGTAAGCCGGACAACATACTTTTCTTGAAAACGATATCTGGGATTTTGATAAAATTAGGTATGCAGCCATTTTTAGGTACGACATAGCATTTTAACTAGGTTTCGTTTTTGGGAAAAAATCTGGAAATCTGAAAAATCTGGAAAACTTAAAAAAAAATAAATTTATTTTTCTTTTATATGGTTAATTACCATTTAGTGTACAAAAAAGATATTTAGCTATGTATTTAATACGGTTTGGAAAAAATCTGCAAAATGTGTGTAACTTGTAAAATTATAATTTTAGCTAATAAATTTGGCTTTTTCGAGAAAAAGTAAAACATTTAGCCAAGTATTGAGTATGAAAAAATTGTCGAAAAATTTCGAAAAAAAAAAATTATTTTTTCAAAAAAAACAATTTTTCGAAAAAAAAATTCAAAAAAAAATCGGGGGGATTATTGAAAAAAAACAATAGGGATCATCCCCTGATAGAACTTGATTTTTCCTGAAAATTTTGAGTCGATCGGATTATTCGTTCTTGAGTTATCTTGTCCACAAAAAAGTGACATGGCACGGACAGACGGGCGGATGAACAGACGCTTACGGGCTGTGAATAGTATAATAACGTAATTTCCCAATAAATTTATCCATCACAAAGAATATCTGTAAAAGTCTATGTAAAAAGTAAAATTTAAATTAAAGGGGTTCTGGGGTCTTCTGGGGTCTGATCTCTACATCATTTTTTTCCTTACTTAGTCCACTATATTGTAGTAATAACAAATGTGCGGGTCTTTGCGGGACTTTAACGAAAAACATTTAAATGTCGGAAAATTAAAAAAAATTCGATAAAACAAAAAATAGGAGATGTACATAATATTTTATTTTTTTATATAATACACTTTAATGTTGTTATTATTACGCAATTAATAGGAAAAGATTATATTGTATGATAAGAAAAAAAAAGACTACAAATTTTCGTAGGCATAATTTAGACATCTAGCGCTAATTTTTCTGGCTAACCTTAATTATACATGAAAATTTTGCCTGCACTCAATGTATAATATGATTAAATATAATAAATCCAAATTTAAACCCCTATTTTTGAATTTTTGTTTTTCACCCGATGTCCAACCTATGGCCCGGTTCGTTCCATAGTGCAACATTTGTTATAAGTTACAAGTTGTTAGAGTAAAACATAACAAAACAACGTTATTTTTTACTGTAATAACTTGTAATTAATAACAAATGTTGCCTAGGGTTCCAAGTAGGCAAGAACGTTTAGTATTTACTATGGTAACGGATTCTCAGTGTAGACCTACAGACAGGCCTATTATTAGGTTTTATTGTTTTTTGATTAGTTTGGTTTTCCATTAGTCTTTAACCCTTCGTTAGGTGCGCCTCTTTTTGTAACGTGGTTAGGCGCGCGGTCTACATTTGTAGACCATTTTATTTTTTGTTTAAAAAAAAAACACATTTATATTTTTAAAAACCAAATATCTTATGTTATTTATTTGGTTGTATTTAAAAGTTATTTACATATTTTTTTCAAATTATTATTGTTTTAGTAAGTGTTAAGGGTAAAAGAAAAATGATATACAATTCTAACATATATTTTACATCTGTACGGTAATTTGTAAAAAAAAATAAAAATAACTTAAAAAACTTTCTGAAACTAAAACATTTGTTTTTTTAACATGTACGATTATAAAAAAATAAAAAACACCTAAATTAAAAGAAAAAAATATTATAAAATTTTACTCGAAATCATGCAATATTTTAGTAACTCATGCGCCTTGTACATGTGCTCTTTGCAATCGGTTATGATATTTTCAGCATTTTTTTTTATTTATTTTCCCTTTTTATGCACATTTAGTGTCCAAAGTAATTTTTAGTTTTATAGAACAGAAAATTACCTTATTTATCAAAAACATTACGTATGAGCTCTTTCATGCCCAAAAAGACTCGTTTCAGTGTCTTCCTATAAACTGCTATTTTTTTTGGTGGTAAAGACATATTGTATCTTTAATTTATCTTTAAACTAATAAACTAACTTTGAAAAACAATATGCACAAAAAGAAACCATAAAAACTTACACAAAATAAAAAAATGCAAAAATAAAAAAGGTAACGTGGTTAGTCGCGCGGTCTACAATCGTAGACCAGGCAGGTTTCAATATGAATAAAAACAATATTATACCCATTCAAAGTGTGAATTATTACTGATCTAATAGATTGATGCATAATGCACAGCTACTCGAAGGGGCTCAAGCGTAAACACTCCGTGTAAAAAGTTACCCAGCTAAAAAAAAGCATGGTCTACGATCGTAGACCGTGCGCCTAACGAAGGGTTAAAAACGATTTTTTGGCTAAACAAGTAATTGATCCGCTTCACCCCCATTTATGTGTTATTTTTCTAGGGTTTCGTAGAACCCTATTCTTCTGTTCCAGTACCCGCCTGTCTGCCCGCAGAATTCGTCTTCTAGTTGCTAGTATGTAATAGAATATTCTATAACTAGTATGGAATAGACAATATTCCGCGCGAGCGGAAAGTTTGTCATACGAGCCGGCAGGCGAGTATGACGGTCCCGCTAGCGCGGAATGACTATTCCATACGTGTTGTAGACTATACTTTTTCTTCGACTGCAAATATGAAACACTGTATGACTTTAAATTGCGGACAAGGTTAAAAACAACGTTTTTTGTGACTCGACATTGTAAATGCAACAAACACATATTTTTAAATAAAGCAATTAATGTTATTAATTAATTTTATCAAATTAGTAGTCAAAATTTTTTTTTTATTTTAGCACATATTTACAAATTATAATGCAAAAATTGAAGGTTATGTCAGATTGTTGTGACATATATCAGGTTTAAATATTTAACAACAGATGGAGCAGTTTTAATTTTTTGAACTAAATTGATAAAAAAACTGGTCAAATATTAAGAAAAACTAATAAACTATGTAATTTTAACGCAAAACTTTAAATTGCATTAAATTATTCAGTATTCAATGGTAAAATATATATATATATATGCTAATTTTGCTACAGTTTTCTTTACTTTTATAAACAAGAGATGGCACTACATGTGCTAATTCTAACACTTGATACGGAATATTCATACCATATCTAGATCTAGAATGGATTCATTCCGTGTTTGAGTGTTTGAAGTGTGTGTATTTGCCTACATTCTAAAGCAGTCGTAGGAAAAATAGTATTCTAAATCGTTTTTTTTTTCACCTATCTTTTGATATAAATAAAATTGCCTAATGAAACCCTAACGATCAAAAGTTTTCCCTGGATAGAGTAACTAATCAAAATTCCGTAGGATTTTACAAACGTCATTTAAAACCCAAATTTCGCACCCTAATAAGGACAAAAAATAGTTATTTATGGTACTAGTAGGTAAAGTAAGATATTGCCCATGAGAAAATTAACCTGCGAAGCGTCAGCCAAGCAGGTTAATTTTCGAGAGGGCAATATGGGTTTACCCATGAGTGCCATACAAGGTTTTATCCAATAAATAGCTTAGAAATTCATATTTTTATTAAAAATTTTAATGACATTTACAAGAAAATAATTTGACAAGTGACAGTTGAGTGGGTAAAATAAATAATTATACACTCAATAAAGTAAAAGCCACGCGGGGGTTATTATTGAGTTTATCTATTTAAAATAAAGCTGGTAATTGTCTCATTATCTGTATGTATTGGATAAAATCGTTTATAAGTGATATTTACAGGATTTTTTATGACTTTCTGCAAGTATTATTTATTAAATTAAAGTCGCGATAAAATAATTAGGTGGTGTAAGTATTTCGCAACAACCGCTGGGAAGCTTGGCAAGTTATTTTCGTTTCCATTTTTTATAAAATTTTCTTGTGACGCCACTTGCCGAAATTCGACAGCCGGCTGCAACCACACGGAAAAGGTTTGGGGGAGCTGATAAGTTTTTCTTGTCATTCAACTTTTAACTGAAAAGTTTGAAATTTTCGGGACCCGCATGGATGATTTTTTTAGTCTTTGTTTTGGTTCAATTTTTTATGCACAGCTTGTTACCATTTTAACGATAACACTGCTCTACAAAACAAGATTTTTTTTTATTTGCACGAACCTTTTAGTTGCTATATTTGATGCGCTGATTTCGGAACCTTTTTACATTTTTCTCTATCAGATCGTTTTTTAAAATAAAGCTATAGTTGTAGTAAAAAAAAAACCAGGTTTAATTTTTTTTGCCCTTGATTGGTTCTCTAATATTAGGGCTCTAAGCAAAAGAAGCGGATTTAAAATATCTTTATTTGTTTGTTTGTTTTTTATACTATAAATTATAGGCTTTTAAATTCAAAAATTGAGATTTTTTCGCGTTTTTTCGATATATTTTGATAAAATTTTTATATAAATACTCAAGATAAGACTCTAATTTTTATACGCAATACTAACATAGGTATATACACACATATATGTGCTGTTTATGCAGTTAATAAAAATAAAAAAAGTTTTAGATTTAATCCAGTGACGGAGATTTTAAATTTAGTTTTAATTTGGTCGTGTCAGTTATCTGACAGTTTTCCATAAGGGACTGCAATATCCACATATTTACAGCCTCGCATAAGAACATAATACATAACAATGCGATGCCGTGATAGGCTTTTTAACAAAAAAAGGTAAAATTAGATTTAATTTGGTTGTGTAAGTTATCTGACAATTTTCCATAAGGGACAGCCAAATTAAAACAAAAGAC
Organism: Brachypterus glaber; assembly: GCA_958510825.1. Classification (NCBI taxonomy): domain Eukaryota; kingdom Metazoa; phylum Arthropoda; class Insecta; order Coleoptera; family Kateretidae; genus Brachypterus; species Brachypterus glaber. Next base: position 15,671,905 of record OY294046.1, read on the forward strand.
TAAGGGCATATCCACAGCCTCGCATAAGAACATATTACATAACAATGCGATGCCGTGATTGCCTTGATGTGCCGCCATGTATCTTGTAAGCCAATCACGGTATTGCATTCTTATGTTTTATGTTCTTGTGCAAGCTTCTGGATAGGCCTTAACACAACCGTTATGCAATTTTCCATAAGGGACCGAAAAAGTGCTTTGGCGGGCTACAGCCCGCCAAAGTAAAACAAAAGAAAAACTCCTAACAAAAGTGTTACTTTTAACTTAACATTTCTAACCGAAAAATGTCACTTTGGATCACAAGCAAATAAAAAGATATTTTAAATCCGCTTTTTTTGGCTTAGAGCCCTATTAATAGAGAACCAATAAAAAGACCTTAATTATTTTTTTCACTACAACTATAGGCAAAAAAAAAACACTGCGCTATATCTTAAAAAAAAAAACGAGCTGATCGAGAAAAACGAAGCGAGGGTCCGAAAACGCATCAAATAGGTCTTGAATCAACTTAAATTGTGTCGGCAAAGTTTTGAGTGTTGTGCAGTGTAATGTTCGATGAACTTTTACCTCAAGAAGTTATTTCAGACCAATGTTTATGAAGGTGTCATCTTTTTGTTTGTTTGTTTACATAAACGTACGCGATAGTGCTTCTGGTGTAAACATAAGTATCGCTAGATTTGACCTTCTGGTGACCAGAGCGATGTTGCGTAATTTTCACTTTATGATAAATCTTTATACCTACATTAAAATTTAAAAAAAACTACTATACTACGACACTATAATTATGTTTGATAATGTAATATAATTAAATTTATTAAAATTAAACTACTAGTTCATATAAAACTCAAATAAAACAATAAAATATCTAAAGCAGGTGTTGCAACCGGCAACACTGTATTGCTTGACAAAGTTTGCGACATTAGACTGTGACTTTACACATTCTTTCTCTCTCTTTACGCGTACTAAGTGTACGCTAGATTTCATCATGTTCATTCTTGAGGTAAAAGTTCTTTGGTAATGTTAGATAACCTCACTTTTCCATTTTCTGTGCAACCAAGTGTACTTGGTGAAATATTTATCCGGAGTTTCGATGCCTTTTGAACGATTCCTTCGTTGATTGTTTTGTCATGTAGTTCACGGAGGGAGCTGGGGGGCGATCAAAGTGTGAAACTGAGGCCGAGGTTACTTTCTTAGGTCATCGACCGATACCAGCTCGAGACTCAATACAGCCGTGCTTTGAAGTCTGGCAGTGTATTTTATTCACGACTAGCTGTGAATCCCATTTTTCGCACGGATATGTTATAAAAAATTCAAAATGCTTGTTTTCGGTTTATCTGTAATGTCCCCTTTGGGGAGCACGTTTCGCCATTTATAAATAATCACAATTAACTAAGAATAGAAAATCGTATAAAAATATTATTTGCTCAAAATGTTTTTAATATTTCAAAATCTAAAACTCCTGACTACCTGTTTAATTTGCTTAATTTACCTTCCGAATTACACAACAGAAATTTAAGAACTGATAGCTATAATTTACCAAGATATAGACAGTAAATTTAAAGGTTGTTTTGAGTATAGGGCTCCTTCTTCTTTAAATGAGTTTTTTGAGTATTTAAATAATTCTTCCTATATATTTAGAAGAACGATTAAAGACATAACATTAAATCTACAAAAGTCTGATTATACGTATAATTTTCTTATATATGTTTAAATTTGTTTTTTTTAAGTTTAACCTCCAACAACTTTTTTATTTTTGGGGGAATTACTTTTAAAAACATTAGGGATATTTTCCTTATAGAACTTGATTTTTTCTGAAAATTTCGATCGGATTTTTCGTTTGGACTTTGACTTGAGTTATCGTGATAACAAAGAACGTGACATCACACGGTCGGACGGAGGGACAGACGGACATTTTCAGAGTTTCTTATTTTTTCATAAAACGCATTTGTCACAGTTGTCCCCGAGCTCGCTTGGGTTAAAAAAAATTCGAACCAAAAGTTAAGGTTGGATCCTTGTAGTAATCGGTTTGGAGATAATATATCCACCAACAGCCAAATCCAGAAAATTCGCTTTTGGCAGATAATGGTACCTCTTCTTTGAAGAGGTACATCTTTTACACCAATGATAATAGAAACCTGTTCAAGTGTATTTAGTTAGTATTTTTGACGCAGATTCCAAATATCTTTTCAAAAGTAAGCTATCTATTTTTGTTACGGAGAAAAACATAAATAAAAAAATGGAAAATTGAAATTTAGGGTACTTTTAAGCATTTACTTTTATTTAATTTTAGTAAATATATGACTCTAAAGTATAAATGAAGAAAATCTGTTTCTTTAACTTAATAAAAATGCTAATTAGAACTTAATTTATTAACCATTTTAAATTTGGGAACCTTTAGAAAAATCGATTGATTTTGATTATATTTTATTTTGTTGAGTAGTGTGAAAATTGCAATCCTTCAAAGTTTGACTTTTTAAATCATTTTATGGAATAAGTAAATCAGTGGTTATAAAACGGTTTAGAACATTGAATATAGTTCCTCCATCCGGCGGCGGTTCTAGGGAACCACGGCACTATGATACCAAATGTGTATTTGTTTGGGAATGATGCGAAACTCTCAACAAAATGAGGGTGCTAGGACACGAGGGTGTTGAAGGCAATGAGGCAGCAGACTCTCGTGCTAGAGAAGGGGCATGCACTCAATTTACTGGCCCTAAACCTTTAACAAAAGCCACCTGGTAAAGTCTACCAAAAAATGGGAAACCAAAATCATAGTTCGATATTGTAAAGACCAAAACTTAAGACAGGCCAAAATATTTATAAAATATGAACCTGAAAAACAAGAAAAGTGAACTCAGCATTCCGGAAATAAAAACCAGTCATTGCCCTCTAAGATAACGCTTAAAAATTGACACCTGCTGTATATGCTCAGAAGCACCAGAAAAGGCCGAACACATTATCTGCTTTTGCAAAGTCATTGTTTGCAAAAAGCTACTATATCGAACAGGTATATCCAAAATCCGCAGATATATCCCAAGTAGCCCCAAAAATACTTTTTTCCTTCTTGGGAAACCTAAAGTTATATGTAGATTAAATTATGAAGGGGATTCACAATAGATCTCATTGGTCGCAGTGACTTGAAAGGTACTATGTTGCCTCACAACCCCATTTGTATTGAATTGTATGATGTTTAAATATACCTTAATATTTTAAGGAGAAGCGTTCTTAGTAGTATCTGGCGAGCCTGCCTATTAAAATCTGTTCGAACCCACTATGTTAAGCAACAATACGAAAAATGTAATTTATTATTAATAATCGGTAAAATATAATACATACAGTTGTGTTTAACCATATTATAATTTTTTGTCTCCATTTTCCAATTTCATTGCTGACTTTTGACTTATTTATGTGTATTTGTATACATTCTAAAGATGAATAAACGAATTGAATTGAATTTAAAATATAATACAAAACGAGGAAGCCGAGGAAACATTAGGGAAAATAAATATATATCCCCAATGTCAGAACGTGTAGATTTAGGAAATAGTTAGAATGTAAATTGAATATAAATGAATTTCTAGTCTAATAAATTATCACAAATCAGTTAGTGATCACCGTTTTATTTCACCCTCTCTGATCAGCTGAAGGACTAGAAAGTCTTCTCCATCCTGCTTATTCAGAGAGTTACCTGATGTAAAATATAACTTACAAGTCTGGGTATATTGCTTGGATTTGTAATAATTATATTAAAAAAATAAAAAAATACAGACAATAAAACGATTTTTTTTAAATAAAATTATTATGCTTTAATTTGCAAAAACTACTGTGCCAAACAAAATGTATTATTATTTTATAAGATGTTAAAATATAAAATATAATAACTAACGTTAAATTATATTTAATAAAAAATGGAAAAAAATAAATTTAAATTAAAATAAAATATTTAATCTTATTTCAATACATGTATTAATAAATAAAAAAAACTTTAGACAATAGTCTATGCTGGCTACACATATTTTAAATCATTACTTAAAACAAAGATGGGGTTGTCAGAGTTTTATATAAATAAAACTTAACTTATTGAGAACCACTGCTTTAAAAAAGGACACTACCCAACAGACCGTAATTTCAGCAATGATACTGTAAAAATAGCAGTTACTTTTTCAGGTTCTTAAGTTCAGAAAAAAGTAATATTTTTAACTGTTAGTAGCGTATATATTTAGTTAAAAACATGAAATTTATTTAGGTTTAGTCGAAAGTATTATATTTGCTAAAATGTAATAAATAAAAATGCTTAAAAGTGCCCTAAATTTCAATTTTACATTTTTTTAAGAACGTTTTTCTCTGTAAACAAAAATGATAGCTTAATTTTGAAAAGATATTTAAAATCTGCGTCAAAAATACTAACTAAATACACTTGAACAGTTTTCTATTATCATTGGTGTAAAAGATGTACCTCTTCAAAGAAGAGTTACCATTATCTGCCAAAAGCGAATTTTCTGGATTTGGCTGTTGGTGGATATATTATCTCCAAACCGATTACTACAAGGATCCAACCTTAACTTTTGGTTCGAATTTTTTTTAACCCAAGTGTTCTCGGGGACTACTGTGTTGTATCCAAGAATTTTTTTTAAATATTTCAAAATGAATCGATTAACCTATATCGAGAGTTCGCGAAAGATAAATTAGCGGTGTATAAAAACTTTGTGTATTATAAAGATCGTGTGTACAAAGACAGGTTTTTTTAGAAAGGATAATATGGTAAAATTGCTTGCAAAGGAATAACATTTATTGTAAGTTTTTTTTTTATAAAACATTTGCTGTAGATTTATTGACAGCTTTTTGATTATTTGCGATTTCAAATACTTTCTTTTTGTATAATATATCAGTATTATTGCTTTAAATATCCAAGTTTATTGCTGTCAAATATTCCTTTTCTTTCTAAAAAAAATTGTTTGGTTTAGTTTTTTTTATAATTTTTAAAAAATTATGTATTTTAGGTAATTTTTTATGCGAGGTTATGTCCGTCTGAGGTAATGTCCTTACGAGGTAATTTTCTTGCGAGGTAATAGGATTTCGAGGTAATTTTCGTGCGAGGTAATGGGCTTTCGAGGTAATTTTTTTCGAGGTAAAGTTTTTCGAGGTAATTGCTTGGGAGGTAATTGCACACGAGATCAAAGCAATCATACTTTGGGAAATATATCGAGAGAAAACGCAATAAACTATCCACTGTGAAGAGTATACTATGAGATGCGAAGCATTCACAGCTTGTTTGATATATATAATTACTAATTGTGGAGCAAACATGCAAAAACCGATAAATCCATTTTTTGCATATTTTGACCTAAGTATCGATTCTTACTAATTTTATGGTGCTTTCTTGATATAGCGCATCATATATAAGCAAAAACCTATAATTATATGACCCATGAACAGTTTTTGCCAGTTTTAGGATTTTTAATTTTTTTTGGGATTACGCTGCACAAGTTTTCCGCTAATATCTCAAAATTGGATAACATGGATTTATCGGTTTTTGCATGTTTGCTCCATAATTACACTACAAAAATAGTATATTGTTTCTTTAAGCTTAAACTTGTTTAAAAGTAACAATACGTTTTTGCTAAAACGCATTTATCTGTCAGATTTTTTTAATACTTTTTCAAGATTTGTAAAAAAATACAAGCGGACCTTTGAGCTTTAATGATACCATCTTAATAATCCAGTGTAGGAAAAGGTAAAAATCTCATACTTAAACCTGTGCGTGTACACGGTAGAATAAAAAATAATTGTATCTACCTAGGGTTGCCGTCCAGGTTATAAGGACTTTAAGGATTACCTCACCTAAACTAATTACGAAACTAGGTTTTTTCACCACCAGCCTAAAAGCACATCTTTATTACTGTTCTTTTCATTGGTAGAAATATTATTTTTCTACCTATGACGTCAGAGGTTCTAAAAATAATGAAATTGCACCATGGTTAATAATGAATTTTTATTCAGCTGTTTTGGCATCTGACGTTTTACTTAATTATTAAATCACATTGATATTTACAAGTGTCTTTAGGCACCAAATTTATTTATTGCATGATAAATTAAAAAATATTAACTAAATTAGTACCTATAAAACATGTTTTACAAAAAACACTTCGAAAGGTGAAAATCATTGGTCCATCATATTCAACCATAGATTATACAACCCATATATTACCAAGGACAGAAATTTTTAATTTTAAACAAAATTATAAAAATATTAATTTATTATTCCATCAATCTATTTTCTAATCATCGTACAGAGTGATATTGGTAGACTGACAGTTTCGGGCTGCTGGCCCTCTTCAGTACCAAGAGTCAACTCTGCACGCTGATTAAGAAAACATTTTTAGACTTTACTCGCAAAAGGAATATAGCCATTAGATTGATGTAGACCTGTGCGCCATCTATTTCTAGATGTAGACAACTACTCATACCTCTCCTAATCTGGAGACTTTGAATGGTAGCAAGTTGAAGACTTGTGTGTCTCAAGCACATAGTACCACTAACGGGTGGTTAGACGTAAAATTAGTAAGGACAGAAATTCTTAATTTTAAACAAAATTATAAAAATATTAATTTATTATTCCATCAATCTATTTTCTAATCATCGTACAGAGTGATATTGGTAGACTGACAGTTTCGGGCTGCTGGCCCTCTTCAGTACCATTCAAAGTCTCCAGATTAGGAGAGGTATGAGTAGTTGTCTACATCTAGAAATAGATGGCGCACAGGTCTACATCAATCTAATGGCTAAATTCCTTTTGCGAGTAAAGTCTAAAAACGTTTTCTTAATCAGCGTGCAGAGTTGACTCTTGGTACTGAAGAGGGCCAGCAGCCCGAAACTGTCAGTCTACCAATATCACTCTGTACGATGATTAGAAAATAGATTGATGGAATAATAAACCATATATTACCGTAAGGATCATAGATTACTAGAGGTACAACCCCCATATATTGATTTTTGAGGCAAAAGATTCTCCCTCACAGTTTTCGCCTGTTCCCTTATTCATTTGTTTTTTTAATGGCCGCGAACGGTCAGCGTGATATTTTAAATTTATAAGCTTTTTCATTAAATTTTAGTAAAATAAATAAATAGGCAATTAATTGTACTAGTAGTGAAAAAAATACTATATTTTCCACGTGAGTGAAGATTTAACATTTTAGAACGCGTCTTGAGGGCTTCGCGCTAGCGCGCTCATCCCGCAATTTGATGCAGGTCAAAAATATTAAACTTCTCTTGGTAAATAATATACTATTATCAGCCTTTGCACTATGGGCCAGAAGACCTTCGTTTTTGGCCAAAACTCGGCTTTTGGCATAAATATGGTTAAAATTAGTAACAAGGGGTTTTTGAGGATGCTGAAACCGAATCTGTTTATAAAAATTACGAAATTCAAAACGGCGGATCCAATATGGCGGCCAAATCTTTTAGAATTTATTGGATTCTGATAAAAATTGGCATTCAGAGGTTTTCGAGGATGCAGAAACTGAATATGTTTTTAAAAATTTAAAATTAAAAATGGCGGATCCAAATGGAGGCAAAATCTGTAAAATTTCTTTGGATTCTGATGAAAATTTGTATTCAGGGGTTCTTGAGGATGCTTAAACAGAATCTCTTTTAAAAAATTTTAAATTCAAAATGGCGGATCCAATATGGCGGCAAAATCTGTAAAATTTCTTTGGATTCTGATGAAAATTGGTATTCAGGGGTTTTTGAGGATGCTTAATGAATATTTTCAAAACAGATTCGAATATTGGATGTGCGAATATACTGCGTAGTTTATTTTATAAAACATAACTATATTCTATACACAAACATATACTATTGAAACCTGTTGTAAAAATATTTACTGTGCGATTTTTAATTTACTCTCTTGCTTGATGAAACAGACCATACATTCTATACACAAACATATACTATTCAAACCTGATGTAAAAATATTTACTGTGCGATATTTAATTTACTATCTTGCTTGAAAAAACAGACCATAGTTACTATGTTTTAGCTTTGGATTTCACCAATTACATGAGCGCATATTTTCATAGAAAATGTTAAATTTTACTACAAGTCCGAAGAAAATGGGTTCCATTTATTTTTAACTCTATTTGGTAATAACAGAATGAAGAAAGAATATGATTAATCCCAACTGGAGAACAAAAAAAGGTCAAAAAATATGCGAGGTATGACAAACAAGTCTATTTTGGTAAAAATATGTCATGATAAATAACATTAAAAATAAATTTTGACAAATTCATAACTATGGTCTATTTCATCAGGCAAGATAGTAAATTAAAAATCGCATAGTGAATATTTTCAAAACAGATTTGAATATTGGATGTGCGAATATTTTATAAAACATAACTATATTCTATACACTATATTCTATATACTATTCAAATCTGCTGTAAAAATATTTACTGTGCGATTTTTAATTTACTATCTTGCTTGAAATAACAGACCATAGAAAAAAAACTTGGCATATCCGGATAACGAAAAGCAAGTTTTCGGATTTGTCATTTCCCTACGATCTGTTTTTTCAAGAAAGACAGTAAATTAAAAATCGCACAGTGAATATTTTCAAAACAGATTCGAATATTGGATGTGCGAATATACTGCGTAGTTTATCTTATAAAACATAACTATATTTTATACACAAACATATACTATTCAAACCTGTTGTAAAAATATTTACTGTGAGATTTTTAATTTACTATCTTGCTTGAAAAAACAGACCATAGAAAAAAAACTTGGCATATCCGGAAAAAGAAACACAAGTTTTCCCTATGGTCTGTTTTTTCAAGCAAGACAGTAAATTAAAAATCGCACAGTGAATATTTTCAAAATAGATTCGAATATTGGATGTGCGAATATACTGCGTAGTTTATTTTATAAAACATAACTATATTCTATACACAAACATATACTAATCAAACTTGTTGTAAAAATATTTACTGTGTGATTTTTAATTTACTATCTTGCTTGAAAAAACAGACTATAGTAAAAATTTTAATTAATGTCACAATGAGACATTGTCTTATCTCTTATTCTTGACAGAAAACGTCACATTAGGGCAATATACTCGCACTTAGCCTATTTCTTCTTATACTTGGCAACCCTATATATACCTAAAACTTGTACAATACATTGTATGTATCATATACTTTTTTTATAAAAACCCATGCAGTTTGTACCCAGACATTTTAGTAATTCTTGTTTTGGCAAGAGAGACAATAATTGTAAATTATTTACTTTACTGACTTGATAACGTCTTTCCTCAAATTAAGATAGGTATCTTTGCACAGAAATTGTTCTAAATTATATATGAATCACGTAGCATATGGTCGTACCTACTTCCATAGTTTATTGGTGCGTTTTGTCGGATCATTCCACGGTTTAAATGGTTTCAACGGAATGCACAAAGCGACAAAACGCCGAAGTTTGATTCACCGTTTGGGGTTAACTTTCGTTTGCGCCGTTTTTTTTCTATGGCGATTTTTTTATATATTTTTAGTTTTGACAAAAAAACTTTATGGAAATCTGTTTTCGTTTGAATTGAAGTATATTCTAGTTATGATAATTGGACCCCCTGAATCCGAAAATAGTAATCGTTCTTTGCGGAAATGCACCATTTTTTTTTTCTATGGCGATTTTTTATATATTTTTTGTACTGGCAAAAAAGGTATGGAAATCTGTTATCGTTAAAAATTATGCATATTACAGTTATTTTGCCGCCCCCCGAATCCGAAAATGTTAAGCGTTCTTTGCGGAAATGCACCATTTTTTTTTTCTATGGAGATTTTTTATATATTTTCTGTTTTAACAAAAAAAAAACGTTATGGAAATATGTTATCGTGACAAATGAAGTATATTCTAGTTATTTTGACCCTCCTGGATTCGAAAATGGTAACGTTCTTTGCGGAAATGCACCATTTTTTTTCTATGGCGATTTTTTATATATTTTTATTTTTGGCAAAAAAACGTTATAGAAATCTGCTATCATTAGAAATGAAGTATATTCTAGTTATTTTGGCCCTCCTGGATCCGAAAATGGTAATAATTTTTTGTGGAAATGCACCATTTCTTTTCTATGGCGATTTTTTAAATATTTTTTGTTTTGGCAAAAAAACGTTATGGAAATCTGTTATTGTTTAAAATGAAGTATGTTTTATTTATTTTGGCCCCCCTATTTTAATATTTATTTGGACAAAAATATTATTAATTATATATTTTAAATAAAAAAACATCAAACGGACGCAAAACCAACGTCCTCCATAAAAAAAAACCAAACCAGCACAAAACCAAACCAAAGCAAAGTTTTGTTTGTTTGTTTGTTTGTTTGTTTGTTTGTTCTATAACGTAAACCATTAATAAAAACACTGTTTTTATGATAACAGATTACCCTGGTGATATAAATCTCCTTAAAAAAACTAAAGACTACTGAAAAATACACTGCCCAGTAAAATCACTTTTAGCAACCTCAAAAACCCCTATACACAAATTTTCACTAAAACTACCCTCCACCCTCCAGGGGGTGGAGTTGGAATTTTTTTATTATCAGATTTACTTTCAGCAACCTCAAAAACCGCTATGGTCCATTTTTTACGAAAACTACCCCCACCCCTTAGGGGGTGGAACTGGAAAAATTTTATTATCAAATTTAGTTTCGTCGTCCCCAAAAACAACTATATACCAATTTTGACGAAAATATTGAAAATATTTAAAAATATTTACCCCCTCTCCCCCGTGGGGGTGGAGTTAGAAATTTTTTATTATCATGTTCAATTTGAACAACTATAAAAACCCCTATAACCTTACCGGGTGTTTCAGGAAGGTGGTTCACCCTCCTTAACCTTTTTACTTCTTTAGGTAGGATCTTGAAATTTGCAGAAGCAGTATTATGTATAATTTAAGATTTTTTGACATAGTTAAAATTTTTTTGGCACTTCCCGTTTCGCCGGTGAATCGAACTTTCGATTTTTAAATGGAAACCCTGTATATTTTTACATATTTTGATTTAGAAATAAATTCTGAGAACAGACATGTGTCACTTGTCAAATTTTGACAGGTCTTGTCATTTTTTAGTTAAATCTTCAATTTAAATCTTTTTTAATGCCAAGTTCTTCCAAATAAACTATTAATGTTTGGTATCAAAATTTTCACAAGAAAATTCTCTTTCATTTTAACCTAACGAGCCACCCTCTTTCCATTTGAAAAAAAATGACTTATAGACCAAAGTATAATTTTCGAACCTTTAAGAGCCCACCACATTTAAAGTTTTGGAAAAAAATCAAAATAGTATTTTTCTGAAGATACTAAACCAACAATTAAGCGAATACGCTAATTTAAGATACTCTAGATTTAAAATAAAAATTTAAATAAAAAATTACATGACCTGTCAAAAACTGACAAGTGACACATGTTTTCTCTCAGAATTGATTTTTGTAAAAATATACAGTAAAAATCGAAAGTTCGATTCATTTCCGGTGAAACCGGATGCGCCAGAAAACGTCTAACCATGTCAATAAACCCTAAATTATACATAATATAGCTCCTTCAAATTTCACGATCCTACATAAAAAAGTAAAAAAGTTAAGGGGGGTCAACCACCTTTCTGAAACACACGGTATAGTAATTTTCAAATTTTTGTGGAAAATTATTGTATTTACATCATTTGCCGCCCTTGCCCCACCCCAATGTTTACCAAAAACAATCCCGAGCGAGAACTTTTGGTAACATACCTGTATGCCAAATTTCAATTCTCTAGCTTAAGCTTTCTTAAGTAATCGTGGATATAAGATTTCCCGGACAATCGACAGACAATTTTTTTTTGCTTGAAATGGATTTATATCGACATAAAACGTCATAAAACGTAAAAATACGCAAAAAAATTGAATTTTTTTGCACGAATACAAGGCTTTCCGAAATTTTGAGAATTTTTAAAATGGGAAAGCAAAAGGGGCATTTCCGCAAAGAACAGTTACCATTTTCGGATTCAAGGGGGGGCTAAATAAAGAGAATATACTTTGTTTTTAACGATAACAGATTTCCATAAAGTTTTTTTCCAAAACAAAAAATATATAAAAGATTTTTATTAAGACCTGCCATCACTCTAAATGCCTTTTTTTGCAATGCAAAAATGTCATTAAAATTTGCTCCCAATCCCCAAAACTCAATGCCATATGACAATCTTGATTGGGAGAAAACAAAATACAACATCTTTAAAACCTCCATCGAAACCGTTGGTTTAAGTTTTTTTAGTAAAAATAAGTACTTACTCAACTAAGAAGTTAGGTTATCTATGTGAGAATTCCAAAGCAGCTTATGATCTAAATGTATACCCAAAAATCTGCTACTTGATACTTTTGGGGACAAAACGCATAAACTGCGAAACAAATCCATTCTCACTACAATAGTTTTGTATTAATATGATTACCTGGTTAGCTAAATATAATATAAGTAGTTTGAAAGTGACTATGTTAGGTTTTTATCAATGATAATTATGTATTTAGCTCATGAAATAAAATCTAGCAAAACCCCTCAACATTTAAATATAATTTCAGACTAAAAATTTGTACTCTCGTTTTTGTAGTCGACAGAATTTAAAATTGTCCACTATTCAATAAAAGGATTTAAGAATTTGTGGGATTTAAATCAGTGGAAAGAAGAAATAATTTATTGGAGTATTTTCCAGAGACCCTTGATATTCTGACAGTTCTGTGGTGACAGAACTGCCATAAATCATATAACAGATCCGACACTCTTTTAATATAGAAGAAATGCCACAATTATTGTGGCATTTCTGCTACATCAAAAGAGTGTCGGATATTATAGCCGTGGGTTACAAGCAAGGTTGTCAAAGTTATTCTTTTTTTCATAAAGGAACGGATCTGTTTGTATGTGTGTTTAAGCTATGAATTTCATGCACTAATAACTAGGACCTCACTTACATGATATTTTCTTGTGCACAGGCACAGACAGCATGGGCCGAAAGTTGACCTGTTGTAGATCGGTGGGTTGAATATCGCTCCGCACAGTCGTAGTTTTGTTATCCTTATCACTTTTAAAACCCGCACTTTTTCGATTATTTAAATTAAGATTAAATACGAATTCATTTGGTCTATTACTATTATTATTTCTATTATTATTATTACTATTAATACCGTTAGGATGTAACACTGAAGGAAAAGTGGAGTTTGCGGATAAGATATTTATTAGCTCGGTGGAATGAAGTTCGCGTTTCGTTCTAAAATTTTGATTATGCGCCAGTTTCGAATTTTTAATTAAACTATTATCACTTTTTGGAAATAATCTACTTAAAATTAAGCTGGAAGTCTTAGGGAAATTGGAATTATCAAGTGGGATAAATGTGGGACGTGGGTAAAGGGTTACTAGATTTTGCTTCGATGCATAGCACCTTGCCGCTAGTGTCAGAGTGGCAAGGAACAAGAGGGTAAATGCCAGTTGGAATGGAGTATTCCAACAGTAGTCTCTCGCTTCCTGGATCGTTTTCCGTTGTCCGTGCACCGTAAAAAAGTAAAAACTAACTATTGCCTCAAATTTTTGCACTTGTTGACCGAAAAAGTATAGCAGGAAGAATACAAAGTAACGTATTTCCTTCGTAAAAGTATGACCTGCTTTAGGGGTGGTAGTGGTCTGCTTATCGGATACAGGGTTGGCGATTCGCCTCCCAGGATGGCTTAAATATATTTCGCCGATGCATTTCCGATGTATAAACATTGCATTGCACGCGCCAGATGCCCAAAACCATTTTGAGTAAAAAAATCTTCATACAATTGCTTCGGTTCGGGGAATGTGCTCTTCGCTTTTTAACCTGTAAAAGAAATATCATTTTAGAATAAAACGCATACAGTATAGTCAAAAATTGGGTTCACAATCCTTTAATAGTCGTCGTAGTTGTTTGTTTGCTCTATTTAAAAGACAAGTTTAGTGCCTATGGCTCATTTATTTGAATAGTAGTAGGTTTGAATGGAAGTTAGGGGGATTAGCTCACTGATGCTGGAGTTGCATTAGTAATGAATTGGTGGGCACAACCATTGATCGAGAACATTTTTAATCGTTTTGTGAGTAGTGGATATTTATCTTAAAATGTTATATTTTATTAACCATAGATATAGAACAAAAACGATCCAGTTTAATAATAAATTTAATTTGATTTGATTGATTTGTTCACGCTGGAGTGCAGAATGGATATGCTGGGACTATTTTTTTTTTGCTAGGACGCCTGTGTCATCGGCAAGCAGAGCAATTTGAGTTGCGTCTGTTTTTGGGATATCTGCAGTGGAAAGATTGTACAGAAGGGGGATATTAGCTAAGATGTCGCGAATGCTGGACTTGGGGTCACCTACTTTGATTTGGAAGTTTCTGCCTTTGAGGAAGGAGGATCAATACTTGGTGGGGGGAGGCCGAGAATATAAGTTTGGCTATAAGACCTTTGTACCAAATTTTGTCGAAGGTTTTAGCGATATTCAGGAGGATCAGTCCAGCAAATTCGAATTTGTCCATCGTTTGCTGTATCTACCAGATGAGCCACCTGATGGACTGTTGAGTACTTACTTCTAAAACCGAGTTGCTTTGCGGGGATGTTTAGTTCTTTGACTTAAATTTGGAGTCTGGCTAAGAAAACTTTCTCTCGGATTTTGCCTAGGGATGATAGTAGGCTTATGAGCACAATGCGACCCTATTAAGTTTAGTTTTTTTGGAATGACCACACAAATTTTCCTTTGGCTGTTGATAGTAGACTACCCCCTCATTACATACCACTAGTCATCTAAATAGCAGCTGCTCCTTCTTGGGAGATTTTTAGCTTTTTCGTTTTTTTTAACTTTACTTTTGGAAATATTAGAAAAAAATCAATTTTTATTAATACTATCAACAACTAAAAAAAAATTAGGTGGTCATTCCAAAAAGCCTAAACTCGCACTGTGTGTCATGTCATCATTTAGGATTGTCCCTTGTTTAAGTATTATATTCTTTATACTAGAACCGTTTGCCCCTTTGATAATTAATTGTTATTAAAATTACCTGCTGTTTATATTAGACGAGAACCCCATTTTGTCACAGATTATAAGTATTTTGTTTCTTCGTCACATAACTATGGTTGTTTCTTAGCTATTCACCTACGGTACCTTTTCCTATCATTGTTCATTCATATTTAAAGCCTTTTTTATTTTAAAATAGATTAAACAATAATCTGATTTGTTTATAATTTGTAGACGTCAAATCTATTCGCAAACTTCACGTTTGTTACCATAGTCCGTCAATTCAGAACTACCTAAATCTGTATAAAAGTCCCTATCACAAATTTTAATATTCTTTTGCTATTTACCTTAAATTAACTGTTACTTACTACTGATGTATTATTTATTTTATTGTTGTTATTATTTTGTAGTGTGGAAATATTTATGTACAGTGGTGGCATTAAATATCGGGACAACCTCAAAAAAATTCGTGTCATTTTTATATTTTTTTCATGGATTAACATGGGATTATTTTAAAAATTAAAAACTAGGTTACTTCGCTTTGACATAACTAAATTATTTAGTTGAAGTTTATTGTCAAAAAATATTAAATTAATAAATTAATGTTTATTGATAAATATATATTCATTAAATTTTACACAAATGTTGTTATATTTAAATAATAATAAAATTGATAATCTTTGGATCAAAATTGTACAATATGGGTAAAGAATATGTGTTTAATATTCATTAAAAAAACACACACCTAATTTTACTCTTCAGTACAGCTAAAAACTCACGAGGTTTAATACATTTTCTACTGCAAATGGATTTGAGTTTAAGAGTTCATTACTGAAGAGCCACACTGAGGTAAGCAAAAAAAATTCATAGTATACGGCAACTGCACATTTTTTTTTCTCGGTTTTTCTTATATAATTAAAAATTGCTTTACCATCCATTGTAGCTTTTGACCACCGATGATCCTTTTTCGGTTTGATATAAGAACCTAAGTTTTTATTAATAAAACATTTCTTAAGAAACAGATTTATTTCTTGAACTGTTTTCACTAAAATTGAACCTCATCCATATCTCCTAATACTAAGGACGACTGAGCATTTTTTCTCTTAAATTTCCACGATAAGTAAACTCATTTTAAATTAAAATAAAAATAAAAAACACCTTTTTTACAAACTACTTGTATAACAGCAAAAAATAAACAAACATTTGACATATTTTGACGTTTTTTAACAAATGACACAAGACCCACTATAATCTATGAAAAATTGTTTGTCCCGATATTTAATGCCACCACTGTACGTCTAATTTGTAACCATTAGTTAGTAAATTCTCAAGAATATATGAATTGCGAACTCTAGCGAGTATTAAATAACTGTGATCGAGATCCATTCTCATATTGGAGTTTTGATAAATCAAAATTAAAAAATTATTATGTCTACTCCAAAGTTGAAGCATTTTATTTATAAAAAATAGCTACAATTGTTTCAACCCTTGAATTTAGGGTCATCTTCAGGCTAGAAGTACAAAAACATGTAAGGAAATTACCTAATTACAAATTGGTTAAGCTTACCTAAAATAGTCAAAAAAATTAAAAACAAACAACACGGACTACATTATAAACATACACATAGCTTACTGATAAAATTTTTTAAAAATAAGTTTAGGTACAGACATCTATTGGACATTTAAATAAATTACTTAAAATTTGTTAAAATAATAAGAAGATTTTTAGTATTGATATCTATAGATAAGAGAAATTGATTAATTTTTATAATTAAGAATGAAATCGAACGTATAGATGGCCTAGTTTAAAAACAATAAAACAAATAAATTAATTTAAATATTAAAAAATAATTCTATGAATTACTATTTATTTAATTTGAGGAAATTTGGATTGGAGTTTAGGATGTTATACGTAGATGTTGGAACTCTGTTTGTTCATTGATTAATTTGTTGCTAAAAAATTTATTATGGTAGGTAATAGTAAATTGTTCTAGTAAGTCTGTTATTCTATTGTTACTGGAAATATATAAAATGTTACAATCACCGTCAAAAGAATGATTTTGTGATAAAATGTGGTTCGCGAAGTTTGATTTGTGTTCCAACCCATTCAAATCGACATTGTTGTTTTTTAAAAGTTTTAAATGTTCATCTATTCTAGTAGAGACTTTCCTAAAACTGCGACCTAAATAGTAGTTTTGGCAAGAACAAGATAGCTTGTATACTCCACTTTTCTCCTTAATGCCTATTTTATCTTTGTTATGTGATAAAATGGATTGTAGATTGGGAGGTGTAGAAAAGGAAACTTGGAGGTTAAATTTCGAAAGGTATTTTTTTATATTAAGGGAAGGAAGACCAATATAAGGAATGCTACAATATGATACTGGATTATGGGTTGTGCTTGGTTTAAGGGATGTTATTTTTGACAAATTATATTTTTGTTGCATTTTTATATAAAGTTTATTAATTATATTGTAAGGATAACCATTGACGTGGGTAAAAAATTGTATCTAATTCGGTTTTGAAATAGTATTCATTGATGCTCATTAAACTAGTCAGTCAATTTTTGAAAATAATAGGGAATGTGGTCTGCCGATAGTACTTTATATAACAGCGTAAAAATTATTTGGCAGATCAATTTGTTTATATTTATTTTTAAACAAACAAAACAAAGTTATACCGTCATCGAGCATTTGTTGGTTGAAAACTACCCCTCAGCAGAATCCGAAAATTTTGAAAATAAGATGGAATGGTCTTTCGGTAGTACTTTATATAACAGCGTAAAAATTATTTGGCAGATCAATTTGTTTATATTTATTTTTAAACAAACAAAACAAAGTTATACCGTCATCGAGCATTTGTTGGTAGAAAACTACCCCTCAGTAGGATCCGAAAATTTTGAAAATAATATGGAATGGTCTTTCGGTAGTACTTTACATAACAGCGTAAACATTATTTGGTAGATCAATTCGTTTATATATTTAAACAAACAAAACAGAGAAATACCGTCATCGAGTATTTGTTGGTTGGAAACTACCCCTCAGCAGAATCCGAAAAAATTGAAAATAATAGGGAACGGTCTCCCGATAGTACTTTACATAACATATACTCGGCGCATTATCTATCTGAGTAACAAATTGGATCAAGGAAGCTATGATTAGTGGTTTAAAAATGACTTTTAGTCATATTTTTGTTGCCCATTGTACTTTTGATAATTTTTAACATTTAGGTTAAATTGAGTGACATATTACGTCTTAAAAATATTTAAAAAAAAATCATTTTAAAAAGTGAAAGTTTGTTTAAAATTATAATAAAAGTAAGGTTTTATTTATAAGTTGCTATTTAAATAAAAATTTACTTTACCTGAGTAGGTGATCAGTATCGATACTACAAATTATATTTTTTGAATACAATTATGGACCAGTTTTATTTTAACTTGCCAAAAAAAATCTGTTACAGCGTTTACTCTAAAATTTTATAAAGCACTGCATTATATTAATTGCTTCATTTAAACAAAAGTTTATAGACTGATGCTTAAGTTTCCTTTTAAAGGACTTTTCTTGTTATTTCTTCTTGCTAAAGCAAATAATTTGTTTTTTTTATAAACGTCAAAATAATGTTTTGATTGACAATGAATTTGAAACAAGATAGCAACCTTACATAGGGAACTAAATTTATTCTGCCAACCATACAAAAAGAAACAAATGATCATCAACTCAGATAGATAATGCGCGGAGTTTAACTATGGTTGTTTCTTAGCTATTCATCTCCATACCTTTTCCTATCATTGTTTATTTATATTTAAAGCCTTTTTTATTTTAAAATAGATTAAACAATAATTTGATTTGTTTATAATTCGTAGACGTCAAATCTATTCGCAAACTTCACGTTTGTTACCATAGTTCCGTCAATTCAGAACTACCAACTGTGTAAAAGTCCCTGTCACAAATTCTAATATTCTTTTGCTATTTACCTTAAATTAACTGTTACTTACTACTGATGTATAACAATTTCTCTTATTGTTGTTATTATTTTGTCGTGTGGAAATATTTATGTAGTCTAATTTGTAACCATTAGTTAGTAAATTCTCAAGAATATATGAATTGCGAACTCTAGCGAGTATTCATTGATACTCATTAAACTAGTCAGTCAATTTTTGAAAATAATAGGGAATGTGGTCTGCCGATAGTACTTTATATAACAGCGTAAAAACTATTTGGTAGATCAATTCGTTTATATTTACTTTTAAACAAACAAAACAGAGAAATACCATGATCGAGTATTTGTTGGTAGAAAACTACCCCTCAGCAGAATCCGAAAATTTTGAAAATAATATGGAATGGTCTTTCGGTAGTACTTTACGTAACAGCGTAAAAATTATTTGATAGATCAATTTGTTTATATTTACTTTTAAACAAACAAAACAAAGTAATACCGTCATCGAGCATTTGTTGGTAGAAAACTACCCCTCAGTAGAATCCGAAAATTTTAAAAATAATATGGAATGGTCTTTCAGTAGTACTTTACATAACAGCGTTAACATTATTTGGTAGATCAATTAGTTTATATTTACTTTTAAACAAACAAAACAGAGAAATACCGTCATCGATTATTTGTTGGTAGAAAACTACCCCTCAGCAGAATCCGAAAATTTTAAAAATAATATGGAATGGTCTTTCGGTAGTACTTTACATAACAACGTAAAAACTATTTGATAGATCAATTTGTTTATATTTATTTTTAAACAAACAAAACAAAGTAATACCGTCATCGAGCATTTGTTGGTAGAAAACTACCCCTCAGTAGAATCCGAAAATTTTAAAAATAATATGGAATGGTCTTTCGGTAGTACTTTACGTAACAACGTAAAAATTATTTGATAGATCAATTTGTTTATATTTACTTTTAAACAAACAAAACAAAGTAATACCGTCATCGAGCATTTGTTGGTAGAAAACTACCCCTCAGCAGAATCCGAAAATTTTAAAAATAATATGGAAGGGTCTTTCGGTAGTACTTTACATAACAGCGTTAACATTATTTGGTAGATCAATTCGTTTATATTTACTTTTAAACAAACAAAACAGAGAAATACCGTCATCGAGCATTTGTTGGTTGAAAACTACCCCTCAGCAGAATCCGAAAATTTTGAAAATAATATGGAATGGTCTTTCGGTAGTACTTTACATAACAGCGTTAACTTTATTTGGTAGATCAATTAGTTTATATTTACTTTTAAACAAACAAAACAGAGAAATACCGTCATCGATTATTTGTTGGTAGAAAACTACCCCTCAGCAGAATCCGAAAATTTTAAAAATAATATGGAATGGTCTTTCGGTAGTACTTTACATAACAACGTAAAAACTATTTGATAGATCAATTTGTTTATATTTATCTTTAAACAAACAAAACAAAGTAATACCGTCATCGAGCATTTGTTGGTAGAAAACTACCCCTCAGTAGAATCCGAAAATTTTAAAAATAATATGGAATGGTCTTTCGGTAGTACTTTACGTAACAACGTAAAAATTATTTGATAGATCAATTTGTTTATATTTACTTTTAAGCAAACAAAACAAAATAATACCGTCATCGAGCATTTGTTGGTAGAAAACTACCCCTCAGCAGAATCCGAAAATTTTAAAAATAATATGAAAGGGTCTTTCGGTAGTACTTTACATAACAGCGTTAACATTATTTGGTAGATCAATTCGTTTATATTTACTTTTAAACAAACAAAACAGAGAAATACCGTCATCGAGCATTTGTTGGTTGAAAACTACCCCTCAGCAGAATCCGAAAATTTTGAAAATAATATGGAATGGTCTTTCGGTAGTACTTTACATAACAGCGTTAACTTTATTTGGTAGATCAATTCGTTTATATTTACTTTTAAACAAACAAAACAGAGAAATACCGTCATCGAGCATTTGTTGGTAGAAAACTACCCCTCAGTAGAATCCGAAAATTTTTAAAATAATATGGAATGGTCTTTCGGTAGTACTTTACATAACAACGTAAAAACTATTTGATAGATCAATTTTTTTATATTTATTTTTAAACAAACAAAACAAAGTAATACCGTCATTGAGCATTTGTTGGTAGAAAACTACCCCTCAGTAGAATCCGAAAATTTTGAAAATAATATGGAATGGTCTTTCGGTAGTACTTTTTTGTACTTTGTACTGTTATGTACAGCGTAAACATTATTTGGTAGATCAATTCGTTTATATTTACTTTTAAACAAACAAAACAGAGAAATACCGTCATCGAGCAATTGTTGGTTGAAAACTACCCCTGAGCACGATCCCAAAATTTGAAAAAGATAGGAAAAAAGTCCAAACAAAGTAATACCGTCATCAAGCATTTGTTGGTAGAAAACTACCCCTCAGCAGAATCCGAAAATTTTGAAAATAATATGGAATGGTCTTTCGGTAGTACTTTTTTGTACTTTGTACTGTTATGTACAGCGTAAACATTATTTGGTAGATCAATTCGTTTATATTTACTTTTAAACAAACAAAACAGAGAAATGCCGTCATCGAGTATTTGTTGGTTGAAAACTACCCCTCAGCACAAAATTTGAAAAAGATAGGTAATGATCTTTTAGTACTTTACTTAACATTCGTTTGTTATGTGAAGTACTACCGCGAGACCAATTCCCATTTTTTCACAAAATTTTGGGACCCTGTAAAGTTTAGGTTTTTTGGGATGACCACGTACCTTCGGTGCGCACTTGTAGCTAGTGAGAAAGTATTAATAAGAATACTATCAACAACTAAAAGAAAATTTGTACGGTCATTCCAAAAAAACTTAATAGTGTAGCACTGTGTGAGGCAATAATTCTAGGCAAAAGTTGGGTTTTGTTGGGTTGGGTTTTTAATGAATTACATTTTTCTGGGGCTTTGGAAAGTATCGTAGTCTGAGCATAACGTTAACGAGTCCATTAATATTTTGTGAAGGAGGATTTTGAGAATTTTATTTGGAATTCGGTCCGTCATTTTTTTTTGGAATACATTTCATAATGAGTTTAATAAAAAGAACACAAAATGTTTAGACTAAAAAATATATTTTTATAAAAAAATATTTTAAGGATCACTTTATTGTGCACATAATATTTTTCTGCTGCCTAAAGTTAGTAACTCTATCTATCATTTTAAAATATTGTTTTAAAATTATTTTGTTTTGTTAGAAAAAAAGTAAAAAGTAGGTAGTTGTCTTAGTTTTTTTAAAAGTATTATTGGTTGTTAAGTAAACAAACATTGACAACGGTTTATAATCAGTACTCGGCGAATTTCCAGTGCTCGCATAGGCGCCGGGTGGATTCTAGCGTTGACGTGAGGTTTTAAATATTTACATTTTTATTTTTTTTATCTTGATATTTTTTAATGATTCCATTTAAAGGAGTTAGGTGGGAAAAAAAGTCATCGATAAATAAAAATTAAAAACTTTCGTACCCTTAAAAGATAAAAATCGAATACTGTTTTTTTCTTTGAAAAACACCGATATATATACATATCTATAGTTAATATGTATAGTCAATATTATTGTGTGTAACAAATTAGTCGTTAAATGTTTCGATTTAGTGACCTTTATAAAAAAAATTCTCATAATTCGGCAAAATTATTCCGTAAGCCTGTGTTTCTGTGTTTATTTTCAACGTTGATGAGTCATAACTGAGTTTATGCCGACTACTGTTTATAATAGACTAAAGTTAAAAAAAATAAAATATGCAAAAATTCCATGGCATGCGATATGGCGTTGTATTTTCCTAAAACTATTTTTTTTTAGATTTTTTTGTTGTTTTAGAAACTCTCCATATATTTTGATGTATCTGAATCACACTGTAAACTTTGGTTTAAAGTCAAAAGTATTAATACACTTCTTAATAAGTAACACATTGTTACATTGTAGCAAGAAAATTAATCTCAATGCATTATAATTATTTTCTTAAGTCTTCTCGCGAGTTATGAGACCGTTGCAGTAGAATCGTATATTTTTAACTTGAGAACTATTTGTGGACGTCCGCCAGAAAAGGACATATATTGTCGATTAGAGTTTAAGATACATAAACGATTTTAGAAATTGTCAAAAAATTGACCATTTTTCTTTTTTGTGTTTTATAGTAGATCCGTAGATGCTCTATTTGCTGGTGCCTAGTTTACGTCTGGAAACCACTGGGAAGTGGAATATTTCTCTGTTAAAATTAAACCAACTGGCTTGTAAATCGCAACCAAACAAGAATATTTTTCTGAATTTTTTTACATAGTTCCGGATTAGCCAAAAATTTGGCATCTGCTTAAAGATACACATAAATTCAAAAAAAAAATACAAAAATGTATCTCCCGTATTCATTTCTATGATTCTTATGTTTATGGCTAAACTACAGTACCTCCTCTCTCAAAAAATAAATGGCGGACCTGTGAAAGAATTATTTTTACGATAACTTTTTACGATAAACTTGAAATTCGGAAATATAGCTTATTCTAATAATAAAAAAAAGTCAAGATTTTAGCCCCTTCAAAAAGATTTTTTACTATAAATTAAACGTATACAGTTTTTGGGCGTAGCATGGAAAGTAGGCATTTGATAGCGGGATGGGGTCAGAACATGGGACGGCGCGGGGAGAGTACATAGATTGAATGAAGGATACATGATTTTGGCCACACTAAGATGAGAAAAACTAATAATAATAATAATAATAATAATAATATATGTTTGTTCCGACCACTAAAGGATCATATACAAAAAAAAATACAAGTGAAAATATTAATAAGAGCATATACATATATACATGAAAAATAATTAACATAAGACCTAAGTAAAGCATAAGAGGCGCCAGTTAGCGATTACTGGAGATTGCCAGAAGACATCAGATTCTATTAAGGCTTTTTAAAGCCCTGCTTAAAAGCAGGGTGTTGGTAGACAACTTCCAGCGATGTACGTAACTAGAGAGTTTTTTACGGCGTAGAGCATCCAAAGTATCTACACGAGCAAGCGCAAACATTTCCGAGGCACTATTATATCTCGGAAGTCGGTGCAGGATGCGAAAGGCGTCATTAAAACATATACGCAGGGTACGCCAGGATGCGGCGGTATGGTTACACCAAAGTTCACCCGAATAGACATTGTAACAGTATGATTTAAATAAAAAGTTTTTAACAGTTGTTGAATACTTGTTAACACTAATAACATGCATGTGCGAACAACGGGTTTCGAGACTAGTTCTGGTTTAAATGTTATTATTTTTTGATTTTTAAAATATAACCTTAACCTGTTTAAGTTCCAAAACTTTTCAGGTAGTCAAACTTTAAACGAGATTTTCTCAAAACGTACTTTTTATAAGTTTGAACTTTGAAAGCGTCCCAAACAAAAAGTTATGGATAGATCGGGACTTAACTAGCTTAAAAAGTTGTGAGCTATGTCTAGGATACCCCAACAGTATAGCGGGTAAGTTTTAGTCCATGAATACCCCCTAAAATGGAACTGTTTTTAGGCCTATCAAACCAATTTTTTTAGCTTATATTTCTTAACAGAGCTACAAAATGATTTTTTTCACTTCCGGTTTCGCCGGAAACTACGGCAATTTAATTTTTTATAATGACACCCCCTGTATATTTTTGCATTTTTGAATTCAGAAAAATAAGTTTGCATCTAAAAAAAAAACATTTTATTTTTTTAATTATTAAAAAAAAAACTTAATTGACTTAATTTCCAGCAAAAACGAAAGTGAAAGAAAAAAAATACTCCATTCTGTAGCTCTTACAATAGAGCACCAAAAAGGTAAGAGCGTCCAAGGGGGTTGCCATTTGAAAAAATGGAAGGAAAACCCGTTCTAAAAAATTACAAAATTACCAAATTTTAGTTTTTACATAAAATATGTATTTTTCTCATATTTAGCAAATAAATTAGATTTATAAAAAAATAAATCTTGTTTGTTAAGGCCTATCCAGAAGCTTGCATAAGTACATAAAACATAAGAATGTGATGCCGTGATTAGCTTACAAGATACATGGCGGGACATCAAGGCAATCACGGCATGCCGGCATCGCATTCCTATGTACTATATTGTTATGCGAGTCTGTGGATATGCCCTTAATTAAAAAAAATAAAAAAGTGTACTAAAAAAATAAAAAGCTTTTAAATTTTGTTTTTATGTAAATTTATTTGTTGGGTCCAAAAATGCAAAAATATACAGGTGGTGTCATTAAAAAAAATAATCGAAAAACGATAATTTTGTACGCCATTTTGTAGCCATTGTTGAGAAATATAAGCTATAAAAAATGCTTTGATCAGATTGAAAACAACCTAATTTTAGTGGGTGTCCATGGACTGAAACTCACCCGGTAACTCCATACCGACAATAAAGACCCTTTTCTGGCGGAAGTCCACACTTGCTTGTATGTTGCCAAAATTTTTGAGAAATAGTTCAGGTTCGTTCACAAGAAAAATTAGGATTTTACTTTTACTTTTGTTTACGCCTCACGCTGCAATTTTATGATGATTTTTTCTTCGAACCCATTTTCGAGGCCATTTTCTCGATAAGATAGTTAATCTAGAGTCCCTGAATGTTATTGATTTTACTCACATGATTGAAGTCATAACCTTCTGCCACAAAATTTTAAATAGGGCTCTTTTTTAATTATTTTAAATTTTCCCAACAGATACACGGTGGCACCCACTGAATTTGGATTCAGCATAACCAAATTAACTAAAAACCATCAAAATATTTTGCATACACTGAAAAAATGCGGTTCTGTGATAACAAAACATATTAATTCATCGAAGTAGGCTTTGAGTTCATTTATATGAGTTTCTTTAACAGGTAGGAGGTTGAATCCGCCAGATTCAGATTCAGCGCACCCAAAATATTTAAAAACCGTTAACATAATTTTTATGTAACACAAAACTTATTTTGTGAAATAAAAATCATGTATTTCGGTCATAGTTGGCTTTGACCTCAATTATCTCAAATTCCTCAACAGATATACGGTGGCACCCACCGGATTCGGAATCAGCGCACTCGAATTATATAAAAAACATCAAAACATTTTGTTTATACTACAAAACATGACTATATCATACAATTTTTACCTTTTTGCCATTTTTTGATTTTTCTCGAAAACTATTAGTTTAATCGAAAAAAACTTATTAAACGTAAAGGTTGTATTTTATTATTTGCAAGAATTTTTATTTGACATTTTTTTGGTAGGAAGTTTATTTGTAAACTATATTAAAAAATATGTATTTTTTGGAGATTTTTGCTTGTTTTGGCTTTCCGGAGCATCAAAAATATTTTTGATTGTTGTGAAACTTTACACGTGCGTTTTCTATGTAAAAAAGAAAAAATGGTACCCCAGGCATTTTCATTTTTCGAAATTAATTTTTACGCTACACCCTAATGAACATTCATCCTGCTTTATTCAAGTTTTGGGTTTTAAAATTTTAATATTTAATTATTAAGAATTATAATTAAAAAGAAAAAAATGGTACTCCAGGCATTTTCATTTGTTGAAATTAATTTTTACGCTACACCCTAATGTACATTCATCCTGCTTTATTAAAATTTTGGGTTTTAACATTTTAATATTTAATTATTCGTTTTCGATAAGTGAAATTTCACGTTCAAATGAATTTTTCTCGAAAACGGTTAATCCTACAGTATTAAAACAAAAATGCTTTTTTTATGTATCTTTACCTGATGAATACTATACTGAGGAATAAATCCACAAAAAAGTTACAAAGTAAAAAGTTTGGGGCAAAAAAGTATAAGGGGGGCCATTTCGGACGCCCATGGTTAGGGTAACAACATGCAAATACCATCGACTGATGGACCTATTAAAGATATATCACATTCAATACCTCTTTGATATAAGGCAAAGGGAAAGTTATTAAATAAAAATCGAATTTTTGGGACCCCTTTTAAAGGGGATTGCGTAGCTCCCTTACGAGTTAATTACGATTAATAATAAGCGAGTTGTAGCCAAAGACATTAGTTTTTCCCCATTTGCCTCCGTTAATCTACGCCAGTGTTAGCCATATTTCATGTGGTATACAAACTACAAAGGTCCTGAATCGTACATACAAACAGTAGGACAGAAAAACAGACAGACCGGCATACTATGTGAAAAACATTTTTGTGACCTAAATCCAAAAAAATCTTTTTTTAGTTTTTCGGTTAATTTCAATAACGGTTGTAGCCGCTCGTAAAAGGAGCTACATGTAGCTAATAATATTCAGAGAGCTGGTAACCATTTTCATTAAATTCCCGTCTCTATTTTATGTAATATATTATGATCTAAGGTAAAGCTCGATTTTAACATTAATATGTTTTAGGGGGCTGGAACCGTTACGAAAAAGTGTCCCAAAATTATGTGACGCAAAGCGTCCCAAAATTATGGACGAAAAAGTGTTCCAAAATTATGTGACGCTTACGATATTAAGAAATATGCAAGCAAAGAAAACCGTGTCTCGTAACTGGAGGCTTAAAACATATTAATGTTATCACGGTTTTGCTTTACTTGTACAGTAGAACGTATTTAACAATGATCCCATCCGAGAACTTTTTTTGATATGGCATCCTATACAAAGTAACATAACCTTAAATAATTCTGCCGTGCTAAGCTGAAAGGTCCTATCTAAATAGGTTTAACATACACAGATAGGACTTTTCAGCTTAGCACGCCAGAATTGTAAGATGCTGCAAGTCCAGCTAACCATATTTTTAACTATGCGCTGAGTTGTGAGATCGCTAACGCATCCATAAAACATAAAAATCGAGATATACATTCAATTTTTTTTTGGTGCCAGAAGCACCAAAAGCTGGGGAAATGAGTACCCCAAAAATATATTTTTAACTTGCCGAATAATATACCTTATTACATTACATTCTTGTTTAACCTCGTACTATTCTACTTAATTAAGCATCCCCTAAGTCCAGGACTTGTGTGGGCTAGTAGTAGAGGGAACCACCGGCTTTAATTGACTTTCGAACCAATTTATAGGGAGTGTCCGCTTCACTTACGCCTTCGCAAATTTCAGTTATTAATTAACTGAAAAAGGCAAATCGGCGCCGGTGAGAATCGAACTCACGCTATTTGTGTAGTAAACTCGCCAAGTACGACGCGGTAGTTCATTACACCAATCCTCCCAATACAAAGTAATACGTATGTAAAACATAACCTATATTTATTATTGGCGCGAAAATAATTTTAGATTTACAGTGACGTACATGAGGGAGCAATGGGTCAAAATAAGGGTTATGACCCAAAGCTCCCTCATTTTTATGGAATATAATATTTTATCAAATTATCTCATAGGTAGGTACCTCACATTACTATTTTTACAAAAACTTTGTAAGACCTTACAAACGGAACGGAACGGAACGGAACGGAAACCAGGGAGAACACAAATTTTAACACCCCATTAGCACAGTCGAACGGAGTTTGAGCCTTGCGGTGATATGCACTCTCTGTTTTTTTTTGTAATCAAAAGGGGTTCGTTTGGAAAGCTTAAATCCAAATTTGCAACCATCCCCCCCCCCTTCCCCTACTCTTATAACACCCAGGGACGTTTCGAAGTTTTTGTCGTGGGGGGTGGGAACTTCCCACTGGGAAGGTAAAATTTGCCGACTGAAATTTATTTTTTTCTCTCAGAAATTTTGATGACTAAAAAAAACTCGTGTCTGCAAAAATCGTGACATCGGACAGACGGACATTTTAAAAGTTTCTTTTTCATTTGTATCCAAGAATTTTTTGTCTATGACGTTTTTTGGCGATTTTGGGAAACTACCGTATAATATTATGCTAGCGCAGGCGCTGTGAATACTATAATAACGGAAATCTTATAGGATCGGTTCGTCAATCTGGTCGTACGACTTAGTAGTTTGTTTGGTCTATTTAAATATTTTATATTTTGACTGAAATTAAAATTTCTGTCCTTATCTTTCCAGGTCTTTGACATTTGATCAAACTTGGCCCCAACTTTTTATACCAAAGCTTCCTGCATCTAAAAAATCTAAGTTTAAAATCGCATCCTAGATATTTAAACCAAAAGAATGGACTAGCGGTTCTATTCGGACGATTTTAAAATATGGATTGTTTTTTTTTAGGCTTCCGTAGTTTAAAAACGAATAACGAATGTTTGAACCATCATCTTTGGTAGTTTGTAAATAAAAATAAAGTTTAGTGCCATACAGGGTGATTAATAACTGGCATGCCAAAATTTAAGAGGTGATTCTGCAGTTGCACCGGCCACCAAGGAAATTTGAATAATGAGTCTTGGTTGTCTTGGATAAAAGATTTACTATGACGGATGATTTCCGTTTTAAGGAGAGGCATGTCGAGATCTTTGTAAATTTGGGTATTTCTCATAAACCATGGGACATGGGCATATGATCTTAGTACCTTGCTTTGAAAGACCTGAAGTTTAGATGAGAGAGTTTTGCTAAGCGTGATTTTATTCCAGGCAGGGGCTTCGTACACGAGTCCTGGTTTTAGGGGACTTTTCTACCTTTCAGGAGGTAGAGTTTAGAGATACGGTCGTTGGCTATTTGTTTTGACGTGCTCATCCCACGTAAAGTTTTTGGATAGAGTAATGCCTAGATATTTAATGATTTTTCCAGTTAATGTCTTGGTCATTTATCTAAATGAGTTGGGATGGGACCTTCCTTTTCCGGAAGATGCCTTTTGTTTTTTTTTTGCGTTTACGATTTGGGAAACTATTAAGTCAGGGTGTCTAGTTGGCGCTAAAGTGAATTTTCCGACTTTAGGAAGGAGGCTATTAGCTTTATGGTGCCAGAGGAGGCCGAGTAGAATTTATTTTTCAGAAAGGCAAAAATATTTTACAATTGTTAGAATCGTTCAAATTAAAAAAAAGATTCTATTACCTATGATGCATGACCGCTATTAGGTAAGTCATAATATGCAATATAAATTTAGCAAATAGAATATTTTAAACCTAAATTTGAAAGATTTTATTAGTTGATTTTTCTTGCATTTCATGAAACTTGCCTAATATAAGACCGCTTCACTCATGTCCTAGGAAATGGATAACATGCCGCCCAGCAAAAAGAAACCGATTACTGATTTCAGCATCTAAATTTATTTATTTTTTAAAAAGATCATCGACTGCACTCATGAGGCAAACTTTTCATTCTCCAAAACTTACTTGATGAACAAAAAAAAACGCTGGTCTACTAAAAAGAGTAAAAGAGGCCGGATTCAGCCAGCCGGAGCCCCGGGAAACTTTCTTTGCAAGCTACGAATTTTACAATCCCAAATGTCAGAAGAAAATGAGGCGTATAGTGCAAGAGTGGCCCATCTCACTTTATCGAAATATCGAGATAATGGCTATTTAAATTTCTCCGATTTTTTAATCTTTGATCTAGGACGCTTTATTTTATTTAAAAATTTTCTGTTAGGGTTTTTAGACTCAACCAACATTAAGGTAATGTATGACAAACAAATTTATTTTACTTTCTTTACTTTCTTAGAGAAAAAAATTGGTGGGTCACTATTGCACTATACATTGTGTTCATTTTGGGCCACTATTGCATTACGAACGAGATCTGACTTTCAATAACACGTTTTTTTTTGAGTAGATCTAACCTCACATTTTACTTTGAAATTTAAATTGTTTTTACATGTGAAAGAAATGTTCGTTATTTAATAACAGAATAGTCAAAATACGAATAATTATGCTCTGGAATAGTTAAATAAACGTTTTTTTTACTGTTCTTGGAGTAATTACCTTTAAAAATTAAGAATAACTAATGCGTAAACATTGTTTAAGTACCTAATTAGATTTCAATTCCTAAAGCAAAATGTACAAAATTGGTAACATAACGCTCCTGCATTTGTGCACAAGTAACTTTCTCGATAAAACAAATTTTGGCTTTTTTAAGAATCTTTCTAAAAATATCTTTATAAATCCTTGGTAAAACTTGCCTTGTTAGCTTTTTTAAGAATAAAGTTGACATTTTTAATGATGTAGTTGGCTTTTTCAACATTCCCAATAATATAACCCAGCGAACACCACTATCAACCCATTAGGGAACATTCAAGTATCACCTAACGCTCTAGGGGCGAATTTGTTTAAAACGTTTCGCTGCGTTTGGACGTTTTTATGACTGTCAAGATATGTTTGACTGGTAGCCTATACCTGTGGGCCACTCTTGCACTAATAAAAGCGATAATTTTAATAATGCAATAGTGCTTTAAATGCTTGTATCGTGCCAAAAAGAAAACCCTGTGTTATGAGGGTGGTATGTAATGAAAGATATAGATGTCCTTATTACATTTATAAAAAAAAACGCAAATCTCAAAAAAACACATATGGGCCACTCTTGCACTATGCGACTCAAATATAAGAAGCCCTATAGCTACCATCTCAGGCGTTTTTTTTTTAATTTGATGGTTATGTTAATTTTAAACCAATTTTACAAAAATTAAAGGAAGCTCTCGAATCGCAGGCTCAAGTTTCAGAATCTTAAATTAAAAAGAAGTAAGAAAGCCCTAGAGCTAGGCCCAGCTCCACAGGCGCAGTTTATTTATTTTATTTTTATGGTATATTCTAATTTTATTTTTATACAAATTTAACGGTCATTTGGACAATAAATACTTTAGTAAATGCCCTGTATATTTGCTCGGTTTGGCACCCTTATCGTTCTGGAGGGGGGGAGGGTATAAATAAACTATAATTTATACTGTATAAACTGTTAAATATAAACTAAAAGAACCCCGGGTCCCAGATAAGTTTTCCCCCTCCCCCCTGAATCCGGTCACGAGGAGTATTATTACTTAATGGTAAATATGGTCCTGTAATGCCCTGCATCACTGTAAGACTAAATTTAGGTTTTGTGTGCAATAATTTCCTGCTAGGAAAGTAGACTAAAAAAACTGCTATGATTATGGCATAATCTCAGTTTTGCAAAAAATAATGGACTTGGGTGATTTTGTTTGGTCGCTCCTCGTTTAATGTTATCGAAAAGCGAAGTTACATGCAAGTATTTCCGGGGTCACAAGACTAAAAAGCGGATGAAACGCAGAGAGTCGAAGCATATAATAGCAAACTAGCAAGGGGGAAACGTGCAGTAAAATTTGAGGTTATGTATTAGAGAGAAATCATCAAGGTCAAATTATTAAAAGGCAAACAAATAAATAATACAAAGTTTTATTACAAACGCAGTGTGTCAATAATTAGAAGAGTAAATGAAACTGTGTGTAAGAAACTACTAAATACATTATTATTTGTAGGTAGGTATAAAAAAAAGATATTGATTCTAGCATTTAAAGCATAAAAAATTCAGCATGTTATGACATACTTTATTCGTGCATATTCCAAATGACTTGAAGTCGCTAGCACAAAACAATCTCGAACTATTGCACCAGAAAACATTTGAAAATCGCGCTTTATGTCTCAAGAAACACAATTCCTAGCCAAAGTCCCGGACAGATAGGTATATATATTTATACTTGCTTCAGTTATAAAGGCTATAAAAGAGCAGCCATGATAAACTATGATATACTACGAATAAATTTGACTTTATATGTGCGATTTAACATATAAAAGGGATGTTGCAGGGATATTTGACGGTTAGAAAAAACAATTGACACAAGCCCACTACGACGTATCCGTGCTTTGTGTCGTCACAAACTGATCCTTTAGGAGACATTGTTCGGCCAGACAGAGAGCCGAATGCGAGCGTCGGTTTGTCTCGTTTCGACGCCGAACGCCGCACTATGAACTGAGTGACCCATTTTATGGCCAAAATTAAATTTAAAAATAGTTTTATTTTAACTTGTTTCCCGACAATGAATTTGTTTTCTAATAAAAAAGCATGCACAATTAAATTGTAAAAAAAGAATGTTTTCTAATTTTAAATGAAAATTTTATTTTAAAAATTAATTTCCCGCCAATATTCTTGATTATGAGTAGTAGGCGCCACTGGCAGCCTTAATGATTTTTTTATTATCAAAAAAATCATATAATATGATTTTAACGGTTTTATACTTTGACACACGGATCTGTGGCTACGGGAAATATGTTTGGAATGTATGTGCAAGTGGGAGGCCCGTTGCAGGCACGCACGCCTTATAACGCTTTGGACGGAAGAAGAGAGCGCGAATGATTTAACATAACATTTAAGTATAATACTAAATCTGTCATTATTTGACGTTTTAATAACAAATAAACTTCAATTAACAGTGCTGCCACTTATATTCATTGTCTTCCCACAAGCATGGGTACGTTCGCCGCCTGACGTAATTTGCGTCGGCGGAAGTTTGGCCATCGGGCGGCCGACGTATAAATGTTTGTAGGGCTAGCACATACTGCTTACCTATGCGAAACCACTGACGTCCCGATTAAATAAACCTAAAAACGTTTTGGACCTACGACAAAAACCTTTTAATCTAAAAAAATCCATATAATGTTGAAAAAAACCGTTTTTTAACAGTTTTAACTCTTTTTAATAAAAAACGTTGTATTACATGTATACAACTCCATATTAGAAAACAAAATAGCGTCGTTCATTCCACAGGTGCAACTAGCCTTTAAATCCGGGTAGGTGAGCAAAGCCCCCCATGTAGCTAAAAATATAAAAAATTTCCATGAAATAATTAACTAAATTAACTAAACTCGTCGGGGGGGGGGGGCTAAATTGAATCCGGGGGAGGGCTAAGCAATCCTCCAAATTTATGACGCTTTATTACATCCGCAATTAAACATTTTAATTCTAGATTCGTTTCTAGCGACATCAAACCCTAAAATACCAATTTTAGGAAAAGTATACTATCTCTAGTATACCACAAACTGACTTTTGGCTACGACAACGGATCTCCCAGCCCATAGTGCGCCGCGAACTCTAAGAGTGTAGGCAACCTACGGCTATGCTAGGTGGTTATATAATAGTACTATATTTTTATTGAATACAGATTTAATGGGAAATAGTTTATTTTTGGGCTTTTTGTATTTAGAGGTTAGGATGGTAGGAACTTATAAAATACCGAATATCAGAATTACTTAACCCTACCTACTATAAATCTTAATTGAAATCCTTATTCAGGGCCGTAGATATGGGGTGATGGGGGGAGCGTCCCCCCCACCCATCTTGAAAATTTGGATATTTTATTGATCCAAAACAAAAGTTGTATATTTTTCAGACTAAAGTCGTATATTAGATAGATAGATAGATGGTTTATTCACAAAGTAAATCAACTATTGCCCACACGTAAGTAATTAAATTACTTGTTTGTGTATAGGGCGATGTACACGATAAATTGTTACAATAATTACTTAAAGTATTGTAAAATGTAATACAAAATATAAACTTATAACCTAAGATCCCTGCTAGAAACAATACAGTATACCTAAATAAATACTACGCAGTATAAACCTAACCTAATATATAACTTAAATCAAATTAAAAAAATAGTATCTAGTGTATTATGGACAAAAAGTAAATTATATAATAAATTAGTATAAGGCAATGGAATAAATCTTAAAATGAAAGCATCGATGCTTATATTTAAAAATAAATAAATAATTAAGACTTAATTTTAAGCATTTTTGAGATCAATTAGATCATGTATTTGACTTCGAGGAGCTTGAAGTATGTCCGTTTTTCACATTAATTTAAATTTTTGTAATGAATCATTAACGCTTTTTACATTTTCAGGAAGAAAATTATAGGCTCTAGACTTGAGAAAAACATGTGATCTTTGACCAATTGCCTTTTTCATTTTAGGAATATTTTGTTTAGACCTATTTGAGGCGTATAGTGCAAGAGTGGCCCATCTCACTTTATGGAAATATCGAGATAATGGCTATTTAAATTTCTCCGATTTTTTAATCTTTGATCTAGGACGTATTATTTTATTTAAAAATTTTCTTATAGGGTTTTTAGACTCAACCAACATTAAGGTAATGTATGACAAACAAATTTATTTTACTTTCTATACTTTCTTAGAGAAAAAAATTGGTGCGTCGCTGTTGCACTATACATTGTGTTCATTTTGGGCCACTATTGCATTACGAACGAGATCTGACCTTCAATAACATGTTTTTTTGAGTAGATCTAACCTCACATTTTACTTTGAAATTTTAATTATTTTTACATGTGAAAAATGTTTAATAACAGAATAGTCAAAATACCAATAATTATGTTCTGGAATAGTTAAATAAACGTTTTTTTTTTACTGTTCTTGTTCTTACCTTTAAAAATGAAGAATAACTAATGCGTAAACATTGTTCTGGTACCTAAATGGATTTCAGTTCCTATGATCTCAAAGTTTAAGGTAAGTTGTAATAATTTTTTATTAATAAAGCAAAATGTACAAAATTGGTAATATAACCCTCCTGCATTTGTGCAGAAAATGATTTGTTTTGGGACGAACAAATAACTTTCTCGATAAAACAAATTTAGGCTTTTTTAAGAATCTTTCTAAAAATATCTTTATAAATCCTTGGTAAAACTTGCCTTGTTAGCTGTTTTAAGAATAAAATTGACATTTTTAATGATGCAGTTGGCTTTTTCAACATCCCCAATAATATAATCCAGCGAACACCACTATCATCCCATTAGGGAACATTCAAGTATCACGTAACGCTCTAGGGGGGGGGAGAATTTGTTTAAAACGTTTCGCTGCGTTTTAAGGGGAAGATGGGGGCAACTGGTATGTAACATTAAACAAATATAAGCGATAATTTTAATAATGCAATAGTGATTTAAATGCTTGTATCGTGCCAAAAAGAAAAACCTCTGTTATGAGGGTGGTATGTAATAAAAGATATAGATGTCCTTATTACATTTATGAAAAAAAACGCAAATCTCAAAAAAACACATATGGGCCACTCTTGCACTATACGCCTCATATATAACTTAAAATTAAATAAAAAAGATAGTATCTAGTGTATTATGGACAACAAACAAATGATATAATAAATAAGTATAAGGCAATGATAAATCTGAAAATAAAAGCTTCGATGCTTATATTTAAAAATAAATAAATAATAAAGACCTAATTTTAAGCATTTTTGAGATCAATTAGATCATGTATTTGACTTCGAGGAGTTTGAAGTATGTCCGTTTTTCACATTAATTTAAATTTTTGTAATGAATCATTATCGCTTTTTACATTTTCAGGAAGAAAATTATAGGCTCTAGACTTGAGAAAAACATGTGATCTTTGACCAATTGCCTTTTACATTTTAGGAATATTTTGTTTAGACCTATTTGAGGCGTATAGTGCAAGAGTGGTCCATCTCACTTTATGGAAATATCGAGATAATGGCTATTTAAATTTCTCCGATTTTTTAATCTTTGATCTAGGACGTATTATTTTATTTAAAAATTTTCTTATAGGGTTTTTAGACTCAACCAACATTAAGGTAATGTATGACAAACAAATTTATTTTACTTTCTTTACTTTCTTAGAGAAAAAAATTGGTGCGTCGCTATTGCACTATACATTGTGTTCATTTTGGGCCACTATTGCATTACGAACGATATCTGACCTTCAATAACACGTTTTTTTGAGTAGATCTAACCTCACATTTTACTTTGAAATTTTAATTATTTTTACATGTGAAAGAAATGTTTAATAACAGAATGGTCAAAATACCAATAATTATGTTCTGGAATAGTTAAATAAACGTTTTTTTTTTTTACTGTTCTTGTTCTTACCTTTAAAAATGAAGAATAACTAATGCGTAAACATTGTTCTGGTACCTAAATGGATTTCAGTTCCTATGATCTCAAAGTTTAAGGTAAGTTGTAATAATTTTTTATTAATAAAGCAAAATGTACAAAATTGGTAATATAACCCTCCTGCATTTGTGCAGAAAATGATTTGTTTTGGGACGAACAAATAACTTTCTCGATAAAACAAATTTAGGCTTTTTTAAGAATCTTTCTAAAAATATCTTTATAAATCCTTGGTAATCCTTGCCTTGTTAGCTGTTTTAAGAATAAAATTGACATTTTTAATGATGCAGTTGGCTTTTTCAACATCCCCAATAATATAATCCAGCGAACACCACTATCAACCCATTAGGGAACATTCAAGTATCACGTAACGCTCTAGGGGGGGGGGGGGGAGAATTTGTTTAAAACGTTTCGCTGCGTTTTAAGGGGAAGATGGGGGCAACTGGTATGTAACATTAAACAAATATGTATAACCTATACCTGTGGGCAACTCTTGCACTAATAAAAGCAATAATTTTAATAATGCAATAGTGCTTTAAATGCTTGTATCGTGCCAAAAAGAAAAACCTCTGTTATGAGGGTGGTATGTAATGAAAGATATAGATGTCCTTATTACATTTATGAAAAAAAACGCAAATCTCAAAAAAACACATATGGGCCACTCTTGCACTATACGCCTCATATATAACTTAAAATAAAATAAAAAAGATAGTATCTATTATATTATGGACAACAAACAAATGATATAATAAATAAGTATAAGGCAATGATAAATCTGAAAATAAAAGCTTCGATGCTTATATTTAAAAATAAATAAATAATAAAGACTTAATTTTAAGCATTTTTGAGATCAATTAGATCATGTATTTGACTTCGAGGAGTTTGAAGTATGTCCGTTTTTCACATTAATTTAAATTTTTGTAATGAATCATTATCGCTTTTTACATTTTCAGGAAGAAAATTATAGGCTCTAGACTTGAAAAAAACATGTGATCTTTGATCAATTGTCTTTTTCATTTTAGGAATATTTTGTTTAGACCTATTTGAGGCGTATAGTGCAAGAGTGGTCCATCTCACTTTATGGAAATATCGAGATAATGGCTATTTAAATTTCTCCGATTTTTTAATCTTTGATCTAGGACGCATTATTTTATTTAAAAATTTTCTGTTAGTGTTTTTAGACTCAACCAACATTAAGGTAATGTATGACAAACAAATTTATTTTACTTTCTTTACATTGTGTTCATTTTGGGCCACTATTGCATTACGAACGAGATCTGACCTGCAATAACACGTTTTTTTTGAGTAGATCAAACCTCATATTTTACTTTGAAATTTTAATTATTTTTACATGTGAAAGAAATGTTCGTTATTTAATAACAGAATAGTCAAAATACCAATAATTATGTTCTGGAATAGTTAAATAAACGTTTTTTTTACTGTTCTTGTTCTTACCTTTAAAAATGAAGAATAACTAATGCGTAAACATTGTTCTGGTACCTAAATGGATTTCAGTTCCTATGATCTCAAAGTTTAAGGTAAGTTGTAATAATTTTTTATTAATAAAGCAAAATGTACAAAATTGGTAATATAACGCTCCTGCATTTGTGCAGAAAATGATTTGTTTTGGGACGAACAAATAACTTTCTCGATAAAACAAATTTTGGCTTTTTTAAGAATCTTTCTAAAAATATCTTTATAAATCCTTGGTAAAACTTGCCTTGTTAGCTGTTTTAAGAATAAAATTGACATTTTTAATGATGCAGTTGGCTTTTTCAACATTCCCAATAATATGTTTGACTGGTACCTGTGGGCCACTCTTGCACTAATAAAAGCGATAATTTTAATAATGCAATAGTGCTTTAAATGCATGTATCGTGCCAAAAAGAAAACCCTCTGTTATAAGGGTGGTATGTAATGAAAGATATAGATGTCCTTATTACATTTATAAAAAAACGCAAATCTCAAAAAAACACATATGGGTCACTCTTGCACTATACTCCTCATTTTTAGTACTATAGTCATAAGTAGGCATATCATTTTTACTGCAACGCTGAAGTTCACGCAAAGCATAAAAATACAGCTGTCTGGGGTCGAGTACTTTAGCTTCATTAAAAAGTAAATTTGTTTGATAAGTTTGGTTTTTATTTAATAAAATTTTAAATCTGTTTTGTATTTTTTGTAATTTATCTAGGTGACCATTTAGTACTGCAA
The DNA here is from genome assembly GCA_958510825.1 of Brachypterus glaber. Taxonomy (NCBI): domain Eukaryota; kingdom Metazoa; phylum Arthropoda; class Insecta; order Coleoptera; family Kateretidae; genus Brachypterus; species Brachypterus glaber. The sequence goes on from OY294046.1 coordinate 15,710,851, forward strand.
CCCAGACTAAGTGTGACTCTACCAAGGCTTTGTAGGTAATAATCATATTGCAGGAATTCAATACAAAAGTTGTATATTTCACGAAAATGTGAGGACCTTCTTTTAGTCATTAACTTTTTTCTCGAGAAAAAAAGTTGTATTTTTAGGCTAAAAGAAGTTGTAATTTTTGACCTCCAGAATCTTCTTCGCTACGGCCCTGCCCTCATTATATCATGTTCAACGCGGGCCCGGAACAAAATAAAGCTGCGTATGATAAAATTTACGGGGCACAATTAAAGTGCAATGGAGATTTCTCCCGTTAGATTAGACAGGGACAAAAGTTCTACCCAAAAAGGATAGAAGACATACATACACTCCTACTTCCACCCAACCAAACAAATTCTGTATGTGTTCTTTGTTAAACAAATACAATATTTACTTGGCCGGGCGAAAAGTGTAACTATATTAAAAAAATTACTTGCGCCATCTAAATTTTAGTAGAATTATCTTATTCTACAGATTCACATTAGCTATGTTCGTTCGTGCCGCTCACTGCTACACTTTTCGGCCAACCAAATAAATACTGTATTTGTTGTATGAAAAACAAATACAGTATTTATTTGGTTGGCTGGAAAGTGTAGCACAAATGAGATAGAGATAGGGTAGACGTCTTTTGTTTCATAATTCTAGTTGTAGAGAGCTCCATTCCGAAATGCCCTACTTTTATTAGGAATTAGTCAACGAACTAATAACTCTTCTCTCTAGAATAGGCATTTCATTTGTAAAAACTGACAAAAACGTAGCCAACATATACATTTGTCTGTCTTACTTGCACAGCTTTGTTCTAACAGAGACAACAATAAGAGTTACTGGTAACTGTTATTGTTCAGGCCTGAATATACCTACTATTTGTTTACAAACAAACCGAGATGTTGGCGATACTTTATATTAACGGTGTGCGTATTCTAGAGAGAAGAGTTATTAGTTCGTTGGAATTAGTCTACTGTGAAGGGTATTTAAGGGAGTGCGTAGCATTACATATCTACAAACCTTTTTTTGTAAGATTTGTAAGAGATAAATATTAATTTGTTGGCAACTGTACATATATGGTTGTTTTAAAATTATTTATTGTACCGTAAAATTTAGTTGTCTGTAGATTTATGTCGTTCGTAAATTTAACTAATTAGGGTGTAGGTTGTATACTTTTTTATGTCGTACAGATTTTGGATATTTTTTTATGGCAAAAATGACAAAAAAAAATGTCGCTATAAAATTTTATGGAGGTACCATGAGCCATGGTCCATGGCGATATACAGGGTGATTCGCCTAATGCAAATCACCATTTTTTAAGAATTATAACCTTTAGAGTCGGCGATACTGCAATACGTGCTATGTAAAAATATCTAGTTTTGATGTTTAAAAAAAAAATAATTACCGTAATGTTTTTAATCAAATACCGGGTGTAACAAGACCAAGGTACATCCCCTTTTTTTCTTTATTTTAAAAGTTAAAGATTTTAAATTTGGAACATATCTTATTGCCATAAAACGTCAACTTTTAACATAAAAAGAACATCTATGTCACTTCCGGTTTAACCGGAAATGACACCAACTTCTGATTTTTAAATGGGATATTTAAACAGAATAATATATAATATAAATAGTTCTTTTCCCAAAATTATTTAAGTTACGCTTGTCTCGGGTTAGGGGAAAGTTAAATAAAAAACAGTATTAGATCAGCTTACCGGTTTCGGGCATATATTTACCCTTCTTCAGAGCTAGAATATAAATGGTACATTTTAGAAAGCAAAGAAACATTAAGAAAAAAAAAAGGAAAAAACAAAAAGTTAAATAATAATTTAAAAGCTAACAAACACAAAACACAAATGTTGTACATGAATTATTGAAAATCAGAGAAAGAGCAAAAAACTCTAATATTATAAATTATAAACATACTGTATAGTAATAGGAAGTATTGTTTATTATTTGGTAAGTATATCTAACTATAAAACACAAAAACAGCAAAACAAAAACGTAAAAAACTATACAATACAAACACTTACCATCAATCTTTAATATTAATCAACAAAGCTAATTCTGAGTCATCTAAAAATCTATATTTATTTGAAATATTAAAAACTTTTAAAAATTATAACAATAAAACGTTTTACGACCTTCCATGTTTGATACTAATGAAGGAGACCAATTGGCTGTGTCTAAGGTGTCAGCGAATGCTATAAAGAAGTTTTTTAAAAATCCGGTTTAGAAATAATTGTCAAAATAACAAAAACAAACAAACAATTAAAACAAAATTAAAAAAAAAGAAAAAATATTATAAAAAATATAAATAAATGAGCTTGAGTAACAATTATCTTAGTAAAACATATTTATATAAGGTATTTAAATTTTGGCAATCTTTTTGGAGGTTAAAGTTTTTGGGAGATGGCCCATATCGTTCGCACTCCCAAAAACTTTAACCTCCAAAAAGATTGCCAAAATTTAAATACCTTATATAAATATATTTTACTAAGATAATTGTTACTCAAGCTCATTTATTTATATTTTTTATAATATTTTTTCTTTTTTTTTTAATTTTGTTTTAATTGTTTGTTTGTTTTTGTTATTTTGACAATTATTTCTAAACCGGATTTTTAAAAAACTTCTTTATAGCATTCGCTGACACCTTAGACACAGCCAATTGGTCTCCTTCATTAGTATCAAACATGGCAGGTCGTAAAACGTTTTATTGTTATAATTTTTAAAAGTTTTTAATATTTCAAATAAATATAGATTTTTAGATGACTCAGAATTAGCTTTGTTGATTAATATTAAAGATTGATGGTAAGTGTTTGTATTATATAGTTTTTTACGTTTTTGTTTTGCTGTTTTTGTGTTTTATAGTTAGATATACTTACCAAATAATAAACAATACTTCCTATTAGTATACAGTATGTTTATAATTTATAATATTAGAGTTTTTTGCTCTTTCTCTGATTTTCAATAATTCATGTACAACATTTGTGTTTTGTGTTTGTTAGCTTTTAAATTATTATTTAACTTTTTGTTTTTTCCTTTTTTTTTTCTTAATGTTTCTTTGCTTTCTAAAATGTACCATTTATATTCTAGCTCTGAAGAAGGGTAAATATATGCCCGAAACCGGTAAGCTGATCTAATACTGTTTTTTATTTAACTTTCCCCTAACCCGAGACAAGCGTAACCTAGAATAATATATTTTTACATATTTTAATTTTACGCTTCGTTCAATGATATCAAAAAAGTGATATTTTAAATGTCAAATTTTTGTCTAATTATTAGTTTTATCATAGGTAGGGGAACGTTCAAGTATTACGTAACGCAAATTTTGATCATTTTGGACCCCCTCCCTGTAACGCTATTTTCCTATACCATTAACATGGGCGTAACACTCAGACCTTTTTCGCATCGAACATCCCCTACGTGGGGAGTTATTCACATTGCAATATTTTTAATAGCTATTTTATAAAATTTGTTTAAGTATTTTGTATGAATAAATAAGGTTAACCTGGTAAAATAACACTCTCAAATTGTTAAACCTAAAAATAGACCAAAGTCCAAACCATAATATGACATTTTTTCCCCAACGGAAAAGAACGGAAAAGACCTGTTAACCTTTTGCTCGCTTTTGAAACAAATAAATCTTATTTATGAAAGAAATCAGTTATAAAAAACCGTATCAAACCTCAAACGCCATCCATCTGACACTAGTTCCCGCCTGATCTACAAATTTGCCTGAAAACGATGATTATAATTTCCTAGATAAAATATGCTTTTCCTACCACAAGATAATATCTACTTCGAGACATAAGACTCAATTTCATGTACTAAATCTTTCGGAAAAATATATCATTCGAGATGCATCAGACGCGGACCGGGTAACCAGGTGAAATTTACGTTTAAAAACATTTGAAAAATGCTTATAACGTGTGTACATGTTCACGTGTGAAATATGATAGATAATATATAAAATAAACCATCAAAAACTTATAATTAATTAAAATTAACACGAAAATCGTACCTGATTTAATTTCACTAACACACAACCACACTCTTCGTCCGCGCACTCTCTCTCTGAAGCGACGCTATCCAACGACAACACTCCACCTAACGTGCCTGTCAGGTGGGGTTAGCTCTCTTTCCTCGACGCTGATCGCGATAACAGCCTTTTTGAAGCATTTGGCAATGCGGAACTGTTGTCATATTTTTAAGTGGAATTTATGCCTGATAACGTTTGACATTTAGATCAAAAACTGTTGATCTTTTAGGCCGTTAATTTTCAACAATAATTTTAAATTTCGAGCTAGGCCCTCTCAACATGCTAAGCTTTTTTAAAATATGCAGACGTTTGTTTAAAAATAAAAACATACCAGTTTGGACTTTTTGGTTATTTTTAAATTTTTACATATTAGAATTACAAGTAAGAATCTTACAGTAAGATGCATGCTTTACAAAACGCGTTGTCGCTTTCTTTTTTAACCAAGTAAAAAAATTCAAATTTTTTCCATGCATCAGGTCCAGACATAATAAATCATAAACTGAAAAAACATTTAGAATATTTAATCATATAAAACATTTAAACACAATATTTAGTAAATCTTATGGGAAATAAAACTTTGAACTCCTTAATAATGAAATAAATAATTTATAAAAATTATGATTTTTGTTTAAAAAAGGTTTTTTTGCTGCATAAAAAAATCACAAATCACATAAAATGTAAAAAAAATCACTTTATTTCGATAAAAGAGATGATATTTGGCCAAAACGCATAATAATATGTACAAATTGGTTTGAAATGTGTTTATTTTTATAACTGAGTGTTGCGATTTTTTTTTTCAGGTTTTTAAAAATAAATGTCCTACACTTTTTTTGACAAAAAAAATTATATGTTTTTTATTACATAATATAATATACTACAAGGCTTTACGAGCTATGCTGGGTCAGAGATATCATGAGTCATGCAGAGGTCATTTCAAAAAGAACAATATTTTAACTTTCACAGGTCTTTACATTTACGAACTTCTAATTTTCATACACAAGAACAATTCTTTATTTCATAATATGTTGGGCTCAAGCACAAGGAATATTAATTATAATTTTCCCATCCATAGACTTACACAGTTTGAAAAGGGTTGTTTATATTCATGTATATCGGTTTTTAACAAATTGCCTAATAGCATTAAGTCATCTAGAAATTTTAACACATATAAAAAACAAGTTCATGCATTGTTATTGGAATTGGAACCATATTCTATGTCTGAATAATAATTGTAAATGTCCAATTTTAAATGTATTTATTTATTTATTTATTTTTTTCATGTATTTATATATTTTATTATGTTTGTGTATCGATTGGTGTACAATTTACAAAACTTTGACTAATTTCATATTCAAAACTGTGTATCCCTGTAATACTTGTACTAGATATTTCAGTTTTTATTGATGAAATAAAGATTATTATTATTATTATTATTATTATTATTATTATTATTATTATTATTATTATTATTATTATTATTATTATTATTATTATTATTATTATTTTAAAAACATTTTTTATTGATTTGCTACAAAATTGATATTTTATTGTAATTTAATGCATTTTTTAACTTTTATTGAGATATTTAATTATTTTTTGGACACCCTGTACTTTTTTCAAAAAAGTAAATATAAACCCTGAATTCGGACATATTGAAGAATGCCCTAGAAAAAAGAACTCTGGAAAAAATTGTAAGTGTATTTTTTCTAGCCTTTATTAACCTCATGTGTCAATTTTTAGCATTTTTACCCCATTACAAATAGGTTTTATTTTTGTAGAGAGGCATAAAAATTGAGAATATTCCTTTACTATCCAGAAACCCGTTTTTGTTCTATAAACGCTCAATATCAAAGTGTGTATATCCAAAAAAAAATAAAAACCCTTCACATGATTTTCTATTTAATTATTTTAAAAAAGCCCCGGGCGAAACCTCTAAATATTTTTTAAAAAATCTAAAAAAAAAATCATGGTTATTTTTTCACCTAAAGGAACAATTTTGAGGGTTGGGACCTAAACAATTCCGTAGGTTCTTGGTACCCTACTGCGCATGCCTGTATAAACAGCACTATGAAGTTTTTGTTGTGAGTCTTTGTGACAAATAATTGTTTTTTTATCGTATTTAAACTCACCATGTATACAAATATATAATTTTTAAATTTTAGGAGAAAGTCCTTTCGCTTATCCTACAAAAATATTTTTTCATTTGATTGGGTTAACTTCCCCGAAAAAAATTGCCAAAGAAAAAGTGTGACATACTTTAAAGTTGACGTTCATAATTATGTAAAAAGTCTAAACGTCCGGAGTCCCACACAGGTAAAAAATCCCAAAAAAAAATTCATGAAGAGTGGAAAGTTGAATGTTTATGAACCTTATAGTGTCCTCTAAATGATGTCTTTACATTTTTTTGAAAATTTTTGCTACTTTGCGTAAAAAACACATTGCATACCGGGTGGGCTATTTTAACGGTTAAAAGTCGATATCTCGGAAACCGTATAAGATAGGTTTTTGAAATTTGGTAAAAGCTTTAACATCAAATGGGACACCTTTTTATCAAAGCAGATTTTTTTCATCCACACCCTTAGGCGGGAGAGGGGGTAACTTAAAAATTTTAGATGGAATGGGGGTGTTTTTTATTCTGCTTCGAATTCAGTATAAGAATATACATAATTGACCAAAAAAGTTTTTTTTTAACTGTCAAATTAGGCTGTTAAAAAAAACTAAAATATAAAACACGCCATTTAAAAAATTTGAAATTTTTTAATATTTTAGTAGTTTTCTATTTTTTAGGTTTATTTAATTGTTTTAAACCTAAAAATATACAAAAGAAATCAAATCTGAATTTTTTCCACAAATTTCAATTTTTTTATCTGACGCGTTCGGACATGGAAAAATACCTTTCTATGATTTGATACCCTATATTTATACTATGTTTTAAAATTTAAAAAATTCAGCCCTAAAGAAAATTAACTGTAAGGTATTGTATATGCAAAGTGCCCCTTAAATTAAATTTTTCACGCAAGGTATACTGAAAATTCAATAAAAGCTGCAATGACTCATACCTCTGCTGCTTTCGTATAGGGGGTCCGCCTTTGCGAAGCTTCGACGAAATTACGCGAGTCGCACCCGATCTTCGCCTTTTACCACACATTCGCAACTAAGTCACTGCAGGTCTTATTAAATTTCCAGTATAGCAAAAATTTCAAAAATATGTATTAAAATCATTTAGAGGACACTATAAGGTTTATAAATATTCAACTTTCGACGCTTCATGATTTTTTTCCGGTTTTTTGGTAGTTTTTACTTGCGTGCGTCCTGGCTATAAAGTATAGTGCTTCTAGGTAGCTACTAGCTACTAGCTACGTAGGTATTTAAATATTAAATTATTGGAGTGTTAGTGTATGCGAAAATTAGTTTATATTAACTGGAGCGTTAGAATATGCGAAAATTGGTACTTACTACGACCTTTTGCATGTGACTCTCTCTCATATCATGCGAATGCCCTTTTCAGCGAGTGTTGTTCGTCAATAAGAAACATTCATAAGAGCCCAAGTACCATAATATTTAAAAATAAAAAATATGAATATTTGTTTCTTCTAAATACAGGGTGTCGCAAAAAAATGTTACCACAATTGGATTGTTTATAAAATGTTTATTAAATATATAGTTCTTGTTAAGATGCAAGTCGTTTGCAAAATAACTTTACACTACAATAGTTCAAAAACGCTTTGTGGTAGAATTTTTTTCTCAAATTTCAAGTCTCTATGTCAAAGCGTTCTTAAGATATCGTAGTATAAAGTTGTTTTGCAAGCGACTTGCATATTTACACGAACTATAGTACAATTTGTCTTCAATGTTTAGGATAAACTATATGAATTAACGCATTTTTTTTGTGCTTAGTACATATTTTTAAACATGACTATTCTGATCTAAACACAGCGCTGACATCGTGAAGCTATGGAATCGCACACATTTAAAAATATTTTATTCGCAATTTCAGGTTCAGGTTCATAACAGGTTTTGTCAACGAACTAATAACTCTTCCCTCTAGAATAGGCATTTCATTTGTAAAAACTGACAAAAACGTAGCCAACATATACATTTGTCTGTCTTACTCGCACAGCTTTGTTCTTACAGAGATAACAATAACAGTTACTGGTAATTGTTATTGTTCAGGCCTGAATATACCTACTATCTGTTTACAAACAAACCGAGATGTTGGCGATACTTTATATATATATTTTAACGGTATGCTTATTCTAGAGAGAAGAGTTGTTAGTTAGTTGGGTTTTGTACCATAAACTTTATTCTTAAAAAAACCCCACAAGTAAAAATTCAGTGGTTAGAGGGTATTGTCAAAGATGCCAGTTCCCTTAATTTATTGCAGGAATCTATTATGCCAATTATTCTAGAAGAATTTGGCCAAGAGGGATTTTATTTCAAACAAGATGGAGCTTCACCACATTACCATAGTAATATAAGGGCCTATCTTAATGACCTCACACCACTGGATTTTTTTCTTCGATGAAAGACACGTGTCTTTGGTTCAAGGAATATTTCTGTGTAACTAGTGCAAAATGCAAAAACAGCATGTCGCAAAAGTTGGTACTTGGTCCATTATGAATGTTGCACTCATCGTATGTGCAAAAGGTAGCTGTACTTTAGCGACCTCAGCAATTGTCGATAGCAATGTCTTCTTGTTGTTAAGCTCCAAGTCATCGACCTGGTGGAGTCCACCAACACCGTCGCACGCCAGCATTGCCGGAGGGCAATCTTCTTCTGTCTGTACGTGATGGTACCAGGACTGTATTCTGGATTTTCATTTCTTATGTTGATTTGTTGGTTATAAGCACGGGTCGGATCGAAGTAGCCATTAGCGGGGGCATGCAAAAATTTGAATTTTAAAAAACTCTTTTTTCAAGTAAATAGACACTTTAAACTATTGTTGACCAAGTGGAATGTCATGTCGACCCTATTATTACTCAGTGAGTCACTTGGTCATGGTACTCATGGAGAAGGACTTATTTTTTTTTTGAAATTGTTTCTCTTTTCAAAAAACGAATAGTTAATACAAAAATATTGAGTATGAGTAATGGACCATGACCAAGTAAATCACTGAGTATTAACAGCGTCGACATGACATTACATTCCGCTTGGTAAACAATAGTTTAAAGTGTCTATTTACTTGAAAAAAGAGTTTTTAAAAATTCTAATTTTTGCATGCCCCCGGTACACAGTAGGCATTAGCGGTCAAAATTCAATATCTTCTACAACTGTGGATGGTTTTAAATGAAATTTGGGTAATTTCTTAAGTTTTATAAAAGACGTATTTTGGTATAGTATAACCCTTTCAGGACTTTCGGTTTTCCTGGAAGTGGTAAGAATTTTAGTCAATTTTAAGGTTATATTGTTTTATTGGGTAAAGTTTCTTAAAACTAATCGAATTAATATGTTGCACCAAAAAAATTTAATATAGGCATTAATAAAAAATCTGACATTTTTTTTTTCTTTTTGACAAATTTGGACCTTTTAATTTTTTCTGACTTTAAATTGCCTTTAAAAAATATTTAACTCTAATTAGTGATGATAAATTTATATGAGTGTTAAAGAATATTGTTTGGAAAATCATTTAAAAAAGGAATTGTTAAAAAATATGTTTTTACTTTTTAGCTATTCGGATCAAAAGAATTCACGAAAAATAACCAAAAATTTCACGGGTGCAAATTTTCATATCTTCCGGCGAAAGCAGGCATCGTGAAATTAATACATAACTTAGCCTATAGTTTTCCAAAGCTTCCCTAAAAATCCCAGTCTGCGATCTTTTAAAAGTTATGAGCATAAATGTGATAGCTTGCACAACCAGTGAGGTTAAAATTTTATACAGGTGCGCGTAGGTGTTGCCGGATTTCGCAATAATTTTATTATGACACATATAAGCATTTGACATATTTTTTGTTCTAAAACATGCTTTGTACTTAATTTAATTTAATTTATATTATTATGTAAAAATAATAATTATTTAAGTAATGTTGAACTACAATTTAATGAAACTAAGTTACCGCCAAAACTATTAAAACTGCAGTTGAAATAGTTTTCGTTGAGGCTTTGGTTATCATAAAACTTTTTATTTTTATATAATTTATATAATTATTATATGATATCATTAAACTTTATTTACTTTAAGTGAATTGACCACACAGGGTCCTTGTAAAGGACTTAGTTATTTTAATATTATATATGCAGAGAAAGAATGTATCGTAAGATAAATATTTAAGGAAAAAAGATCTGCACGCTCCATTTTGCAGACCTAATATATCAGATATAGTTCTCCGCATGACACAAAGTCTCCGACGAGGGAGGTATTATGCGCTCTCCTCTTTCCGTCAAAAGCGTTATAAGGTATGCGTGCCTGCAACGGGCCTCTCACTTGCACACGCGTTCCTTACATATTTCCCGTAGCCACATATATACAGCAAAAGGCTCTTAAAAACCTTTTCTGGAACTAAGACAACAGGGAAGGGCCTTCCCGGACAAATGTTCAAACTAAAATCAGACGAAATTATGTTGAAAGGAATTAAGAAAATGCGATTTTTTTGGAAACAGCTAGTTAGGATTTAATAATCTAAATCTTTCGTCGTTTCACAGAAAAAAATTCTCACCAAAATTATTTAGGTCGATAACTTTTTTAAAAGTTATAATTAAACCCTTAATGCCATTATTCAGGGTTTCTAATTAAAATCATAATTAAGTTATTAAGTTTACTTAAGACTTCAAAGGGCACTAAAACTGTAATGAAGTTATGAAGGAAACACCGTTTTAAAAAACTTAAAGTACAAAATAATTACCAAATTTTGGTTTTTAATATTTTTTTTTAATAAATCTAAAGGAAAACATAATAAGATACTTATGTGTCATAATAAAATTATTGCGAAATCCGTCAACACCTACGCGCAGCTGTATAAAATTTTAAAATTACTGATTGTGCAATCTGTCACATTTATGCTCATAACTTTTAAACCGTGAAAGATCGCATACTAGGATTTTTAGGGGAGCTTTGGAAAATTATAGGCTAAGTTATGTATTAATTTCACAATGCCCGCTTTCGTCGGACGATATGAAAATTTGCACCCAAGTGAAATTTTTGGTTATTTTTCGTGAATTCTTTTGATCCGAAAAGGTAAAAAGAAAAAACATATTATTTAACAATTCCTTTTTTAAATGATTCTCTAAACATTATTCTTTTACACTCCTATAAATTTATCATCACTAATTAGAGTTCAATATTTTTTATTGGCAATTAAAAGTCAGAAAAAATTAAAAGGACCAGATTTCTCAAAAAGAAAAAAAAATGTCAATTTTTTTATTAATGCCTATAATAAATTTTTTTATTATTATTTTCGATTAGTTTTAAGAAATTTTACCCAATAAAAGAATATAACATTAAAATTTACTAATATTCTTACCACTTCCGGGACAACCGGAAGTCCTGAAAGGCTTATACTATACCAAAATACGCTTTTTATAAAACTAGAGAAATTACCCAAATTTCATTTAAAACAATCAACAGTTGTAGAAGATATTGAATTTTGACCGCTAATGCCTACTGTGCGGTAATGGCTACTTCGATCCGACTCGTGGTTATTAGTAAGTAGAACGTAAAAAATTCATGGAGGGAGCTACGCTAATGACAAAACTTTTTATTCCAATAATAATTTTAAACTAATTTAAATTTAAAAAAAAAATACGCTTTTCACATAAATGTTGACGTCTTAGTGAAGTAGACAGTCACGTACAAAAGTTGAGTTCAATGGTCTTGGGCAAAATAATGGGCTTAATATAACTGCAATTATGTCCGTATTTTAAAAGTTTTTATACTTTTTATTTGATATACGCATAGTTTAAGGTTGAAACTATACTCCGTCCAGTTATGCCAGATAGTAAGGGACGCGGCCCGTTTTACACCACAGAGCGCATAAATAGCATAATTATGCATAAATCGTAGATAAGAATGCGATGCCAGGATTGGCTTGATGTGTCGTCATTTATCTTGTAATGGTTGTTATGCGAGCCTCTAGATAGGCCTTATGTTGTAATTGCGTCCTAAAAATTTGACGTTTTCCTTGTGCTCAACATAATTTACGTTTGTACAATATGTAGAATATGCTAATTTAGTGTGAGTGTATGAAGAATAAACCAAAAAAGTACCTTTTTCAATATCATACAAAATAACATTAGGTATAACCATTTTTTTATTTTCTCTTCTTTTATTAGCTTTAGTTTAGTTAGTTTAGTTTGTTCAGTGCGGGGTTCACTGCCCTCAACACCTGGTCCCTAGGGACCTTTGTGTTAACCGCACAGATCTCCTCATAACATCCCTGTTTCTTTTATAAAGTCCAGGTACGGTTTCAGGGGAGTGTTCATGATCTCGTTTGGTTCCAGCGAGTCGTTCCCAAAGTAACTCCATCTTAGCCCTATTAGGGATGGACATTCACATATGAGGTGGTAGAGCTCTTCGTCCACTTCCCCACATCTCCTGCACACGGGGCTCGTAGTCTGTCCCATTTGGTGTCGGTGCTTATTCAGTAAGCAGTGCCCAGTTATTATACCCGTTATTGCTCTCAGTTGACTTCTGGACATGCCTAGAAGTAAGCTGGTTCTTTTCTTGGTTGGCCCCCCTAGAAAGAGTTTAGAGTGTCTCATTTTAGGTGCATCTATCCAATGTTGCTGGTGTTCATTCCTCAACATTCTCCTGACCTCGTGTCTGGCAGTGGAATAAGATACCCCACAGCACGGTTCTGGTCCTGTGAGTACGGCTTCACTCCCCTTTCTTGCCAGGTCGTCTGCCTTCTCATTACCATCTATTCCTTGATGTCCTGGTACCCATATCAAATTTACTTTGTTATGTTCAGCCAGTTTACATAGCTCGCTGTGGCATTCATATACCAGTTCCGAGCTAAAGGCATATGAATCTAATGCCTTTATTGCTGCCTGGCTGTCTGAAATGATATTTACTGTCCTACCCGTGTAGGACTCCGATACCATTTCTTGTGCGCAGACATAAATTGCATAGATTTCCGCTTGGAAAACGGTTGCCTTGGTTCCCAGGTTTAAGCTAATTTCTTTGCCCGGTCCATGGATTCCTGCTCCCGTCCCTTCCTTCATTTTGGATCCATCTGTGTACCAGGTTTCACCTTTTAATAGTTTAGGGTATAGTCCATCTTTCCATGCATCCCGGCTAGGTATTTCAGCCTTTGCCGGTTGCCTGAAATCATAGACTATAGCAATCCTATCTGTTTTCATGGATAGTATGTCTGTATTGTCAATTTTCTCAAAGATTTTGGTATGTTCTAACCCACTATGGCGGTCTCCCATGCCGTTAATACTTAGTCTGTACGCTGCCATAAGTCCCTCTGTTTTTGCCGCCAAATGTAATGGAGGCAGGTCCAGTAGGACTTCAAGTGCTGCGGTGGGGGTAGTATTCATTGCCCCCGTTATCCCGATGCTGGCCAGTCTTTGTACCTTGCTTAGCATCAGTCATTCGTCTACAAGCCCATAGTGCTCTAATAGTTCTGTTTGTTTTATCTGTTAGATGGGGTTTATAAGACAACTTGCTATCTAGGATGACTCCGAGATACTTTGCTTGCCCCACTAACTTCAGCTTAGTTCCAAATAACCTTGGAGGCTCAATTACGAGTTTCCTTTTGTTGGTAAATGGAATAAGTGTGGTTTTTGTAGGGTTAACCGACAGTCCCACTCTTCTGCACCAATTCTCTATGACCTTGAGGGCTCCCTGCATCACTTCTGATACAGTTTTAGGCCTTATGTTGTAATTGTAACCTAAAAATTTGACGTTTTCCTTGTGCTCAACATAATTTACGTTTGTACAATATGTAGAATATGCTAATTTAGTGTGAGTGTATGAAGAATAAACCAAAAAAGTACCTTTTTCAATATCATACAAAATAACATTAGGTATAACCATTTTTTTATTTTCTCTTCTTTTATTAGCTTTAACGACCATCAATCATTGTCATAGACAAAAAATGTCACAATATTTTATATGTTAAAAGGTACAAGTTTTTAATCAATGATGTAGCCTAAAAATCGCTGGAATTTTAAACTACTATCTTGCATAATTGGACGGACCATATAAACTGATATGATGGTTATGTATCTTGCAGTATAACAAAAATAGAGCCTTTCCAAAATGATGAATTTAGAGCACTTTTGGTACTTAAACGGCTTTTGCACAAAATTGTGACGTGGTGGAAAAATTCTAAAAGCAGATTCGGACTCGGGAGAAAAAAGTCTATAAGCTCCAACTTTCAAAATGATCAAAATTTGCGTTACGTAATACTTGAACTAAATAATTTGAGGTAAGCTCTGGTTAAACCTAATAATTTTTTGCTAGTTAGTTTGTAAAATAGTCAAGCTAAATATCACTCGAGGTGGTGCAATTTCCAGAAATTATGGCCTCATAAAATAATTTTGCCACAAACCAATTTTTTTCGTTTATTTTACACAAAAAATTACTGAGCAAAATTATTTTATGGGGCCATAATAAAAATAGCGAAAATTTCACTACCTCTTGTGATATTACTGTCGATAACCGATCACGGTGTTCTAGAAGAACTTTTAAATGACATGACAACTTCCATTTTTTTTTCTTTTTGGAATTTGTTATATGAGCTCTAATTAAAAAAATAAGACGAAAAAATTTAAAAATCGTTAGAGCCGTTTTTGAAAAAAATGTGTTTTTTAAAAAATATATCTGATATTTCAAACTAACATACTCGGTTTGCCCTCCATGTCTCGGATTTTGACTAAGGGAACGTTTAAGTATTACGTAAATTTTGATCATTTTGGCCCCCCCCCCCCTGTAACGCTATTTTCCTATACCATTAACATGGGCGTAACACTCCAAAATGACCGTGGTATCTTAGATTTTAAGGGGCTCTAAATAACAATTATTATTTATTAATAGAAGGGTGGTATTTAAAACAAAGTTGCGGGTAGTTCCAGGAGAGTGGGTTATTATAAGTTGGTTTTGAATATATTAATCAATTTTAGTTTGGGTACAATTTAACGTAAGTTTTTGGAAAATTTTCTGGTTAAATTTAAAATGAAATGTGCTTTCATATTCTTTAGTAAAATAGGGGAGTGCTATTTAAAAAACTATTTGGAGGTGGTTCCAAGAGGGTGGGTTAATAAGGGGTAGTTTTGCATATGTCAGTAAATTCTACTTTGACTCCAATTTTATTTTATTTTATTTTATTTTTTTATTTTTTATCTTTTTAAATAACGGAGATATAGCCCGTCTAAAACCTGGCTGAACATTATTATTACTAAATAATAATTGTCATTGGAAGCCCCTTAAAAGAATAAGATACTATTTATAATACATGGTTTAATTCAAAAATTTTTTTTTTTTATTTTTTTATAAGCTGTTGCTTGTGCTAGGGGCTCTCCATTAATTTTGATGAAAACAGACATTACTAAAATTATTTTCTTATGAAATGTAATTTCATATTCTTAAATAAAAATGGGGATGGGAGGTGTTATTTTTAAATCAAAGGGTGGGGTGGTTACAAGGGAGTGAGTAGGCAATGAGGGGGGTTGAAAAAGTCAATAAAATCTTTTTGGCTGCCATTTAACGCTATTTTTTACAAAAAAATACCTTTTCAAATAACGGAGATATAACTTGTCAAGAACCTGGTTGGTGGGACACCCGGTAGCGTGAACGGATGGACCGTTTTGAAAAAAAATTGGATGGTGTGCTTAGGTACCATAGTGGTACCACTATATCAAGTTTGGTCAAAATCCGAGACATCGAGGGCAAACCGAGTATGTTAGCCTGAAATATCAGAGATATTTTCTAAAAAACACATTTTTTTCAAAAACGGCTCCTACGATTTTTAATTTTGGTCTTATTTTTTTAATTAGAGCTCATATATGTGTATATATACACGTCCCCCCAAATGGAAATAGGTTTAAAAAAAATAGCAAGATTAGATGACTATTAATTATGTTAGCAAAGGGTCTGTAAACTTTAAAACCTCTGAGAATGAAATCCTAATGAGCAGTGCTCATTAGGAGTGCTCATTGAGAACTAGTTCTTAAATAGTGGTAAAAGTTCTTCCGCAGACTGCATGCTAAACAACAGTAACAAAGTGCAATTTCTTTGTTGCTGATTTCGATTTTGTTTAGACCAAATCTCTATCTCTTTTCGTTTTTAAGAAATACCCTGCCGAAAATTAGAAAAAAAATAAAAAAATTCATTTTAGGTGAAGACGTCCGCAATGACGATTCAGTGTTGCTGTTTAAGACTGTTTTGGGCAGTATATGTCATATTTAGCAAAATTGACAAACACATGGGCTTGACAAATATAAAAAGTTTGACGTTAAATTTATAAAAACTGCTTAAAGATAAATTCACCTTTCTTTAAACATCATTGCAGAGGCATCAAACCCTATTCCTCAACTGAACTTTTAAAATGATTTCCAGACATTTTTCGTAATTATTTTATAGAGCATAAATGTAACTTTAATTTAAACTAGAAAAAACTTTTGTAGCTGCCATAATAATTTAAATATGAGCCTCCGAAAATGACAAATTTTAATTTTTATAAAATTTTGGAATGGCTTTTCTCAAAAGTGGAAACATATAGAGATTTTATCTAAACAAAATCGAAATCAGCAACAAAAACACTATTAGAATTGTGCAAAATAAATTACAGTTTTTTACTGTTGTTTAGCATGTAGTCTGCGGAAGAGCTTTTATCACTATTTAAGAACTAGTGCTCATTATAATTTCGTTCTCAGAGGTTTTGAAGTTTAGAGACCATTTTCTAACATAATTAATAGTCATCTATCTAATCTTGCTATTGTTTTAAAACCTATTACCATTTGGGGGGACGTGTGTATAACAAATTCCAAAAAAAAATGTCATGTCATTTAAAAATTCTTCTAGAACACCGTGCGATAGTTCTTATATTGATTACCCATCAGTCTGTCTATAATAAGATGGATGTGTTTACTACTATTTTTGTTTAGTCTAAGTCTTAATTTAGTCTATAAACTAGCTAGAGCTAGCGTAAATTTTATTAAAATGCTTAAACTTATTTCACATCTTTGTTATAATTCTTCACTATAATTTTCGAAACTTTATTGACCAATAAAGTATAAAATATGTTCAATTAAAATATAAATTTTATGAAATCATTAAAAGTGTGCACATATAAGAACGTTAATCGAATCCTTTTAATTGCATTTTCAAATTGCATTAGTTTACTGCCGGGATGAAATTACAATCTTGTAGCGATATATCACACAAAATAACAGTATTTTATACTAATAATATTTCCTACAGGATCCTTCTTGAAATTTATTTAGGGTTATTTGTGATAAACACTCGGAAATAAACCAAATAAAAACTTTATTGCATTACATAATCATGCCAACGTTTCACCTAATATTTAGGCTTCTTCAGGGCTAAAAAGACATAAAAATTACAAAACTCACTGTAGAACAATTAATTACTGAAATTTTAAAAAAAGTATGTATCTATAAATTTAGATAAAGTGTTGTTCCAGTGTAAAATAATTATATTTTGATATATTAATTAAATATTTTTGTAAAATTATTCAAATCAACAAATAGAACATATATCATTTAATATTTTTAATTAAGTTAAATTAAATACTACTTAAGGTCGATTCAGGCATAATTATCACTAACTACACTAAACTGAATTAGAAAATTAATAAATTAATAAAATTAAGAAACATAAGCTCAAATTCTATAATAAATTTTCCGTGGTATGCAACAATTAAGATAAAATATAAAATATAGCATAAAACAATGATAGAATCTTAAAATACACCATATAAAAAGAAATTCTGAAATACACAAACTTTATTGCAAAATTTTATAAACAATCGTTATCCAAGTATAAAAATGAAAATGAAGATGGCGACACCTTTGTATTTTAAAAATTCGTACATTTTCAGTGTTAAGGAAAAACACAGTAGTTACATAAGAAAATAAAAGGCACTTTTGGAGATAAGTTGGTTTTAAAGCACGATTTTTAGTCTCAACAACTGCAAATATAGTAATAATCTTCCTGCGCAATAGGTATTGTTTTTTTTACTTATTCGGTCGTATTTACACATGCTTATTATCTATTTGGCATTTACCTTATTGTTGCATACCACGGAAAATTTATTATAAAATTTAAGGTTATTTTTCTTAATTATCTTAATTTTTGAATTTCTTAATTCAGTCTAGTGAGTTAGTGATAATTATGCCTGAATCGACCTTTAAATTTCAGGTGTCAGTTTTATAGTTAATGGAGTTCGGATTCTTTTTTATATGCACCATTTTAAGAAAACTTTTTATTTAGGGTTATTTATGATAAACCCTAAATAAAAAAAGTATTTTATACATAAACATTTAATTTCCCTTACCGAAACTTTTTGTGAAAACTCACTTTTCTAACCAAAATTACTATTCACAGCGCCTGCGCTAGTTACGGTAGTTTTGAATTTTCGTTTGGACTTTTTCAAATTTTCAAAAATCGTCCTAGATCAAAAATTCTTGGATAGAAATTTGTTTAATGAAAACATAAGAAACTTTGTTTTTTTGTCTGTCGATCCGGTTTCACTTTTTTTTTTGGAGACACGATAACTCGAGAATGAATAATCCGTTCGACATTAAATTTTCAGGAAAAATCAAGTTCTATGAGAGGAAGATCCCTATTATTTTTGAAAGTAATCCCCTCAAAAATAAAAAAGATATGGGGGGTAAAACTTTTAAAAAAATCGAAAAAAGCTGTAAGAAAACTTTTTCAGGAAAAATTACTTTTATTGTAAGGAATTCTACAAATTTTGAAAGTAATCCCTCAAAAACAAAAAAGTTATGGGGGGTTAAACTTTAAAAAAAAAAATAAAAAAACTAGAATTTTGGAAAAAAGAAAAAAAAAATGTGCACATATAAGAGAGTTAATCGAATTCTTTTAACTGCATTTTCAAATTGCATTAGTTTACTGCCGAGATGAAATTACAATCTTGTAGCTAGATATCACACAAAACAACAGTATTTTCATTTTATAGACAGGCACTTTTCTTATGTATGGAAACTGGCTTGCTGTCAAAAATTCTAAATTTTTAGTATGATGTAGATTTCATCTTTCTGCTCAAAAGCTTCCATTGGCCAAACTTGATCTGACGGCTGGTTTTTGAGTTATAGGTCAAAAAGTCAAAAGCAGTAAAATTTTAATTTTGTTTTTTAAATATACTGAAATCAAAAACTTTACCAAGTTTTTATCAAGTTTTGTTCTTATTATATATACTCGTAATAAAAAACTAAAATTATTTTTTTGTTTAAAATAAAGGTAAAAATTAAAAACATCTTTTAAAATATGGCGAAGGAGCCACTACAAAATGAAAAAAAAAAGAGAAATAACCGTCAGATTTTCTTAATAAAATAAAATATGAAAGAATTTAGATTAAAAAGACGTATAAAAATCTAACTTTTAAAAAATGTTTTTTTTTGAAAAAAAAAATAAAATATGTATGTTTTTAAAACTATATTTCACCGTATAGTCTTTGTGGCCCAGTGGAAACGGTGTGATGCTTTTGACAAATTGCTTCGGGTTCGAATCCAGCTAACAGTATATAAGCGTTTTTATAAACCAAAAAACATTAAAAAAAAAACAAAAAGCTTATATGCTGTTAGCTGGATTGGAACCCGGAGTAATTTCTTTTTTTTTTTCACAAAAAAATAACATTATTTTAAAAGGTATATTTTTATACGTCATTTTAATGTAAATTCTTTCATTTTATATATTATTAAGAAATCAAGTTCTATGAGAGGAAGATCCCTATTATTTTTGAAAGTAATCCCCTCAAAAATAAAAAAAAAGATATGGGGGGTAAAACTTCAAAAAAAAATCGAAAAAAGCTGTAAGAAAACTTTTTCAGGAAAAATTACTTTTATTGTAAGGAATTCTACAAATTTTGAAAGTAATCCCTCAAAAACAAAAAAGTTATGGGGGGTTAAACTTTAAAAAAAAAAATAAAAAAACTAGAATTTTGGAAAAAAGAAAAATGTGCACATATAAGAAAGTTAATCGAATTCTTTTAACTGCATTTTCAAATTGCATTAGTTTACTGCCGAGATGAAATTACAATCTTGTAGCTAGATATCACACAAAACAACAGTATTTTCATTTTATAGACAGGCACTTTTCTTATGTATGGAAACTGGCTTGCTGTCAAAAATTCTAAATTTTTAGTATGATGTAGATTTCATCTTTCTGCTCAAAAACTTCCATTGGCCAAACTTGATTTGACGGCTGGTTTTTGAGTTATAGGTCAAAAAGTCAAAAGCAGTAAAATTTTAATTTTGTTTTTTAAATATACTGAAATCAAAAACTTTACCAAGTTTTTATCAAGTTTTGTTCTTATTATATATACTCGTAATAAAAAACTAAAATTATTTTTTTGTTTAAAATAAAGGTAAAAATTAAAAACATCTTTTAAAATATGGCGAAGGAGCCACTACAAAATGAAAAAAAAAGAGAAATAACCGTCAGATTTTCTTAATAAAATAAAATATGAAAGAATTTAGATTAAAAAGACGTATAAAAATCTAACTTTTAAAAAATGTTTTTTTTTGAAAAAAAAAAATAAAATATGTATGTTTTTAAAACTATATTTCACCGTATAGTCTTTGTGGCCCAGTGGAAACGGTGTGATGCTTTTGACAAATTGCTTCGGGTTCGAATCCAGCTAACAGTATATAAGCGTTTTTATAAACCAAAAAACATTAAAAAAAAAACAAAAAGCTTATAGGCTGTTAGCTGGATTGGAACCCGGAGTAATTTCTTTTTTTTTTCACAAAAAAATAACATTATTTTAAAAGGTATATTTTTATACGTCATTTTAATGTAAATTCTTTCATTTTATATATTATTAAGAAATCAAGTTCTATGAGAGGAAGATCCCTATTATTTTTGAAAGTAATCCCCTCAAAAATAAAAAAAGATATGGGGGGTAAAACTTAAAAAAAAAATCGAAAAAAGCTGTAAGAAAACTTTTTCAGGAAAAATTACTTTTATTGTAAGGAATTCTACAAATTTTGAAAGTAATCCCTCAAAAACAAAAAAGTTATGGGGGGTTAAACTTAAAAAAAAAAAATAAAAAAACTAGAATTTTGGAAAAAAGAAAAATGTGCACATATAAGAAAGTTAATCGAATTCTTTTAACTGCATTTTCAAATTGCATTAGTTTACTGCCGAGATGAAATTACAATCTTGTAGCTAGATATCACACAAAACAACAGTATTTTCATTTTATAGACAGGCACTTTTCTTATGTATGGAAACTGGCATGCTGTCAAAAATTCTAAATTTTTAGTATGCTGTAGATTTCATCTTTCTGCTCAAAAGCTTCCATTGGCCAAACTTGATCTGACTGCTGGTTTTTGAGTTATAGATCAAAAAGTCAAAAGCAGTAAAATTTTAATTTTGTTTTTTAAATATACTGAAATCAAAAACTTTACCAAGTTTTTATCAAGTTTTGTTCTTATTATATATACTCGTAATAAAAAAACTAAAATTATTTTTTTGTTTAAAATAAAGGTAAAAATTAAAAACATCTTTTAAAATATGGCGAAGGAGCCACTACAAAATAAAAAAAAAAAGAGAAATAACCGTCAGATTTTCTTAATAAAATAAAATATGAAACAATTTAGATTAAAAAGACGTATAAAAATCTAACTTTTAAAAAATGTTTTTTTTTTTGAAAAAAATAAATAAAATATGTGTTTTTAAAACTATATTTCACCGTATAGTCTTTGTGGCCCAGTGGAAACGGTGTGATGCTTTTGACAAATTGCTTCGGGTTCGAATCCAGCTAACAGTATATAAGCGTTTTTATAAACCAAAAAACATTAAAAAAAAATAACAAAAAGCTTATATGCTGTTAGCTGGATTGGAACCCGGAGTAATTTCTTTTTTTTTTTCACAAAAAAATAACATTATTTTAAAAGGTATATTTTTATACGTCATTTTAATGTAAATTCTTTCATTTTATATATTATTAAGAAAATCTGACCGTTATTTCTCTTTTTTTTATTTAGTAGTGGCGCCTTCGGCATATTTTTAAATATATATTTTTTTATTTTTACCTTTATTTTAAACAAAAAAAAAATAATTTTATTTTTTTTTACGAGTATTTATATAAGAACAAAACTTGATGTAAAGTTTTTTATTTCAGTTTATTTAAAAAACAAAACTAAAATTTTAATATTTTTGACTTTTTGACCTATAACTGAAAAACCAGCCCTCAGATCAAGTTGGGTCAATGGAGGCTTTTTCAGAAAGATGAAACCTGCATCATACTAAAAATTCAGAATTTTTGACCGAAACCAGTTTTCATAAGAAACGTGCCTGTCTGTTTAAAATTTTATATTTTTCTTTGTTCCTTACAGATTTTTTTTTTGTGAAAGCTTACTCTTATTTGCAAAATTACTTATTTTAAATTGCGTAGTTTAGCGTTCAAAGTTATTTGCCTAATTTAACTGAAAAATAACGCGATTCTAAATAATATTTTAACGCTAAACTAAGCGGTTTGTAAAAAGTTGTATAGTTATAGCAAAAAAACTTAAAAAAAAAAACTTATTTCGCGTAGAATTTTTTTCGTTAGAGTTACAATAAAATAACAGATCGCATTAGTTAAATTTATTTATTATATCTATTTATGATATGAAAAACACTGTTGCCAAATTCACTCTCCGAGCTCGGCAGGCAATCTTTCTTAATCGCCCTAATAACAATTTTCGTACACCATTCGTTGTTTTGTCTTACAGGTTTTCCTTTTGCAACTGCATTTTACTCTCGTAAGAAAATTGTGTACATTACTCGAAAGAAAAGTGATTTTTACACTCCCACTTCCTACTGCTTTATTTTAAAAGTAGTACAAGGGAATACTTTTCTCTTTAGTTATTTATTACGCCTACTATTTACCACAAAATAATCAACGTCGGTTATACCTGTCATATACACTGAGATAAATTTTTACATCCACGTGCATGGGTAATTAATTTACTTGCAGCTGCTGCTGATGTGAATTTACACTCGAAACGTTAATATAAATGCGGTGTGTATTATATTTTTACATCTAGTGTGTAAAGTTTACACCAACGCGTAAATATACTTTTTACCCAAAACCCTTCAATTTATTAAAAAAAAAGAATAACCATTTTGTTATTTTTTTATTTATGAATAGTGTTTTATGGAAAAACTACGCAACTGAAAAATAAAACATATATTTGTAATCAGCGCTACAAAAAAAAACAATATAAAATAGAAACAGAAAACATGGGAGGCATAGCGTAGTGGCTAGCGCGTATGCATAGCAAGTCTACTATCGTGAGTTCGATTCTCACTGGCGCCGATTTGCCTTTTTCAGTTAATTAATAATTGAAATTTGTCGAAGGCGATAAGTGAAACGGACACTCCCTAGAAACTGGTTCGAAAGTCAGTATAAGCCGGTGGTTCCCTCTACTACTAGCCCACACAAGTCCTGGACTTAGGGGATGCTTAATTAAGTAGAATAGTACGAGGTTAAACAAACATGTAATGTAATGTAATACACGAGTCTTAACAACTCAAAATTTGAAGGACAGTGTTACCGCCTAAATAAGTAAAATATTATAAAATGTATGTTTTAAGGATATTGTATTAATCACACTTTTTAAATATTTACTTTTAATCAACACTTACCAATTATTTCTTTGAAAAATCTAGCACACACAAACGTAAACAATTATAATGGTCGACAGCCACCAGACTCGATGATTCGGCTTCTCGAGTCACGTGACTAGTTTAACGCCCGCGATTGGCTGGCTTGTACATCAGAAGTGTGATTTTTACACTTCGGGTGTATTGTTGCTAAGGGTATGTTTATAAAAATACACTTTCTTGAGCTCCGAGTGTATTGTTGCAGAAGGTATGGATGTAAAAATACACACTCTAGGTCAAAATCACATCAATGTTGATGTACATTTATATAAAGGTGTAAAATTTACACATTTATAGAGTGTATTTTTTACACCTTTTCAATGTAATTTCTTTCAGTGTACGACTGTCTGTTATGAAAAATAACAGTATCATAGAAGTGATTAAGCTCTCTCTAGACGCTATAATGTTGCGGCTACATACTAATTCATTTTCATCAGGGGAATTATATTGCAATGATAAGCTAAAATAGATTTTTAGGAAATCAGTTGCAGACTTTTAAAGCAGGGTTGTCAGCAGATCCAGAAGGTGCTATGAGGAGTTAAGGCAGGCGCCTTCCTAAAACATTCATTAAGGACAATAAACTGGGCGATTAAGACCGTTTTTATGCTTATTTCCGTGGAAAAAATGTATGTTGATCTTATTTATTGTTATAAAATAAATTCTTAATTATATGTCTCCGTGTATAAAATTTTTCTAACTTTTTTGTACTCTACCATATACTATTATCTCAGATAACATAGCTGGATAAAAAAATGTTATAGGTAACAAAATGGTATGTAAGTATTATTTTTAACTTAAATATGATTTATGTTTGTTTTATGTTTGTTTTTAACCTCGTACTATTCTACTTAATTAAGCATCCCCTAAGTCCAGGACTTGTGTGGGCTAGTAGTAGAGGGAACCACCGGCTTTAATTGACTTTCGAACCAATATATCTAGGGAGTACGCCTTCGCCAAATTTCAATTATTAATTAACTGAAAAAGGCAATCGGCTCCAGTGAGGTTTGAACTCACGATCATTAGATCAGTGTCAGGCTATATCGATGCCATTGACCGCTGAGCTAAATCTCCCATTGTTTTATAAAGACTTGTAAAAATGTAAAAAACCTTTTTGAGGTTTTGTTTTTGTTTACAAATTTTGACGTTTAAAGGGTAAAAATGGCGGACTAAATTTTACACACATAATGTGTTTTTGTCTTTATCTAATACCCACTATAGCTTCTCTACCAATGTGGATAAAGGCCTATACAGAAGCTTGCATAAGAACCTAAAACATAAGAATGCGATGCCATGATTGGCTTATAAGATACATGGCGGCACATCAAGCCAATCACGACATCGCATTGTTATGTACTATGTTGTTATGCAAGCCTGTGGATATGCCCTAAGACGCTTGTTCTACGTGTGACTTAAAGCCGGATGCATCCTTTTGTTTTGGACAATCCTGTTCTTACAAGAAGCTAATTTATTATCACTAAACTTTGTGCATCAGACCGATTTATGAAACAAAATCTCCGGTCTAATACAGACAAACGATTCTAACATGACTTGTATATCGCCAATTACACAGGCCTACATCGAATTTGTTTTTAGAGTTTATACTTGTTTCGAACACACTTCTTGCATGTTTATAACGTTATAGAAAGTACTTTTTTATTCGATTGATTCTAACAGCCACACTATTTGTTCATATTTTACGGGCGAAAAGTTGAACTTTGTGGCCCTAGGGCCAAAAAGTTTTTTTCGAACGCTAACTAAAACTTTTATTTTTAAGCTTTTTAAAAGAAGATGCTTTACCTTTACTGTAATATTTATAAAGAAATATGACCTTTTGGTCACTTTTGGTCTTGAACTAACTGGCCAGATACAGTTATTATAATCATTTCATACAAAATAAAAATCTCTTCTATAACATAACCTAAAAAAATATGTTAACTGATTAATCTGTATTCATGCACTAAAATAAATTAAAAACACAAAATTTTAATTGTAAAATCAATTTCAATATTTATAATATTCATAGAACAGTTTTGGAAGTATTATTATTTTCATAACAGACACACTTTAACAGAAATTAATCACCAAGCTATAGCTTTTTTAATTTTAAAATGAAACAGCACGCAAAAGAAACGATTCAATTGGTTGTTAGCGATTTGATTGGATAGCAATTTGTCATGGATAACTAGATAAGGGAACGTTCAAGTATTACGTAACGCAAATTTTGATCATTTTGGACTATTTGGACTACAGGAATACTACAGTGTATCATATATAACTAAAGTTTACCCAACCCAAAAAAACAACCACAAAAGAACATTTGTTGCTAGCTGACAAGGTACCGTTTATAACACAAAAAAAACACAAAAAACATTTGTTAATAACTTACAAGGCACCGTTGATAATATTTATTATCCTTTTCAGTCTCAAAAGTAAAAAATTTTGACTATACGCCGTCCAGTTATGCACGATAGTAAGGGGCGCGGCCCGTTTTACACCACAGAGTGCATATATAGCATAATTATGCATAAATCGTAGTGTATCAAAAATATAACAGATTTCGGTACTGTTTTCCTGGAAAGGGCCTATCCAAAGACTCGCATAACAAGCATAGTACATAAGAATGCGGTTCCAGGATTGGTTTGATGTGTCGTCATGTATCTTGTAATGGTTGTTATGCGAGCCTCTGGATAGGCCTAAAGTTGTAATTGTAACCTAAAAATTTGACGTTTTCCTTGTGTTCAATATAATTTAAGTTTGTACAATATGTAGAATATGCTAATTTAGAGTGAGTGTATGAAGAATAAACCAAAAAAATACCTTTTTCAATAACATACAAAATAACATTAAGTATAACCATTAATTTTAATGGGAGGATTGGTGTAGTGGACTACCGTGTCTTACTTGTCTAATATACTACCCAAAATAGCGTGAGTTCGATTCTCACCGGCGCTGATTTGCCTTTTTCAGTTAATTAATAATTGAAATTTGGCGAAGGCGTAAGTGAAGCGGACACTCCCTATAAATTGGTTCGAAAGTCAATTAAAGCCGGTGGTTCCCTGTACTACTAGCCCACACAAGTCCTGGACTTAGGGGATGCTTAATTAAGTAGAATAGTACGAGGTTAAACAATAATGTAATGTAATGTATTTTATTATTAGCTTTAACGATCGTCAATCATTGTCATAGACAAAAAATGTCACAAAATTGTATATGTTAAAAGATACAAGTTTTTAACCAATGATGTAGCCTAAAAATCGCGGAAATTTTAAACTAGTATCTTGCATAATTGGACTGACTATAAAACTGTACAATTCAAGTCTTTTAAACAAAATGCATCGTGTTTATCATGACAACCGCAGTTCAGTCATCGCCATCTAGCGGAAATTATTGATTTAAACGCAGACCAGTAATATTTAGTTTACAGGTCTACACCAGTAATCATATACTTTCCAAACTTTATTAATACATGTAATGTATGTATTACATATACAGTTGCGAATAAAAAGTTTTCAAAGGTAGGCCTGTGTTATGTATCAACGCAAAAAATAGAGGAAGAAAACATGGCTCGTAGATCGCTAATTCCTGCAAGATATCCATCAATCCTTCGACTTTTTGCTCGCAATAGTTTGCCAAATACTAAATAATTTAGCACATTTTAGCAGGACTAAAACTAACAGCTTATAATTAAGATTGAAACCCGAAACTCGACGGAGCATTCATTCAAGGCGCGTTGAAATTCCTCGTTGTAGAAATACATTAAAATCAATTGACAATATTCAAGGGGTGCGAAATGTTACAAACCATAGAAAAATTTAGTATAGGAAAGAGGCCTAATTTCGGATGGTTTCCTAATTCCGGATATAGTTCTCCGCATGAAACAAAGTCTACGACGAAAGGGGCAGGAATTATTCGCAATCTCTTCTTTCTGTCAAAAGCCTTATAAGGCATGGGTGCCTGCAACGGGCCTCCCACTTGAACACACATTCCAAACATATTTCTCGTAGCGACAGATCCGTGCGTCAAAAACCAAATTTTATTATCGTAACTATAACATACTACTATGAAGAATAGCATACTAGACACATTTTATTACTTAACTACAACAAACAATGAGTCACAAAGTCTCAAACAATGCACGCGTCAACAAATAAAATGCGACCATAGTTACTAATAAGTAGGGAAATAGTTATTTATGGTACTAGTGGGTAAAGTAAGATATTGCCCATGAGAAAATTCTTCTTGGCGTCAGCCAAGCAGGTTAATTTTCGAGAGGGCAATATCGGTTTACCCATGAGTGCCATACAAGGTTTTATCCAATAAATAGCTTAGGAATTCATATTTTTATTAAAAATTTTAATGACATTTACAAGAAAATAATTTGAAAAAGTGACAGTTGAGTGGGTAAAATAAATAATTATCCACTCAATAAAGTAAAAGCCACGCGGGGTTTATTATTGAGTTTATCTATTTAAAATAAATCTGGTAATTGTCTCATTATCTGTATGTATTGGATAAAACTAATTTGTAGGTAATTTAACATCAGCATCAGGATTGTTCAGATTAAATAGTTTCCTTTTTAATTAGTATTGAAGATGGATTTTTGTTGAAATTTTTTTCATATTTTCCAGAGGGTTTTTAATATACCCTCAAATTTCTGTACGCGAGTTTTGGAACAGGCTGTATGTTTATTAGGGTGGGTCAAAATAACCGACTATTTTTTTTTACTTTATACTCTAAAAAACCTTTTTTGTAGAGCGTTCGATTTCCTACAAGAATATGAGGAGAGATACTTTTTAACGAACAGTTGTCAAAGAGATATGAATTTTTGTTTCTAATACTGAGGAAAAAAATGGAAAATTGTAAAGCGGAGAACCTTTTTATCAAAATTAAGAGCTCATATTTGGTGAGAATTTTCTAGAGGTGTCTAGCAACCGATTTTTCAGAGTATATAAAGTAAAAAAATAGTCGGTTTTTTTGACCCACATTGTTTATACCGAGGTTTATACAATTTTCAATTTTGGCGAAGGCGCTAACCTTAACACAGAGAATTAATAAAAAAACTGCATGTGTTTTCGCATTTTTTATAACTTTCCCATATTGCTTAGTTTAAGTTTCATGACAGTAATAAATTTATAAATTTTTGCCACATATATATCAGCGATGATAAAAATATAGTCTATGAATTAATGAATCGAGCCATAAAATAATTAATACATTTTTAAAGAAAAAACCCTAAAAACTTAAAATTTTAAATGCTAGTTCTTAGCCTCTTATTGCAAACAATTACATTATAAGTCATAAAGTACTTTAAATAAAAGCAATAAATTAACATTGTTTTTAAATAATTATGTAGGCTTATAAGATTATTATTATAATTTTTATAAACATAATATGTTTAACTCGATGTTTAATAATAATATTATTATTAGAAACATAATATATTTAATTTGTTTATTTTTTAAAAAATATTTCTCAATAATTTTAATATTTTTTATAAAACAAATGGCTATTCCACAATCACCGCCTTTACTCTACTAGGCAATTGCCTAGAGTAAAATATTTTAGGGGCGGAAAGAAAAAAACACGAAAACTCTAGAACGGGTGCACCCGGGTGCTGGCGCAGAATGGTATGAAGTTGGTATCAATTAGTGACAGTGAAGACCTTTTTTAGTTATCAATTTTTTTTACAGTTATTTCATATTTTTGTTGGGGAGGGTAAAATGTAGGGGTCCTATAAATAAAGTGATATTAAACTTAACACTTAACACGTCGGTCGGGAAACAAGATTTAGTCTGATTTTTAGTAAACCCTAATTTTCTTTCATAACTTGATTATATAAGACAAACAGATCGTTTTAAAACTAATTTAAAAAAAAATCTATCTATTGGTTCTATTTTTATAGGCCAAACTATCTATATTATTTGCCAAAACATGTGTACCTAGGGGAAAACTTTAGTCTGACTTTCAGTAAACCCAAATTTTATTTCATAACTTGATTATACAAGATAAAAGAATTGTTTTAAGACTAATTTAAAAAAAAATCCATCTATTGGTTCTATTTTTATAGAACCAAATATCTATAGTATTGCTTATTGGAAAACTTTTTTATTATCAAATTTTCAGCAGTTTCTATGAATAGTATATTATATATACTATATGGAATAGACAATATTCCGCGAGAGCGGAAAGTTTGTCATACGAGCCGGTAGGCGAGTATGACGGTCCCGCAAGCGGGGAATGACTATTCCATACGTGTTGTAGACTATACTTTTTCTTCGACTGCAAATATGAAACACTGTAGGACTTTAAACTGCGGACAAGGTTAAAAACAATGTTTTTTTTATGACTCGACATTGTAAATGCAACAAAACACATATTTTTAAATAAAGCAATTAATATTATTTAATAATTTTATCAAATCAGTACTTAAAAAAGATTTTTATTTAATTTTAGCACATATTTACAAATTATGATGCAAAAATTGAAGGTTATGTCAGATTATTCTGACAGATATCGATATATCAGGTTTAAATATTTAACAATAGATGGAGCAGTTTTAATTTTTTTCAACTAAATTGATAAAAACTGTTCAAATATTAAGAAAAACTAATAAACTTTATGTAATTTTAACGCAAAACTTTAAATTGCATTAAATTATTCAATATTTCATGGTAAAATTTATATATTTTTGCTAATTTTGCTACAGTTTTCTTTACTTTTATAAACAAGAGATGGCACTACATGTGCTCATTCTAACACTTGATACAGAATATTCATACCGTATCTAGAGCTAGAATGTATTCATTCTGTGTTTGAAAAGTTTGTGAATTTGCTTAAATTCTAAAGTAGTCGTAGAAAAATATTTTTTTTGTGTAAATAAATACAAATACTTTAATATACTACCACACGTTAGCGCACCCAGAATTTTTCCTGGGGGGCTAAATCCATACAAAAATAAAAAAATAATTATTTTATTTATTTTTGTAAACAAAATTGTTAAAATAAATGTAAAAAAATAAAATTGGATTATTCTTAGGGGGGGTACAGTTCCCCGCCCCCTGGGTGGGGTGCTCCAATGCTACCATAATATGGTATATTATAAGGAGAAATCTAAATCTTAGATGAGAATTATCTCTGTTTGTTAAATTTAAAGAAAATGTCGAGAATTTTTTTAATTTTTAATTCATTTTACCACGTGTAAAACTAATAGAAAAATTGTCTTAGTATGTTTATCTTATTAAATAAAAAATATTGAAAAGCTAAAAATTATATTTTACTTATATTTTTTGTTAAGAAAAATTCTATAAACAACATAATATATTATATTATGTATGAAAGTCAAAAAAAGTAAAATAAAACACGTTTTAGCCCAAAATTTCATACTAATACATTTTACAGAGGTAGATTAGTCCTAAGTAAGATATTTACATATCCCCTATGGTATAATATTTTTGTATAATAAAAAAACTAATTTCCTTGATATTTTTTTTCTAAATAAAGATGTTTTATTCTAGGGCATAACTTTATTTTTAGATTTCTCCTGTAGAAAAGTCAACTTTTTTATACCAATTTTATCCCTTACCCTCCAGGGTGTCACAATTGTGACTACTTCTTTATTTTTTCTTTAAAACAATATTAATCCAAAATACTTTTATAGACTTTCTATATATGCAAACAAATATGCAAATTTAGTTTACTATAAAATAGGTCTCCTGAAACTCTAAGGAAACAAAAACTCGATCAAAAACTAAAAAAAAAATTGGTTTATTTTTTATTTTTGTTTTCTCTTCTTTTTAGGCATAACAAATATAAAAAAAAAACACAATTAAATCGAAAAATTATCATTAGTTTAGTCTAGGGAGGGTAAGGGTGGTTTATTTGGACGAAGAAAAAAATATAATTAATTAAAATTATTTTACAGAAATTTTATGAAAATTCGATAATAAAATTTTTTTCCACTACTGCCCAAATTTTTTAAAAAACATTAATAGGTTTTATCACGGTGGGCATTGAAATCGTACTCTTTACAACATAGTTTGACAGGTAAAAATTAATTTTTAAAGTAAGGTTATTTATTTGTCAAATTCAAAACATATCAAAACAAAAACACATTATCTGCTTTGATTTTTTTTTTCTAAAAATTAAAATTAGTAGAATAAAATTTATTGAAAAAATAAAACAACCTAATTTACATAACTTTTCTTATTATAAAGCATTATAAGAATAATTTAAATAGTACAATACAACAAAACTAACAAAAAATCCAGTACTTACTGTATTTTACCATAGACGGTTTTTGTCAAAAGCTTAACCCAACCAACCCAAAACGATGTGATGTAAAATTTACGATTTCAATGCCTCCCTTGATAAAACCTATTAAGGTAAAAATCCGCGCTCTTTATTCAAGGACATTGACTTTGGTTCAAGAAAATTCCAGCCTTGAAACAAGAGAATATGGCTTTGAACATGTTTTGGCAAATACTGTAGATATTTTGGCCTATAAAAATAGAATCAATGGATAGTTTATTTTTTTATTTAGTCTTAAAAGGATCCTTTTGCCTTATACAATTAAGTTATGAAAGAAAATTAAGGTTGACTGAAAGTCAGACGAAAGTTTTCCACTAGGTGCACATGTTTCGGCAAATATTATAGATATTTGAGCCTATAAAAATAGAACCAATAGATAGATTTTTTTTAAATTAGTCTTACGACGATCCTTTTGTCTTATATAATCAAGTTATGAAAGAAAATTGGGGTTTTATTGAAAGTCAGACTAAATATTGTTTCCAGACCGATGTGACTTGTGTGAAGTTTAAAAAATAGGGACAGAAGAGATTTATTTAGGGACGGAAACAATAAATAGGGACAGAAATTGGCAATTGGGAGGATTGGTGTAGTGGTCTACCGCGTCTGTACATGACAAGTCTACTAGCCAACTAGTGTGAGTTTGATTCTCACTGGTGCCGTTAATTAAATAATTGAAATTTGGCGAAGGTGTAAGTGAAGCAGACACTCCCTATAAAAAACTGGTTCGAAAGTCAGTATAAGCCGGTGGTTCCCTCTACTACTAGCCCACACAAGTCCTGGACTTAGGGGATGCTTAATTAAGTAGAATAGTACGAGGTTAAACAAACATGCAATGTGATGTAATTTAATTTATTTGTCTCTATTGGCCAGAAATTATGCACTTGATTTTTGACTCTTAGGCCCAGTTTATCAGTGTACAGTTAAAACCTTATCTAAAAGATA
Source organism: Brachypterus glaber (assembly GCA_958510825.1). Lineage (NCBI taxonomy): Eukaryota > Metazoa > Arthropoda > Insecta > Coleoptera > Kateretidae > Brachypterus > Brachypterus glaber. The sequence continues at coordinate 15,743,951 of OY294046.1, forward strand.
AAGTCTCAGTTAAGATTTCTGGATTTTGGTTGGAGTTGCTATGGTTATTACGTGTCAGATAAATTTAGCTGCACTTTGATAAACCCAGCCTTAAACTTTCAAACTTTTCTCTCGTACACATACCCGAGAAAGAAGGGAGGTAATAATCTATTCCTAGGTCCCTTCAGTAAATCCGGCCCTGCGTGGGTGGACTAACGGCTTGTGTTCTGATTTTAAAAATGCACTAATATAACTGAGATATTTTTATAAAATCATATTTGGCAAATGGTCAAAAATAAACAACACGTAGGTACGACGCATCGTACGTAAAGTGCATTTTGAATCTATAAGAAGAACAGTTGCAAGCACCTCAAACAGGCGAAAAATTCTTTTTTTTTTAATAATTTTAGGTCCAACTTTTAATTTAACTAAGTTGGTTTAACTTCATTTATTATTCCAGAAACTAAATTTTATTAGATTATTTTTAGGATGCAGTTACTAATAAACTGTAATTCTAATTATAACGAAGTAACTTATAAATTATAAATAGGTATAATAATAATTATTATTATTCAAAGCTGCCAATTTTATTTAATTTTTGTATAAATTACACTTTTTACAATAACTTCAATATAATACAGCAAAGGCGTAGAAGAGGGGCGCCAATTTTGTTTGCAGGGCGCCAAGTTTGGTAGAAACCGTCAGGGACACAGTTTTTTTTTCTTGTTGGTATTTTTTTGGGCGCCAAAGCGTCAGGGACGAGGCTTTTGTCTTAGGGTATTTTTTTGGGCGCCGTCATTTTTTTTGTAGGGGCGCCACGTTTAGTAGATACCGTCAGGGACAAAGCTTTTTTTCTTAATGGCATTTTTTGGGGGGCAATTTTTTATTTTTGGGCTGTTTTTTCTTTTGCTACGGGCTCCAAATTTGAGGCTTGAAAGGCCGGCCCTGGCTATTACCCCCCCCCCCCTCCATAGAAGAATAGAAGAAAAAGATTTACGCCCTTGTAATACAGTAAGTGACACTGGGTTTGATAATTCGAGACAATGATATGATCCAACAAAAAAAAAATCACCAAAAAAGCTTGGTTTTCGAACTTTAAAAACAAGATTGTGGTTTTTCCATTATATCTCGGGAAAGAAAATTATTAATGGGTATTAAAAAAAAAATTGAGCTATTAAACAATTTAAAAGCTTTAGTATTAACTGAGTAATGGGCATTTAAAAAATGTTTAACTTCTGAAAACCGTTAACGATATCTAAAAAATCAAAACATTTTTAAAATCTGCATCTTTTAGGCATATGTTTCTAGAAAAAAAATTCTAGTGCTGAAAATAATGATATTTATTTTTTTTTCAAATCACTGCGACCAATGAGATCTATTGTGAATCCCCTTTACAATTTAGTCATCAAACTTTAGGCTTCCAAAGAAGCCTAAGAGTTTTTTGGGGGCTACTCGGGATATATCTGCAGATCTTGGGTATATCTGTTTTAGATATTATAGCCTTTTGCGAGAAATTACTTCGCAGAAGCACATAATGTGTTCGGCCGTTTCTGGTGCTTCTGAGCATAGACGGCAAGTGTCGATTTCAGATTTTCCCATTTTTTTAAGATGATATCTTAACGGGCAGTCCGGTTAACAGCCCTGTAAGGTCTTTTAACCTGATGGCAACAAATGAAGGTAAAATTCATGTTCAGCATCAAAGGGTTTATCGAAAATCAAATATTATACAAAATTGAGAGATATGTTTTTTTGTCGACCAGTGTAGTTATTGTAATTGGCTGCCAACGTCTAAACAACAATAATTAGATGATAGAAAAACGAGCGGAAAATTTTTGGAAAACGGCAATCGGTTTTCGATAATGGCCCAACGATAACAAAAGATTATCGTTTCCCGACGTTGATCCAAAATTCATTTATTAATGGGAAAACGAGTGGTAGTTAAAAGGTCTGCAAATGAATTTTCGACGATGGCGTATCATTGATTTAATGATGACAAAACGATCGGCAAAAGATGATCGATTACCGACGTTGGCCCAAAGTTGATTTAATAATGGCAAAACGAGGGGCAAAAGGTAGATTCCCGACGGCAGGCCGCCTTCAACAATTGCTATACTGCCCTTCTAAGACAAATTGTCCTATCTGCAAAAATTCACTTTTTGAGATAAGCACACCATTGTATTGCTTTACACTAGCCCCATGTCTACTAAAAAGAAATGTCCTATCAAAAACCTAAATCCTAAAAATTAGCCTAAGATGTTTGTCCTATGTGGAAAATTTTCAATGTTTTCTAAATAAAATTGTCCTGACTAGTCTTTACTAGACGAATAAGTCAGGACTAGGACTAACTTTACAGATCTTAGTAATTTGATTGGACTTTTTAGATCATTTTGTCCTAACTTTCTCAGATATAACAAATGAATTTATTTTTCTGACAAAAAAAATATATACTTTTTTTCAAAGGATATCACTTTTTTTTGATTTAAAATAAAGCAGAACTCAACGCCATATTTATTTAAACATGTTTTCAAAAAGTGCAATCAAAAACAATAAAACTGGCCATATCTCAAAACATCTAATTTGCAGATAGGACAATTTGTCTTAGCAGGGCAGTATTGACGGCGGGGCGTCACAGTAAAATTTTGACCCATTGACGATGATTTCAATCCATAGGTCATCTACAAGGGTAGTGCCCATATAGCTTAAAAATAGCAACAAAACACTATATTGTACTAGACTAGGATGACAATGTAGTTCATTAATCGTGGAGCCGTGCCACTATAAACCAGTCATACGGTAACTTATAAAAAATAGTATATTAAAGTATATTAAAGTTATGAAACGAGTGCTTTATACAATTTATTCTATTTTGCTCTAAAATTTATAAAAACTTACATTTAAATTGATGACTGATTTAGGGATTTTTGTTTTGGATTGGCATTACAGTTTACACCATGTTTAAAATTCTAAGAACAAATGATAATTTGATATATTTTATAGTCACCTCTTCTCTTTTTTACTGCAATTAACCAAGCCATAATTTTAACATGGTAAAAATAACCTAAACATAAAATTTTGTAGAAAATTCAACTTTAAAGCGACATTGACATTTGTACGGAAAACGTCAAGCGATAGGCCAGGTCTGTTGCCAACCCAAAAGAACAAAAAGTACAGACCTTTTATGGCCTATAAGAGGCCTATAAGAACACGCAAATGCTTGTGATTATGAGCTTATAAGTCGCAAAATAGAAAAAAACCTAAAAACTAAGGATCAAAGGGGATACTTTTTTTCAAAAAGATTTTTGTTTCTAAATTTTTTGGTTTTTCAAAAAAAAAGAAATACTTTTGAATTTTTTTTGTAGAAAGTTTATTTTTTCAAAAAATAAAAAAAAATGAAAAATGTTAAAAAATTGTTTTTACCCCCTTCAACCCCAATTTTAACCAAAAACAATCCCAGCCGATTGTTTTTATAAATCTCACACTTTTTTCCAAAGAATTTTTGTGATAGCTCAGTCTCATGACAAAAATTAAAGTTGTAAAGGACGAGGTAAAATGCTTAAAAATTATATATTTTTAATTTTTTTTTTTTTAATTCTGTTTTTATAACCTTATATAGCACCATGTTACCATTTGGGAACACTAGGTATTAAGACCCATGAATTCTTTAATAATCAACGCAATCATGTAACGCAGTTTGGAGATTAGCTAAAATCGAATTTTTGTGTGTTGGTTTTTGTTCAACAACTTGCTTTTAGGTTAAAAAAATTCTAAAAATTGTTGATTACCACATATAATTTGGGAGCAAACAGATATTGGTATTTTTACTTTTTCATAAAAGAATGAAAGTATTGTGATAATTTTTTTTTTTTTGCTAAAATCATCTTATTTTTTCCTGAAACGTCGAGAAAAATCAAAATAAGCAACAAAAATGTCTATCTGTCTTTATCCACGATAACTTAAGAACGATTTTAGCTGGCGACTTGAAATTTGGTATGCAGATGTATTTTTATATTACCTTGGACAAGTTCGTATTTCAGCAAAATCGGTTGGGGGGGGAAGGGGGGGATAAAAGGGGGGGTTAAATTTTTGTTTTGGTCGTATTTTTTTAATTATTTACGATAGAAGAAAAAATTAAAAACCACATGAAAGGTGAAATAAAATTACACAAAAAATTTTATTAAATTTTTTTCCAGCACTCCCCCCCCCCCCAGCCAAAATGTAAAAAACTGTTTTTGAACATATGTAACTTTTTTATTATTCACAATATATTTGTCTCTTATTATTATTATTATTATTATTATTAAGAGAAAAAAACACATAAAAGGTAAAATAAAATTAAACATAATGTGTAATAATAATTTTTTTCCAGCCCCTCCCCCTTACCCCCAAAATGTAAAAAATTCTTTGGGAACGTTCAAGTATTACGTAACGCAAATTGTACCAAAATTCATACCCTTCATACCCCGTTTCTCGCGTTATTAAAAGAGGTAATTTCATGTTTTGGCTACTCCCCAAATAGGGGGTGTGTTAGGGGGTAGCCAAAATATAACACACCCCCTATTTGGGGGGGTAGCCAAAACATGAAATCCCTACATCCTTTAATAACGCGAGAAACAGGGTATGAAGTGTATGAATTTTGGTACAATTTGCATTACGTAATACTTGAACGTTCCCTTTCTGGACATATCTTTTATATTATTTACAATTGAAGAAAAATTTAGAACCACCCAAAAGTTAAAATAAAATTAGACAAAATATGTTATTATAATTTTTTTCCCCTCACCAAAATGTAAAAAATTGTTTCTGGACATAAATTTTTTAGTATTCACAATAGAAGAAATATTTTAAAACGACCTAAAAGATAAAAAAATCCCTCTTCCTCTCAAATGCAAATATTGCACATAACTTTTTATGAAAAAGTATTCTCGCTCATTCGAGACGGCTTGTTTAGTTTTGTATTCGTTTTTGTTCTTTATGTACACAATGTTTTCGGGTGGGATTTTCACAATTTTTGAAATAAAAGAAAAGAAAATTAAATATTTTTTGTGAATTATAGAAGTCAAAAGACCTATCATAATTGTTTTTCGTTGCAAAATAAAATTATATTTTTAAAATAGATTATGCAATTTACATTTTAAAACATTTTTCTAAAATTGCAAGATGAATAAATAGTAATCGGTTTGACATTAAATGCCTCATTGTAGAAGGCGGGCATCCTAGTAAACGGGGTATTCGATCCACAATGACGTAGTGTCTAGACACTGCAATGCCCCACCATCAATTCGGCTGCCTCATTCCAAAACACAGTATCTGCTTTAACAAAAAAAAACTTTTTTGTACGACCAAGACTAAAACCTAATTTCACGCTTTCATTTTCGGGACTAAACTTGCCGTTTTTCTCTCAAGGGAATAAAAATCACGGCAACCTTGATAATACTCGATAATATTAAAATATTATACCTACTATGTACTTTGCTGGTCAAACATTAGGTTTGGTGATGTTTTGTAATAAATTAGCGATTCAAACCAATTTATTTGATTTAAACAAAGAAAACCTTTAAAAATAACATTGTTATAACAATTTATACATAACTTAAAATTTATCATCTTCGTCCATTTTTTTGACGTTTGTGTCAACCATATTAAAAAACAATTGAAATCGCGATAGCCATGAAACTGACTTTTCGCGATTCACAGGTATCTTGATAAAATTACGAAAATAAAACCCCCGATTTTAGACGCATTGTTTTTAATTTTATTTTTATATACCTACCTAAATTGTGTTTGGTCGTGCAAAAAATAGCTTATATGCCTCAGGACTAAACGTGGCTGTTTTAGTCCCTGGTATTTCTGTTTCTCTCGATCGCTACATTCGATCAGGAAACACTCATGCAGCGAGACTAAAACAGCCAGTTTAGTCCCTTGGTAAATAAATAACTATTTTTTCACGACTGTACTAAAATAAGAGAGCTTTAAATAAAAAAGTAAAAAAAAAACGCATATAAAACGTGTGACACTAAATAAACGTTTGTTCTTTAGCAAGATTTAAAAACTTTTGTACTTTTTTGACACGACTATAGAAACGCAAAAATTTACATTTATTCTTATTGATTTTTACCCGACTACAGCAACGTGGAAGGAGGGTTGTTTTTAACTTGTTTCTATGCAAGCATGTTCCCCTCTATAACCTAAACTACTAGGACGATTTTAATGTTTGGGGCGTCAAAATATTCGTCTTGATCACGCAGGTGTCACAGGCCATATAAAATTCCATGTGTAGTGATGTCGAAATTCTATCACTAATTTAGTGAAGTGGTATATAATTCGGTTATAGCCGAGAAGTTAATTATAACTTTTATTATAACTTACTCAGTTAGGTTGGCCATACAATCTTCTATGGTATTTAAAGTATACCCGAGCGGAGAATATACTTAACCACTTATCACTTTATTCAGGAGCGGGTATTCTAGGAGACGGCGCTTTGGAAACAGATAAAACGATTTCTTCTTAACTTAAGAATAATATATTAAATAAATGTGAATAAATTCTTCAAGAACACGAAAGATCAATTCTTACTTCTAAGTCCTACTTCTATGCAAAGCCCTTAAATTCTAATTTCCATTCGTTTCCATTATATATTAGTTTTCCATTAAATACTTCTAAATTAAAACATTCTATGTTTGAAATCCCAACTTTTCGCAATCATTTTCAAATCCCAATTTATTGTCCACATTTTTCTTAGTGTAAATATTAGAACTGGTTCGTATAAGTCATTTAAATTATTTTACAAAATATTTTTCAAAGTTAATTAATATTTGTCAAAATTTCTATCATTGTTCATACTATCAATATTTATAAGTGTCCAATTATTTTTATGTCTGATATTACGAGTCTCAAAATTTTTCTAAGTTTAAAAACTATTTTTAATTCAAGAATAAATCTCAAAATTAATTCTCACAGAAACTACATTTTCACTTCTGAAATTGACATAGCGACACTCTGAATAAAACTGAATAAATATGAATCTTTTCATGAGTTTATATACCCAATAAGAAAGTCAATAGTTAAATTTATTTGACAATGCTTTTAACGCAAAATATCTACAAAGATACCGCGCATATTTAATTACCCGGACAAATAAGTTTCAGTCTCATCAATTTGCAAGCTAATTGCTATTTCTGACATCTGAAACGATCATTTTGACCATAAATTAAATTTGTATAAACAATTAAGATTACTAGACAACTTTTAAGTTATACCGACAAGAATTACCGAGGAGGGGTCCGATCTAATGTAGGTCAAACCGGACTCTGTCGATTCGTGAAGCCCCACCACATTTGCGCTCCTATTAAAGAAATATTATTTTAAAAATCCCAACACCATATAAAATATGCGGATCATAACACATGTTTCGGTAATAGTGAATAACTATCATCAGAAATTTAACAAAAAAAAAACAAAGAAATCCATATATTTTTGTTATGATTTCGATACCATACCATCTATATTAAATTTAAACATTACATTTTATTAGCCCACATTTCGGCTATTTAATATAAAATTTTAAATTTCGAAACTATTGATCGTTATCATCAGGAGTTTTAAAGAAAATCAGAGAAATATACCCAAGCCCAACTCTAATTTCCTCGAAAACTAAAAGAGGTAATCAAATACCGCCTTAAATGGGACAATAATATATTATTGTATATGTATACAATCTATCTATCTATATATGTATAGATAGATAGATATATCTAAAAAAAGTAGCCAAAAATAAATTCCACCCCTTAACGGGAGGGGTTAACTTACCCCTAACTTTATTTTTTTAAATAGCACCCCTATATTTTTTTGGTCGTATTGGATAGACCTTGAGCTTGCAAATACAATGGTATATTACACTTGCTATTTTTAAGTTGAGAAGTGGTAAAAAACATTTAAAAACCACCCCCTGATTTCAAATATATTAGGCAGTGATTTCTTCTACAACTAAAAGAGATTATCATTTTTGCAAAAAACAGTTTAAATAGGACAACATTATCTATAAAAAGTAGCCCAAAATTAAATTCACCCCTACATCCCCTTTCACAACTTACTCCAGCTTAATTTTTTCAAATACACCCCTTTATTTTTTTGGTGTCTTTGGATACACCTTCAGCTTTGTAATACAATGGTTTTTATACTTGCTATTTTTGATCTTTGGAAGTGATAAAAAAGTTTAAAAACAACCCCCGGATCTCATGGGAGGATTCGTGTAGTATGGGAGGATTGATGTAGTATGGGAGGATTGGTGTAATATGGGAGGATTGCTGTAATATGGGAGGATTGGTGTAGTGGTCTACCGCGTCTGTACATTACAAGGCTACTAGCCAACTAGCGTGAGTTCGATTCTCACTGGTGCCGATTTGCCTTTTTCAGTTAATTAAAGTCAGTATAAGCCGGTGGTTGCCTCTACTACTAGGCTTAGGGGATGCTTAATTAAGTAGAATAGTACGAGGTTAAACAAACATGTAATCTCATCTATATTAAGGCAGTGATTTTTTTTTAATTCCTGATGATAAGATCAATAATTTCGAAATTTAAAATTTTATAATTATTAGCCGAAGCGTGGACTAATAAAATGTAATGTTTGAATTTAATATAGATTATAGGATATCGAAATCATAATAAAAATGGTGGATTTCTTTGTTTTTTTGTTAAATTTCTGATGATAACTATCACTATTATCGAAACATGGAATTTTATATAGCCTGTGAGACTTGGGTGAACAAGACGAATATTTTTACGGCTCAAACGTTAAAATCGTCCCAGTAATTTAGAATTTAGGGGGAAACATGCTTGCATAAAAACACTTTAAAAACAACCCACCTTCCGCGTTGCTCTAGTCGGGTAAAAAGCAACAAGAATAAACGTAAAACATAGGGTTGCTATTTAACAAAAATAAAGTTAGGGGTAAGTTGAGGGGGAGGGGTTAATGGGTGGAATTTATGTTTGGCTACTTTTTATAGTTATTATTGTCCCATTTAGGGCGGTTTTTGGAGAACTTGATTACCTCTTTTAGTTTTCGAGAAAATTAAAGTTGGGCCACTCGGTATATTTCTCTGATTTTCCTTAAAACTCCTGATGATAACGATCAATAGTTACGAAATTTAAAATTTTATATTAAATAGCCGAAATGTGGGCGAATAAAATGTAATGTTTGAATTTAATATAGATCGTATGGTATCGAAATCATAACAAAAATGTGAGAATTTCTTTGTCTTTTTTGTTAAATTTCTGATGATAACTATCACTATTATCGAAACATGGAATTTTATATAGCCTGTGACACTTGCGTGATCAAGACAAATATTTTGAAGCCTCAAACGTTAAAATCGTCCAAGTAATTAAGGTTATAGAGGGGAACATGCTTGCATAAAACAACTTAAAAACAACCCTCCATCCGCGTTGCTGTAGTGGGGTAAAAAGCAACAAGAATAAATGTAAATTTTTGGGTTGCTATAGTCACTGCCTCCTGGACTAAAAAGTACGTTACGCAATACCAGAATCTAGATTTGGTCAGCCTTCAAGGGTAAGCCTTGCCACACTCCTATTTTTACAACAGAGAATTTTTGGTACCTTACAAACCAAATTTCAGGTCTAAAGTGTTTAGAAGGTTATCCAGGGGCTGATTTACTTCATTTTAAGGGGGGCATCCATAAGGAAAAAAAATTGCGCTTTCACCAAAATTATAATTTTGAAGGTATCTCGCTGGGTGGGGGGGCATGGCCCCATGACCCCCTTCCCTAAATCCGCCCAAGACGTTATCATGCTTAAAAGTTTTCATGAATATATCATTTTCTTTTGCTTAAAATTAATTTTTTTCAAAAAAAATAAATAAAAACAAAAAACATATTTTTTATGTATTGTCCCACAATTTTTAATATTTTAAAAGGAAACCAAAGGAGTTTTTCAAAAAAAAAAATTAATAGTAAATTGTTGGTTACTGTGTTTAAAAAAGTAACTGTCGAACACTACCTTTAGTTATCTCTGTTGTACCTGTTTCGCTTCTCTCTTGCATACCGGCCATCTTTCTTTGCCATCAGCCTTGCCCACTAAGCACTTACCCTGGTAGAAATATTTTATTGTAAATGACCCAAACTTTTGTTCTTTCATTTTCGAGATACACATAATATAATACCTACACCGCATTCAAAATTTTCGACACTTTCAAGGTTAAATAAAAAATTTAAAATTGGAGTTGTTCTTATTTGAATGGAAAAGTAAAACCAACCACACGAGTTAGGGGCTGTCTATATATTACGTAAAGCAATTTTTCAAAAAAATTGACCCCCCCTCCCTGTGTAAGAAACTGTCACTTTTACCAACACCCCCCCCCCCCTGTGTAACGCGTAACATGGAAAAAATTTTGTTTCGCAATAAATTTAACTGTATTCTCACTATTGATTCGTTTTTCTCTACAAAACAAACATGAACCTAAAATATAGTATAACATAACCTTAAAAAAAATTTACACGAAAAAATCACTCAAACTTTAAAAAAATATTCATAATCAATATCGCACAGGGAAAAAATACTAGGTACCTCTTTTTACACTGTCACAAAATAGTACACACATTGGTGTTCTGTGAGTACACATTCCGCGCGAAAATGTATCATCGCCGATGATTCATCGGCAAGATCACGCAAGAACAGGGCCGTAAGATTTTTTTTTAATATCATTGATATTATATCAATGTCAACAGTTACAATATTACAATATTATTTAAATATGCATAGTTTCGTAAATTTTTATGTAAAAAAGGGAATTATGGGCCACTAAATAGTAATTTATGTTGAAATAAAAATACTTCTGCCAAGCTTAGGAAATAAACATTAAATTTGTTAATTTCCGTTACGTAACGTTTACCTAGAACCCCCCCCCCCCTCCCCCCAGTCACAAACTGTAACAATTTCTCTAGACCCCCCCCCAGGAGCTTTACATAATATATGGACAGCCCCTTACAGAAAAAGTAAACATAATTTTTTGATAAAAGTAATAGTCCACTTTTGCCCACCCTGTATAAGCGCATTCGCCAAAATTTCAAATACTGCACTGTTAAAACAGTTTATTTGTGTGTCCAAAATGTTTGGTTGAATATGGCCAATTGATCAATTGTATTATTTGGTTCTGACAAATAAATTTTATTTCTGTCAAATAAACTATTTTGTTCCCATTAATAAATGATTTTGAAATTAAAATATTTATTTACATGATGTTTACATTACTAAATATTTATTTGACTCAAATAAAATTTATTACTCACAACCAAATAATTTAATTGGCCATATGGGAACTTTCAAGTATTACGTAACGCAAATTTTGATCATGCATGTATTTTAACTGCCCTCTCTATGAACCTTTTCGGTATAAATATAGAAATAGCCTACTAAATACTGATGGCCTGCTGTATGCCCTTAATAACTTAAACTTTAAAAAAGCTAACCTAACCCAGTCCGCAGAGGCACGTCAAAATGACGTCAAAATCTGGTGATTACTGGTGAATAGACGTCAGTCGACCAATGATCGACGACATTTTGACGTCAGTTAATTGACGAATTTCTGATGTCATTTAATCACGTCATATTGCCGACTTTTCTTGGTTATATAATATATTATACTTTTATTATTTTTATTAAAAAACTATAACACCAACGTGGTGTATAGTCTGCAATAGGTAGTACTCAGAAAGCATTTTTTTAGTTATTATGGTATGGTATGTAAAAAAAATCATCAAAAATAAAATATCGTTTATTGTTTAAGTAACTCCCTTTACTCAAACGCATATGGTACTTACACTTTTTTTATATTTTACGTACCTAAACTACAATTTATGTATGCATATTTTTTTTTTCTTATGTGTCAAAATTAATTAATTTCGACTATGTATAATTTAAATTTCGCGCTCTTATTTTTGGCTGCGCGCTCAGTACACGTCCATCTTGAATCTTGTCAGAACACGACGCTAGCTCTACGTGATTGTTTTGAGTTTTTCTTTTGTTTGTTTTTGGTTTTTCCGAGGATTTTCCTTATATTTTCGTGGGTAAGTACCTAGAATAACTATGACTATGATAGTTGCGAACTGGGGACACCCTAAATATTGAAATAACTTATAACATTATTTTTTATTGTAATTGTAATGGTTTATTGTCGTTCTAGGGCCTACTTTTATGGGTATTTTAGACTATATTAATTTAATTAGACAGTTATAACATAATATTTTTTTTATTATTTTAGGTTTAGAGGATATCTATAAAGAAGTTCGAAAATTAAGCGAAGAGGTAAAAGAAGTAAAAGCCATTTTAAAATAGTCAAGAAGTTTGGTTACTGCTTCCATACCAAGTGATATCTCTGTAGAATTTATATTTTGTTTACATCTATATATAGACACTATGATAACAATGTTACATGATCTAATATATTAGATCATGTAACATTGTTATCATAGTGTGGTCAATATATACACTTCACAATAATATTCAGTGGTTTTCTGGGTAAATAAAAAATATTTTAAGACGTGAAATTCACGTCGTAATAATGACGTAAAAATGACGTCAGATATATCACGTCATCGGTCTGTGACATTAGGAGGTCATTTTCACGTCATATTGTCGTTATATAGTCACGTCATATCTGGAGAAAAGTCACCAGATTATTTTGACGAGGTTCTGCGGACTGGGAAGCTAATCTACTCATTCATATGGAACTGTTTGAAACTGCGCTCTTTTGTTTTGAATGAATAACTATAACGAGGGGTGTCTCACCTTAGACAATACATGTACGCTTTGGCTGACATTACTTCGACATTACCTGACATTACGTGACATTATTTAACATTACATGACATTACTTGACATTACATGACATTACTTGACATTACTCGACAGCAGAATATATTTAACAACAGTACCCGGACTTAAAACCGAAAACGTTGAATGTCTACGGAATAGGCTTCTCGAATCGACGTTGTCAAATTGACGCGGTAAAAGGCGTTGCCGCTGTAACTAATAATTCCCTTTCAAGTGAGAAATTAAAACAAGGTAATAGATTTTTTTGATTAATCGTTTATTCTCTTTATCAGTATTAAAAAAAAACTACAGCTACAGCTTTTAAGTGGTCAGGGCAGCAGGTGATTTGTTTTAATGGAAAGAGGTTCGTGTTATACTATTATATTTTTTACATTTTTTTAAACATGTTGATTTTTCATTTTGCTAAAAAATGCGTTTTGAGTTTTTTTTTTGAATACTACTTTTTTTTTGGTTTTTGCCCAAATCATCTTATTTTTTCCGGAAACGTCGAGAAAAATCAAAATAAGCAAAAAAAATCGTCTGTCTGTCTGTATCCACGATAACTTCAGAACACTTCAAGCTAGAGACTTGAAATTTGGTAAGCAGATGTATTTTTACATTATCTTGAACAAGTTCGTATTTGAGCAAGATCGGTTATGGGGGAAAGTGTAAAAGACTGAAAAAATATTTGTTTTGGCTTTTTTTCTTATTCACTTTATGACAAAAATTTAAAAACCAGCTAAAAGGTAAATAAAAATTACAAAAAAAATATTATCACCATTTTTATATGGCGCCACCTCTGTCCCCCAAAATAAAAACAAATTTTACTGGACATAATTTTATTATTCACAATAGAGTACCTACTATAAAAATAAAAGTATAAAAAGCACCTTTATAAAGGTTAAAAATACAGAAAAAAATATATAATTTTAGCCTATAACGAGATAGAAAATAAAATTACAAGCATTTTTAATCAATAATCAACGATTAATTTTTTTTATGAGAATGTATATATACTCTTTCAAGACGGTCCAAAACTCACCTTCCTCTTAACTTTTGAACGACTTGAGATATCGACTTAAAATTTGGATCTCGCAAGTAAGACTACCTAAACTATCTTTTTGCATATATTTCATATTTTCAGCTAAAAATGTGGGCAGGTGAGCGTAGGGGTATTTTTTTTAATGGAAAGGGGGTCATGCGATCCATCATTTTAAAAGTTTTAAAATTATCTATTCGAACACATATTTTTTAGGCATTTTTTTTTTGGGTTTAAAATAGGGTTGAGAATTCGTCAAAATGTATTTTAAAAAATCAAACAATTTTTGAAAAATGAATTATTTTAAGTTCAAGCTTTAAAACAATGTATCACACGACTCCCCTTTCCAAAAAAATGTCCCCCATACCACCCTGTCCACATTTTAGTTGCTAAAAAAAACAAATATATGCAAAAAAATGATATAATAATACTGAGATTTGACTTTCTTCTGCTCCTGCAATTTAAAAAAGTGCAGTTACAATTGTTCGTATTTTTCATTTTTTATCAAAATCCACTACTACTAAAACAATAATAAAAAAGTATAACAAATATTCTGGAAAAACTACGAAAAATTCTGTCAACAAACTTTTAAAACATAGGTTATGTTTTCTTAAAACGCGCCCGGCTTTTTACCAGCTCTACAGAACTCTGCAGTACTTTCCTTGGTAGTTCACTTATTTCCCGTCAGATGTGATAGTGTTTGAAGCCTATTTTTGCCATTAGGATTAGTACACTTTTAAAGCATTGCAGGTATACGGAGTTCAGGTACTTGTGTAGATATATTCTGCTCGACAGTACAGACATTATCTCCTAATACGCATGTGCGTAGACAGTACTTACTATTTACGCTTGCGCGTAGACATTACGTGCGTGAAAATATCGCGCGAAAATATTATATTGAGTGCATAGTGGCGAATGTGTAGTGTAGTGCTTACATCGTAAAATTCGCAAAATATTCAAATCAAGCCATTTCAGCCCTGTGAAATTACAGGTGGTGCAATCTGCTTTCTCCCTCTAACTGTGATCAGATTTTTCTGTATCCTGCAGTGTTGCCGATTAGTGGATAATTATTCACCAATCGACAACACTGCAGGATTATAATAGTCTGATTTGCGGACACTTTTATGAGTATTTTAAGCGGATCTTCATTTTTTTCGGACATTTTAAGGATAGTTTCTAATTAGCGGAAGTTTTTTCGGACTTCTTAAGACAAACGACGTTTTTTGAAAAAAAAACTATTTTTTAAATCTAAATATCTCTATTATTATAGTTTTATTTATAGTCCTAATTTATTACTTTGGATTTTAAATCACAGCATACTATATAGTATATTGTACTTCAAGATGCAGTAGTAATAAACAAACGTACGTAATTACAACGGATTTAGTGACAGGGTAGGACTCCAAACAAAATATTTCTATATGAAAAGTCCATTGCAATGCATTGTACGCTTCACCGTAGTACTTGACTTGTTTAATTTTCTACATCCCTACTCTGGCAACATTCGAGTGTTTTAACCAATAAAATCACAGACACTCCCTAGAAACTGGTTCGAAAGTCAGTATAAGCCGGTGGTTCCCTCTACTACTAGCCCACACAAGTCCTGGACTTAGGGGATGCTTAATTAGGTAAAATAGTACGAGGTTAAACAAACAAACAAAAAAACAAAACGCGCCCGCTACCGCCTGCGCGATTCTTTTGTTTACTTCCACTGCACCTTGGACTTGAATTTACTATAGTACCTATACGGCAAACTAACAAACAATAATTATTATAATAATTATAATTATAATTATAATTAGCTAACTACAAAGTTTAAGGGTGTGGAGGCTGTAAGCCAGACCTCTAGGTCACTATGACACTTTTTGCCATTAAGAATTACAAAAGCTCGTACAAAAGTAACGTGTTCAGTAAAAGAAATCTAACTTCAAAAGTAATGTGCTCGGTATAAAAATTTATTAATAATACCTAAAATACTTGATTATACTCGACATTACTATCAAATTTGATATTGTTTGGTATGCCTTTTTTCAATTTTATTTTTTTGGAACAAATAATTATTTTATTATATAATATAGATTATAATATAATTAACTTCACTCATTTACATTAAATTATACACTCTCCTGTAACTTTTAAGTTAAAGTTTTTTTTATTAACATTATTTTTTTATATATATATATAGAATTTACCCACTAAGCAAAATAACCTTACGAGAAGCTTACCGCAAGCTTTCTTTGGGGTGTGTAAGTCAGGAAGAAAGCTTACAGTAAGCTTGCAGTAAGCCTGAGTATACCTTGTAAAAGACTTTTTAAAGCTTGCATCTCTAAGTTTTGTGTTTTGTAAGGTTCAGGCAAGTTTGAGGTAAGGGGCTGTCCATATATTACATAACGCGCCTAGGGGAGGGGGGTCAAAGAAATTGTTACAGTTTGTGACAGGAGGGAGGGGGGTCTAGGTAAACGTTACGTAACGGAATTTAATAAATTTAATGTTTATTTCCTAAGCTTGGCAGATGTATTTTTATTTCAACATAAATTACTATTTAGTGGCCCATAATTCCCTTTTTTACACAAAAATTGACGAAACTATGCATATTTAAATAATATTGTAATCAGTAAAAAAACTGTTGACATAGATATGAAAAAAAAATCTTACGGCCCTGTTCTTGCGTGATCTTGCCGATGAATCATCGACGATGATACATTTTTGCGCGGAATGTGTACTCACAGAACACCAATGTGTGTACTATTTTGTGTACCTGTGCATAAACAATATACGTGTAAAAAGAGGTACCTAGTATTTTTCCCCGTGTGATATTGATTATGAATATTTTTTTTAAGTTTCAGTGATTTTTTCGTCAATTTTTTTTTTAAGGTTATGTTATACTATATTTTAGGTTCATATTTGTTTTGTCGAGAAAAACGAATCAATAGTGAGAATACAGTTAAATTTATTGCGAAACAAAAATTTTATATTGTTACGCGTTACACAGGGGGGGGGGGTGTTGCTAAATGTGACAGTTTCTTACACAGGGGGGAGGGGGGGTCAATTTTTTTGAAAAATTGCGTTACGTAATATATGTTTAGGGTAATTACCCTTAACTTAAGCTTAACAGAAGGTTATCATAAGCTTATTTAAAGTTTAATAAACAGGTTACAAAAAAAATGACCAGCTGATTTTTCATCGTTTTTTAATAGTTTGGGTCTAATAATTTATATCTCTCCAATTAATAGTGATTTATTGTACGAAAAAGGAAACTAGGATTTTGCCTGTGATAAAATTAAACCACAAGGGCTGGAGGCGGAGTGGGTCAATTTTAGACAGAGCAATATTAAAATATGAGATCCTATGACAGGATTTCATAGAAAATTTTATGCCGTTACTCCTCCCTCCACATATCTGCTTTTGTCCAGTGAAATTTTTCCAAATGGAAAATCCGTTTTTTTCAATGATATATCATAGTAGCAGACTAACTAGACAGTACTGTTCAGTTTACGTAATTCCAGAAAAGAACTTTATAAAGACATCAATTTTTAATCAGTATATAAACTTTAAAACTTTTTTTAGTGGTAGAAAACAATATGTGGGGCCACCTAGCCACTGAACAAATCTAACTTACAAGAATCTTACCTCAAGCTTTAAGTAAAGCTTTGGGAAACCTTACTATCGGAAAGCTGGATAGAATGTTGCAATAAGAAAAAATAAATAAAATGGCGGAAATTTTGGTGACTAAAAGAAAAAAAAAAGGTATCACCTCGCTTTCTCCCTGACAAAAATAAAAAAAAAATAAATGTATCTGACGAAAATTTTGACGACAAAAGAAATCTCGCCTCTAAAAAGCTTTGTCCCTGGCGAAAAAATTCATACTGAAAACAAAAAGCTTTAACCCCTGAACCCTTGACGCAAGTTTTGATTGATGATTAAAAAAAAAGCCTCTGAAAACAGTTGAAAAAAAAAAATTTATCGCACATCCCTGGGATTTTGCCGGATGAATGCAAATATTTTCCGAATTGAAAAACTTTGGGGTTTGGGGGGCGGTGTCACATTTCCCCATACCCCCCTTATGTCCGGCCCGGGGTGTACTTTCATAATTATATGGGAATTCTCATGACTTAAGTCATGTTTTCTATAAGCTTATATTTTTATATTCTAGAATTTAAAGTTAAAATGAAAGCTTTCTTAAAGCTTTCATTTGAAACCATTAATGAGTTAGTAAACCTAAAGCTTAAGGTAATGTTTCAAAAGTAACCTTTTTGAAAGTTTATATTAAAGCTTTCTTAAAGCTTTAATTTGAAACGTTGCGTAAGTTAGGAATATAAAGCTTGACGTAACCTTTTTTACAAACGTTTTTAAAAGCTTGCAAATGTAAGGTTACAGCAACGTTGGCGAGGTTGCATATATATACTATATATTTAACAACTTAACCTTTAACTCAAGCATATATATTTTTGCCGAGAGATGGTAGCAGCAGCTCATATATTGCCGAGAAAACAACCTAAAAAATGAATAAGAAGATTTGTGTGAGCCCAACAATATAACAATATAAAAAATAAAAAAAAAAATTAAAAAAAAATTCATAAAAGAAATTTTCAAAAAAAAATAAAAAAAAAAAAAAATTTAAGATCTTTTTTTGACATTCATTCATCATTCTAATTCTTATTATTTTTATATCAATACGACCGTATTGGGAGGGGGTATTATGTTGTAAAGTCGCCTGTGCAACGCGTCAGTAAAGGCATATCCACAGGTTCGCATAAGAACGTAATACATAACAATGCAATGCCGTGATTGGCTTGATGTGCCGCCATGTATCTTGTAAGCCAATCACGACACCTAATTCTTATGTTTTATGTTCTCATGCAAGCTTCTGGATAGGCCTTAAGGCGTCTTAAAAAAGATGTCTTAAAGACGTTACCTTTTGTAACATACGACGTCCTTAAGACGTCTTTAAGGTGCACATACGGCGAAAACCGACGTCTTGAATGACGAGCTACGATATCTTTAAGTCACCTTTGTGCTGTCTGGGGATTACCCCCCCCCCCCCCATAGAAGAAAAATATCTACGCCCTTGGTATACTTACTTATGCATTTATAATCATTTTAATAATGTTAACAGTTAAATATATTTCAAGGTAAACCGCGAATTTTATTATTTCTGTTGTCAAAATAATAAATACTAATAACAACAAAAAAAAAATTTTTTTCCAAAAAAAAAAGCTAAACTTCAAATATATACAGGGTGTCTCAACGAAGCCGACTCGGTCGTTATATAGTAAAGTATCCACTTTAGAGAAAAACTTTAATGAGAAAGTTGTGTGGTTTTAAAAAAAGGTACATTTTAAAAATATCTGACTTATTTTTTTAAATGGAATGGTATATTTTTTATTATGCCATTTTATTTCTCACTAAAATGCTTTATTTTGATATCATATTGTATGGGTCTATTATTTACAGTTTTTGAGATATATATATATATATATATATTTTTAAATGCTTTTTTAGTAATAAGATAAAACCTTCTTCAATTTTTTTTATTTTTTTGTCAAAAAAAAATAATAAAATTTTGCAAGCTTATCTTAAAAGGGTAATTACTTTATGTGCAAAAAATAAAATATTTTATACAGGGATTCAGGGCCGTAGCGAATGAGATTTGGTGGGGGGGAGGAGGTCTAAAATTACAACTTTTTTTAGCCTAAAAACACAACTTTTTTCCTCAGCAAAAAAAAGTTATCAAATAACACCTTCTGGTTAAGTTATTCATATTTTTTCAAGGTTTGAGAATCCCTTACTTTTATTTTCTTAATCTATGAAGTTTACAACTTTTTTTTGAGAATCCTTACTTTTATATTTCTTAATCTATGAAGTTTACAACTTTTTTCACAAGATTAAAAATTTATAATTTTATTATTTTAACCCATGAAATATGCAAGTTTTATATTTTGAATCCACGAAATATGCAAGTTTTTTGAAAATCCCAACTTTTATATTTTTAATACATGAAATTTACCACTTTTTTCCCAAAATTAAAAATGTATAATTTTATTATATTTATCCCATGAAAAAATATGCAACTTTTATATTTTTAATCCATGAAATATGCAAAAAAATTTATTCTAAGGTTTAAAAATCCCAACTTTTATATTTTCCCAAAATTAAAAATATTTTATTTTATTTTTTTTTACCCATGAAATATGCAACTTTTATGTTTTTAATCTATGAAATATAAAAAGAAAATTTAAAAAAAAATTATTTTTTTTTAATTTTTTTGTTTTTTTGAAAAAGATTTAAAAAAAAATGGTTTGGACTTTTTTAATAGTTTATTATGGTTAATTTATTTTTAACGGTGAGTATCAAAGCTAAGACGTCTTGTACCGACACATAAAAGACATCTTATAGACATCATAATCAGATATCCTTTAAACATCCTTAAAAAGAAGTCCATAAGATATCCTTTTTATGTCTTTAGGCGTCCAGACTTAATTAAAATCTAAAAAAGACGTCTTTAAGATATCGTGTGCTGTCTGGGTACCCAGGGCCTGCCTTTCGGTGCCCTGACGCAAGCCTTAAATTTGGCACCCCTAGAAAAAGAAAAAACACCCTCAAAAAAAAAGCTTTGTCCCTGACGGTTTCAAGCAAAACTTGGCGCCTTGGCAAAAAAAATGGCGCCCAGAAAAATGCCCTCAACAAAAAAAGCTTTGTCCCTGGCGGTTTCTTCCAAACTTGGCGCCCTTGCAGCAAAAAAATTGGCGCCCAACCCTATGGGGGGGTAATTACCCCCCCATTACCCCCCCCCTCATCTACGCCCTTGAAGTATACATATGTATTCATAATATACTTATAATATTGATAAACCATATCAGTAACGATATACAAGGTTATTTTTTGTTTGCTGTTTTTTTTTGCGGAAAATTGTATTTTAAAGTTTTATTATTTTTTTTTTCTTTGTTTTCCATACGGATTTTTTTCATACGATTTTATTTTCCACATTTTTTTTCGCCGATTTTTTTTTCTTTTTTTTTTTTTCATTATTTTCTTTTTGTTTTGATTAGTACTACTATTAAAATAAGGTTCATATACTGGAGGGCGCAGTTTTTTAATGGGCAGAAGTTTTAATTTGGTACCAGATCTACAAGGTCTGCGCCTTGTAGCAAAATCTTTGAGGCGCCCGGGCGCGCCTATACTAGCTGTTTATTAATAGGCGAAATTTTTAGACTGTGCCTTTATAATTTTTAAATCGACAAGGGGCGCGTTTTTTTAATGGTTGCATATTTTTTTTTGAATACTGAATGAAATTTACCACTTTTTTCCCAAAATTAAAAATGTATAATTTTATTATATTTATCCCATGAAAAAATATGCAACTTTTATATTTTTAATCCATGAAATATGCAAAAAAATTTATTCTAAGGTTTAAAAATCCCAACTTTTATATTTTCCCAAAATTAAAAATATTTTATTTTATTTTTTTTTACCCATGAAATATGCAACTTTTATGTTTTTAATCTATGAAATATAAAAAGAAAATTTAAAAAAAAATTATTTTTTTTTAATTTTTTTGTTTTTTTGAAAAAGATTTAAAAAAAAATGGTTTGGACTTTTTTAATAGTTTATTATGGTTAATTTATTTTTAACGGTGAGTATCAAAGCTAAGACGTCTTGTACCGACACATAAAAGACATCTTATAGACATCATAATCAGATATCCTTTAAACATCCTTAAAAAGAAGTCCATAAGATATCCTTTTTATGTCTTTAGGCGTCCAGACTTAATTAAAATCTAAAAAAGACGTCTTTAAGATATCGTGTGCTGTCTGGGTACCCAGGGCCTGCCTTTCGGTGCCCTGACGCAAGCCTTAAATTTGGCACCCCTAGAAAAAGAAAAAACACCCTCAAAAAAAAAGCTTTGTCCCTGACGGTTTCAAGCAAAACTTGGCGCCTTGGCAAAAAAAATGGCGCCCAGAAAAATGCCCTCAACAAAAAAAGCTTTGTCCCTGGCGGTTTCTTCCAAACTTGGCGCCCTTGCAGCAAAAAAATTGGCGCCCAACCCTATGGGGGGGTAATTACCCCCCCATTACCCCCCCCCTTATCTACGCCCTTGAAGTATACATATGTATTCATAATATACTTATAATATTGATAAACCATATCAGTAACGATATACAAGGTTATTTTTTGTTTGCTGTTTTTTTTTGCGGAAAATTGTATTTTAAAGTTTTATTATTTTTTTTTTCTTTGTTTTCCATACGGATTTTTTTCATACGATTTTATTTTCCACATTTTTTTTCGCCGATTTTTTTTTCTTTTTTTTTTTTTCATTATTTTCTTTTTGTTTTGATTAGTACTACTATTAAAATAAGGTTCATATACTGGAGGGCGCAGTTTTTTAATGGGCAGAAGTTTTAATTTGGTACCAGATCTACAAGGTCTGCGCCTTGTAGCAAAATCTTTGAGGCGCCCGGGCGCGCCTATACTAGCTGTTTATTAATAGGCGAAATTTTTAGACTGTGCCTTTATAATTTTTAAATCGACAAGGGGCGCGTTTTTTTAATGGTTGCATATTTTTTTTTGAATACTGAATGAAATTTACCACTTTTTTCCCAAAATTAAAAATGTATAATTTTATTATATTTATCCCATGAAAAAATATGCAACTTTTATATTTTTAATCCATGAAATATGCAAAAAAAATTATTCTAAGGTTTAAAAATCCCAACTTTTATATTTTCCCAAAATTAAAAATATTTTATTTTATTTTTTTTTACCCATGAAATATGCAACTTTTATGTTTTTAATCTATGAAATATAAAAAGAAAATTTAAAAAAAAATTATTTTTTTTTAATTTTTTTGTTTTTTTGAAAAAGATTTAAAAAAAAATGGTTTGGACTTTTTTAATAGTTTATTATGGTTAATTTATTTTTAACGGTGAGTATCAAAGCTAAGACGTCTTGTACCGACACATAAAAGACATCTTATAGACATCATAATCAGATATCCTTTAAACATCCTTAAAAAGAAGTCCATAAGATATCCTTTTTATGTCTTTAGGCGTCCAGACTTAATTAAAATCTAAAAAAGACGTCTTTAAGATATCGTGTGCTGTCTGGGTACCCAGGGCCTGCCTTTCGGTGCCCTGACGCAAGCCTTAAATTTGGCACCCCTAGAAAAAGAAAAAACACCCTCAAAAAAAAAGCTTTGTCCCTGACGGTTTCAAGCAAAACTTGGCGCCTTGGCAAAAAAAATGGCGCCCAGAAAAATGCCCTCAACAAAAAAAGCTTTGTCCCTGGCGGTTTCTTCCAAACTTGGCGCCCTTGCAGCAAAAAAATTGGCGCCCAACCCTATGGGGGGGTAATTACCCCCCCATTACCCCCCCCCTCATCTACGCCCTTGAAGTATACATATGTATTCATAATATACTTATAATATTGATAAACCATATCAGTAACGATATACAAGGTTATTTTTTGTTTGCTGTTTTTTTTGCGGAAAATTGTATTTTAAAGTTTTATTATTTTTTTTTTCTTTGTTTTCCATACGGATTTTTTTCATACGATTTTATTTTCCACATTTTTTTTCGCCGATTTTTTTTTCTTTTTTTTTTTTTCATTATTTTCTTTTTGTTTTGATTAGTACTACTATTAAAATGAGGTTCATATACTGGAGGGCGCAGTTTTTTAATGGGCAGAAGTTTTAATTTGGTACCAGATCTACAAGGTCTGCGCCTTGTAGCAAAATCTTTGAGGCGCCCGGGCGCGCCTATACTAGCTGTTTATTAATAGGCGAAATTTTTAGACTGTGCCTTTATAATTTTTAAATCGACAAGGGGCGCGTTTTTTTAATGGTTGCATATTTTTTTTTGAATACTTAAACAAAATTACGTAAAGGACCGCCAAAGCTTTTAGGGGGCCCCCAACATTTTTTTAATAGGCGCATTTTTTATTTATATGGATTTTAGGCGATTATGTAAAAAGCCGCCAAAATTTTGTATAGGGAGCCAAAATTTTGTACAGGGCGCAAAAATTGTGTGTAGGGCGCCAAAATTTTGTATAGGTGCAAAAAAATTTTATAGCGCGCCAAAATTTTTTATAGGGAGCAAAAATTTTGTATGGGCGCCAAAACTTTTAGTGGGCGCCCAATATTTTTGTAATGGGCGCATTTTTTATTTATATGGATTTTAGGCGATTTTGTATTTAAACAATGGGCGCACTTTTAAAAAATTGGGGCGCAATTTTAAAACAGGGGCGCAATTTTAAAAGGGGGCGCAAATTTTGAGTTTTGCGCCCCTAAATAATTAAACGGCGTTCTAAATAATTAAACGGCGCCCCTGTATAATAAAATTACCTGTTGAATGTAACGCATTTTATTTCGTTTTTTTCGCGTTTAACGATAGGTGGCGCTGGAATCTTTATATTCTTACTAACTAAACTTTTTTAGTGAATAAGTATTTTAAATTTTAACGTTGTAGTTATCGCTTCTCGGCCCTATGGCTAAGATCAAAGTGTAACCCTTCCACATGTCCTGAACCACTGCACCCGTCACTCGGCAGCCTGGATCCGTCGCCATAACGATATTCAGAATCGCCTAGTTGCTGGAATCCCGGCGCAGCTAGGCCACGTCACGGTCAACCGGCAGGTGCCCCACTCTACATCCAACCTGCGGCCGGACGTGGTCATCACCAATGAGGCCACCAAGGTGATAAGACTGATCGACATAACTGTCCCCTTTGAAAACGGTCCAGAGGCGCTAGCTCAGGCCCGGCAGACTAAGCTGGAAAACTACGCGCCTCTGGTCGAAGAACTGGCAGCGAGGGGCTACGCAGCCACTATAGACGCCTTCATCGTGGGTGCGTTAGGCTCCTGGGACCCGGCCAACGAGCGGGTTCTGCGTATGTGCTCGGTTCCGCCTAGGTATTCGCAGCTCATGAGGAAACTCATGGTCTCGGATACCATTAGGTGGTCCCGGGACATATACGTAGAGCACGTCACGGGGGTCAGGCAATACGCCAATCTGTGATTCTCTTTTCCTTTTTTTCCTTTTTTTTTTTTTTGCTTTATATATATATATATTTTAACTTTATTTATTTATCATATCTTTTAATTGTGTACCTGTTTTTTTTTACTATTTTATTTATTTCTCTGCTTTGTTTTTCTTGTATCACTATTTTAGCCATAATTTTACCACTTAACTTATTATCCTATTTTATTTTATTTTTTTATTACTATATTCTAGATCAATCTAACATTACTATGTAAAATTTAATATTATTTTTTAAATAAACGTCTCAATCTGTTCTTATCAGCTTAATATCTGATACGTACCGCATGCGGTACCAGTATATTAATCTGATTTTTGGAAACTGATGGAGGTTTAGGGGCTTGCTCCACCTCTATCAAGGGTTGACCCGGTATTGCAGTACCACCGGGACCGGCCCATTTAATTAATTAAACAAAATATTATTTATAACACCGAACCGGTTGCAAAATTTACCGGTTTCCGGTTAAAACTTATGTTAAACCCGATCCATGAAAAAATAATTCCTGTCAGAAATAATTTTGATTGAAAAAGGTTTCTCTGAAAAGTGTTTACCCCCCAGATTTGACCACCACTGAAAACCGGTTAAAATCCAACACTAACCGGTTTTTCTAAATGCTCGTAACCGGTAGCAAAAAAAAAGTTTTTTTTTCGAGTTATGATCGAAAATTCGGTTACGGTTTTCCATTCCTAAAACAAAAATTATCCGGCTTTTACCGGTTTATTGACTGCTTATGAATATGAAACAAAATTATGTAAATGGCCGCCAAACTTTTTTATATGGCACCAAAATTTTGTAAGGGGAGCAAAAATTTTTAGTGGGCGCCCAGCAAATTTTTAATGGGCGCATTTAGTATTTATATGGATTTTAGGCGATTATAAAAAAAGCCGCCAAAATTTTCTACAGGGCGCAAAAATTTTGTGTAGGGCGCCAAAAATTTTTTTAGGGCGCAAAAATTTTGTGTAGGGCGCCAAAATTTTTTTTAGGGAACAAAAATTTTGTATGGGCGGCAAAACTTTTAGTGGGCGCCCAATATTTTTGTAATGGGCGCATTTTTTATTTATATGGATTTTAGGCTATTCTGTATTTAAACAATGGGCTCAATTTTAAAACAGGGGCCCAATATTAAAAGAGGGGCTCAAATTTTGAGTTTTGCACCCCTAAATAATGAAACGGCGCCCCTGTATAATTAAAACATTTTTTCCTAAATCTCGAAAAGAATGCGCCGCAGTAGACAATTTTTTCATGTTTTTTTTTTACTTCTGTTAATTCCCGGCCTCTTTTTAATTCAATGTAGTTAAAACTCAAGTTTTAAAAATTCAAAAAAAAATAAATAAGAAAGCCCTAGCACCGCAGGTAAAAATTTTTACAACTGTGCTGTTCTATTTAAATTTGAAAACAGTGGTATAAGTTTTAGCGCCGTAGGCGAAAATATTGACAAATTTTAAGCTTCCAGTAAAAAAGCATGTATAAAAGCTGTAGCGCCGCAGGCGATTTTTTTTATAAATTTTATAGCATATTTGAATTTTAGAATTACTATTTAAAGTTTAAATGTAAGAAAACTGTAACGCCGCAGGCGAAAATTTTTACGAATTTGAAGCTGTATGGTCCACTTGGAAAAGAGCCTGCATATTTGCTTCGCTTTGTGCCTTTATCGTTCTGGGGGAGTAAAAAAGCTATAGCGCGGTAGGCGATTTTTTTTAGAAATTTTATAGTCTATTTTAGGCGAAAATTTTTACGAATTTGAAGGTGTATGGTCGACTCGGAAAAGAGCCTGCATATTTGCTTCGCTTTGTGTCCTTATAGTTCTGGGGAAGTAAAAAAGCTATAGCGCCGCAGGCGAATTTTTTTAGAAATGTTAGTCTATTTTAATTAGAAAAGTGTATTTAAGGTTTAAATGCAAAAAAAAAATCTAGCGCCGCAGGCGAAAATTTTTAAGAATTTGAAGGTCCACTTGGAAAAGAGTGCATATTTGCTTCGCTTTGTGTCCTTTTGGGGGAGTAAAAATAAAGTATAAACCAAAAGAAACTATCAACGCCGGGCCTTGAACCCGGGTCCCGGAGAAGCTTTAAAAAATTTTAGATTTTTGTATAAAATTTTAGGATTTCGTCTTTTTCTCGTTTAACGATAGATGGCGCTAGAATCTTTATGTTCCTACTAACTAAACTTTTTTAGTGAATAAGTATTTTAAATTTTTAACGTTATAGTTAACGCTCCTGGGCACTAGGTTTGGACCTAAAAAAGTCCAAAGTGTGGCTTGTGGGTGGTATCGAGCAAAAAAAATATATATAAGAACTTTAGCTTCGTGTTAAACGTAGGCAACACAGATTACAAAAAGGTTACTGGCGCCATCTAGCACGTATATTGCGGACTATTGTCGGAAGGGGGGGGGGCAGCCTTAACTAGGTGACCTTGCAACACAGCTAAAAATGGCCGCTATAGCATCGCAATTTAGGTGCTAGATGTCGCTAGCGTTATTTTTTGTAATTTTTAACAGATAGGTTCCTTTTATCTTTTCATGTAAAGCTTTACATTTATCCTGATAGATGGCATCGTATTAAAAATAATAATAAATTTAAAAATAGTAAATATTTTAAGATAATATTATTAAGAATGATTCTATATTGCATATTGACCATATTTAAAACAAAATCCCATTGAAAGTATTAGACTTACTTTGTTGTAAAAAAAATATATATAAAGCGGGGGTTTCCGTGTTTCTAACCTCAAAAAATCTAAATCTTGGATTGGTGTGCGACGAAAAATTTTAATAACTTTGGAAAAGGTAATTATTTGAATAAATATACGTACACAACAATTAAAACTAAATAATAATTATGCTTTCATGTGTTTTTAGTGTTTTTGAAACCAATCAGTGGCGATTAACCAATTGGTTACACTTTTGAAGAGGGTCGAATGCAAAGAAAATATATATAAGAACTTTAGCTTCCGTGTTAAACGTAGGCAACACAGATTACAAAAAGGTTGCTGGCGCCATCTAGCACGTAAATTGCGGACTATTGTCGGTATAGTCGGTTTCTGTAAAAACCCCTAGTGACATCTAGCGGAAATTTTAAGTAATAGAGATGGCGCCAATTTCAAATCCTTAATAAAATTGTTAATTAAAACACGTTGAAGGACAATGACGCCGTCGAGCGGTTTGCCTGCATTTTTGCAGACATACCGCTGGGCAGCGTCATTGTCCTTCAACGTGTTTTAATTATTACTTTGAATTCTCCATTCAAAGTAATAAAAGAATGAAATAAAAATGCAAAACAAAAATAAAACAATTTATTTCATTTAAAAAAAGTACATACAAGAATAATTCTTAATTACCTATACATAAAGAATAATTTTTTATCAAATCAATGAAAATATTTTACTGGACGAAATCCGAAAATTGTTTTTTTTTTATCACCCTCAGCTTTTACAACATAAAAATAATTATATTATTATATTATTATACACCGTTTTATAAGAGAATATATTCTCGTATACGAATCGCACGTCACAGTGCGTAAACTAAATATCACTCTGTATGGATATTGGCAGGGGCGGATTTATTTCATTTTAAGGGGAGAAGGGGCATCCATAAGGAAAAAAATTGCGCATTCACCAAAAATATAACTTTGAAGGTATTTCTAATAGAAATTTTCTGCTAATATACCTCGCTGGGGGCGGGGCATGGGGCTATAAAATTTAAAAAATAGAGTTTTTACCCACATGAGTTAAAACTAAAACTGGGGTACATACTCGTAATACTAATTGAATAATCGCCACTGACTGTTTCCAAAAACACTAAAAACGCATGAAAGCATAATTAATATTTTATTTAATTGTTTTGTATATCAATTACTCACTTTTAAAAGCTTTGCTGACATAAACTTTCGACCCTCCTTAAGAGTGTGAATGGGATTTTGTTTTAAATATGGTCAATGTGCAATATAGAATCATTCTTAATAATATTATCTTAAAATATTTACTATTTTTTAATTTATTATTTTTAATACGATGCCATCTATCAGGATAAATGTAAAGCTTTACATGAAAAGATAAAAGGAACCTATCTGTTAAAAATTACAAAAAATAACGCTAGCGACATCTAGCACGTAAATTGCGATGCTATGGCGGCCATTTTTAGCTGTGTTGCAAGGTCACCTACTTAAGGCTGGCCCCCCCTGGTATCGAGAATTGCACCCCTGGAATATTCCAATGCCATTTTTTGGCACACCAGGTAGGGCTTTTTTAACCGGATCTCCCTTCTTGTAAGCCAACATGGCGCTCCAGCTGGATGGAATATTCCTTAGGAGAAGAATCTTCTTATACAGGACCGTTAGAACTTTGCAACCTGGATCAAATTTTCTGGCATATTTTATTAGGAGCGCCTATGTGTAGCTCTCTATGCAATGTTTTGATAACTGCGCATGCGCTGACCGTTTTTCAATGTTATTTTAAATAAAAAATATTTTTTTACAAAAAAGTCCAAACCAAAAACAGACGCCAAACTAACGTTAACGTAAACCAAGGCCCCCTCATTAAAAAAAAAATCAAACCAAAACAAAATCCTGCACAGAGAGCTGCATTTTGGCGCTTGTTATTTTACTTATTGACTAAAAAATTTTGGTTGGTAAGAAAAAAAGAAGCGCCTATGTGCAGCACTTTATGCAACATTTTGATAAACTGCGCATGCGCTGACCGTTTTTCAATGTTATTTTAAATAAAAAACTTTTTTTTACAAAAAAAAACACCAAACAGACGCCAAACCAACGTTAACGTAAAGCAAGGCCCCTCATTAAAAAAAAAAGACCAAACAAAAAACCAAAACAAAATCCTGCATTGAGAGCTGCATTTAGGCGCTTGTGAACAAAAGTCCAAAGATCTAGCGCCATCTATCGTTAATCGCGGAAAATACGAAATAAAATGCGTTACATATTTCAATAGGTAATTTATTTTATTATACAGGGGTTCCGTTTAATTATTTAGGGGCGCAAAACTCAAAAACTGCGCCCCTGTTTTAAAATTGTGCCCCAATTTTTAAAAAACGCGCCCATTGTTTGAATACAGAATAGCCTAAAATCCATATAAATAAAAAATGCGCCCATTAAACAATATATTGGGCTCTATAAAAAATTTTGGCGCCCTATAAAATTTTTTGGCGCCCTATACAAAATTTTGGCGCCCTGTAAAAAATTTTGGCTTCCTATAAAAATTTTGGCACCCTATAAAAATTTTGGCACCCTATACAAAATTTTGTCGGCTTTTTACATAATCGCCTAAAATCCATATAAATAAAAAATTCGCCCATTAAAAAAATGTTGGGCACCCACTAAAAGTTTTGGTGCCCCCATACAAAATTTAGTCGCCCTAAACAAAGTTTGGACTTTTACATAATTTTGGAAGTATTCAAAAAAAATTATGCATCCATTAAAAAAACGCGCCCCTTGTCGGTTTAAAAATTATAAAGCCACAAAGTCTAAAAAATTCGCCCATTAATAAACAGCTAGTATGCGCGCAGACCTTGTAGATCTGGTACCAAATTAAAACTTCTTCCCATTAAAAAACTGCGCCCTCCAGTAGATGCACCTCATTGTAAACACAATTAATAGTAATACTAATTAACACAAAAAGAAAAAAATGAAAAAAAAAAAAAAATAAAAAAAAAAAATCGGCGAAAAAAAAATCTGGAAAATAAAATCTTATGAAAAAAAATCCCTATGGAAAACAAAAAAAAATAATAAAATTTTAAAACACAATTTTCCGCAAAAAAATATATATATATATCGTTACTGATAATACATATGTAAGTATGAGTATTTAGAAAAACCGGTTATTGTTGGATTTCAACCGGTTTTCAGTAGTGGTCAAATCTGGGGGGTAAAACACTTTCCAGAGAAACCTTTTTCAATCAAAATTATTTCTGCCAGGGATGTCTTTTTTTTCATGGACGTTTTCATGTAAATATGTTTAACGTAACCGATTATTGCTTCCGAGTTTTAACCGAAAACCGGTTTGAGGTAAATTTTGCAACCGGTTAACCGGTCCGGTTTTTAAGATAATATTTTGTTTAATTAATTAAATGGGCCGGTCCCGGTGGTACTGCAATGCCGGGTCAACCCTTGATAGAGGTGGAGCAAGCCCCTGGACATCCATCAGTTTCCAAAAATCAGATTAATATACTGCAGTACCATGGTACCGCATGCGGTACGTATCAGATATAAAGCTGATTGAGACGTTTATTTAAAAAAAATTAGATTTTACATATTAATTATATAGGTAATTTTCGCAATAACAAAAGAGAAAGAGATGGGTAACCTAAGTAAGTACATAAATAATAAAATTATAAGAGTAAATCACAGACAATAAAAAAATAAATACAATAAGAAAAATATAAATTAAAAATAGGGCAAACAAAATAAAAACAGGTAAAAATAAAAAAAAAATAAACTAGCGTCTACGTCCCAAATGCAACTCGGTATTTCGCGCTGTTGCCAAATTGTGCAGATACATTAAATCCTTCCACTTCCTCTGAATTCCTTGTGACTTCCTCTGAATTCATCTTGAATTCCCCATGAATTCCTACTGAATTCCCGAAGGGTGTACAAAAGATTTCCCCGGCGGTTAACCCCCCAATTAAATCTTTGGTTGTTGGTGTTTTTTTTTGCAAACACCAAAACAACTAAAAACCAAAGCAAGAAAAAACAGCAAAACAACCAAAAACCAAAGATAAATTAAATTGGACAATTTAGCAACAGCGCGAAAGACCGAGTTGAGGAGCGCCTATTTGCAGCTCTTTATGCAGCGTTTTGATAAACTGCGCATGCGCTGACCGTTTTTCAATATGTTATTTTAAATAAAAAGCATATTTTTACAAAAAAAAAACACCAAACAGACGCCAAACCAACGTTAACGAAAACCAAGGCCCCCTCATTAAAAAAAAAAAACAAACCAAGAAAAAACAAAAACAAACTCCTGCACAGAGAGCTGCATTTAGGCGCTGGTACCGAGTTGAATGTGGGACGTAGACGTTCGTAATAAATAACAACAAATATTTGAGAAATCACTGGTCCGCATATATATTTTCTTTGGTCCGCATCACAGAACACACCATTCACTCACCGTAGTAATGAGAAGAATCCAGCACAATACAAAATATCTAATTTTTCTTTGCGAGCTAACAGTTTTTTTTTAATTGGCTAAAAGTACTCGCTTTTAATAGTATTTTCGTAAAAAAAATTGCGGAATATTCATTAATAAACATAATGTTGGTTTGGTAGTAATGTTTAAAACATTTTGGTAGTAATGTTTAAAACATTTGATTCTTAAAATATATCGCCTTCTAAATTTTGAAATATCTATAAAATTCCTTCCATTAAAAAAAAAACACCAAACCAGCAAACTACCAAACCAAACCATTATTAACGTAAACTAACGCCTCCCATTAAAAAAAAAACACAAAACCAGCAAACAAACCCCTAACAAACCTACCTCCCCTCTCAGGGCGGGCATGGACGCTTATATTATATAACAATGCTATTAGGAGTTTTTGATTTAACTGAGTACTTGGGTTATTCTTAGTTAACTGCAGGGGCGGATTTATTTCACTTTAAGGGGGGGGGGCATCCATAAGGAAAAAAATTGCGCTTTCGCCAAAAATTTAATTTTGAAGGTATTTCTATGCTAATATATCTCGATGGGGGGGGGAATGGCCCCCCCTAAATCCGCCCATTAGTAACTGTCAGTTTTAGACTCCCTGATTGGTTAGATTTGACATTTAAATGGAAAATCCATATTATGGCGAGATGCGCATAACCAATGCGCGAAGGCGAGACTCACTACTGGCATATATATATATATATATTTTTTTTGACTGGCATTGACGTACCTCAATGACTACTGGCTGTTTCTTATACTGTGATTTTTAAGGTTATGTAATAACTTCTGTTTATTTGTCCTTTATATTTTCAAGTTTCATTAGAATAAGTCAGTATTCCTATTTGATTTAAAAGTGTAAGTGATAGTGTATAACACCAGTGTTTATGTTCCTCTTACATTGGTAAATAATTGTTTATTTTCAATAGGGTTTTAATTTTTTATTACACAACATTAAGGTGACCATTTATTCTTTTTTACCCCTGAATACTCTTGCTTATTAATTTATGAGCTTGTAAAATATTTGATAACCTAAAATATTTCTAAACAATCAAACCTAATCCAATGCCAAAGTCCTTTATACTTACACTCATTATAGACCGATTCAGGTATAATTATCACTAAATAAAATAAGCCATTCTGTCCTTTTCATTGGCCAGGTGAGAAGTCATCTTTCTTTTTGACCAATAAAAAGGACAGAACGGCTTAGTTTAGTTAGTGATAATTATGCCTGAATCAGCTTTATGATGACAATATTATTTTATCAGTGATGATGTGATAATTTATCAGTGATAAATTGATTGAATATGATAAATTATCACGTATTAGCTACTTTTCATACAACTGAGAACTAAGAAGTTCCATTTAAAATTCTAACTTCAACACAACTACGCAGCTTACCCTTCCTCTATCCCCTGGACCCCTCTGGAGCATGTAATCGTGACCACATGCAGTTCACCTAAGTTCGTACTAACTTAAAATGTGAAAATTCGTTAAAAAGTTAGTTTTTTAAACTCATCAATTAAACCGAGAAAGAGATGCATACAGGTTAACCAGTATTACCACAAAAAATTGACTATTTTAGCCGTAGTTCCTTTGAACATTAAATCTTAGGTTAGATGATCTAACCTAGATCTAACTTAGATCATCTCATAGATCTTCTCTATGGATCATCTTCAAAGAAAACCTAACTCTAACCTAACTTTCTATGGTAAGTCCCTATTATGTGTATAGATGATTTTCCTTTAGATGAGGTATAAGCATATCTCGGCTCAATTCACTTTGCGACATGTTCCTTTTAAAAAAACTGATGTGAAACCAGCCACTACTTGTCCAGAGCAAGTGCTTGTAGGATATTGGGATTGTGGGGATGTTTAAGTTTTCTGTCCCTTTTAGTTTATGTGAGATGAGATATATAATGCTTTGACTCCACATAATATCAGCACAGATACAAAAGGAAAGCATCTTATGTCATATAGTATAAAGTTAAGGATTTTGACCTAATGCTACTAAAATTTAAAACAAATCTTGCCAGGCAAAAAAATAGGGGAGAGGGGTAATAAGCGACAGGGGAAATAAGCCACAAGGGTAATAAACGACAGGGGAGAAAATAACATTAACTTACACCTGATCAATTATCCTACAAGGAAAGCCACAAGAAGCGAGAAAGAGCTATAACTTATGCTTTAAATAAGAAAAAGAAGTATGAATAGCCCATATCCCAAGGGGTAAATCTCCACCGAAATCTTGTGTACAACCCTCTCGAAATCTTACGAACTCTTGCGAAATCTTGTGAAATCTTCGAAATTTTGCGCAAAAAGATCTAAAAACATTAAAAATTTGAATAATTTTGAAGAAAAAAAAATCTTCAAAAAAAAATATTAAAAAATAAATAGTTACACAGTTAAATAGAGAATTTTAAGCTTTTTAAAATGACGTATCACAAGACCAAGGGTGCCATTTAAAATATTGTCCCCCATTGCCCCCCTGGAGCAGCATTACCGAAAAAAATTGAAAAATATGGAGAATGATAGCTTTTATTGTGTGATATACAAATTTCAAGTTTATATCTCATTCAGTTCAAAAGTTATGGTTTAGTGTTAATTTCCAAAAAAAAACTTTTAAGACAAATATAGGCAGAGAAAAGTTTAATAAATCATTTAACTGCAATTTCGCGGTTCTTTCACACGTTTTTTTGCAACAGATTTTTAAATCGCCTGAATTTTTTTTGTGCATTCCTACATGCTAGCTAACCATTTTTTTTTCTTAATCGGGCCCTAGATTCAGCCCTAGCTAACAAAACATAATACCTTGTCAGAAAAGCCCTATTTTCTTAATTCTTGTAAAGAATACTTTTTTGCTTAGTTTTAAGTGAAGAATCGCCCTGCAGCATTAAAATTTTATTGGTGCTATTTTTGTTCCCCATTCAATATGTCCATCTTCGAATGGCCGCAGGTCCCTTAGAGCTAATTTCCGGACCAACTTTTATAGGAACTTTTTTTCATATTTTTTAACGTAGAATCACCTCTTAAATTTCTTGAACTTATTTCTGAATAACCCTGTATAATAACAAGAATTAAGAAAATAGAGCTTCTGACAAGGGAACGTTCAAGTATTACGTAACGCAAATTTTGATCATTTTGGACCCCCAACCCTCCTGTAACGCTATTTTCCTATACCATTAACATGGGGGTAACACTCCAAAATGACCCCCACCCCCCTAGGAGCGTTACGTAATACTTGAACGTTCCCCAAGTCATGATGTTTTATTAGCTGGGGGCTGAATCTAGGGCCCGATTAAGAACTAACCCTGTATATATTGATTTAAAATTTGGACAAGATTTGACCCTCATAAGTGATTATAATTTTATGAAAAATAATGTTTCGATTTTAACCCATAGGGTGCGCTATGGTCAATTCCTTAAAAGAACAAAATTCTAGAGGGGCAACGATGTTCAGAAAAACTATTATATGGGTGACACTATAGGTATTCAAGTTTTTAGTTCTATGGTATTTCCCCAGACTAACGATGCCCCCGCTTGCTAGATCAATTATAGTGAAGGACTGCACATATGCCATTTTCCCTGTGTTTTTTGGGTAAATTTGGTCGATTGCAGTCTTGAAAACAAAATCGCATTTTGGACAGACATTTAACAACATTTTGAAACTTTTGAAATGTGGGATGAAAAAGTGATTTTTTTTATTTTTGAATAAAAAAGCCATTTTCTCGTTAACGGTGATAAATATTATCAAAATTTAAAACTATTAGGTACTCAAAACTTAACTTTTACTAAAAAAAGGTTTTCCTTAATTTTTTTTTTCAAAAATGAGCTAAGCGCCAAAACTAGGTCGACAAGTATTTTTTTGGTAACTATGCAATTTTCATTAAAAATATATAAAAAGCTAATAAATTAAATAATTTTGTTATTTTAACTTTCTTCTTCATTATTTTTTAAAATTTGGCTATTTTTGCAGTTCTGATGTGTTATAACTCGAAAACAAATGAAGCGAAACAAAAACTTAATAAAACAAAATTGTTTCAAAAAATTGATTTTTATATATTTTTAATGAAAATTGCATAGTTGCCAAAAAAATATCATAGTTTTTCTGAACATCGTTGTCCCCTCTAGATTTTTTTTCTCTAAATGTCCCATATAGCTGAAATTTAGCATAAAGGTTTCTTTTGGTAATATTAATACGGATCAATACCCAAAAACTTAAAATTGAAAATGGCAGAATAAATATGGCCGATTTCTTTTTAAAATTTTGCCAAAATTAACGAAAATAAGGCACAAAACAAAAAAAAATTGAGAGATTCAACCCAATCTGTGGGTTATTTTCCTTGTATATACTACTAATTGTTGTAAAAATGTCATGATTTTCTACTGGCCCGTTGTTTTTTATTTACTTTTGAAAAAAAATATTAAAAAATTTGCAAAATATGAAAATGTTTTCCATTTTATTCAGATATTAAACAAAATTACCCTAAAATAATTACAGATTTACGAACAAAAACTATTTAGTCCCATACATAATTTATTTTGAATATTTAAGAAAGAAAAATCGTAATGGAAAACATCCTAATTGGTTCCAAAAAAAAAAAGTGACACAAGTCAGCTTTTTTTTTGCATAGGGCTATTTTTTGCACAGCTGTTTACGACAAAAATAGTGAAAAAAATTGCCTATTAGGGCGGTTCAAATTTTTTGAAAAATGTCCGATTTAGGTGAAATTTGGCATAAAGGCTTCTTTTGGTAATGTTAATACGGGCCAATACCCAAAAACTTAAAATTCATAATGGCGGAATAACTATCGCCGATTTATATTTTAAATTTTGCCAAAATTAACGAAAATATGGCACAAACTAAAATTGAGAGAATAATGACACATAACAGAATGGGTTTAATCTCTCAGTTTTTGTTTGTCGCATTTTTTTATTTTTTCACTATTTTTTTCGTAATCAGCAGTGCAAAAAATTGCCCTATGCAAAAAAATGACCTGTGTCACTTTTGTTTTTTGGGACCAATTTGGATGTTTTTTATTACGATTTGTCTTTCTTAAATATTAAAAATAAATTATGTATGGGACTAAATAGTTTTTGTTCGTAAATCTTTAATTATTTTAGGGTAATTTTGTTTAATATTTGGATAGAATCGAAAAATTACTCATATTTCGCCAATTTTTTAATATATTTTTTTTCAAAATTAAATAAAAAAACGGGCCAGTAGAAAATCATGAAATTTTTACAGTAATTAGTAGTATATATAAGGAAAATAACGCATAACGGATTGGGTTGAATCTCTCAATTTTTGTTTGTTTTGTGCCTTATTTTCGTTAATTTTGGCAAAAATTTAAAAAAAAATCGGCCATATTTATTCCGCTATTCTGAATTTTAAGTTTTTGGGTATTGGTCCGTATTAATACCAAATTTCAGCTAAATTGGACATTTTTCAAAAATTTTGAACCACCCTAATGGCGCAATTTTTTTTCAAATTTTTAACTATTTTTTTCGTAATCAGCGGTGCAAAAAATGGCCCTATGCAAAAATGCAGACTTTTGTCACATTTTTTTTCTGGGACCACTGTGCCCCGGTAAATGAATTTTTTGATCCGACCACTAATTATAATAAGGGAACGTTCAAGTATTACGTAACGCAAATTTGGATCATTTTGGACCCTCTCCTGTAACGCTATTTTCATATACCATTAACATGGGTGTAACACTCCAAAATGACCCCCCCCAGGAGCGTTACGTAATACTTGAACGTTCCCTAATACGGAAAATCCTGGATCCTTCGCAAAAGGTCTCTTAACGCTTAGCAGGTAGTGCATACTAAATTAATAGTTTCAATTAAAATAGTTATTATGATAATAATATTTTTAACCGACTACAGCAACGCGTTGGGGTGTAATCTTGCCTGCAAAGGTAATACAGTATACACGGTGTATTTGAAATAGCTTCATAAATTTTAAGGCGCGATTCTACATCAGAAAATACTAAAAAAAGTTCCTATAAACATATACGTAAAAATGGGCCGTAAGGGAGCTACGCTTTTTTAAAAGGGGCTAAAAAATTCGGTTTTTAATAACTCAGAAACCCAATGAGTTACAGCAACAAGGTTTTTCATATGATCTAATCTTAATAAGGCCTATATATGCTGTTTTTATGTCGTTATTTTAACCAGGGCCCCTACAGGGCCGTGCGAAACGGGCGGACCTTAATAATTTTTTTTGGCCTAAACTTTTTTTCGGTGTAACTTTTTTGTGGATTTATTATTAGAATAGTATTCTTCAGGTAAAAACATTAAAAAAGTACTCTTGTTGTAATACACTAAAATATTAAAAACTAAAATTTTAAGGGTGCATGCAGGGAGATTCTACATCAGAAATTAAGAAAAATATATGAATGTATATTAAGTAGTATTATTTAAATTTTATTCATATTTGCGTAACTTTAAATTGTTGGTAACCTAGTTTGGTGCTGCAGGCGATTTTTTTTAAATTTAAAGGTCCCGTACTTTACAAACAGCCCAGAATTTAAAAACCAAATTATTTTATAGAACAATGCTTGCTCCTCAGTCAGTCAGGGTACCTGTCTGCACATCTGTGATTACATTATTGGTAATTATGTGCACACGCAATTTTTTTTATAAATCTAATTTAATAATTTTTCATCTGTATAAGCAAATTATTCTGCCTAGATATAACAGTTTTAATTAAATTTTTTTTATAAAAGTCCAAAGCGTAATTTCGGGGTTATTAGGGACAAATAAGGACTGTTTGATTTTGAAGGACCACCCGTTTTAAGCTTGTCTATTAAAACGAGAATTTGTGTTTGAACTGTATATTTAGGTACTGGTTGTAATCTTTTGTAGTTATCACTGATTATGAAAATATGAGACAAAATAAGAGAGTCTTTTTATATTGACTGGTTCTTGTGCATCTTCAAACCATAAAGAAGGAAAGAGAACCATTAGTCCAGCCTGCGCAAGATTATTTTGTGACAGAACGGGGCAGCGAAATGACGTAACGCAATATATCTGACCTTGCGCAGTACGCATCTCTATCAGCTGTGAAATGCTGTCGGTCGTAAAACAATTCGTCACCCCAGTATTCATTTGTCTTATCTCCAAAAATCCCCCAGTAAAAATCTTAAAATGTCCGTAAATAGAGATATGGCAAACCAATACTGGGGTGACGAATTATTAGTAGTTTGTTAATACTTCTACTGTGTTTTAATTGTTTTTTTGCTGCATTTGTTTATATGTTTAAACATGACCTGTATTGTTGCTTTATGAAGAGCAAAGGGTCAATCCCTGGTGTACTCAAAGTAGGTGCACACAATCCCGAAACTCAAACACACCTCGAGAAATTCTTATAAAATAATTTAAAAAAAACTATATCGACGTTTCTTCGTAGATATTTATTGTTTTTTGTTGAATTTTTTACAATTTTTATTTGACACACAAAACTAAGGTTAAAAATCGAGGGGCGTTTCACTGACCTATTTTTGTACATGTATTGTAAATAATGTACATTATTTACAATATTGTACGAATAATGTAAATAATGTAAGAAAAATGTAGTACTGTAAGGTAATGTCGAAATAATGTAAATAATGTCTAAAAATGTAGTACTGTAGAATACTGTTGAAATAATGTCGGTAATGTAAGTAATGTCCACTTAATGTAAAGTACTGTACGGTAATGTACGAGGCAGACGCGGACTGGCTTCTTACGGCACAGTCGGAAAAATATTAAAAAAGGCCCCTAAACTGCTCAAAACCTATAAAAAAATGGAAAATCGAGGGCCGGGTATAGCCAAAATAGACCAAATGGCCGTGTGAGGGCCTGTTTAGTACTGGGGCCCGGTCAGCTTTTGACGACCCTGCATTACGGCCAGTCCGCCACTGGTACGAGGTAATGTAGGATGTTAGGTTAAGATTAACATAAATTTAGGTTAATATATGTATAAAAATATATTAATAAACAAGCCGTGAAGATATGTAATGCTACGCATTCCAATATATATCTTATAATAAAACTTAAAAAAAAAATTTAAAACAAAAAAAATACTTTTTTTTAATTTTCTTTTGAAAAACGAAAAATAAAAAAAATTAATTATTAACTTGAAATTTGTAACACTTAAAAAATACTGCTGCCAACAAAATATTACTTTCCCCTATAGGCCTGAAAAATGAATTAAAAAAATTATTATTAAAAAAAAAAAATTACCCCATTTTACCCCCTTACCTCAACCCGAATTTTACCTAAAACTTTGGATATCACTAGTTTACAAATTTCAACTTTTTTTATGCCCAACTTTATTTACATGTTTTCTAACATAATTTTTGAGGAATCCAAATTCGTCAAGAAAAAAAAAAGTTTTTATAGGGGAAAATTATAGAAATCATATATTTTCGTTTAATATTAGTAAAAATTGGTATCTGTGGGTTTTTAGACTCCCTAGAAACAAATTTTATATTTAAAAGTATCTAACCCTTAAGGGGATGCAGCCCCTTTTTTTATATTTTTTAAATAACCCGATAAGAATTAGATCCTGGGGGTTTTCCGTCTCGCTCAAAATGAATTTATTCTTTTTTTAAATTCTGTCTTTATCCATATAACCCATAGGACCACCCATATTTAAATTTTTTTAATTAACCTGATAAAATTTGGTACACTGCAACTCCCTAAAACCAAATTTAATATTAAAAAAATCTGCCTGCAAGAAGTCCCAACACCTATGTACCAACTTTTATCAGCTAATTAAAAAAATATCAATAGTGCTGTCAACAAAATAATACTTTTCCCTTTAGGCCTAGGTTTATATAAACCAAAAAACTAAAAAAATATTTAATATAATATACACCCCTTTTGAGAGACAGAGAAAACAAAGACAGAACGATTAGATCAAGTCTGACCTGATTGTAGTGGGATGCAATGCGCTGTGTTTTATAAAAAAAAACACGTCAGCCTCGATCTTTGTTTTCTCCGTTTAGTATAATTTCAAACGGGCTGTATATTATGTTTTTAAATAATAAAATATATATAATATTTTTAATTAAATACCCCATACAATACAATACAATACATTACCCCATCTGATTTTTCCAAAAACAATCCCAGCCTAGAACTCTGAGTAAGCATGCTTAGCTTGCTAGCAAACTGTGATCAAAATATAAAACGTCAAGAAGCTTAAAAAAAGCAATACAAGGGTGGAGATAGATTTTTTAAAATATTAAATTGTTTTTTATGAGTCCCAAAACCCCTATGTGCGAATTTTTATTACTTCCCTGCTGAAAATGACCAGTCTGGGCAGGTATAAATGGTGCATAAACCGGACTTGAGCATAAACACGACTGAGAGACAGATTTTTTTTTGACGGAAATCATATTTTTTGGATATAAAACGTCCAGGTTTTTGTAGGTTTTATTTTTTTAAATATATTTACTAAAAAATGCGATTTTTTTTGCAACATTTTATTAATATCATTTAAAATTAGTTTAAAAGTATAATTGACATAAAATAAACCAGTTTTCAAAAATTGTTTAATTTTTTTAAAGAAATTTTAACAAAATTTCCCATTTTTAAACCTATTTTAAAACCACAAAAATTGCTCCCAAAAAATAAAAAAATATTTGGTTAAATAGAGAATTTTATAAGCTTTAAAATGACATATCACACAAACCCCCTTTCTATTTTAAAAAATATCCCCCCTTGCCCCCTGTCACCATTGTGCCATATAAAATATGTACCAAAAAGTTATTTGGGTTATGTTATTTAGGTGTTTTTCAAGTTGATATCTTAATTCGTTTAAAAGTTAATGGAGGGGGCGGACTTTAGACATGCACTGTATAATGTTGAAAGTTAATGGGTTCGGGGATCGACGAACAGGTCAGGGGAGCTCAACAAAGATTTCAGGGGACCTATTCTTCAAAACCGGGGAGTAGAACGACTGATAGAACGAGTCTGAGGTTCGTTCTACTCCCCGGTTTTGAAGAATACGTCTCCAGGGGGCTTAAACCAAGGCTAGGGAGGCCTTGACAAGTACTATTTTAATCTAAGAATGAAACTCTTGGAACTCGGCAAAAAAAAAACTAAAAAAAAATACATTTTTGTTTTCTTACATGACAGACATTTGAAAACTACTACATAATATTAAATTCCGTACTTTTCATTACACATTATACATCAGGTACACAAAAATGATTAAAAATAATATTAAAACCACCAGAAGTAAACAACACTGCCGAAATTTTATAGGTGTCACGTGGTTTTTGAGCGATCTGAGTAGACAAAATAATGTAAATACTGTAGGAGAGCATGCGCATTAATAAAAATAATGTAAATAATGTAGGTACTGTCGTAATGTCAATTAATGTCAGGTACTGTAGAATAATGTAAGTAATGTAACGTAATGTACGGTAATGTACAGTATTGTAAGTAATGTAAGGTAATGTCAATGTAATGTAAAGTACTGTCGATGAAAACGTACATGTATTGTAAAGGTGAAACGCCCCTCGTTAAAAATACTCGTCAAAAACAACAATAGTAGTGCGCATGTGCAAGTTTATCTCAGATGAGCTAGGCACATTTATCACAGTATTCCGCAACGGCTTTGGAGGTCTTTCCTTGTCTATGCTTCAAACGCTCTCGAAGACTCTTGGTAGACTGCTGATTGGACGCTACGGTGCGTTGACCGTTGGGGGGAACGTTACCCGCGTGAGTGGGGGTAATCGCACATTGGGGTCACACTAGAATAACTGGACAATGTACAAATCTAAACAAGGACAGTAATTACCCCTAAAGTCCCTAAACAAGTCTTTCTGTCCCTGTTTTTAAGCACTGAATATTTTTTTCAGTCGTCATCAACCAACGACTTTGATGTTTTGGTATGGTGAGGTGTGTGTGTGTGTGTGAGTACAAATTTGTAAAAAAAATCGCCTGCAGCGCTAAAGCTTTCTTGCATTTTTATAAAGTTTTTAATTGTAAAACTATTTTAAAATAAAAATAGACCGTCAAAGTAAAAACTTTCGCCTAAGCCACAAGTTTTTTTTATTATTTTGGA
This sequence comes from Brachypterus glaber, assembly GCA_958510825.1. Classification (NCBI taxonomy): domain Eukaryota; kingdom Metazoa; phylum Arthropoda; class Insecta; order Coleoptera; family Kateretidae; genus Brachypterus; species Brachypterus glaber. The sequence goes on from OY294046.1 coordinate 15,787,037, forward strand.
TTAACTTGCGTAAAATACGTAAAAATTTTATTGTATTTTGTGAAATTTTAAATTGTATTTTAACTGCCCACTAACTACGCCATGATGTACAATACAATACACGAAATTGCCTAATTTGGATTACTGTTGTATAAGATCGTAAAAAGCTTAATAATCTATTAAATTTCTTAATCGTACAGTACTCAAATCAATTATCCCATATTTTTAACCCCTTCCGCTTCATTGTATCCACATATCGATATTTTTAGGTATAGCAAAATTTACCATAGTATCCACAGTTTTTATACGGCAAAAACAAAAATGAAAAAAAAAAATAAATAAAAAATTACAGGGTGTTCCATTAAAAAAAAACATACATTTTTACGCCACTTCCGGCAAAACCGGAAGTGAAACAAAACAAAAATGAATAAGCCATTTTATAGCCAATTTAAAATTATATAAATCACCAAAGCTTCGTTTTTATCGAATGAAGATTAATCTCAATTTTGTGGGTGGACATAAATAAAACTCACCCATGCATTTTTGAGCTACGACTAGAACTTTTGGAGATACAGGCTAGAAAAAGAAAAAAATTAAAAACCTCAATGCGCGAGACTTGACGTAACTTCATCAATGAACTGCAGTGTTTACACTACATGTAGTCGGGTTTTTAATTTTTTTAATGCACAGATTATTAGAGTTAAATACCACATTCTTAAACGAACATTTCCCATGCACATATAGTAGACGGTCACTGATTCTAGGTCGTATACACTAAAAAAAATTAAATTACATTATTTGGTATGTCATTAAGTTTGTTTTTTTCTGTAGTATTAAGTATTTATATTCAGATAATACAGGGTGTCCCTAGTTAGATACAAGGGCGTAGATGTTATTTCTATGGGGGGGGGGGGGTGATACCAATATCTTAGATATTTTTTCCGGGATTAAAAATAAAAGGAAAATTCATATTTTTGTCCCATGGGGGGTAACTACCCCCCCTACCCCCCTCCTCTACGCCCTTGGTTAGATAAACCATTACTTTTTCGGAAACCGCAAAAGTGCACTCTTGCGGTTTCTTATAAGAAAAAAACTTTTAATACAAAAGTTATGTAATTTCACAACTGAAGAAAGTTAAAAATATTTTAATATATTAACTTTTGTATATACATTGAGTCACTGACTTCCTTCTCTGAGCAAATGAGTACCTGTAGAATGAATATACACGTTGTATTTGAAATAGGGTCAATAATTTTAAGGGGTGATTCAACATCAGAAAATAAGAAAAATGTTCATATAAATATATGTCGAAAATGCGTCGTTAGGGAGCTACGACCCTTTGAAAGGGGCTTAAAAATTCGGTTTTTAATAACTCAGGAACCCTTTGAGCTATATCAACGAGGTTTTTCATATGGTCCAACCTAAATAAGGCCGTATGGGGACATTTTTTAATTTTCCGATGTAGAATCACCCCTTAAAATTATTGACTCTATTTCAGATTAACCGTGTATATGCTTTCAAGTATTGCGGTCAATTTTTTTTTAAACTAAAACTTTTAGATTTTTTATTCTTTTGTTGGCAACCGTATTTTTGATTGATTTCATGGAAATTTATATAGTATTTTTTACAGTGTATGGATCCTCCAAACTAAGAAGATACATTCAACGATTTCTCCACTTTCTATTCTGATTACTTAAGTGAGAGTTTTGCACGTGACAAGAACCGTCAGCTGATTGGATATTAACACTGTCAGTCGCTATTCGATGATACCATAGAATGGTTGTTTTGTATAGTTTTAAAACCGCAAAAGTTCCTTTAAAAGTGTTCGGTAGCAACGTCACACAAAATGCATTCGTGAATTCAGCAAATCAAGTCTCGAATTAGTTCCACCCGTGAGTGCAGTTAAATAGCATAATTATTACAGATCTACTATGGCTAGTATAAGATCAAGTAGGTTCTGTACGCGTGTTCAAGACAAAGTGTGCCAGTGGAGATATATAAATAAAAGAAAGTTGTCCACCGCGGATTCAAAATGTGACTTTCACATGCCTATAAATAAATCTATAGCAAGGACAATCGCGTTGTCGAAATGCTGGAACTCACCTGTGCCGCGTTTTTTCGGTACGATGAACACGCAACAACCTGGATCTTTGCCTGAGTACCGGGTAGATCCTTATGAACTTCTGGAAGACGATCTTAAGGATGTGTACGTTTATATTCGCAACGAATTGGGGAAAAATACCCATCAAGGCGATCTATACGAAATTGCTACTTACTACTTTGACGGTCAGGGTAAAGCCGTAAGACCGATGGTCGCTATTCTAATGGCTAGAGCAATAAATTACCATCTATATAAAGAAAGTAACGTTTTATTATCTTCCCAACGGGAAGTAGCTATGATTTCAGAGATGATCCATACAGCATCTTTAGTTCATGACGACGTTATAGACCAATCAGATTTTCGTAGAGGTAAACCCAGTGTCAATTTGATGTGGAATCATAAAAAAGTTACAATGGCGGGTGATTTTATACTTGCTGTTGCATCTATGATGATTGCACGTCTTAAAAATAACGATGTGACTTTGATTCTTAGTAAAGTAGTAACAGACTTAGTTCAAGGAGAGTTTATGCAGCTGGGTTCGAAAGAAAGTGAAAATGAGCGATTTACTCACTACCTAACAAAAACGTATAGAAAAACTGCATCTTTAATTGCAAATTCGGTGAAAGCTGTGACAGTTTTAGCAGGTGCGGATGAACAGCTCTCTGATATATCTTACCAGTACGGGCGCAACTTGGGTTTAGCGTTTCAACTGGTGGATGACCTTCTAGATTTTGTTTCTTCTTCTTCTCAAATGGGAAAACCAGCTGCAGCTGATTTGAAGCTAGGATTAGCCACTGCACCCGTTCTTTTCGCTTGCGAAAAATACCCGGAATTAAATCCAATGATAATGAGGCGATTTTGCGAACCTGGGGATGTAGAAAAGGCGTTTGAACTGGTCCACAAGTCTGAAGGGTTGGAGCAGACGAGATTTTTAGCGAAACAACATTGTCAGGAAGCTGTTAGGTTGGCAACAATGTTAGAGGAGAGTCCTTATCAAAAAGGACTCATTGTTACGGCCGATTATGTACTCAACCGTATGAAATAACATATATTAATTTATTTTTAGGAATTTGTACAATTTTACAAAAAAAGGCAAAATAAAAATGTCGACAAAAAAATTGCAAGGAAGTCTGAATTTTTTTGTTGAAAAAACAAAATTTTTACTTACTTTCAAAGTAATGTACTAGATAGATTCTAGATTGTTGCGTAAGATGTCTTTCTCCGTTAATATAAAACCTACATTTATTTTAGTCGGATAGAAAAAGAGACACCTCAATTACTGAGGCTCAATAAACATAAGAAAAAACCTGAATCAGCTATTTTTTTTAACTTATTGACAAAATAAGCACATACACACGGGTAAGTCCGGCCCCTGCCCGGGGTCCTAGTTTGTAAAGTGCGGCCAAATGGTATTTTTTTTCTGCCAGGGGTAATGCTTTTTTTCTGATTCGATTTTTTTTAGTACCATACGGAGCGAACGTTTTTCAAGTTTGCGTCCCTGATTGATGGTCAAGAAAGAGTTGAAGATCATTATTTATAATTTTTTCATCTTAATACATTTTTGTCATTTTTAGAAAATAAATCCGACCAGAGCTGAGCTTTGTTTTATTAGCGGTAAACTTCTCATGTTTAACGAGATGTCACCAATATAAAATAAAATTTGCAATATTTTCGTTGACATTGTATATTATTTATTTATTATTATTACTATCCTTTCTTTTTTATTATTTATTTATTCCATGTAGGATTCAGTTTATAATAAAACCTTTTTCTTGGCTCACTCAAAGTTCAGTACTCATTTAAAATTCGCCTTATAATACCTTACAATATGCTTTTTTTCCGATATCTAAGTTTATTGCATAATGAAAATAACCAATCGAACTTTTTCAGCTTATTTGATTGGTTTATTTTGTCTTGCCATAAACTTGCACATCACCAAAATTGTATAACGTAAGACGAGCTTAAATAATATTACATAAAGGATATTAATATTCTACTCACAGTTGTACATATTATGTATATTATATATAAATATGTAGTAGGTATGGAACACCTTATAAATAAAATTAATTGTAAATAAAAATAGGTATATGTACAAAATGATAATTACAATAAAATTATGTGATGGTGTTATTTTTATAAATTAATATTTCAAAGCACCACATATACTGGGTGTTTCAACTCTAACTTGACAGCAATTATCTTGAAAACTGAAAGATATAATTATGTTTTGCAAAAATTATTTAGGTGAATTTGTGATTCTTGTAAGAACTACAAAAAATACCACAAATAGAAACTACCCCCTCCTGTCTCTTATGACTAACCGGCAACATTTTTCTAATAGCACCCCATATTTTCAAAACTTTTATGGAAAAAAACATGGGGGTGCTATTTGAAAAGAAAAATTTTTGGGTAAATTCTAAAAGGCAGTGGGGTTAGTTTTTATATGTGGTATTTTTTTGTAGCCTTTGATGTTCCAACTACTATCGGTAAAACATGATTATTTCTTTGAGTTTCAGAGATAATCGGTGTCAAATTAAAATTAGCAGAAAGTGGCACGCCATGGCGGCCCATAAATAGCAAAAATTCGGTGACGTAACTGTTAAACAGCCCCTAATCGCTAGTCAGTATAGAGTTGAAACACAAGCTATGTATACTTTAAACTTTTTTATTGTTGATATTTTGATTATATTTTATTATATTGTTATAATTTATGTTATTAATTAATTGATCATTGAATATATTATTATGTAAATCTTATATGTTTATTAATTTATGGACTTTTTACTTTCGCTGGTCTTTCTCATGTTTAATTTTATGTGAATTACTTTCCTCTATTATTTTCCCACATGTTCTCTTGTGTTAGTAAAAACTGACACATTTTTGTTATTTATTTCACGTTTTCTCAACGTTTTATGGGTAAAAAAATTCTATGGTGGGTCTGTCTGTCCGGAAAAAATTGTGCCCACGATAACTTGAAAACGCTTTAAATGTCGGACATAGGTTCCTTATTGTTTTTTAGTAAAAATCGGGGTGGGGTAAGGGGGCAATTTTTTTTTGTTTATCGAAAAAATAAATTCAAAAATTTGGATTTTTTTATATGAACAATAGGGAAAAGCGCGGGGAAAAGTATATTTTGTTTGCAGCACTATTTTTGTACAGAATCGACCGTTTGACAGATTAGGCCCAAATTTTAAGCTTTTTATGAGATTTTTTGAGGATATATTTTTTTTTAAATTTCTAGCTCACCAATTTCTAGATCCTGTTTTTTTATATATATCAATATTAAGTTTGATGTCAATTTTGAAATGTTTCATTAATTTATATTCCAATTTTTATGTATTTATATATTTTTTATTATTGTAATTTTATTCCCTGATGAAGGTTTCACAATAAAAACCGAAACGTTGGAGATATTAAATAATTTACTTTGAAAACTGTTCTTAAAAACGAGATAATTTTTATATTTTTTATATATATTATTTATTTTTAAAGTTCCATTTTTTGGCCATATTTTTTTTTGAAACAAACATAAAAAACGGTGGTCGCCATGATTGCGGCCGTTTGGATCGACTGAAAAAAAAACGGGATAGGATTCAGTATTGAAGTCACTAAAGCCTGAACTAAAAGAAAAATTTTTGGCCAAAAAATAACAAAATGTTATTTTTTTTAAGATTTCTTCTACTTCGGGATATAGCGACTTCATCTGTTGACGTTCGCTTGTTATAGACGATTCGTCATCTTACCCACTTCGTCATCTTAGGGCCCCTTCCCCTACCTACAAAATTTTACAATAATATCTTTTTTCTTTCTATATAAAAAAATGTAAAACAAAATAATTTTAAAATTTATTTTTATTGTTTATATTTTCCAATAATTTAAGAGCTACATAAAAAAAAATAATTTTGTAGGAACATACCATGATAAATATTGAAATAGCAGGTAAATATAATTTTAATTTATATTGGCATATAAAATTTCATAATTTTCAACTTTAATTTCAAAATAGATGAAAACATGTTTAATTAAATTTGAAATAAGTTGATATGCTGCATTATATTCTGTTTATTTATTCAACAAGCCGTGAAGGTGTGTAGTGCTAATTATTTTTTGAAAACAAAAACTAAAAATATTTAAAATATTTTTTTGACAAAATTTTTTTTTTGGGCATTGTTATAATGTATGATACAATTTGTATCGGCAAAAATACCTTTTAAGATCACTGTAAAAAAGTGCTGGTTAATTCTTATACAGACCTTATAAGATTATATACGACCAATAAGAACTTAAAAATTAGGATTTAATAAGATTTATTAAGAAAATTTTTATAAAAGAAAATTCTTGTAGATACCTGTAAGATTAAATACGAAAATATATTTAACTTCTAATGGGTTTGGACAAAAAGGTCGCTGAAATTGAATCTGATAATACAATTTTTCTAACTCCACCCCCGTGGGGATGGGGGGGGGGTAAATATTTTTAAATATTTTATTCAAAATTGGTATATAGGGGTTTTTGAGGTCGACGAATATGATAATAAATTATCTCTAATTTTACCCCCTGAGGCGTGGGAGGTAGTTTTTTTTAAAACTGGTATATTGGGGATTTTGAGGTTGCTGAAAGTGAATCTGGTAATAAAAAAATTCTAAATAAATGTTATATTGGGGTTTTTGAGGTTGCTAAGAATGAATATGATACCCTGAGGGGCGGGGGATAGTTTTCTTGAAAATTTATGTATTGGGGTTTTTGAGGTCGCTAAAACTGAATCTTACAATAATTTTTCCAATTTTACCCTCTGAGAGGTTAGGGGTAGTTTGGTATATATAAGGTTGCTGAAAGAAAATCTGATAATAAAAATAAATCGGGGGGTAGTTTCCGTGAAAATTGGTATATTTTTAAGGTTGCTAAAAGTGAATCTGATCATAAAAAATCTCCGCGCGGGTGTGTATTTTATTTAAATTTTGATTTTAAATCTAGAATGTCCTAAATTAGCATATTCGCTTAATTGTTGGTCTTCAGAAAAATACGAGGGGCTCACCGCGAGGAACTCTTTTGTACAAGCCAAAGGAACTCAGGAGAAACTCTGAAGAACTGGAGGAACTCTTTGCAAACCCAGAGGAACTCTTTGCAAAGATGCGGTCAGAAACAATTATTATTTATTACCCAAGCGGATTAACGTTTTTATTTTCAAACAAGATTATCAAAACATTCTACCTTTGGGCGCCGCCAACTTTTTTTTTGAAGGGGCGCCAAGTTTGGTAGAAACCGCCAGGGACAAAGCTTATTTTCTGAAGGTAATTTTGGGACGCCAAATTTTGTTTTGAAGGTTCGAAGGGGCGCCAAGTTTGGTAGAAACCGGCAGGGACAAAGTTTTTTCCTAAAGGTAATTTTAGGGCGCCAAGTTTGGTAGAACCGGCAGGGACAGAGCTTTTTTTTCATGAAGTTATTTTTTGGGCGCCAACTTATTTTTTTGTAGGGGCGCCCAGTTTGGTTGAAACCGCCAGGGACAAAGCTTTCTTTTGATCTTTTGAGGGTGCCTTATTGGCAGTAGTGCTTGCATAGCGGGGTAATTTCTACGGCTTATTTGCCAAAAATTACCCCTTCCAGAGAGGAACACAGGAGGAACTCCCAAGGAACTCTGGAGGAGCTCCGAAGGAACTCTTTGCAAAAAGGAACTCTTTTGTACAAATTTCAGACGCGGTCAGCCCCTCGGAAAAATACTATTTTGATTTTTTTTTCCAAAACTCTAAATGTGGTGGGCTCTTAAATTTTTAAAAATCATACTTTGGTCCATAAGTAATTTTTTTAAAACAGAAAGAGGGTGGCTCATCAGGTCAAAATGAAAGAGAATTTTCTTGCGAACATTTAAATGGTATCAAATTTAATACCACACAAGAATAGTTTATTTAGAAGAACTTCGCATTAAAACACAAAAGATTTAAAAGGACAATTTAACTAAAAAATTACATGACCTGTTAAAATTTGACAAGTGACACATGCTTGTTATCAGAATTGATTTCTGAATCAAACTATGTAAAAATATACAGGGTGTTCCATTTAAAAATCGAAAGTTGGATTAATTTCCGGCAAACCGGAAGTGCCAAAAAATATATAACTATGTCAAAAAATCTTAAATTATACATAATATAGCTTCTGCAAATTTAAAGATCGTACCTAAAAAAGTAAAAAAGTTAAGGGGGGTGAACCACCTTCCTGAAACACCCGGTATAGTTTATGACAAAATATAGTCCAAAATAATGTTGGCAACATTATATCTATCCTTTGCTGTTTATATCTTAAATATCTTTTATTTTGCCCCTAGAGCATTCAAGTGCACTAAAAGCCAGTCGCAAACGACCTTTATATACTATTTTATCTACGATCTACATCTCAAAGCTTAAAATACCGAAAGCGTTAAAAAATATCACACTGACATTTACTTGACAATAGAAAAAATTAATGTTAAAATGAAAAAAACAGGAGAATTCGGGTTTTATAATTTGTTACAGTATATTTTGAAAGAAAACAGTTGAAAACTATAGAACGCAAAGCATTACATAATATCAGGCCTTGTTTTTGTTCTAAAATATAAAAGTTATAAATGAAATAAAAATTTAATCTAAAAAGTTTTAATACTTTTGAAAATAAGCTGGTTTTCTCAACTCTATTTCTAATTTCTTTAAGACGAAATAAATCTAAAATAGCATTAAACGTAATAACATTTCAGAAAAGTTTGTTGGCGTAGGCAAAATGCAACGCTTCTAAAAATGAAAGTTTTGATTATGTTCAATTAAAATTATGCAAGTTAACTCATTAAATTTTGCGCGAGACCTTATTTTTCATCTACGAAATCAAATTTACAGCCCTTCGAGGCAAAAAAAAACTAATACAGGGTTAAGTAAAAGTCTAAAAAACATAAAAAAAAATATTTTTTCGGTGTTTTTTACACGAAATATTTTCGCAAATATGGTTGTCCAGGAAAATTTGTGAGCAACAAAAATACAAAAAGGCCCCAGGTCGCAGACGAATTAAAAAAATATATTTTAATTTTAAAACAGGTTTACAATTTAAAATGTCACAAAAGGGAATAAAGCTATAAAGGGACGAGGGAGGGGCACTGAAACAAAAACATAAATATCTGTCTTAGCTGAGCAAGAGGGATTTATCTTTTAACTTTTATTTTTCCGAAATAAAATCTCGGCTAGGACAGAATCTGAATTGGAGGGCCTAGGAAGGCTACTGCCGGGGGTATATTTGCCACCACCCACGAAAGATAACATTCCGCACGCAAATGCGCGAAAAATAATTAAAACAATGTTTACAAGATAAAACTAGATGAAACATCGGCACTATTGTACACTAGAGCCATCTAGTTTGCAAATTTCAAACTAGGTGTTTTGTTTGATTTTAAATTCTGTATCTTTAAAACATTATATTCTAGCAAAAAACTGTATATAACATTTTTTATAGAGCTTAAAAAGAGCTTTTATTTAAAATATAATTTTTTGAAATCGGGTTATAAATATGTGAGATATGCTAAAAAAACCTTTTACTGCTTTAAACGCCAATATCTCGAAAACAATGCGTTTTAGGAAAACGTTTATAACATTTTTTGACCAATTTAAAATTATCTTTTATATAAATTAACCAAATACAATAATAATTGCCTAAATTATAAACAAAAAGCGCTAAAAATAGGAGTTTTACCCTATTTTTATCCACTTGTCGCCAATCGTTTACCCCCAAAATCTAATCAGCTCTTCGGAATACGGTAGGAAACAATATGCAAAAAAACGCAAGTGGATATCTCATGTAAAAATGGAGTTAGAGAGTTTACACACAGACAGACAGACAGAAGAATGGTCTAAAACGTCGAGAAATGTGAAAAAAACGTGGTCCAAGATTTTGACTTTTCGGTGAAGATTTCAATACATCGGCACTCTTAGTAGCACTAAGTGCCGATGTAAAAATGTGAAATGGGTACAAGATAAAAAAATGTGAAACGGGTAGGTAACTTTTCTAGACGGGTGGAAAAAGTTTGTAAAATAAGATATCAAATTCACTTCACTTTTCCTGTATTTAAATACAATCAAAAAGTCCAAAATTTTGGACTATATCCTTTTTTTTTTCTTTGTAGATTTTTTGGATTGTTTTTCTGACCGCACCATTATCAGAAATTTATTAAAAGAAAAATTAATTGAAAATAATTTTACCTATGATTGAAATTTTACTACACCTTTTCAAGTTGTAAATAGGAAAGTGTAAATTGATATTCAGAATTTCAAGTTAAATTTCAGAAAGTATAAATTGAAATTCAGATTTGCAAGTTATATTTCAGAAAGTGTAAATTGTAATTCAGATTTTTAACTTATATTTCAGAAAGTGTAAATTGTAATTCAGATTTGCAATTTATATTTCAGAAAGTATAAATTAAATTTCAGAAAGTGTAAATTATATTTCAGAAAGCGTAAGTTGAAATTCAGAAAGTGTAAATTATATTTCAGAAATTATAACTTTATATTATTATTACAGAGTAAATTGTATTTCAGAAAATGTAAATTGTATTTCAGAAAGTGTAAATTAAATTTCAGAAATATTAATTTTGTTAAATGTTTAGTTTTATGTAAAAAATTCATTTTTTTTTTAATTTTAATTTATTGCTGTTCAATATTTAATACCGAATATATGTATAATAGATAACTGCTACTTTTTTTAAATTTTGTTGAATACAATAATACGTTCCGAAATAAAAAATTTGATTTCTGATTTGCAAATTACCGTTTCCTAAAATTAATTTACACTTTCTGAAATTGAATTTACAGATCCAAATTTAAATAAAATAACACATTCTGAAAATTAATTTCTACTTTCTGAAATATAATTTACACTTTCTGAATTTCAACTTACGCTTTCTGAAATATATATTACAAATCTGAATTTCAATTTATACTTTCTGAAATATAACTTGCAAATCTGAATTACAATTTACACTTTCTGAAATATAATTTAAAAATCTGAATTACAATTTATACTTTCTGAAATTTATTTTAAAAATCTGAATATCAAATTACACTGTCTGAAATTAATATCACACTTTCTGATTTACAACTTGAAAAGGTGTAGTGTCAAAATTCTCATTTAAAAATGTAAAAATATATCAACATTTATTAAAATGCTTCGAAAACATTATTTTCATTTATGTAAAAAAAATTGTCCTACTATAAATAATAAATGAGATATCGCTAAAGATTATAGTTGTTGTCCATTTTGCCCCCCCCCCCTTGTTTTTAATTTGGTTTTTAACGAACATTTTTCAAAATAATAATCCTATTCAAATGAAACTAGTTTTAAATTAATAGCAAGGCAAGATACGTAAAAATTATATTTTATTCGCAACTATATATGTAATACATACATTACCTGTAATGAAAAATAGAGACCAGTCAACTAAATATTACTGGTCTGCATTATAAATCATTAATTTCCGGTAGATGGCGCCACCGATTAAAATATCAAAATAGCTGAGCTGCTGTTGTCATGATAAACACAAATATAATTTGTGTTCTGTGAATATAATCTAATACATTTTGTTTAAAAAACTTAAATATACAGTTTTAGTCAATGTTTTTTACTTTTGGAACTAAAAAGGATAATTAATGTTAAAAATGATCAGTTTTTTATGATTATGCTTTTCTTGTGAAATGTAGAAAAAATGATCCAGGTTTCAAAAAAAAAAAAAATAGTACTTTTTCTTTAAATAAAACCAGTTGCGAATAAAATAGTATACACTGTAAAAACTGCATGTAAAATAATGTAAAAAATACATGAATTTACATAGTACGGAATAGTAAATTTACTATTCTGGACTATGCATAATTCATAAATTAATGTAAAAGAATGTAAAAATATATATTTACATTGATTTACATATTTTTACATGATTTTACAATGTCGGGCTATGTTATTTTAAGACGCGCGTGCGCTTTGGACAATAACGAAGAAGGCGTCGCATCATGAGACGGACCGTTTAATATTGTTATTGTTAGAGAGATAACGACGCATGCTGCTAGGTTAAAGTGTTTAAAGTGTAAAAAAAGATAAATATTATTTATGTACGATATTTAAATGCTTTATTTGTGGCCTAAAATTTACATTCATTATAAATTACGATCTTTATCAACCAATAGATCTTTAAAGAAAGATGTAAGCAGTTTATATTCGTATTAAGGGTGCAAATCGTTTGGTTTATTAAACCAAATGAACTTTACGCTACGATATTTCAAAAAAGCTTTGACACAGAGACTTGTAATTTGGAACAAACCTTTTCTAAGTAGTAAATATTTTTTTTCAAATTTCAAGTGTATGCAAAATATTACCATTCTGGACTATGTAATTTTTACCGTTCCGGTCTATGGAAAATATTACCATTATGGACTATGTAATTTTTACCGTTCCGGTCTATGCAAAATATTACCATTGCGGACTATGTAATTTTTACCATTCCGGTCTATGGCAACATATTACCATTTACGGACTATGTAATTTATTTTTACCGTGTACAGGTCTCCCGAAAAATGGTACTTTTCCTCGACCTATAAATGGTCTCAGCACTTCGTGCCTCGCCCATTAATAAAAGCCTCGGAAAAGTACTATTTTCCTAGTCGACCTGTAATCTACTATTACACTTTCTATATAACTGCATGCACATATAAATGCATTACTAGATTAGATAATACCTTCCAATCTAATAATCCTAGGTAAATGAAGATTAAATAATCAAAAAAAAAAAAAAATACCTTACGTAATTACGTAATTTGTGCAAGCCCTCCTAAGTAAAACTTACACTGATGAAGATTGTTTGAGGTTGTGCCGCTCACTTTTTTTTTTGTGAAACTGTACCATAGAAAATCTAAATTAAAATCTAGGGTTCAAAAATACAAGTAGTAAAAAAACTGTTCTTTATAATTTATTATTTAAAAATGTCTGTAACTATTATAATACAAATTAATAATTAGAAGTCGATATAATATTAACAACACTACATACAGATAGATAACAAACGATATCTATACCCTGGTAGAAAATAACGTAGAATTGACTAACGTTAGTTTTATGTTGTTTGTTAGGTTCCTAACCAAATCGCCTCCATCCATTTTTGTTTTAATTTTTTTTTTCAGTGATCAAATACGAAGAAATAAAGCCAAAAAGTAAAATAACACAGCCACACAAAATAAAAAAAGTTCAAGAACTTTTTTGGAGACCATTATAGTCCAACATATTTTGAGGTGCTTAATCCGAATTTGAAGTCAAAACAGCACCTCATCTGATTAGTTTTTGGGATAACCTCAAAAAACTTTATACTCGTTTAACTCGAAAATAACGTTTTTTGAGGTTATCTCCAAAACTAATCGAATCAGGTGCCATTTTGACCTTAAACTAGGTTCAGTTGCTTAAAATATACAGAAAAACAAGGCATTGCAATGGTCTCGAAAAAAAACTTGTTTTTTATTTTGGGGGCCATAGAAAAAAAGATCAATAACTTTTTCGGAGACTATTGTATGCCTGTATGTATTTTGAGGCGTTGAATCAGAATTTGAGGCCAAAATGGCACCTCAGCCGATTAGTTTTGAAGAAAACCTCAAAAACCTTATTCTCTTACTGAAAAATGAAGTTTTTTGAGGTTATCTCGAAAACTAATCGGATGAGGTGCTGTTTTGACCTCAAATTCGGATTCAGCTCCTCAAAATACATAGGAATAAAATGGTGTCCGAAACAGTTCTTGACCTTTTTTTTGTTTTTTTTTTGTGTGGCTGTGTAATCGTTGAAGATTTTTTTATTACAAAAAACGTTTAAAATAGAGGCATAAAATTAGGTCACAAGTTGTGACTCACAATTTGAAACTGTTTTTTTTATAACCTATTTAAGTGCTAGCTCACATATTATCTACCGTTGTGAAGGCTTTTTACCTTGGAAACCAATAAAATGAGTGAACTCATTTATTATTGAATGTTATTAAGCATTGTTTATCCGTGATTTAACTATAGGCGTATAAATCACGGGCCTGTAAAAATAAACTGTTTAAACTAATTAATTGAAAATGTGCAGCATCGCGCCACAAGAATGGTTTCTTCATTAAGGCACCTCGAATATGATCAAAGACTCTTACGGCTTGGTTTACCCCGTCTTTCCGAAAGAAGAAGCCGTGGGGACCTTATCTACACTTACCGTATCTTAAATTATGACTTTTCAGTGAATTTAAATGAACTTTTTACTCGTAATTTGGACAATACCAGACGTGGTCATACATTCAAACTTTCACGTGAATTTTTTTTTACCACTATCAGGCAATATTTTCTACCTAATCGTGTCTTTAGGTCCTGGAACTCTTTAACTGAATCAACTATCTCCGCCTCATCAGTAAATTCTTTTAAAAATCGTTATGATGGTAGACATCAAACTTTTATTTTATATTAAATGTTTCAATTTTATATTTCATATTATTTATTTATATTTGTAATCATACTTGGGCATAATAGGCATTATTGCCTCTGCCTTTTTGTACTAATAATAATAATAAAACTGTTAAATGGCAGTGAAAAAAGTATAGTATTTAACTCGCGTGAAATGTTTCAATTTTCATCACTTTTTTGAAGTTAGCGACCTGACCGAGTCGAACCAACCCCGGATTCAGCGACCTCAAAAACATATAGATATGTTTGTCTCATCTGAGGAAACATACCATTTTTTTTTGTGTGCCTGTGTTATTTTCAATGCTCGTTCAATAATATTTATTAACGATGGTAAATAATAATAAAAAAAAAAATAAGACAGCTACTAACTTTTTTTAACTTATTTCTCAAAGTGACAGCTATAATTTTAACCGATATTTGAAGTTACTTGCTTAAGGTAGTAGAAAAAATATTATTTATATGCACCATGTACGCGAAGTGTCCTCGACTGATTCTTTGTCTCGACTCCGGCTCAGCAAAAAAAACTTTAGTCTCGACCACTAAAGACTTAGTTCACATAATAGGTGCATAATATACTATTAAATAAGCTTAGGAAACGTCACTAAAGATACGATTTATTCACTTATTAAAGTTGATCAAATTCAACTATTCTAAGAACTTTAAACCGGGTCGAAACGCCAAAAAACGTTTTTTTTGTAGGTAATAAAAAAATTCCCTACGATTATTTTACTTTTTGGCTTAACTTTACTTCAATCACTGAAAAACAAGAATTATTGATGGAAGCAGAAAAATGATGCCTTTTAAAAAGTTACTCTTCAAGGTTTCCACAGAAAACTGTAAACAAAACTTCATGTCTCTTCCAGAATAGTTTCAGGGCACTTTTCTTTGAAAAGAAATCATAACTTTTGGACCAGAGAAAAAAAAATTAATTAAAAAATTAATAAAGAAACTTAAAATCACCCTTTTTGCTAGATATACGTACTTACTTAGGTAGTTACTCAATTTTAAAACACCAATTATAATTATTGTTTAAAATCTTTTAATTTTTTGCTTGGCGCGTGGGCTTTGCCATAATTGAGTATGTCGGCGCCACGCAATTTCCAAATACCTCAAAAAAAAAATATATATATAAAACCTTTTAATTAAAAATTTCCCATGCATTGGTTTTGGGTTAACATTCCTGACCAGCAAATACAATTCCAAAACAAATCACAAAAAATAAACCAAGGTTTTTTCTATGGGTTAATTTTTTACAGGAATACCGGGAACCTTAAAAAAGCGCAACATTTCCAGAGCCACAAAAAAAAACGTATTTTCAACATAAATCTAACATTGTGAAAGTGTCATTTCAACCAAGAATTCCTCTTAGGGCCCTAGGGTATACTGCCGTCATAACAAAACAGTAGTAACTACAAATAAAAAAAATAATAGTTAGCTACATATTATATGTAACATTAGGACTGTGGTAAAACAATATTTTCACACTGTTCTTTAACTTTGGTTATGTTTACATTCTGTCAGATTACCCTAATTTAGGTGACCTTGACCATTTAGGGATATTTAATTAATAAGGAAATTAGGTTACCAATATATTTTGCTGGAACTACCTGTTCACCTGTGGTATTGTATCTTTGACATTCTAACCGATTCATACAGTTCTATTTTTATAACAGTCATCCTTAGGGATAAAATATTTATCTATTAATAAATATTATCCTGGTGATTAGTTTTAGTTTGGAACTTATTTATGTTCATACATAACATCGGTCACCTAACTCTGGGTATTTTGAAATTGCTTCCTACAATAAATGAACTCTGATCTACATTACTGATTTTCTTATACGAAACCACGACCCCCATTTGAACTATACGGCGCCCGGCATTCCTTTTTTCCCAGTTCAACATATCTGGCACTCACCGTGAGGCATAGAGACGTACTGTAGATACGTCCAAAGCTAGGGTATAAAAGAAAACAGTGGTAGTATTAGAGTATACAGTGAAAACAAAATGCCTATCGACCATTCACCAACCAATGGCAAGACGAGAAGTGGAAATTCATACAGAGGTCCTTGTAGAGAGCAATCACTCGACTTCTTGGGTTTTGAAGGTGGTTCAGAAGCATTGGCTTCTGCATTACCAACAACTACTGCAGTATCAACAACTTCCAGCCATGTCACCAGAGTACAACCCGTACTTACTGCTGGGATGTCAACAACTTCACTACAAGAGCAGCCGCCACCATTATCACCACAGGTTACACAACACCAACAAAATAATCAAGGTATTTATATTCCAATTTCACATTCACCTCCAACAATGGCAACTTTACCATCCAATGCAAGTGGCGTTGGGCCACAGAGATTTGAGCATACTACAAGTACTGGGGAAGTCCCTAGAAGAAATTATTCAGGAGCTAGTAGTAATATAAGTTATAATTTACCTTATTATCATGTAGATTTGCCACATAGACCTCCTCCAGCTTATAGTAGCTTAAATGTAAACAACAATTTCCCTAGTTTACCTCCACAGGGTTATAACACAAATTCATATGTACAGGTACCACAAATAGCACAGCCCTGTATACCGGTACAAATCCCAAGTGCCGAAACACTTTCTAGCATTAAAAAATTGTTACCAGTGTTTTCTGAAAACGGTGAAATTCACCCTTGTGACTTTATAAATAGACTGGAAAAAACACTACAAAATTACAATATTCCATTTCATATGTTTTCACCAGAATTACCAGACCTATTTATCGGGCCTTCAAAGCACTGGATACAAGCACTATTATATAATTTTAATGATTTTAACGCATTTAAAAACAGTTTTATTGATAATTTTTGGGGATTTTCTCAACAAAACAAGGTTAAACTCCAACTTGATTTGGGAAAGTACAATAGAACTACCAGCTATTCGAACTACTTTTTGGGCCAAGTGTCAAAAGCTAGATTTTTAAACCCTCCATATTTAGAACGGGAACTTATAGCAATAATTAGTAGACACTTTCCTCCAACCATAAGTTGTTCTTTAATAGGAAGTAGATGTATAGCGGAAGTTTTAGAAAGGCTTCGTTTAGCGGATTCATTTGAAACGGTAAACATGAGACATCCCTCTTCTTCTTCTTCTGCGCAACCTTCTTCGCAACCGGCAGTCGTTCCACATAGGAATTTCTCAAATAAAAATTTCAATAAAAATATTTCTCACATTCAAATCGATAATATCGATAACATTAGCGATAATATCGATAATTTAGAACAGAATGAGGGAAACTAATTTTTCCTAAAGATATAAGCAGTGTATCTTTAGGTAACATTTCCACAACTGCAAAACCTAACCTCACAAATTTTGTAAACAATCCCAAGAGTGAGTTACAAAAATGTGATTTTAACCATCAACCAATTTTAAGTGATATAAGTCGAACCCCTGTAATTACCATCAACATAAATCACACCAACTATCCTTGCTTAGTTGACAGTGGTAGCGAGTGTTGTGCTTTTTCTACAGTGGTAGAAAATTCTGTCACATCCATGTCTATTCCTATGTTTCCAGTAAATGGTATTAGGGTTTCTGGAGCTTTTAGGAATAAAAACCGAAAAGTCACCCATCAGGCCCTAGTTTCATTTTCTTTAGAAGATGAGGTTTTTGATTTCGAGATGCTTTACATCCCAGACTTAGTCTTTCCAGTTATCCTGGGTTGTGATTTTCTAAGAACTTTTAAGGTAAGCATAAGTTTAGAACAAGAATGCATTTTTATAAAACATAATAATAAAGTATTAACCATCCCTGAAACTAAAACATTGCACACTTATACTGCCCTTGAAGATTCCCCTTTAACAAAAGTATGTGCTATATCAAAGTCCCCTCCTATTATGCAACCTGATCATTACTATCAAGTAAGTGATGAGGATATTGATGCTGTGGTTAGAGAGACTCCACTTTCTCCTGAACAAAAAGCTAAATTTAGACACTTTGTAAGCATAAAAGTGTTTTTTCAGAAAAACCTGGTCTTACGTCTGAGTATGTCCATTCAATAACCCTTTTTGATTACACACCCTTTAATCAAAAGAGTTATCCCATTCCCATTGCACACAGGCCTGCTGTAGATGCTGAAATTCAGCGTATGCTGGACTTCAACATAATTGAACGTACTTCTTCATCTGCTTTTAGCAGCCCCCTATGTACCGCGGTCCGCAAAAACGGAACGGTAAGAGTTTGCCTTGATGCAAGGAAGCTTAACAGTGTAATGGAACCCGATACAGAACTCCCAAACAAAATTCAAGAGCTTTTGCAAACTTTACCTCCTGAAGTTCGTACTATTTCGAGTTTGGACATGACCAATGGCTACTGGCAAATTCAGCTAAGGCCTGAGGACAGAAAATATACTGGATTTCTATATAATGGTAAATCGTATCATTTTAAAGTACTCCCTTTTGGTCTAAAGACCGCAGTTAGTAGTTTCACTCGGGCTATGTCCGTTATTTTAGGTCCAAAATTTTCCGAATTCATCCGTATTTACATAGATGATGTCCTTGTACTGAGCTCTGGGGTAGATGCGCACCTGCAACACTTAGATAGTGTGCTATCCAGATTTGCACAAACCGGATTTACACTACGGTTAAATAAGTGTAAATTTTTTAGGAAGGAAATTCAATTTTTAGGCTACACCCTTTCTGAAAGTGGCCTTCAAAGTGATTCTTCCAGGGTATCTGCTATAGTCAACTACCCAGTTCCACAAAATGTAAAACAATTACAGGCGTGGCTAGGGTTGACCAACTATGACAGGGTATTCTGTGAAAATTATGCTACAGTGGCCGAGCCCTTATTTTCCCTCCTGAGAAAAAAAACTAAATGGACTTGGGGTCCTGCTCAAGCCCAAGCATTTAATAACCTGAAAGAGCTGATTAAACAAGAAGTACTTTTGTTTCATCCAATATTCTCTCTCCCTTTCTGGGTACAATGTGACAGTTCTGATGTGGGCTTAGGTGCTCAGCTTTTTCAGATTGTTAATGGTCATAAAAAAGTAGTGGCATATGCCAGTAGAGTTCTTCTCCCCAGGGAGCGTGCCTATTGTTCCTCAGAAAAGGAGGCCCTCAGTGTAGTCTGGGCGCTCGAAAAATGGCGAGTTTTTTTAATCGGTCGTCATTTTTATTGCCTCAGCGACAACAGGGCATTAAGTTATCTTAATACCTGTCGTCTCCTCACACCTAGACTATCCCGTTGGTGCTTATCACTACAGGATTTTGATTTTACTATCAAGCATGTAGCCGGTAAAGACAATATTGTAGCCGATACTTTATCCAGGTATCCTAGTTCTAGGCTACCAACCCCTTATGATCGCTGCTTTAAAATATTAGGCCAAACCATACAGCTCGATAGTGTTTTCTGTAGAAATTTGAACTCCCTACCTGAAGACCAACGAAATGATCCCAAGCTTTTTCAAATTCGTGAAAAAGTCCAACAGGACCCAGAAGCTCACCCCAGATTTGTGATGCATGAAGATATACTTTACATCAGACAATCCGAAGGTGAGCCTTTCCTACTTTGCGTTCCAAAAAATCGTATACCCGATTTTATTAGAGCCTATCATGCAGGCATGGGTCATTTTGGGGTTTTTAAGACCCATGCTGGAATTAAGCGAGAGGTATGGTGGCAAAATATGGCGCGAGATATTAAGCAAGAGCTAAAAGCATGCCAAATTTGCCAACTGGTAAAATCTGGTCCTTTGCCGAACCCACCGTTAAAAGCAATTATTCCAGAAGCTCCAGGAGAGCTTGTGGCACTCGATTTTTACGGGCCCTTGCCCCGATCACGTGGGTCCGTCGAATACATTTGCGTTGTACTCGACGTTTTTTCAAAATTTGTCACTCTTTACCCTCTGAAAAATGCAACTTGCAAAAATACGCTCAAAAAGCTTCAGGAGGATTATTTTATTAAATACTCAATCCCGAAAGCAATTTTGACGGACCACGGGACCCAATTCACGGCCGACCTTTGGTCCGCAACCCTCGAGCCTCTGGGCATAAAAGTCATAAAGTCTTCGGTGCGCCATCCGTGTGGTAATCCATCCGAACGTATAATGAAAGAGCTCTCTCGGCTCTTCCGAACATTTTGCCACGACCGACACACCAGGTGGGCCCTAGAAATTGATAAATTTGCGAATTTTCTCAATAACATAACGCACCTGTCCACTGGGTATTCCCCCAAAGAATTGCACCTGGGTGAATCCCCTGACTTACCACTTAGAGAAATATTAAATTTTCCGGTTGATACAAAAAACCTAGATAATCACGTAAAATTATATTTTGCAAAGGAGAGTTTGTTAAGTAGTGCCTTACGTCGAAACGCACACACCCATTCTAGGAAATTAGCTACATTTCATGTAGGTGATAAGGTATTACTTAGGGCAAACCCTACTTCGTCTGCAATAGAAGGACGAATAAAAAAATGGATGCTCCTCTATGAGGGCCCATATAAAATAAAAAAGATCATTGATCTATCCACATATATTTTAAGTAATCCTGAAGATGAAAATGAAAGAGGAATGTTTCATGCATGCCATTTGAAAAAGTATAACCCGGAATCTGAACTTTGAAACAAACCTTCTACCTTACTTTTATAACCTTTTCTGTTTTGAGTTTATCCCGTAAACAGTTTTTTTTTTTTAGTTAAAAAAAAAAGCGTTAACGAGCTAAGGGGGGGTAGATGTGGTAAAACAATATTTTCACACTGTTCTTTAACTTTGGTTATGTTTACATTCTGTCAGATTACCCTAATTTAGGTGACCTTGACCATTTAGGGATATTTAATTAATAAGGAAATTAGGTTACCAATATATTTTGCTGGAACTACCTGTTCACCTGTGGTATTGTATCTTTGACATTCTAACCGATTCATACAGTTCTATTTTTATAACAGTCATCCTTAGGGATAAAATATTTATCTATTAATAAATATTATCCTGGTGATTAGTTTTAGTTTGGAACTTATTTATGTTCATACATAACATCGGTCACCTAACTCTGGGTATTTTGAAATTGCTTCCTACAATAAATGAACTCTGATCTACATTACTGATTTTCTTATACGAAACCACGACCCCCATTTGAACTATACGGCGCCCGGCATTCCTTTTTTCCCAGTTCAACATAGGACCTTAATTTTGTTTTATTGTTTTAAAATTTTAATTCCCATATTTGAGGGTGATCAAACTTCTCTAATGGTCCCAATTGGACCCATAAAAACGTGAAATTACTCAAAAATCGTAAAACATCGTTGAAAAAAAAGCCTCTTATTTGGCGCCTTAGCTCGTTTTGTTTTTGTTGAATTATTTTATATTATTAATATGCATTAAATAAAATTAGGTTAAGTACAGATTGACATGTTTGTTAAGTCCTTTTTTTTCACATTTATGGTGGAAATTCGTCAAATTTAGTGTTTTAGGGGCAATTTTGGCGGATTTTCGGCACTGGTTAGAATCTTTTGATCATTTAGAAATTTGACACATAATTTTTTACACTCAAAAGGAAAAAAATACGATTTCACAGATTTTAAAATTTCCACTGATACAAAAAATACAGTCAATTTTCAAAGATTTTTGCGTAATTTCACGTCTTTAAGGGTCCTAGTTACACCAGAATAAAAATTTTAAATAAAAAAATAAGGTCCACCCTAATGTAACATATGTATATATTTTTGCTTATTACCGACAAACGTGCACAATATATTTATTTTTATTGAATGTAAATTATTAATTTACAAATAACATTGGTTCATTAATCTGTCATGTCATGTAGATGACATTTTTTAGATGACAGTTTATTAATAGTATATTATTCAACGAGCGTATAATAATTGCTATTAATCAATAAGGGTGAGTTTTGGGACACGAGCCGATAGGCCAGTGGCTAAATGACCCGAATGATATATATAGCTATTATACGCGAGTAGAATACTATACCTTATCCACGGTCGTTTTAGGTTTTAAACGGTTTATTTTTACAGACCCGTGATTAATAGGCCTATTAATCACGGCCGTGGATAAAATACTGTTATTTGTAGTTACCGCTGTTTTAATAAAAAAACGTCCGGAGTTTTGTAAGAGACCATTGTATTCTTATGTATTTTGAGGCGCTGAATCAGAATTTGAGGTCAAAATATCACCCTATCCGGTTGATTTTGGAGAAAAACCGAAAAACCTTCCTTCCACACTCGAAAATAACGTTTTTTGAGGTTATTTCCAAAATTAAATAGATAAGGTGCTATTTTGACCACAAATTCAGATTCAGCGCCTCAAAATATATAGGAATAAAATTGTCTCCGCAAAAATTCTTGAAATTTTTTTTAACGATATACTCAAAAAACGTTATTTCCATACTCGAAAATAAGGTTTTTTGAGGTTATCTCAAAATTCATAGGAATACAATGGCTGTGTAATTATTATAAGTGCAGTATAAAGTCGTACTAATTTTGCAGTTCGCTTGCAAAACAACTTTACATTACGATATTTCAAGAACACTTTGACATAGAGACTGGAAATTTGATCACATGGAAAATATTGGCCCAAAATTTAAGTCTCTGTTACAAAGCGTTCTTGAAATAGGAGTGTAAAGTTGTTTTGCAAGTGACCTGCACCATTAATACGACAATACCCCATAGGTTTAAAATTAAAAATTTATTCTGGGACTATTTTAATCCACGTCTCCTCCTCTTCTCCATTTTCATTTGGAATCCTGACTTTTACTAATTGTATTGGACCCTCTGGGGTGTCAATAATTTGGGTTTCTCCACCTAAAAACAAAAACGATTTGTTTTTTAATGTTATACGTTCGCAATTAATAAAAATTCAAAACACCTTATTCGGACAAACAATAAAACTTTTATTCCGATTTATAGCCCAACAACTTTTAATTAAATTCGATCTAAGAAAGAAAAAAAATTACAATTTAGAACTTTTGACACAGTTAAGTGCCCCCCCGCCGAGTAGATGAAAATAGTATATTACATAACTAGTGTAGAAAGTGACATATACACTTTCCAAGGAGTTATGTACACTATTTTTCCTACGATCCTGAAAAAATATAAAGTTTCTTAATTTATTGTTTTCTAATTTTTATTACTTATTCAAAGATATTTTGAGAAAAGCAAAGCATACAAAGCAAAAAAAAGCATACAAATTTATTTATGTTAAACAGGAAATATGACTTACTTTTAGTTTTCTTGGTTCTTAAACTTAATACAATATTATACAATACAATACCTAGCTGTTTAATAGGTTGCCTATAACGCAAGCCTCTTGTGCAAATTAAGGCAAGATAGTTTGCTAATTAAATTAGGTTTCTTTAGATATAAAACAGTAAAATTGTACTGTTTTACGATTTCATAAAAAAAGACCGTGTATTTTGATGTTTTTTATAAAATTTAAGATAACTAAATCAAAAATTAAGTAATTTTTATAAAATCTAGACATAAATAAAACATCCCAAGTTATATCTTGGTCAATCTAGTAAGGTTATAACTATAGTTTCTATTTTTGACATGAAAAACAGAAATATTTGGATTGAAAAACATAAAAGATATGATAAAATTCTGTGATGAAAGGTGGAAAATGGCATATAAAACGAGGTGAGCTAAATTCGTAGAATCTACAACGTAAATTAAGGCAAACCTACACACGTGAAATTAGGCAAACCTACATACATAAATAATATTTATTTATTAAATATCAAACTAGGGTGATATGAAAATATCAAACAAGTGTGATATAAGGCGTTTTCTAAAGAACAAAAGAGTGTGCTAGATGTAATTTTTATAGGGGATCGTAGGAAAAATCACATTCTTGCCCATAAATGTGATATGGGAACTGTCCACCATCTTGGATTAAAGTGGTGAGTGCGGTTATCTCACTAAATATGCACTATTCTGCAGGCAATATTTAAGGCTTCTTCAATTGAAATAATTTTGATCTCATTTACAATCAAATATTTGAAAATTATTACGGTGTTTGACAAACGTCTAAAATATGGTTAATTCTAGAGTCAATCTAGAAAAGTGGCTTTAGCTTTATCGTTTTTTTACATTTAATGTTTTCTTAGGGTTATTAAATGTCGATGGCAGAATGAAAAGTTTAATACATTACACGTTGCGTAAGCCCTCTCAGGTGCTCGCAGTTTTTCAATAGCCTCGGCGATTTATAAATATGTCGCACCTAAAAGTAAACTTTCGCATCTGGTAATGTAAATAACTATTTTTTTATTTATGGTCAATTTTAAAACGGATCTTGACTCCCGTAGGAGAAAAAAGTTCCTGACCAAGTTCTAACTACACTTACTAGCTATAGCCTCACTTGTTATTAACTCTGCATAGTCCTCTTCTTCTTCGTCGTCCTGAATCACGACCTGTTCGATTTCGTCGACGATCTCACCGTGACTCTCTAGTTCGTCATCGTCCGAGCCCGCGTGCGCGAAATTGATCTGGTCGCCGTCGATGATGATGTGTTCATTGCCTGTAAAAAAATAAAAATAGTGGTGATAACAATAGTATATGAGTTGCTTTTCACCCGTGAAACGAGCTACATGTACTTTTGGCAAGAAATAGATAATCCGTTAATCGCGTTTAATTTTTAGCATCAAGTGTTTTAGTACAGTTATTTATTTATTTATTTGCTATCTTAGATATGCCCTGGATTCGATTTTATATATTTTATAGTGATTGTATGGATGATGTGCAGTAAAATGACGAACATGTGATTATATTGGAGTAAGAAGGGAATTTTATGTGTTTTAATCATTTATAATGCTGATAAATTTTGATTTGGAAGCAACTAACACGTGAAGAGGTTTTTATACGTACAGATTTTTTTTATATATTAGCGCATGCGCAAATATAATTACAAATTAGAAAAAACAGCTTTGTCAACAGCTAACACAACCCACAGCAAACACGAAAGGGAAGAAGGAAAAGAAAAAGAAAAGGTCTTACAGAAGACTGGAAATTTTCTATAATCAAAACAGGAGTGGGCATGGTGCCAAGCCAGACAAGAACTACTCTTGGTGAATTGAGTAACTAAGAGGGATCTGGCTAATTATCAGTGAGAAAAGGCAAAAAAAAAGAAGAAGAAGCAGAACAATAGTATATTACATACCGAGTTGGAAACTGTTTCATTTCCTGAAAGAAAGTTAGCAAACCAAGGGGCGTAACCCCGAAGGTCTGATAATTCCCGAAGGACAAATAAAATGTTAAACCGAGGTTTGTATACTATTTTATTCACAACCATACCTGTTTTATTTACAATCATTTGCCTTCTTTCCCACTACAAACACTACTTGAATTTAGACGCCATACTGAACAGTTTAATTGCAGTGAAGTTTGTTACAAATGCTTTTTGAATTTGATTCTTTTATATGTAATGTGTATTGCAATTTTATCAAGCAATAAATATTTTTTCTATTTTATTCTATTCTAATATTGTCAGTGTGCAATCTTTTTTAAAAAGCAATGATTTTTTTTAAGCTCCTGCAGTTTGTTTATTTTTTACCCATTAGAATAAAGATATGTTTATGTTTAATGTAGTAAAGTTTCAGGTAATTACAAATAAATTCCAATGCAGTAAAAAATAAAATCTCTTATATCCTTATATAAAAAAATTAACGTGACGTGAAATAGGGGGGAGGAGGTTCAGTGTTGGTGTGATACTTCGTGACAAAAGGGAGGTCGAAAATGGCATGAAATGCTTTATGGGCATCCACTGATGTGGTATTTTTTGTTACACATGTGAAGAATCAAACTTACCATCCGCGTCAGCTATGTACAGTTTGGAGTCGGAAGCTACTGACGCTGATGAGGCATCAACTATTTCCATCTCGCCGGCTGCGTTCACAGTTACCACTTGGTCGTCGTCTGTGGTTAAACGAGGCTGGTTGACCACAATCGTATCGTTCAGGTGACCTAAAATCAAATATTTTTCACTATACACCTTGTGTAGGATTATAAAATATATGGAAAACAAAGATAAAACGATTAAATCAAGGCTGACGTGTTTTTTTTTTAATGGAACGCAGCGCATGCTAACGCAGGGCTTTCCTCGGAGAAAGTAATATTTTTTTACAAAACTTTTTACAAAGTATTAGGCAACTCTTAAAGTTCACAAAAATTGTTTTTTTTTTCGTCATAAATAAATGTGCAGCTTGCGCTGAAGTTGACTCCTCAAGAATAACATGGAAAACGGTTCCAGCGATAGCTCCGCCCCCATTGGTCCGAAACACAAAAATAAAAAACAGTCTCGTTAAAAAATACGTGCTTTAGTTCGCTAGTGTCGACATAAGTCAAAATTCAAAAAAAAACCGCATTTTAGTAAAAAAAAACAAAAAAAATGCCATTTTCCGGCCAAAAACGGATAAAAAAGGGGGAATAAAAAATAAAGCTTAAAAAAAAATGTACACTAGCGAACTCGCCTACATGATTTTCGACAAATTACCGAAAGATTTAAGTCAATACAACAGTTTTTTTTAATCGCTGGAGCCGTTTTGAAAAATGGCATTTTGAGAAAAACGCGTTTAAAGTTTTTTTGGCAGACTAACATCTCTACTCTAAATTTCTCTACTCCCTAACATCCCTACTCCATAACATCCTAACTCCACAACAACTCTACTCCGTAACATCTCTACTCCATAACATCTCTACTCCGTAACAACTCTACTCCACACTATATGCACTTTATTAGCCACTTAATAATAAATGAGCAGTTCAAAGAACAAAGAACAAAGAATCTTCTTCTTCTTCTAGATTATTTTATTTTTTTCCTAGAAAACGTTTATCTTTAAATGTAAATCTAGAACAATCATAAATGAATTATCCTAAAAGCAACAATGACCGCGTACTCTTAACATGCACTAATATGTAAGTAATTAATAAACTGAATTAATTTTTGACAGTGACTTAGCATGACAAATATTCTTTTGAGTTAAGACAAGTGGCTAATCGAGTGTCTATAGTGTGGAGTAGAGTTGTTACGGAGTAGAGATGTTATGGAGTAGAGATGTTACGGAGTAGAGTTGTTGTGGAGTAGGGATGTTATGGAGTAGGGATGTTACGGAGTAGAGAAATTTAGAGTAGAGATCTGCCGTTTTTTTTATATTTTAAAGTATACAAAAAAAGCACCAATAAAATTTTAATTCTGCACGGCGATTCTACAATAAAAACTAAGCAAAAAAGTATTCTTTACCGAAACAACTAAATTTAATATTAAAGGAGTAATAGCCTTTTAAAAAGGAACATTTTTGTTGCAGAAAATGTAACTTCCTCTTAATTGCTCCTACAGTGTTACACTATATGACATTTTTTATGTATTTTTACTCAAGGAATCTATATTTTTTAAAATAAATTTAAAAAAAATACACATAACAAGGTTTGGGGCAAAAAACTGATAAGACCCTCCCCGTTTCGCATGCCCCAGTTTAAAATAAGTACTTAAAAATAACATATGAAGATGGACCTTATTAAGATTAGTTCACATGCAAAACCTCGTTGCTGTATCTCAAAGGGTTCCTGAGTTATTAAATTACCGAATTTTTAGCCACTTTCAAAGGGGCGTATCTCCCTTACGACGAATTTTAAGACATAATATTATGTTTATATGAACTTTTTGTCATATTTTATGATGTAGAATCCCTTAAAATTTTATAATTTTATTACTTTTGATGTATATTTTTTTTGAAGGTTTATTTATGGCCACCCCCCAAATCATAATGGCGGCGCCAATAACGATTCGAACCAAAATCGGTATTAGGGGGTTTTCGGGGTCGTAGATAACGAATTTTTCGTCAAAATTAAAAAATCAAAATAGCGGCGCCAACATGGCGGACTTTTTTTTGTGTTATTTGTGTCATTAATGGCCTATTTGAACCAAAATCGGTATCTGGGGGTTCTCTGTTTCGTAGATTAAGATTTTTTGGTCAAAATATTTTTTTTTAATGGCGGCGCCAATATGGCGGACGACTTGTGTCATTTATGACAGTTTCGAACCAAAATCGGTATTAGGGGGTTTTCGAGGTCGTAGATTACGAATTTCTGGTCATAATTAAAAAATCAAAAAGCGGCGCCAACATGGCGGACGATTTGTGCCATTAATGGCCTTTTCGAACCAATTCCGGTATGTGGGGCTTTTCTGTATAGTAGGCTAAGAATTTTTGGTCAAAATTAAAAATTTCAAAATACCGGCGCCAATATGGCGAACGACCTGTTTAAAGCTTAATGTATATCATAGATAGCACTTTTTAAGCTCTTTAAAATAGGGTATTATAAGAATTGAAATTTAATTAAAAATGGCTGGTAACTAAAGGGTAGAAGTTAAAACCCCCATGAAAGAAATTGAAGTTATTTATTTTTAAATATTGAGCTATTTTTTTTGAATATTCTGTACTAATTATTTAGAAATAAAATCATCCACCCTTGTATTTTCGTTTTAACCAAAATATTCAATTTTTAAACTCTTTTAAATGAGGTATTGCAAGATTTTTTATGTTGGGGTAAAAGTTAAAACCCCCAAAATCATATACTTAAATTTCCCTCTCAAAAAAAAAAACAAATTAACCTTTCTTTTATAATATTGCTTAGTTTGCGAGATATTTGGGGAGGATTGGTTTAAAATGATCACCCTGTATATTCTTGAGTAGAGATGTTATGGTGTAGATATTTTTTGAGTAAAGATGCTCTGAAGTTAAGATATAAGATATAATTTTAATAATGTTTATTACAGGTGGATTTTTTTAAAACTGTTTTTTGTAAGCCTTTACAAAAAAATCATGACAAAAAACTATTGTGGATTTTATTGTTTTTTTTTATTAATTAACGTACAATGCATCTGAACCCCAAAATCAAAAAAATCAATTATTTTTCGATAATATAGCTTTTCGCTCTACCACTCATATATTAAAAAAAAAATACCTTGCGTTTGCATGTGTTGATACAACAAAGGCTTCCGCATAAAGCCGGCCCCACAAACCAAACACTCGTAGGGCTTCTTGTCGGAATGCACAAATCTATGCGCATTCCTATTATCCCTGCTGTTGAACGCTTTGCCGCAAACCTCGCAGTGAAAGGGCTTTTCGCCGGTGTGGATCCTCCGGTGCTTCTTGAAGTGTTCCGGATAGACAAAAGTAGCTTCGCAGACGTCGCATTTGAAGGGGCGTTCGCCCGTATGCGCCGCCTTCACGTGGTAGTCGAGGAGACGTCTTCGTTTGAAACCTGGAATCAAACAATTTGTGCCTTCAATGGAAACAGCAAAACTCATCGAAAGTTGTCAAATAACTACTGAACACTATGATCAGTTTCGATTGACAGATGACTGGAATCATTCCTCATCAACGTCTTAATTGATTTTCTAAAAGCGCGGAATTGTACTTTTTGTACTTATCATTTGATGACTTTTGATTAGTTTTGCTGCTTTCATTGAACGCAGTCAATTTGTGGATTTTTTTACGACTGTTTTAGAATGTAGGTAAATATACGCATTTTTCCAACACAGAATGGCTCCATTCTAGCACTGGTTATTCCACAACAGTTAGAATAAGCACATGTGGTGCTATCCCTCGTCTATAATAGTAAACTTTAACTAATTTAACAAAAATATATATTAATATTTTACCATGAAATATTGAACAATGTAAATTAAAATTTTGCTTTTATTAAAAGTTAACCCGTTTTCAAGCATTTATCTTATAAAAAAATAATGCGCCATCTATTGTTTATTATTTAAACCATGTCACTCATAATATGACTGAGCCTTCAATTTTTGCCGAAACTTTGGTAAGCAATTTGGCTTTATGTGCTTTATTCTCCAGTGACAAGGAACACTTTCTCCAATCTACTCGGCTACATCATATGTACACTTGAGAGCAAAAAAATCGATCCACCTAAAAAATTGCCATTTTTTAAATTCAAATATTTCAAAAACTACTTAATGGATTTGACTGATTCTTTTTTTTAAAGCTTAAACATTCTCTACTTTTGTTTTTATTTAGAATGATTAAGAACAGTATTTTTTTATTAAAAGCAACAAAAAATGTACAGCTATGTTTTTGTCCCATCTTCTAGGACATGCATGGTACGCCACTGCAACTGTTTATCAAATTGTTAATGTCTCTCTTATTGCCGCAGTTTTAATGAATATTTTCTTTTTATTTTTTTATATTTTTACTTCTGGTTTAGGAGATAACAGGATTTTCCTGAAAGATGTCATTATTAATTAATTAAATATTCCATCAATCTAATGTTCAATTATCGTAAAGAATGATATTGGTAGACAGCGCAGTTATATTCAATTAATATTTTTATAATTTTGATTAAGAATAAAAAATTCCGGTAATTTTTAGAACTCTTGTTTCTAAAAATTGTCATATATAATTACACAAGAGGCTGAGAATTATGCGGGAAAAATTCGCTGTTTTTATGAAAATTTTCTTTGGAAATAATTACTACCAGGGCGTCGCCCCTGCAGGGGCTATTAACATCTACTAATAATACTACTCTTATTAGCCAATGCGATTACTAACCTATTTCGAAACCCTACGTCATAAATTATGCTATATAGGGGGGTATCTTGAAATCAAAAAAGTTGCATATTTTATGGATTAAAAATACAAAAGTTGCATATCTCACGAAAAAAGTTGCAGGATTAACAGTTGTAATTTTTGACCTTCCCCCCCCCACAAAATCTTCTTTGCTAAGGCCCTGACCATTCTTTTATAATAAGGGATATAAAATATTCAAACAGAGTAAAACAATTTTTAATTCAAAATGCTTGCTATTCTTTTAAAAAATTCCTTTTGGCAAGTATGTCACGGTAAAGTATTTTTCAAAACTACTAATATATAGTATTTTTAAAACCATTTTATGATAAACTATTTTATTTATTTTTAAAATTTTGTGTTTTGACTTTTTAATTCCAAATACTTTTTATTCTTTTGAAGAATTCCTTTTGGCAAGTATGTCACGGTAAAGTATTTTTCAATACTAATATATAGTATTTTTAAAACCATTTTATGATAAACTATTTTTTTTTATTTTTAAAATTTTGTGTTTTGGAGTGTGTAAGGCTTTAAGCTATTGTCACTAATTTTAGTCAATAAAAACATTTCTAAAAAAACTAAAAGAAAAAAGCATTACCTTTCCCACAGTTATCGCATCTGTATCGCTTGTCGTCGTAATGCGTCGCTCTCTTGTGACTCTGCAAGTTCGATCTCTGACTAAAGGTGGCGCCACACATCTCGCACTGGTAGGGCCGCTCGCCCGTGTGCGTGCGCTCGTGATCTCGAATCTCTGCCTTGCGCGCGAACGACTTTCCGCACAGACCGCAAACGAAGGGTTTGTAGCCGGTATGGACGATTGAATGCACCTGAAAAATATGAAAAAAAGTTCCTATAAAGGTTGGTCCGGAAATGAGCTCTAAGGGATCTGCAACCCTCCTAAGGGTACATCTAAAAAGTAGTACGGAAATATACTTATTTTACTTCTAAATATTCAAATATACAGGGTCCCGAAAACATACCGACAAACTTTAAGGGGTGATAGAGGACATCAAAAGAAACATTTTTTGTTTAGTAAACATATGTCCGCAAATGAGCCGTTTGGGCTGTAGAGCAAAAATAATTATTTAAATAAAAACTAAATTTTTAATATAACATGTTTTTAAAATGGACTAAAAAGTATAAAATAAATAGGCCTAAAAAGTCGGCCGGCCCTCGGCTTTTAAAAACCTACTCAATGGAAAAATATAACTTTTCGCCCTTGTATTATAAATAACTATTATGGCATTTTAGTCATTTTACAAAATCTTGCACTTTGAATTCCTATTTATAGGCTGTAAAATATGTAACATACAGTTTAAAGTGTCTGCACTACAACGCACGCGACCAAAAGTTATATTTTGATGAGATTTGGCTATAAAACAAAACCAACAACAAATATCAAGTATCTCTAATTCTTACCTCCAAGTTGTGAGCCGATCCAAAATGTTTTCCGCACAAATGACAACCGTACTCTTTTACCCCATTGTGCGTCTTTTCGTGCTGCGACAAATTTTGCTGACTCAAAAACGACTTCGGACACTGAGGACAATTATAGGGCCTCGGTCTCACTTCGTGCGTTTTCTCGTGAGCTTTGTAAGTGTACTTGCTTGCGAAATCTTTGCCGCAAGTTTCGCAAACGTAGGGCCGCACCCCTAAATGGGAGTTGACGTGTTCGTCCAGCAAATTTTTGCTGCTGTACTTTCTGCCGCAAGTGTCGCAAATCCACGACTTGTTTTGCGGGTAGTGCATTCTGCGGTGGATCCTGAACAATCGTAAGTTGTTGAAAATTCTGTTACAAACCTCACACTGGAAATCACCTGAAAAAGACGATTTACTTATTCTAAATTAATTTACAGTCCACCACTTTTAAATTTTAAATTAATTTTACTGAGTTAAAATTTAAATTCAAAAATTTCAACCTAAATTGTCAAAATTTCAATATTTTCAACTTTAAAATGGTTAATATGAATGTTTTTATAGTTGAACTAAAATAAAAGAATCACAATATTCTGACATGGAAACTAAATTGCCCATTTTCCAAACAAACCCATCGGGCTTAGCGCTGGGTATCAATATTTGAGTTGAAGGCCACTCAAAAACACGTACAGAGTTGTTTAAGTTACATAATCATATTTTGTAATATTCAAATCAAGGGAAGTTTTGAAATAATAATAACTGGTTGGTATTTTCGATTCTGCGCATTGGCAGAAGAAAATCACGCTTGTATTTATTTTCCGCGAAGAAAATGAGTCGGTCGAAAAAGAAGTAAGAAGTTCGTTGAAAGATGCGATACTAAAAAGTGGCTCGTGATATGTTGGTATCAGTTAAAATCGTCTTTAAATATTCATAAAGTCGTTAGCTTATTTGTCGCGAAACCTATTCGTGGTTGTCAAATATTATCGTTCCCATGCATTAACTTATATTCTCCTCACAAACCTCAACATCATTAAGAAGCCATATTTCTGTGCACAGAAGATAAGTACATCAGGAACCAAGGTTAGTGATATGCCTTTTTTCCCTTCCAACCCCTTATTTACTCCTAAATTAGCAGTCCACTATATCTCGTTTTTGTTAATTTAAAGTCGCTATATGCCAAGTTAGAGAGTTATCGAAAGCATAGTTTTTTTATCATGCTAAAAAGACGAATAACTAAAGTATAAAGTACAGTGTGTCAAAGCACTTCATAACTATTTCCATTTGAGGTTATGAACCTTATAGGATTCATAAAGATTATACTTGTAGCGTCTAACTGTTGTTCTAAAAAGTTTAATTGTTTTTGTGATACAATATTGTACAAACTAACGAGTTTCGCCTATTATGTTCTTTATTGTAAGGTCCCATTGGCCAAGCCTAGCTAAATTCTATTGCAAAACCGGATTTATCCAGTCCAGTCTTTTGCAAAACCAACTTTATCTAGCAAATTTCGTGCAAAACCAACTTTATTCAGAAAATATTGTGTAAAATCAACTTTGTGCAAACAAAAATAAAAAATCATTACTGTAGTAATAAAAACTAATTTTTAAAACGGTTTTTGTTAATACCCAAACTTCTGATCTGTGCGATAAAGTTGGTTTTGCGTTCGTATGTGAGATATTGATAATTACCTTCTTCCGTAGCCACATGGTCATCCAAATGATGCGACAGTTCGTTTCTCTTCCGGAAATCCTCTCCGCACACGTCACAAATGTACAATCTTTGCGCATGCTCCGACTTCATGTGCGAAATTATCGGCTTCGCCTCGCCTTGGGCTATCTCGTCGCCGTCGCAAAGTAGGCAGGTGTAAATATTCCCTTCCCGAGACACCAAAGGAATTTCTTGGGATAAACTGTCCATTTTGTTTTCGTTCATTTCGATTGAACCATTCATTATAGAGATTGTTTTTTTCTTTAATATGTTTGGCTTTTCGATTACCGAGACCGGTGTTTCATCGGTGATTGGTTCCAGCTTTATATTGATACCCTCTGAACGAAAAAAAATATATATAATTAAAAACTGTGTATTTTAAGAGTTTAAGGGCAGCTATATTTAAAAGTTAACAATTTGTTCGAGATGACACTACTGGCAGGCGGACTCCGTGCACTATACTGCCGGACTAAGCTAGAAAGCAGAACCTCCATTTGTCGCATAGCAACGTTTTCCTGTTAACTCTGATCACGGCAGGCCTGAGGTTAACTTAAGTTTCAAAGAATGGTCAAAGCAAACAACCAGTGGATATTGGTAGAATGGGGTCTAGGCTATTCATAACCATCAACAGCAAAATCGCAGCAGATGGTTTCCAGAAGATACTGTTAAAAGTTGTTGGTGATGGCCTTGTTGACTTAAAATTTTAAAATTTTGGAATTTGAATAATAATTCTAGTTAAGTTGTGTCCGCAGAATTCGAATTCGTTTACAGAATTGGTCTATCTGTTTTAGTTTTCGAAAAAATGAAAAGCAAAAATTTGTTTTAGTAAACTTTCATCGCCTGTAAAAAAAATAACTGTACATTATATACACATACAGAGCGGTCCAAAAGTCACCCCCCCCCCTCTTAACTTTTGAACCAGTTGAGATATCGACTTTAAATTTGGAGCTTTTAAATAAGACAACTTAAACTATCTTTTAGCATATATTTAATACTTTCAGCTCTTAAAATGTGGGCAGGGGGGCATGGGGGCTCATTTTTTTAAATGGAAAGGGGGGTCGTGTAATACATCATTTTCAAGCTTATAAAATTCTCCATTTAACTCCATATTTTTAAATAAAAAAAAATAATTTGGGTTTAAAATGGGGTTGAAAATGGGTATTAATGTCAAAATTCCTCTAAAAAAAAACAAATAATTTTTTAAAAATGCCTAATTTCATCATAAAAAAATGTTAATTATACTTTTAAACTAATTTTAGTTGACATAAATAAAAATTTATAAAAAAAAAACTTAAAAAATCTAATGTTTTAGCACAAAAAATTGAAAAATCAAAACCTTAAAAAACATTTTTTAAAATTTAAGAATTTTAGTTTAAATAGAGAATTTTATAAGCTTTAAAATGATGTATCACACGACCCCCCTTTCAATTTAAAAAAATGTCCCCCCATGCCCCCTAGGCCACATTTTAAGAGCTGAAAATATCAAATATATGCTAAAAGATAGTTTAAGTTGTCTTATTTAAGAGTTCTAAATTTAAAGTCGATATCTCTACTAGTTCAAAAGTTAAAATTAGGGGGTGACTTTTGGACCGCACTGTATATTAACTTGCGAATATGTATAAACGACAGAAAAAGGCTTAATATTTAAAAATACCATCGAATAATTCGTAAAACTGTTTTGTGTTAAAATTTTAATATGGATTCTTTTTAAAATATTTTCAGAAAAAAAAGTTAATTTGAGCAGTGTTTAGAAATATTTAGATAATTTACAGCTCAAACCATTTTTAATGTCTAATAATTTTTGACAGATTATGACAAAACAACAAACACTGCTCCACGTAGTATTTATTTTTCCAGAAACTGGCCAAAAGAAGGTCTTGCTAATTATAAATAACACATATTTTACAAATTATTCAATAGCATTTCTAAATACTAAGACTTTTTCTGTCATTTGGACATATGTTCAAGTTAATATCTAGTATTGTTATTTTTTTACAGGTAATGAAATTTCACTAAAACTGAATTTAGATTTACATTTTTTCGAAAATAAAAAATTATAGGTCAATTTTGTGAACGCATTCAGATTCTACGAACAAAATTTAACTAGAAGTTTTATGTAAGTTTCCAAATTATGAAATTGTAAAGAAACAGGGCCATCACCAAGAACTTTTAACAGTATCTTTCGAAAACCATCTGCTGCGATTTTGCTCTTGATGGTTATGAATAGCCTAGACACATTTCTACCAATATCCAATATCCACTGGTTGTTTGCTTTGACCATTCTTTAAAACTTAAGTTAACCTCAGGCCTGCCGTGTGATGCAATATTTTGAAAACGCCGCTATTGAAAAATCAATCAATCACCGATATTTTACTCTGCCGCTCATTCCAATAATTTTAAAGAAAAGCAAAGCACAAAATAGCATACAAATTCATATATCGTCATCTAAAGGCTCTAACGGTCTAACTCCAAAACGTCATATTTTTCAGGAGAAACGATTTAAAACTTAATTATAGCAATTTAGAACTTTAAAACTGGCTTGTTCACAGGTAAAAATGTTTGAAATGTGTTAATGTATTTAAAACTTTTCATTGTTATCTATTTTATATAAATTATTTGAAAATTAAATTTTAACCACAAAATCTAAATTCACTCCAAGGGAAGATAAAAGAGGATACCTATCGTATTATATCGCGTAATATTATTACAAAAAATTTATATTTTTATATTTAATATATAATATTACTACTAGGTAGGCATAATATATATACATTATTAATGGCAATAATTATAATTATCATCAAACAGTAAATTAACAAATATTTGAAACGGGATCCCCTGTTGTAGAGAAATAGTTTGACATTAGTGACAGTTCTCATTTAATTGTTTTCTCACAATCATATGATGGAGTTAGACACTTAGCGACTTAAAATATTTACATTTTTGCATTTTTTGAGGCTGATATTGGTTTAATGCAACTTTTTTTTTTTTGAAGTATGTTGGTAATCAGATAATGAAGCAAATTTGATAAAAATATCATTTTTGAAAAATTTGGAGTTAGACAACTAGAGCCTTTAGTGGGCGATATGTATCACACTGGTGTGATAGAAAAATATAAAACTAGTGTGATATAATGCGTTTTCTAAAGAACAAAAGATTACGCTAAATGACATTTTCATAGGGGATCGCAGATAAATGTATTTAACCTTTACCTTCTGTGGTGACCATAAAATGTCTCTCAACACCCTCTATATGATTGCCATCGGGTTCATAATCAGAATCGGAAGAATGCTCAATCGCACCAGAATCAACTATATCACTGGCCGCACTGGGCGCCATCTCGCGGAATTGCTCGTCATCTTCCAGTACCATCTCCAAGGTTTCTGTCTCTCTCTCTTCTCCTTCTTCTTCCTCCTCCTCCTCGTTTTCCACCATTGGGCCGCCATGCATTTTTACCAGTTCCATTTCTATGTCTTCCATTATTTGGAAGTTTGATTTTTCATCGGGTACCTGCAGGGTGAACTACAGTTATACAATTAAATTTTCTTCCCTATATTTCATAATACTTAAAATATTGGACTTATACGATACTCTATTTAAATTAGGCCATAAGTGTGCTGTTCAAAAAGAATATTACTTTCAAAGATTTTTACCCTGATGAGAAGTACTGTTATGGAGAAAAAAAGTTTTTCAGAAGTCCGTCGGTACCTCCGTCCGTCTAGAGGCCGACCATACCGTTTAACAAATCAAGGCCAAACTTTAAACTTAAGCTTTTTGGAGATGGCTCAGGGGGGTTTTCTTAATTTTTCTTTACCCTGCCACATAAGGGTGGTTTACTATGGTATGTTTCATAAAGCAAGATAGTATTAAATAAAAATAAAAATCGCACAGTGAATATTTTACAAAATAGATTCGAATATTGGATGTGCGAATAAACTGCGTTTTTCGTGTTTTTCGGATAAATTTCATTACAAATTTTATATAAATAATACAGATACAGCCAAAAATTTATATATGTAATACTACTAAATACATAATATGTTATGTTAAACCATATTATGCTTTAGAAAAAAATTACAAATATTTTTTTATGTCCAGTGGTGGGTAGTCTGGGGGATTTAACGTTGCACATGTCAAAAGAAATATATCATAACACTGATACTCTTAACCAGACTGTTTTTCTCAAGTTTTTTTTTCAGCGATTTAAACAAATTTGACAGTAATAGACCTCCCTGATCCCTTATTTGTTTCAAAACTACACGTACAGTAGCAAAATTTTATCATAAATCTGGTAAAAACCGAAAATAATCTTTTTTTTTGCAAAGCTGATAAACAAGCGTTTTAGAGGTCGTCCATTTTATAAATAGTAATAAATTTTCAATAAATAAAATGGCGGATTCAATACGGTGGACAAAAAATTTAGTTATAATTTTTTTTTTCATAAATACACTTAAGTAAGTATATTATAAATATATTTATTTACGTATTTATGAAAAAAAAAACTAATTATAACTAATTAATTTTGTCCACCATATTGACCTCTTAAATGCTTGTTTATAGTTAGGCAGTTAACTAAAAAAATGTGGACACGACGGGCAAAAGCACCATTTTTTATTACAAACTTCCTATATCGTAAGCTTTGAATTTTGAGTAGAATCCACTTCACCCCACCAGCCACATGGCAGCCATCTTGAAAAATATACGTTAAATTATGGGTGAGTTTCTAGAATTTCATAGGGGGAAAATAGATTTCGCTGTAAGATATATCATAGATAGTATCATTCTCTGGGACAATAAGTCAGGATATAAAAGTTTTTAAATCCTGCTACTTTCAGAACAAGAGCTGATCAAGGGGGTCGCTGCAAGAAAATGTTGCTGTTTTCGGCCATCTATATAAACCTTCCTAACTTTTTTGGTTCTTGACCGATTTTAACCGTCAAGGTTTTATGAAGCTGAAGTTTGCAACGTTTTTTTTGCAGCAAAAAAGCTATAGCTTTAAAAGCAATTTTTTGATCTACTTTTTTTCTTAATTTTTGATATAGCATCTTTAAAATTTTTGTTTTCAACATTTTAGTATTTATTTTTTTTGTGTTTGAAACGTGGAATTCTACCTCCAAATGAATTTTGCTCGAAACGGTTTATCGTTAAGGTCATATCCACAGCCTCGCATAACACGCATAATACATAAGAATGCGATGCCGTGATTGGCTTGATGTGCCGCCATGTATCTTGTAAGCCAATCACGGCACCGCATTCTTATGTTTTATGTTCTTATGCAAGCTTCTGGATAGGCCTTAAGTTATCGTGTAGACAGACGGTCATTTTTAAAAGTTGTTTAGAATTGTACATAATTTATGATTTTGGACAAAAAAATTCTTTTTTTTTTTGGGGCGAGGAGTATAATACTAATAATGTAAATGGGTATCAAATCCGTGGCATGCTTCTAAAAGGGCCAATGTCACTTTGTCAATAGCAGCATTTTCAAAATATTACATCAAAGTTGACATGAAAACGCTGCTATTGTCAAATTTACAAAGCAACATTGGTCATTTTAGAACCAAGCCATAGAAATACTTACAGCAGCTGCAGACTCATCATCAGATGAAGGAATATCCAAAATTTTCTTCGGAATTTCATTCTTAGAATAGGTTTTCTTTGGTCGTTCAGGTTCACTTCTTTCGTCGGTATTATCATCCGATTTACTTGCATTTAAGGAATTATTAAGCACATTAGACTTAATTTGACTGACCCTATTTTGAAGGTCATCCACCTCTGTACATAGTCTGTGACAAGAATTGCACACAATTTGTGCCTTTGTGACATCTTCTGTGACTGGTCTATCAACTAACTGGGACACTATAGAGGCCAACGGTTTGCCGGATTTTGCGGTTGAGTGCTAAAAGAAATAAATGATGTTAAGATAAGGGCCTATAGTATATTCAA
Source organism: Brachypterus glaber (assembly GCA_958510825.1). NCBI lineage: Eukaryota > Metazoa > Arthropoda > Insecta > Coleoptera > Kateretidae > Brachypterus > Brachypterus glaber. Next base: position 15,827,215 of record OY294046.1, read on the forward strand.
CTTCAAAATGAAGTAAGTGTAAACAAACGCACGTGACAACAACGGATTTAGTGACAGGGTAGGACTTAAAACAAAATATTTCTATATAACTGTCCATTGCAATGCATTGAACGCTTCATCGCAAGTACTCGCATACTGACCTGTTGAATTTTCTACATCCCTACTCTCGCAACATTCGAGTGTTTTAACCAATGAAACCACGGGCCAGCTGCCGCGTGTGCGATTCTTTTATTTACTTCCAATGCATGTTGAAGTTGAGTATACTATAACCCTCATTTTTTTGCGAAATGCGGTTTTCTCTTGAAACGGGTACTACATAATGTAAAATATGCATTGGAAAATAAGGTTAGGGGTGAAAATAACACAAGGGCCTATACCGTAATTTAAAAAAAAAACATATTTATGCTAATACAAATTTAAAGAACTGGGCCAAAAAGATGTAATACTACGTTTCATTGTATAATCTTAACAACTTAACAAAAATACAGTCCAATAAAAGTTTATAAAAAAAGTAAAATCTAGTTTTTTATATATGGTGTATTTTTGTTTAATAGCGTGATTTTACATCAGAAAATATGACAAATGTTTCTATACAGTATAGGCTCAATAATGTTAACATGCGTATATGTGAACTGTTCGGTTTTGTAAACACAGAATTTATTCTACTGACTTCTTTGTAACTAAAGATCTAGATATCTCTATAGAGCCTTATTTGTAACGTGAACATCATAAACTTTCGTCAACGTGAACGACTAGTTTCAACAAGTTTATATATTTTATATGGTTGTTTCTAGGTACACTAGATCTAGGTCTTAAGTTAGCAGCTAACTCATCATCATCTCTACTCATCACATCTCTACTCACACACATCTCTACTCACATATCTCTCTACTCACACACACATCTCTACTCACACACAACTCTACTCACACATATCTCTACTCACACACAACTCTACTCACACACAACTCTACTCATTGTCATTAACATCGATTGACTTTTTATTTATTTATTTGATTGAAACTAGGATACCATGGCGGAACAAAGCACTAACTATATTAATTTAATATTTTTTCTGTAAATCAGCTTGTTTATTTCACAATTTTTTTTTACTTTCCTATTACTACTAACAAAATACTGAAAAAATAAAAAAATAATAATTAGCTTAATTTTCTTGTCATACAAAGCCTAAATTATAGACTAGATTTTGAAATTTGCAATATTTAACCCCCCTAAATTAACCCCCTTAACCTTTAGATTTTTAATATTGTTTTTGTTATCTGCAGCTTATTTAGAGTTGGTTTTAATTTTTTAGAGTGTAATAAAGCAAAAATGTAAGTTATACAAAAAATGTGTTTTCCAAGTTTGGTTTGGTTTTTATGTAAAATCAAGTATTTTTTTTTCAATAAATTTTATTTTTCTACGAATATTTGATCCAAAATAATAGATTTAGTGACTTTCCAGATAAAAAAATCTAAAACAAAATTTTGTTTAAAAAATGACAAAAGCTGTCAAAATTTGACAAAAACTTGAGATAATACACAGAATTTAATGGAGAATCCAAATATGTAAAAATATATGGGGTGTTCCATTTAAAAATCAAAAGTAGGGGTCGTTTCCGGTTAAACAGGAAGTTAAAAAAAAATTATGTTAGGTGATATAATTCAAAATATGGTCTTATAGATACCCTGTAAATTTTATTCTTTTATCTCTAGGAATAAAAAGTTATAGAAGGGTTTCGACCTGTCTGTAAAAATGTTACGTAACACTTAAAAAATTATAAACTTATAAAATGTTTATTGGATCACGTTTTTAACAATGATCTAGGCTTAAAGAGACGGATTCCTTGCAAATTTTATTGCACACGGCGTGGTTAACAGTTTACTAAATCCTCTAAACAAAAACAATTAGAGATGGAAAACCTTAGCCAATAACCGGTTTTCGGATAACCGGTTTCGGAAACTACATCAGACCGGTTTTGGGTTATAACACGGAAGCAATAACCGGTTAAAAACCGGTTTAAACCATAAAGCAAATGTTACGCCGCGTTACATGGGGGTCAAAAATGGCCAAATTTTGCGTTACGTAATACTTGAACGCTCCCTGATACATTTATTAAAAAAAATATATTTTATTATTATTATTAACAATAGCAAGCGGCAATGCCGATGAGACTATTGCATCTATTACATTAATCGACCAGGGTGAACATTAGTTCTGGGTCTAGTGTTCCAACTGGATGGAACAGTAGGAACTGTCAAGTTATTAGGTAGCAATGAAGTTATGTGTTTAAGTTCATTTAATAAAATTTACAGTGTCTAGAGTTTTGACCAATTTTGCACTGTTGTATATAGAATCTATAGTATAGATATAAAACATAATATAACCTAACTCTTTTGTATAGGTTGGTTTTTTCACCTGTACATTATTTTCAATGCCAATGGGATACATGTAATTGTGGTAATTTGTAGTGTTTGTACATAAATGTATTGATATTAGTGTATACACTACACCCCCCTTTATAAATGGGGAGAATACAATTCTGATAAAAAATATACCTTCCAAAATTTGAAAACCTTAAAAATCAATTGCATGGTTGGAAGACTAGCCCCCAGAGATAGACTTCTGATCAGTTGCAACTGTAGCAGGTCCCTAAATTTTATAGCTCTTAAAGATTCCTACGACTGATTCTTTGATGTATTTTATAAAAAAATAAAGGGTTATTTTTGTAGCAAAATGATAAAACTATAGTCTGTTTTTTCAAGCAAGACAGTAAATTAAAAATCGCACAGTGAATATTCTCAAAACAGATTTGAATAGTGGATGTGCGAATATACTGCGTAGTTTATTTTATAAAACATAACTATATTCTATACACAAACATATACTATTCAAACTTGTAAAAATATTTACTGTGCGATTTTTAATTTACTATCTAACTTGAAAAAACAGACCATAACCATGCACAAGAAAATTCAACACTGTGACCTTATTTTTGAACACCCTTATAAACTTACACCAACTATAGTTACTGACAATAACTTACTGTTTATGTACTTTGTTTTTCTTTAATGAAGCTTTAAGATATAGGTAGAGCAGAAATAAATGTGTATTTTTAGAATTTCATAAGAAGTAGCTACAATATATTGAATATAGTATTACCTTTGAGTTGAAAATTTGGATTCCTGCGTGACCCCTTTCCGTATGACATCCTTTGTTGCATATTTCGCAAAAGCCCACCAAAGGCATTCTAAAAAATATTAAAATTAAATAAAAAATGCTTATATAAACGATTTCGATTATCAAGAGGTTAAAATGCGAACTAAAATGTCGGACATTACAACTAGAAACAAAATTATGCAAAATTTTTCATAAAATGATGAAAAAGTAAGTAAAATTATAAATTGAAATATTTACCTTTCAAATGTCGTCAAATTATTTAGGGAAACATTAATTTTCGGCAGAAAACAGGGCTGCCTTTAACAAATGCTGCCAAGCTTTAGAAATGACGCGTCGAAAAAGATCGAACGTAATAGGGATGGAAAACTCGTACTCGGTTATTACGAAAATAAAAAAACTTTTTTTGTAACCGGTTGTGAGTTTTTATAAAAACCGGTTAACCGGTTATTGTTGGATTTTACCCGGTGTTCTGATGGAAATTAGTCAAATGGTTAAATCCGAAGTGTAAAACTCTTTCCAAAGAAGGTGCACCTCTTCATGAGGTCCTCATGTTGAGAACCTTTTTTTTCTAGTTGTCAAAATTTCTGTCAAGGGTTAAGTATTTTATTCATTAAAATTTTTTGTCAGGGATAGTAAAGGCTTTACTGTAAAGCTTTTTTTAGAGGAGGTAAGGACCTTATTTTAGTCATAAAAATTTCTGTCGGGTAGTAAAGCTTTTTTTAGAGAAGGTGAGGATTTTCCTTTATATTACTCACAAAAAATTCTACTAGTAGTGAAGCTAGTAGTAAAGCTTTTTTTCAGGGGACTAGTCAACTAAATGTGTTCACAGAAAACCGGTTCAAACCGGTTATTGCTTTTGAGTTTTAACCGAAAACCGGTTATTGGTTTTCCGTCCCTAGTAGGCATAGAAAATTCGTACCTGGTTTTCGACCATAGCCGGTTATTAAAAAAAACGTTTTTTCATGACCGGTTACGAGTATTTAAAAAAACCGGTTATTTTTGTTGGATTTCGGTTTTTTGATGGAAAGTGGTCAAATGGCCAAAACCGAGGGGCAAGATTCTTTCCAGAGGTAGGTAAGGGCCTTTTTTTTAGTCATCAAAATTTTTGTCAGACTTTTAACGTGGCGATCAATGAATTAGAGTTCTCTAGTTCATTGGTGGCGATTAAAATTCAATCGGATTGATCTGTGTTCTGTGGGATTGATACTTCATTACATTAATGTTGTAACCGGATTAGTCGCGGTTACCCCTAAAAAAAATGCACTGAATCTGACGATACTGACGTTTATATATTTTTTTGATATTGACCTTATTGACCTTCAGCACGTCATCAGTGTTATCAGTGTAGGGTTATCGGCGTTTTGTACATTCAATTTTTCTGTTCAATTCAGTAAATATGGCGCTTAAAAGATGTATTGGGCAACTCAGAAATAGGTAAGTGGGATTATTATTTATTTCAACCAAAAAATCGTTGTAAATAAATATTATGAAGACTATGCAGTCTCTCAACCTTCAATTTACAAAAAACAGATTTTAGAAGTGGCAAACAGATTCTAGTAGTGGAGGGCTGTTGTTACTTATTCGCTAATTATTAATTAATTAATTAAGAAGTTTTTATGGGGGGTGTGCCCCCCAAATTCACTCTGCTCTTTTTATAACAACCCTGAAAGACTTTGTTAAATTAAGCTTAAGTCGCAGAAGATACAGTTGAGTGAGCTGAATAGCAGGGCCATAGAGCGAGAGGGGGACAGAAGGCATTTTTACCCATGTGTGAGGTTTTTAGAGGGGAATAGTTTTCCCTTGGGTCTGGATTTTTTCTTGACAGATTTGTTAAATATGTATATGGGAGAAGGTCAAGACTTGTTATAACCAGTACTCGGCGAATTTCCAGTACTCGCATAGGCGCCGCGTCGACTCTAGCTTTGACGTGAGGTTTAAATATTTACATTTTTATTTCTTTTTATCTTTATTTTTGTTAATGTTGTTGTTATATTATTATTTACAAAATAATAAAAATGTTTAAATTTCTTAATTTTTAATTGTTTTTCTATTGGAAAAAATATAAAAATAAAATCTATTCAATTAAGTATACTTATATATAAAGGCATAATTTATTTTAACTTGTTTGTAGAAAAAATATTGTTCCTAACAAGTGTGGAAAAAGGCTCTTTTCCGCACTAGATTGCATTTGCCTTAACAACGGGTAGCTATTTTAAATTAATTTGTTCTGTAGACCATGCTTAGGGACTACCTATAAAAGATTTAATTTTTTATTTATATAAAATTATTATAAAATATTTATATTGCTTTAAGTAATATTAATATATTGCTGAATTCTAGATTTTAATAATGTCCATTTTAAGTATTATAATATATTTAAATACAGGGTTTCTCAGGACTAACACACTCCTTTTAAGGAGTGATTATACCTAAAAAAATGTGAAAAGAAGTCCCTACAAATACATAAATAGTACGCCGTGACTGCTACCCCGTGCGCACGGAACCATAGTTAAATGACTCGTGAACCGTGCATACGGAACAATAGGTATGTGGCTCGCGCTCCGTGCGCACGGAACAATAGATATGTGGCTCCTGTACCATGGGCATGGAGTTGCGGCGTAAATGCGATAGGAGCGCCTAAATCGTGATATCTGCACAAAGTTTGTGCTGAACTGCGCATGCGTCGTAAGGGGCTGACAGTTTTTCAATATATTATTTTTAATTTTTTACAAAAAAAAAAACACTAATCAGGCGCAATACCAACAACTTAACAACTTAACCAACACCCCCCATTAAAAAAAAACACCAAACAACAAAAAACCAAAACAAACTGTGTGCAGATCTCACGATTTAGGCGCTCCTAATGCGATGAGCTAGAGAGTTTTTAATAATTTCGTAACGTATAATACTATTCTGGCGGCGAGTAGTATAATAAAGTAGGAGTAGGTACTTACGAAGATTTTTTAATCGCTTTTCCACGACTTTTGAATACTTTTTTACCGTTTTAAATAATGAAAAGGAATCCCTTATTTTGTAGAGTAATGAATATGGTTGTTTCATATTCTTTTATTTTCTCTTCCAATTCTTCAAGGGTGCATATAACGCACCTCCCTTCATTTTATTCACTTAAAACATGAACTAATCTAACCTATATGAAAGTAATAAGCCACACACGGAGCGCGAGCCACATACCTACCGTTCCGTGCGCACGGTGCGCGAGTCAGTATGGTTCCGTGCGCATGGAGTAGCATTCACTATCTAAATAGTATATCTCAAAGGGTTCCTAAGTTATAAAATAACAACCAAAGTTTTGGAGCCCCTTTTGTGGCTCCCTTAGAATGCGTTTTTGGCCCTAAATATATTTATAGCAACTTTTTTTCATATTTTTTTTATGTAGAATCACTTCTTAAAAGGAAGTTTGTGAGTTCTAAGACACCCTATATGTGTATTTTTCTATGCAGACCTCTGGATGTATCAGCAGATACATCTCCCTTGAGCTCCCTTGTAGTGAAGTCGTTTTTTTACTAATAAATATTTCACTATTAATGTTGTGATGTGGTATATAATTCGGTTATAGCCGAGCAGTTAATTATAACTTTTATTATAACTTACTCAGTTAGGTTGGCCATACAATCTTCTATCGTATTTAAAGTATACCCGAGCGGAGAATATACTTAACCACTTATCACTTTATTCGGGAGCGGGTATTCTAGGAGACGGCGCTTTGGAAACAGATAAAACGATTTCTTCTTAACTTAAGAATAATATATTAAATAAATGTGAATAAATTCTCCAAGAACATGAAAGATCAATTCTTACTTCTAAATCCTATTTCTATGCAAAGCCCTTAAATTCTAATTTCCATTATATATTAGTTTTCCATTAAATACTACTAACTTAAAACATTCTATGTTTGAAATCCCAACTATTCGCAATCATTTTCAAATCCCAATTTATTTTCCACATTTTTCTTAGTGTATATTAAAACTGGTTCGTATAAGTCATTTAAATTATTTTACAAAATATTTTTCAAAGTTAATTAATATTCGTCAAAATTTCTATCAGTGTTCATACTATCAATATTTATAAGTGTCCAAAATTATTTTTATGTCTGATAAAACGAGTCTCAAAATTTTTCTAAGTTTAAAAACTATTTTTAATTCAAGAATAAATCTCAAAATTAATTCTCACAGAAACTACATTTTCACTTTTGAAACTGGCGTAGAGGCAGTCTAACTAAAACTGGATAAAAATTAATCTTTTCATGAGTTTATATAGCTAATAAGAAGGTCACTAGTTAAATTTATTTGACAATGCTATTAGCGCAAAATATCTACAAATATACCGCGCATATTTAATTACCCCGACAAAAGAGTTTCAGTCTCATCAATTTGCAAACTAATTCCTATTTCTGACATCTGAAACGATCATTTTAACTATAAATTAAATTTGTATAAACAATTTGGACTACTAGACAACTTTTAAGTTATACCGACAAGAATTACCGAGGAGGGGTCCGATGTAATTTAGGTCAAACCGGACTTTACCGAAGCCGAATCTCGTGAAGCCAGATTGTATCATAGCGCAATATTAAAGAAATATTATTTTAAAATTTTAACTACATATAAAATATTCAGATCATAACATAGCTCTCCCCCTAATTTTTGAAAAATGATAAGCATTTTTCAAAAAGAAAATGTGCAACATTTTCCTGTTCGGTTCTTGCTTAAGTTGGAATTTCACAACACATTACAAAGACCAAAAACCTATATCTAAATCATAAGAACAACTAAAACATTACTTTTAAGAACAACAAGTTATATCTTCCTTATACATTTTATAGTTAATAATTTACATTATAACATACATAAACTTTACAATAGGCATCTCTATTTTATTCATTATATCATAAACTTCAATAAAAAAAATCTTTACTGCGTATTGACAAACTTGCTAAGTTATACAGTTAATAATTATGCAATATTATACAACTTTAATAACTGCAACTTCGCACACTTAAAAAAAAAATTATACCATTAATGAATAACCCCTTACATATTTCAACAAAAATAAAGTTCAATATTCATATAGCCACTTATTGGACTAGGTATTTATAATCATTCGTTACTTACTATATTCGAAATATCCCTCGTATTGATACAACTTCTACTACTTTTCCGAGAATCTCTAACTCATTTTATAATTAATTACATTTATTTCAAAAAAAAATATACTATAGTATTCGCAAAATTTATTGCGACCAACCCCACTCACTATTTGTCGACTATTTATCGGTGCCTATTTCATACTTCATAAAATACTACCCCTTTTTTTTTAGTTTTGAAACAAAAATTCATTCCTCCACTTGGGTAACGTCATGGCTCCTGTCACCAGGTTCCATGGAAATTTTCTTTGGTAACTGCAAATTATTGCGAATTAACCAAGACTGTTTGGTTCTGTGTTAAAAACACTACCTAACCCCCTGATTTAAAGTTTGAGTATTTACTCAATTGTAATACTTTTTGGCAAATTTCTTACTATTTCCAGATTTTAATAATTGTACTGTCGTAATACTATTTGCGAAATTTTGCGCACATTTTCGTAAATTTCTTACAAAATTTTCAAAAACCCAAAACTCCAAATCTGCACCATTTTATAACTTCCACTTTTGCTTAAGTAGCAAATTTAAAAACATAAAGGACTATGTCCTTTTTCAAACTTTTCATGTAACAACCAAGTGTTACTTACTATAACACCAATTTCTCGGACCTTTAATATTATACTCCCAACTCGATATTTAAGTTTACGTAACGTATCCCTCCAATATCCTAACTTTCTACGTAAATTCCAAGATAAATCCCAATAAAAATAAACCTATATTGCAATGAATTGCAGACGTTCTCAAGTTATCATATAAATGCTTTGAGACAGAATAAGTTTATTTGATTTATTTTAAACTACGTTAAGCTGTTTAACGATATATTACGCTTTTTTTTACCAACTGGTTAATTTTTTTTTTACAAACATAACCCTCATATATTCCAAACTTTTACATAAATTATAATAAAAAATCATCCTACATTGTAGGCGTTCTCTAGTTATTGTAATAACTTCTCTGAGACCTTTTCGATATTTTATTTTATTTACACTCTATAATACTATAGGCAGAAAGACTACGTTAGCCTTCTGAAAGTAAAAGCTTAATAAATATATTTATTAGTTACATATATGCGATATACGCACACCTTTTATAAGATATTTCGAATTCACCCAAAAAAAAAAAAACTAAAAACAAAAACATAACTCATTATTGAACTTAATTTTGTTTATGCATATGTTTCACCCATTACACCAAAAATTGTATTTTTCATTACAAAACATTACTAATATTTAATTATACCCAACCAAAATAAATTTAATAATATATAACTTGCCTTAATTTATTTTTGAACTGGACCTTTAAAACCTTTAATAACCTTTAACCTTAGTTTTTTTACAAAAAAAAACTGTTACATACATTTTTAAATCAATTCAACTTTTTAACCTTTCTACACAGAAAACTATTTTTGTTATAATTTTCATAAAAAAATAAACTAGCTTTCCCTATTTTTACAAACCTTTAAATGGGAAAGCAAAATATACGACCATCTGTGACAATATGTGACTGTCTATCTCTTTGTGCAATAAATATCTTGCCTAAACAAAATAAAGTTATATAAACCAACAATAAAACTGTAAATTCCATAAAAAAATAAAATAATTAAATACACGGAGAAAAATATAGTTACGTTCAGTGTGATCAGTACTGAACAAACGGTATTTTTCCATAAAACGATAGGTTTTCTCAGACTATACTCAACAAATTCACTTTCACTTAAAATTATTTTTTTTTTTTTTAAACTATAAACTGAAATTAAAAAAAAAATTAAATATTATTTCGAAAGAAAAAAAATCTGAGAAGATAACAAAAAATACTCATCACGTTTGGGGTAGCTAATCCCAGACGAATAAATACTTTTTTTTTATAAACTAATTATTCACATCTCCAATAAGATAGATAAAATTGTTTTATAAATATACTAAGATAAAAAACGAAGTCACAGAATAAACCATTAAATTTTCAAATCGTAAACACTATTAATTTTTATTAATAATAATATTCATTTATTTCCAACAGGACAAGCCCAATTACAGGAAAATATATAATCTAACATAATATATAAACTAGAAGAATTAAAAATCTACTATATATACCATATAATACATAATAATATAATATATAAATATAAATATATGAGTGAGAGAATCAATTATTGATTCTAATTGAGTTAGGAAGTATTTCCTTTACACTATTTTTAAAAGAAGGCAGTTTCAATGCGTGGATATCAATATTATTTAGGTAAACATTAAAAGTAGATAAACATGCCATTATAGGACAATTTTGATGTGCATTAGTTCTTGAGCGGTTAATAAAGAAAGTTAATGAATTTCTTGTGTTTGAAGGTACAAGAAACGTTATACGTTCAAGCAAAAATGGACAGTCAATTAAAAAATTAACTAATTTGTATAAGAAAACTGTTTGAGCTAGCATTCTTCTCTTAATAAGTGTATTAAAACTAAACAACATTAATGAAGCGTTGTAAGATATATCAAAGGTACCCTTTTCCTTAAAATTTTTATATCTGAGAAATTTGCTTTGAACTTTTTCTAATGTTTGAGCATGAGAATTATAATATGGGTTCCATACAATACTAGCATATTCAAGTTTTGTTCTCACAAAAGCGTTGTACAATATATCTAACGTTTGTGTATTTTGAAAATGAAGAGAATTTCTGAATATGAAACCTAAGATTTTGTAAGCGTTTCTAACAATTAATTCAATATGCTCATCGAAGAACAGTTTGCTAGTGAACAATACTCCAAGGTCTACAAAGCTATTGACACGGATAAGATCATTGTCATACATAGAATAATTGTACACAACTTTATTGTGTTTTCTTGAATACGTCATGACTTGACATTTACTGACATTAAAATCTAATTTATTTTCCACTGACCATTGACAAATGTTATCGATATCGTTTTGAAGTTCTAAGCAATCAAGTTCTGTTTTTATTATTTTGAAAATTTTCAGATCATCTGCAAATTTAAGAAAAAGTGACCATCGAATACATTTTTTAATACTATCAAAGAATAATATAAACAACAGCGGACCCAGGATACTACCCTGGGGTACTCCTGAGAGCGCAAAAAATATTTTGGAAAAAAAACCGTTATAAAAAACAAATTGACCTCTGTCTTTAAGGTATGATTCGAGTAACTTTAACAATTTGTCACAAAAACCCAACTTGGCTAAAACCCTGATCAACACATCATGAGGGACCGTATCAAAGGCCTTCGTGAGGTCCGTGTAGATAACATCTACCTGATAGAACCTCTCCAAAGCCTCTGACGTGAACTGAGTAAAACAGGCCAGATTTGTTGCAGTTGACTTTTTGTTAACAAAACCGTGCTGAAAGTCAGAGATCAAAGAGTTCAAGTGAAAACGAATACGCTCATTTAAAATAATTTCAAAAATTTTGGAAAATGTGTTTAACAGGGATATTGGCCTATAATTTTTAATGTCTGATTTGGAACCTTTTTTGTGAATGGGTACAATTTTGGCAATTTTCCACAGTTTTGGAAATGAACCTTGATTGATGCAATTATTAAATATAATAGAGAGCGGTAACGAAAGTGATTCTGCACACCCTTTTACAATGAATGTAGGAATATTATCTGGCCCATAGGATTTTGTATTTTTTAGTTTTTTAATTGCCTCAAGTACATTTACAGCGGAAATACGTCCAATATCGATTGTGGGTAAGCCATTATCGATACTAGAACCATCTGCACTATTATCAGAGTGTTTGTACACACTACCAAAAAAAGTTGCAAAAGCCTCAGCTATTTCTTGTCCTCCATTAAACACACTTTCATCTAATTTCATCTCATTAGGATACTGACAGGAACCCTTTTTGTTTTTAATGAAATTCCAAAAATTGTTACTGTCTTCTCCTATATTTTCTTCCGCCGATTTTATATAATTTATATGAGCATTTTTTATATCAATTTTTAACTGCTTCCTGATATCATTGTATTTATTTTGGTAAAAACAAGTGTTATATTTTTGGGACAATTTCCTAAATTTATTTTTTTCTTTGATTTTATTGATTAAGTTTTTATTGTACCAGCAAGGAAATTTTTGTTTGCGCTTAATTTTTTTAGGAATACATACATCTAGCATGTTATAAAAAACGTCGTAAAATTCATTAACCAAAGTATCCACATTATTGACATCATTATACATAAAATTCCAATCTATTGAAGTTATTAGCTCATGCATAAGTAAATAATTACCTTTTTTATAGTCATATTCCAGATTATTGCTAGGCATCGAGTTTTTTTGAATTTTTGTTCTAAAATGAATGTTTAATGATGGATGATGACTGTCCTCTTTTAACAACGGAATTGGTTCTCTCACTACATCACAATGTAAGTTACTTATTGCTAAGTCTAAAAGTCTGTTTAAAGAATTTCTAACATTATTGTACTGCTTGACATTAAGTAGATCTAAGAAATTTAGATAAGTATTAATTTTATTAGAAATACTATTTGTATCATAATATAAATAAAGTTCCGATAGGTTGAAGTCTCCTACGATGAGTATATTACTATAAATAAAACTGAGGGAAGCGAGTTCATCAAAAAGTGTCTCATAGTCCTTATCAGAAGCATCAGTAATATAGACACTTACTACATATAATACCGAAAGACCAAAGTTAATTTTTAAGCACAAAACCTCAGCTACGTTGACTTTTGTACTAAATGGAACTTGCTCACAGTTATATTTTGATTTGACAGCTATTAGTGTTCCACCTCCTCTGCTTTTCCCAGATCGTGCTTTATCTCTGTCACAACGAAAGACTCTATAACTAGTAGGAAGAAGTTCTTCATTGTAGACTGGTTCATCTAGCCAAGACTCTGTTAGAATGATTGCATCATAGTCAGAAGAGCAAGCTGCACTAAATAAATCCAGTATTTTTGTGTTGAGACCTCGACTGTTTTGGTAATTTATTTTAATATCTTTAAGCGTAGGTTTTGAAACCTGATTTCTGTTAGGATGACCTACTTGTGATTTAAAAAATTTTCAGATACTTTAATAATAGTGGGTATACTATTTACATATTTAATCTTAACATTTTCACCCTTTTCTTTTCGCTCATTCAGTAGAGTGACAGTGCTCTTCAGGTAACTTCTTTGTGCCAATGTTAGGTCTGACTTTACATATGTGTCGCCTTGAACCTTGGATTTATTTTTTAAAACTTCCAGCACATCTTCTTTAGATTCTAGAATAACTTTAATAGGTCTAGTTTTTTGCTTCTCGGATTTTCCTATTCTATAAATGCGTACATTTTCTAAAGATACATTTGTTATGCTATTCAAAATCTCTTTCGATGTAATTATATCTTCCTGAACTCTACTTTCTTTTTCCTTAGCGGATGACTCCTTCACACCAAATAATAAGATATTTTTCTTCCTTCTTTCTCTTTCTTTCATTTCACTTATCATGGGTTCAATGTTTAGGTTTTCATCACTGCTGTTAATTCTTGTGGGTATTGCTTTCATCTCCAGTTCACTAATCCTGGATTCGAGAATGTTTTGATTTGAAGTGTTAGAGGCCACCATTTCAGCATAAGTGGGGGACTCTTCTTTGGCTTTGAGATGTATCAGATCGATTTTAAGCTCTTTTAGCTCATCCGATGTTGCATATTTAGGTTGTGAATCAATTTTGACTTTTAGCTCCGATAGATTTTCTTTAAACTCATTAAATTCGTTTCGCATTTGAAGCAGCTCCTTAAAAAGTTCCCTGCAATCAAGGCAAAAGAATAGAAGTGTTCGTGACTTGGTCATGAGTGCTCTGACCTCAGCGGAAGATAGTTTGGTGCATTCCCTACAATAAAATTGCCTGCATGAATCACACGGCCCACCGTATAAACGTTTGTCCTCCCTATTCTTCGTAACATCTTCGTAAACACAGCTTTGATTGCACTTGAAACAGTTATGGTTGTTTGAATTCGACATTTTAGGTTATGTCGCTCCAAAAGCGGAAAATTGACGGCATCAGACAGTCAAAATACCGTAAAATATGAATTTCACAGAATATTGAACTGAGATTATCTGGTTTTTAATTTTTAAAACAATTTGTTTAACGTTAAAATAAAGAAAAGCTTACATTAAACATTAGCGTGACTTTTCTTCTTCTTCTTCTTGAGCGAATTGATGGTGGCAGACATACATAAACACTTTATAAGACCCAGCGTGCACCTGTGGGTGAAGAGAGACTTACGTATTTCCTATACACTGAAAGCAACATTACAAAATTATAATAAAGTGGTTCTTAAAATATTTTTTTTATAATAAAAAAAAATCAGAAATCAACTAAACATTTTTCAAGATATTTAAACTACATCCAAGTAGGCATTCCTTATATATAAAACCTCGATATTTTTTTTTTTTTGTAATTTTTAAACATTTTGTTTAAATTTTCACACTAAATTACAATAAAAAAAAAATTAAATATTTCTGTTTCTATTAAAATAACAATCAAATTCTAGTATCAAAAAAATAATAAAAAATAAATCATATGGTACACTTAAATAAAAAAAATATTTTGATAAAATAAAATTAAAAATTAAGTTTTCAAGAAAAATTTAATCAAATATAACCCTTAGAAAGAATTATACTGTAGATATACGTTAATAATAAAAAATCAAATTTAAATTTCCCCAAAAAAAAATAAAATAAAAAAAATATTTATTTAAAAAAAAATATTACTTAAAAAAAAATTCTACTATTTAATGAAAAAAAAAAATCTTACTATAAGTTCCAAAAAAAATTAAAAAAAAAATTCTGAGAATAATTATAATTATTGTACGCTTTAATAAAAATATAATTTTTTAAAAAAAATATTAATATAAACCTAAAAAAAAAAAATCATTACGTTTTTTTTAAGTACGATAAAAAAAATATCGAAAAAATAAAAATATCCTGAAAAATTATTCCATTAAATAAAATAAGGTACACGCTAATGAATAAAACTAAATATATATTTTCTTTCCGTCCAGTTCAAATTAAAATTATCAAATACTCTAAACCTAACCTGACAAAGAAAAAATACTATTGAAAAAAATATTTCCCAAGTATCAAATCGTATTTTTATACTTTATTTTAAAGACAAAAAATTCTACCATTGTAATATAATTGAAACTAAAAAACCAAAAACTGAACAAAAAACACTTATAATTTCCAAAAAATTTAAATACGATTTCATACTTTACAAATATACAACGAATAACTTGAGAAAAAACATACCAACATTTTTGAAAAAAAAAAAAAAAATTTTTCCCTTCAATTTATATTTTGCTATAGGCCATGAAATTCTGCAATTTTTGCAAAATATCACCCTTCTTCCATTTTCATGATGCGGCCATTTTTTGATGTTTATCAGCTTTTCCAAAAATCTACTTGCCTTTTCTGCCATTATTCAAGTTTCTCAAGTCTCTGTTTCCTTAGCATATTTTTGACTATAAGCAAAAATAATCCAATCTCACATCAAAAACGATTTTTACAACTTGTTTTTCATAAAAAAAAAATCATTTATCTTACAGACTCTTTTGTCCAAATTTTGTTTCTTTTCGATTTTTTTTTTAATTATTTCTGCACAAAAATTTCTGCTTTAAAATCGATTTTGAAGTCCCGTATCACATGAGCACCAATGTAGTATAGTCGTTTTTTTACTAATAAATATATCACTATTAATGTTGTGATGTGGTATATAATTCGGTTATAGCCGAGCAGTTAATTATAACTTTTATTATAACTTACTCAGTTAGGTTGGCCATACAATCTTCTATCGTATTTAAAGTATACCCGAGCGGAGAATATACTTAACCACTTATCACTTTATTCGGGAGCGGGTATTCTAGGAGACGGCGCTTTGGAAACAGATAAAACGATTTCTTCTTAACTTAAGAATAATATATTAAATAAATGTGAATAAATTCTCCAAGAACATGAAAGATCAATTCTTACTTCTAAGTCCTATTTCTATGCAAAGCCCTTAAATTCTAATTTCCATTATATATTAGTTTTCCATTAAATACTACTAACTTAAAACATTCTATGTTTGAAATCCCAACTATTCGCAATCATTTTCAAATCCCAATTTATTTTCCACATTTTTCTTAGTGTATATTAAAACTGGTTCGTATAAGTCATTTAAATTATTTTACAAAATATTTTTCAAAGTTAATTAATATTCGTCAAAATTTCTATCAGTGTTCATACTATCAATATTTATAAGTGTCCAAAATTATTTTTATGTCTGATAAAACGAGTCTCAAAATTTTAAAAACTATTTTTAATTCAAGAATAAATCTCAAAATTAATTCTCACAGAAACTACATTTTCACTTTTGAAACTGGCGTAGAGGCAGTCTAACTAAAACTGGATAAAAATGAATCTTTTCATGAGTTTATATAGCTAATAAGAAGGTCACTAGTTAAATTTATTTGACAATGCTATTAGCGCAAAATATCTACAAAGATACCGCGCATATTTAATTACCCCGACAAAAGAGTTTCAGTCTCATCAATTTGCAAACTAATTGCTATTTCTGACATCTGAAACGATCATTTTAACTATAAATTAAATTTGTATAAACAATTTGGACTACTAGACAACTTTTAAGTTATACCGACAAGAATTACCGAGGAGGGGTCCGATGTAATTTAGGTCAAACCGGACTTTACCGAAGCCGAATCTCGTGAAGCCAGATTGTATCATAGCGCAATATTAAAGAAATATTATTTTAAAATTTTAACTACATATAAAATATTCAGATCATAACACCCTAACCCCCCTAAAGCCCTATAATATTTAAGTGACTACATCATAGGTGTATATGCCTATAACCAGGTCCAAATTTTAAGGGGCTTGGGCCCTATATATATATAGTGCGGTCCAAAAGTCACCCCCCCCCTTTTGACTTTTGAACGAGTTGAGATACCGACTTCAAATTTAGAACTCTTAAATAAGACAACTTAAACTATATTTTAGCATATATTTGATATTTTCAGCTCTTAAAATGTGGACAGGGGTGCATGGGGGGACATTTTTTTAAATGGAAAGGGGTGTCGTGTGATACATCATTTTAAAGCTTATAAAATTCTCTATTTAAACTAACATTTTTAAATTTTTTAAAAATGTTTTTTAAGGTTTTGATTTTTCAATTTTTTGTGCTAAAACATTCGATTTTTAAGTTTTTTTATAATTTTTTATTTATGTCAACTAAAATTAGTTTAAAAGTATAATTAACATTTTTTTATGATAAAATTAGGTATTTTTAAAAAATTATTTGTTTTTTTTTAGAGGAATTTTGACATTAATACCCATTTACATTAAACCCAAAAAATTTTTTTTTTAAGTTTAAAAATATGGAGTTAAATGGAGAATTCTATAAGCTTTAAAATGATGTATTACACGACCCCCCTTTCCATTTAAAAAAATGTGCCCCCATGCCCCCCTGCCCACATTTTAAGAGATGAAAGTATTAAATATATGCTAAAAGATAGTTTAAGTTGTCTTATTTAAAAGTTCCAAATTTGAAGTCGATATCTCAACTGGTTCAAAAGTTAAGAGGGGGGTGACTTTTGGACCGCTCTGTATATATATATATATATATATATATATATATACGTAATTTTTATATTATAGTTTGATTTGGGGGGGTTAGCAAAATTGGGGGGGGGGGGGCTAAGTCCCATCTAGTTACGTCATGGACTACGTTTACAAAGCGCTAACTACCGGTATTTATAACTTTTCTATCATTCTCTCTTTCTTTAAAACAACTTGACAAAAAAAGACAGACTGCGGTCGGAATTTATAAATACCGGTAGTTAGCGCTACGTTTAAACTTAGACAGTGATTTCTGTTACTATTTAAAGCATATTTTTTATTAATATTACTAATATATTATTACATATTTTATAAAATAATAACCATTCTGTATTGAAGTACTACGTAACTCTAGAGGTTCAATATTTAGATGAATATTTTTAAATGAAAAATGCACAGACCAGTAGACGTTTTAGTATTTAATTTTTCGTCCTCAAAACGTGTAATTTCACATTCAAATGCATTTTTCTCGAAAGCGGTTAATCCTACAGTATTACAACAAGAGCACCTTTTTTATGTATTTTGATCTGAGGAATCATATTTCATTAATAAAATCTAAAAAAAGTTACACAGAAAAAAGTTTGGGACGAAAAAGTGATATTATATATTATACAAAAATTCTCTAGGCACATCATAGAAGATTGCAAACTAAAAATACGCGAGGCACATCATAAAAGATGGCTTAGCAAGATGCTGACGCTTGATCGCCTAGTACTTGAATTGTTAAAAAAAAAAGAAAAAAAAACTTCCGAACGCAGAAAGATAGAACCTTTCTTCATGAAATTAAATTTACTTTTCGCTGCCAAAGTTTGTAAACAGGCTAATAAATCACCCTATATAGGGTTCCAGGTTTTTGGATTTTCGCGATCATTTTATCAGGGCCTCAAACTTGCTCAAACTTTTGTTTTATCCACCCTTTTGAGATAATTTGTACATCGGGTTGGACTAAGTGGGCTTTAAACTCCTGGGGGGCCCAGAAGATAAAAATCCTAACTTATGAGTTAGGATTTTTATTTTCTTGGGGGCCCATGTACACATAAGAAATGTTGTCACGTCAAGTATTGCTTCTTTCTGGGGAACCCTGCAGCAACCAGAGCCATGGGCCTGAGCCCATAAAGAAATTGCCTTATCGCCTAAGTCCGCCTCGAATCAGGGGCGCCCGCAGGATTATTGATAGGGGGGGCAACCCTATCCGGGTTTACAATTTTAAATGTTATTTTGGTGATGCCACTCAATCTGTTTTTTATCGAACCCCCCCCCCTCAGGAAACAAGACTGGCCCTTTTTGGAAATTTAACAAAAACTTTTGTTATAAAATTAGGGTCACTCGATCGGTTGTTGCTTTGTCTAGGATTAATAAAAAACAGATTGAGTGGCATCACCAACATAACATTTAGCGCCGCAGGCGAATTTTTTTAGAAATTCTAAAGTATCGTATTTTTTAGAATTGCATATTCAATTATTTAATTAAATCAATTAATTAATATTTTGATATCAAGTTAAGCGCCGCAAGAGATTTTTGTTTTAACTTTCAAGTCCAAACGTATTTTCCTAACTTCAAAATTTTAAAAAGAAAATTATTTATAAAACTTCAAATAGCCAGGGGCAACTCTAAAAAGATAACACTATATCTTAAGCGCCGCACGCCAAAATTTTTAGAAAATATATAGGTGCCGCATTTCTAAGATACAGGTATGCAAATTATTGAATATAATATATTAAAATTGTTGTATCACCTCTTTGTTAACCACTTTGGCGACGCAGGCGATTTTTTAGAAATTTTTAATGACACGCATTTTCTAAACATCTTATAACATCTAAGGTTAAAATTAAAAAAAAAATGTTTTAAAAAACCTTTTATTTAAAATTTATGGCACTCGGACTCGGCTCGATAATCATGTTATTGTTCCGCAGACAAATATATATATAAATATAAATCATATTCTAAACACCTCAAAGCAAATTATAATTATTTATAAGATATTTTAAATAATTTCTCATGGATTTGCGTTCCGTAACCATTTCCAGCGCCGCAGGCAGTTTTTTTAGTAATCTGAAGGACCAAACACTTTAAAATTGTTAAAAACAAATCCAAATAACATATATCTGAAAATTCAGGGGAGGGGGCGGCCCCCTGTCCCCTCAAAGCGCGCATGCCTCGAATTATACGGATTGACGAATTAACAGAAAAGGTTGTTTCAGAGAGAATCAGGGAGTAAGTATGGAGAAATAAAAAGAACTCCCATTGAAGCAGTTATGTCTTTGAAAGGCGAAAAAGAAAACAGAAATCGAAAAAGGCCGAGTTTAAATTACTGATTTCAGGATGTATACCATGGTATACCAGAGGGAAGATATAATATAAATTTATTTTAAACCTATTTAATTTTTAGTTCTTGGTGGTCTAAAGTGGAAATGGGTCCACCAGATGCTATTCTGGGAGTCACAGAGGCCTTTAAACGCGACAACAACCCCAACAAAATTAACCTGGGAGTAGGAGCATATAGAGATGATAATGGTAAACCATATGTCTTGCCTTGTGTTCGTAAAGCTGAAGAAAACATCAGAAGCAAAAACATGGACAAAGAATATTCACCTATCTCAGGCACAGCTGAATTTTGCGAAAACAGTATTAACCTCGCTTTAGGTTAGTAACTACACAATTAATTACTTATAAGTACATTTTTTTACATTTACATTTTGTTTAACCTCGTACTATTCTACTTAATTAAGCAACCCTTAAGTCCAGGACTTGTGTGGGCTAGTAGTAGAGGGAACCACCGGCTTTAATTGACTTTCGAACCAATTTATAGGGAGTGTCCGCTTCACTTTCGCCTTCGCCAAATTTCAATTATTAATTAACTGAAAAAGGCAAATCGGCGCCGGTGAGAATCGAACTCACGCTATTTTGGGTAGTAAACTCGATAAGTACGACGCGGTAGTCCAGTACATCAATCCTATATATATATATATATAGGGTGATCAGTAACTACCATGCCAAAATTTAAGACGTGATTCTACATCCAAAAATATGAAAAAGTTTCTATAAAGGTTGGTCCGGAAATGAGCCCTAAGGAAGCTACGACCCTTCAAAGATGACATATTGAATGGGGAACAAAAAAAAAGCGTCAGTAAAATTTTAATGCTGCAAGGTGATTCTTCATTTAAAACTGATCAAACAAGTATTCTTCACCAAAACACCTAAATTTAATATTGCAGGAGTAATAGCCTTTTAAAAAGTAACGGTTTTGGTAGCACAAAATGTAACTTCCTCTTAATTGTTTTTTTAACGTTTGCTCCTACAGTGTTAGACTATATGACATTTTTTATGTATTTTTACTCAAGGAATCCATATTTTTTACAAAAAATCCAAAAAAAGTACACATAAAAAATTTTGGGGCAAAAATGTGTTCAGCCTAATACATTTTTCCGTCTAGGGACGCCTCTAAGTAAATTCAAAAAAATAAGTTAACATAAACTTATTGCCCTTATTAATACTAGTATATATATATAAGTATCCTTTTCTTATTGTAATGTATGTATTTTATAGCACTTATTTTATTTTATGTATTTAATTTTTATTCTTTTGTATGTATTTATAACATTTATTTATTTTATTTTACCAAATTGTCATAGATTGTAATCTGAAAGACAATAAATATTTATTATTATTATTATTAATACTAGTATACATGCAAAAGCTCGTCGCTCTAGCTTGAAGGGTACCAGAGCTATTAATTAAAAACCTTATTTTTATTACGATTTTAAAGGGCCGTAGCTCCCTTAGGGCTCATTTGCAGACCAACCTTTAAAGGATTATTTTTTTTTATATTTTTAGATGTAGAATCACCTCTTAAATTTTGGCATGCCAGTTATTGATCACCCTGTATACATTTTTATTTATATTAACTTGATGTTAGTATGCTATTTTGTGGTTATATATTTTTTGAAATTCATTTTTCACAAAGTATTGTGCGGCGACCATTGTAAACTTTGAATCCACATCTAAAGACTTTCAGTGCTTCTCTGTAAAAATTCCTTAAAATATTCTGCTCTAAAAGCCTAACGTTCCCTTAAGGGGACGCCCATAAATTATGTCACGCCCATAAATTATGTCACGCGTTTTTTATATACTTGATTTCAAAAATAATGGAAAAGTAGGGTTAACTAAAATTTCATGTTTTTCAGAAAATTTAGTTATGTAAATGTAGATTATTTAAATTATGCCTGTTTGAAATTAAATAAAATAAATAATCCTTTTTTGATCAGAACCAAATGTTGACTTTTTGTCCAATATTGACACTTTAACCTACATTTAATGACATTTACTGAAAAGTAAACAAATATTTGTCAAATGGAAAAAACAGAATTCACAATGTAATATTTTTTATCCAATACATACAGATAATAAGACAATTACCAGCTTTATTTTAAATAGATAAACTCAATAATAACCCCCGCGTGGCTTTTACTTTATTGAGTGGATAATTATTTATTTTACCCACTCAACTGTCACTTGTCTTTTAAATGTCATTAAAATTTTTAATAAAAATATGAATTTCTAAGCTATTTATTGGATAAAACCTTGTCTGGCACTCATGGGTAAACCGATATTGCCCTCTCGCAGGTTAATTTTCTCATGGGCAATATCTTACTTTACCCACTAGTACCATAAATAACTATTTTATAACCTTACTTTTCCATTATTTTTGAAACCAGGTTTACAAAAAAAAAATAAGTTTGTACTTATTTTGATCAAATTTCAGATAAAACTTCCACTTATAAAAGTACATAAAATAGATATCAAGCAAGGACGAGATAGAAAAAAAATATATTAGCACTTTAATTTTTTTGTGAAATCGCATTTCTGTATAGAGCCCTCCTCCCCTTGTCTCAAAGTCATAAACTCCTGGACCCCCGTCTCCACAGGCGTGACATACTTTATGGACTATAACTTTGAGTTATTATTTTTTCCAGGTAATAATAATGAAGTCGTAGCAAATGGTTTAAATGCCACAATCCAGGGCATTTCTGGGACAGGTTCTTTGAGAGTTGGAGCAGCATTTTTAAGTAATTTTTTCCCAGGCAATAAAGTAGTATATGTCCCACAACCAACATGGGGTAATCATCTACCCATTTTTAAACACAGTGGAATGGAGGTTAAATTTTACAATTACTATGATCCAAAGACATGTGCTCTAAATTTCGAAGGTGCCTTAAAGGATATTAATGTAAGTATTTTGAATCTCCTAAAATATAATACGTCTACAAAAAGAAAAAACTATCAAGAAAGGTGACTTTTTCAGATTTTTAAACCTAAAACGTAACCATTTCACTAAAAAAAAATGGTAAAGAAAACATTGGCACTAATTTTATGTATAGAAAGGGGATATCTCGGGTTTTTAGCAACGAACTAATAACTCTTCTTTCTAGAATACGCATACCGTTAAAATAAAGTTTCGCCAACATCTCGGTTTGTTTGTAAACAAATAGTAGGTATATTTAGGCCTGAACAATAACAGTTACCAGTAACTGTTATTGTTGTCTCTGTTAGAACAAAGATGTGCGAGTAAGACAAACGAATGTTTATGTTGCCGACGTTTTTGTCAGTTTTAACGAATGAAATGTCTATTCTAGAGAGAAGAGTTATTAGTTCGTTGGTTTTTAGAAAAATGTTAAATGTTGAAAACTGAGTATAGTCTGGTGAAAGTGTTGACCAGTTAAAGTATTCAAAAATTAATAAATATTATTTTTTAGGCAATGCCTGAAAACTCCATCATTCTTCTACATGCCTGTGCGCATAATCCAACTGGTGTTGATCCAAGCAATGAACAATGGACACAATTATCTGCAGCAATCAAACAGAAGAAGCTCTTTGTCTTCTTTGATATGGCATACCAAGGTTTTGCCACGGGAGATATCGACAGAGATGCGTTTGCAGTAAGTATTACAAACCGTAAGGAAATCGACACGATGTAAACACGATACTAATACGACGAAAAACAGCGTTTTCGTCATGTTGGCGTTTTATTTTAATAGTGTAACAAATCTAAAAAACGAACGTAGATTATCTATCTGTATAAAATATCCCCAGGTTATACAGGACCAAAAGGTTAACCGTCTTATTGCAAAACAAAACAAAAAACGTCATCACCTCCCAAAACTGACCCAAAAATTACCAATTTGGCGCACTTCGTTGTCATCTCGCCAGAAGAGCCAGGCCGGCTTTGGTTATACGTTCCTGAGATAAACGAAGGACAGTAGATATGTGGCGCCGAACTACAGGAACGGCGATGTGACAAATGACTATTACGTTGCAATGGGTTGCTTACTCACATAATCCACTGCTTTAACCCTTTTGGATGGATTTTTTACGACTGTTTGCCTCCCAGACATATATTTCCGGACTGGACGGACGGTTGATGAATATTGCAAATAAAACACATACGAAATCGTTTAAATCATTTAACTTTATTAAGAAAAAACATACCACAAACTAATCTAAAAATTTGATATGGTATTATAATGATTATAATCATTGACACAAGGAATGCATAAACCCACATCACGGTCCAAGGACAATGTTAGACCTGATGTCGGATATATCCGACAGTCGTCTGTGGCCCAAGTTATGCACTGTCGGATATATCCGTCAACCATCCTTAAAGGGTTAATAAAATAGGACAAAACTCTACAATTGGATGTCACTTTTTAAAGGGGCAATGTCATATTGCTTTTTTAATGTAATTTATCACCTTGCCGTTCCTGTTTAAATGTAAACTAGACTTCACAGATCTAGCTTCCTTATGTGACAGACAGACGTACTGACGGGCAACCCTTTGTCGGGTGGGTGTTTTCGTGTTATATGATACATGTTCGTTTTTTTAGATAAGACAGTTTGCAAAAGATGGTCACCGATTCTGTTTAACACAAAGTTACGCCAAAAATATGGGTCTTTATGGAGAAAGAGCTGGGGCTTTTACCATGTTATGTGATTCCAAAGAAGAAACAAACAGAGTTATGTCTCAATTAAAAATATTGATTCGTGCCTTATACTCAAACCCACCAATTCATGGTGCTAGACTAGTTAATGAGATTTTATCTAATGAAGCTTTAAGAGCCGAGTGGTAAGTGACATCATACATTAGGGTAGGTCAAAAAAACCGACTTTTTTTTTACCTTATACTGAAAAATCGGTTGCTAGACACCTGTAGAAAATTCTCACCAAATATGAGCTCTTAATTTTGATAAAAAGGTTCTCCGCTTTACAATTTTCCATTTTTTCCTCAGTATTAGAAACAAAAATTCATATCTCTTTGACAACTGTTCGTTAAAAAGTATCTCTCCTCATATTCTTGTAGGAAATCGAACGCTGTACAAAAAAGGTCTCTTATAATTTTTTCGTAAACCTCACCGTTTAAAAGATATCAAAGGTTAAAGTTTGATTATTTTAAGAGACATTTCTCCTTGCTTTTGAATTTTATAACTCGCATACAAAAAATTGTTATGAATTGCGCAATTCATAGTTTTGTAGGAAATTAACTGCTCTACAAAAATGGTCTCTTATGATTTGTCGATTAAATTAAGCGTTTAAAAGATATTCATCGTCACACTTCAATGCTTACTAATTTTAATAGTTTTTGATGAATAATTCGAAAAATTTCAATTTAATTTATGAGTTTCACGAAAATTTATACAAATTTGAGTTTCTATCGTAAGATTCTGAATGTATAAATAAATATTAACTAACTAAATATAACGTTTTTCTCAGAGGTAAACGTATTTATCGAAGTATAACAGCATATTACACGAAAAATATTTAGGGCCAGCTAAAAAGATGGCTATTTTATAAATAAATATAACAACATTATGTTTGGATTAATATTATGATTGCTAAAATATATTAAGATTTATTTATATGAATAAATTTGTCTCCAGCTGCCATTTTATGATGCAGGTAGAAATTTCTTAGTTGGCCACGCCCCTTCCGAAAGTTAGAAATTAAACGTACTTATAACGTATTTCTAACTTAAAAATCTAACGTTAGATTAACGTTTGATTCTAACGTTTGATTCTAACGTTAAAAAGCGGGACATTTGCGCATATTTTATACTGTGGTATTAATACCACAGTAATGCATGATAATATCATAATTTATCCCTGTTCAATGCGACTTTTCCAACTTTTTTTTGGATTGAAAGGGTACCCATTTCAGCTTATTTTTTTTTCAGGCTCCAGCAAGTTAAGGGAATGGCTGATAGAATTATTGATGTGCGTACAAAATTGCGTGACAATTTGAAAAAAGAAGGATCTAGTCGTGACTGGAAGCACATCACCAATCAAATTGGAATGTTCTGTTTTACTGGAATGAATCCTGATCAAGTATGTATTTATTAACTTCTTTAACAACTTGTAAACCATAAATGGTCAAGAAATTTGATTAAGCGATCAAGTCTTTGGCGCACTGCTTAAAGTTTTTTGACGATGCAAAAACAAAATTGTTTATCGGGCAAAACCCCCTGCATTTTGCGCTCAGAAAAAAAATTTTACGACTAAAAACGACTAAAAACATTTCATCACCATTGGTAAAATAAAAACAATCACCGACTGATTTGGCGCCCCACTCAACGAACTAATAACTCTTCTCTCTAGAAAAGGCATTTCATTCGTTAAAACTGACAAAAACGTCGGAACATAAACATTCATCTGTCTTACTCGCACATGTTTGTTCTAAAAGAGACAACAATACCAGTTACTGGTAATTGTTATTGTTTAGGCCTGAATATACCTACTATTTGTTTACAAACAAACCGAGATGTTGCCGATAATTTATTTTAACGGTATGCGTATTCTAGAAAGAAGAGTTATTAGTTCGTTGGCCCCACTGCAAAGTTTATAACTAAAAAAACTCATCACCTATAAAAACAAACATTGATAACATTTACACAAACAGATGAGGACTAAAAAACGTCATCACCTCCCAAAACCGACCCAATTGGTGCCCCTCGCAACCGGGGGCCGCCCAATTTCCCTGGTCTTGGTATACTTTTATAAACTACAAACTGTGAAGATTATAATTCGTATTGTGTTAGCAAGCAATATCTCATGAACATTCAACCCTGAGTGCGCATTAACATAACTCCACCCTGCCCCATCTTAAATACATTCCTGTTATCAAAATTTTATGGCAATGCACAGAGGGCTAAGAAAAAAAAGATGGACAAAAATCTAAATTTTTGCATACGAGTATTTTTGATACCGCTGATTTCGAATATGATAGTAAAAAATCTGAAAAAAAATCCGCGTGGTTCATTTTGAATTTTTTTTTCGATTTTACTTTGTTATACAGGCTCTTTTTAGGAATATTAATGTGACCAATGATCAAAACACAAAAATCAAAATGGCGGAGCCAATATGGCGTATCGGGTTTTAGAAATTTGTCATAATTAGTCAAAATTAAGGTTATAAAGAAGTCCAAGGTCATCGATTTTAAGAAAAGGACTAATCTTAAAACACTTAATATGACAAAACTTATATGAAGGTTAGAAATGCAGTTAATTATCCATTTTAGTTAAAATATTCATTTCAAAGTCGTAAAAGTTCCATGAATTGAATTTTATTGTTCAGGTGTAGGAAATATCTTATATTACCCCTAGCATTTTCTTAAATTAAAATAAATTCAAGATAAGGTGGTTTTAACTACCTATATAAAAGGGCAATTGAAACTTAAAAATTGAAATAAAAATGTAAAATCTAAAATTTCAAAAAATGCCAGCATTTGCGAGACTCAATATCTTATGCATTTTTATCTTCACTTATAGTAGTAATAAGATATATAGAAAAAAGTTGCCACCTTTTGCCTCTAAAACGCTATAAATGCACTTAAATGGTCAAATTTTATGTATGTCACCGACTTTCATCAGAACTTTTTTCGTCATCATCAGTATAAATAATTACACTTGGACAATAAAATTCAATTCACGGAACTCTTACGACTTTGAAATGAATATTTTAACTAAAATGGATAATAAACTGTATTTTTAACTTTCATATAAGCTTTGTCATGTTAAGTGTTTTAAGTTTAGTCCTTTTCTTAAAATCAATGACCGTGGACTTTTTGGAGGCATAGCGTATGGGAGGTATAGCGTAGTGGCTAGCGCGTGTACATAGTAAGTCTACTAGCGTGAGTTCGATCCTCACTGGCGCCTATTTGCCTTTTGCAGTTAATTAATAACTGAAATTTGACGAAGTCGATGTGAAACGGACACTCCCTATAAACAGATTCGAAAGTCAGTATAAGCCGGTGGTTCCCTCTTCTACTAGCCCACACAAGTCCTGGACTTAGGGAATGCTTAATTAAGTAGAAAACTACGAGGTTAAACAAACATGTAATGTAATGTAACATTATAACCTTAATTTCTACTAATGATGACAAATTTCTAAAACCCAATACGCCATATTGGCTCCGCCATTTTGATTTTTGGTGTTTTGATCATTGGTCTACATTAACATCCCCGTATAATAAATTTGAGCAAAATCGAAAAAAGAAATAAAAAATGAACCACCTTAGTGGCGCCGATTTTTTTTTTCATATTTTTTACTGGTATGCAAAAATTTAGATTTTCGTCCATCCTTTTTTTCAGCCCACTGTGCACTAAATTTCAATAATAATTTAAAAAAGGTTCCAAAGATAGGGTAGGGCGATTAAGAGCTAAAAGTTTCCTTTCACTATAAACTATTTTTTTTAGGTTGCTAATATTACTAAAGAACATAGCGTATACCTAACCAAGGATGGACGTATTTCAATGGCCGGAGTTACCTCAAAGAATGTAGAATACTTGGCTCATGCAATGCATCAAGTAACCAAATAAATTTTACACAAAGTTCGCTTTTTGTCTACCTTTTTTTGCATTTATACATTTGTTATTAAGATATAATATATACTATTACGAAAAAAAAAACAAAAATAAAATGATTTTTAAAAATTTAATTTTCTTATTCAGGGTGTTTTATTAAAGTGCCCACGCAAACAAGGGATATATATTTTATAAAAGGTGATTTAGAAATAGATTACAAAATATAAATTTGTAATTCTACAGCCAAAAATATGAAAAAAAGTTCCTATAAAGGTTGCTCCGGAAATGAGCCCTAAGGGAGTTACGCCCCTCTTAGGGGTGTGTCTGAAAAGTAGTTATTTTCTTTCCTGGAACCCTTTAAACTATTTTAATAAATTTTTGCACATGCCCTAAGGGAACGTTCAAGTATTAAGTAACGCAAATTGTACCAAAATTCATATATTTCATACCCCGATTCTCGCGTTATTAAAGGCTGTAGAGATATCATGTTTCGGCTGCCCCCCCCCAAACAGGGGGTGTGTTAGGGTAGCCAAAATATAAAATCTCTACAGCTTTTAATAACCCGAAATGAAGTGTGTGAATTTTGGTACAATTTGCGTTACGTAATACTTCAGTGTTCCCTAACATTGTAATGGTTTATTGTTGTTCTAGGACCTATTTTTATAGGTATTTTACACTATATTAGACAGTTATAACACAATAAATTTTGATGGATAGGTACTCTTCATTTCTAATGGATCTTCAAAAAAAACATTGATAAAGGCTATCATCCTATGGAATTTTTGTTTGGTATCTTTAACCAGGGACGTGCAAAATCTGGGGCTATGACACTTTTTGCCACAAAAATTTTTATCTGTAGATGTTTTGACATTTTCTCAACAAAATATTATTCTTTAGTTAAAAATGCATAAAAAGGTACTTATTCTCTTTGTAACACCGTAGTTTTTGAGAAAATAGATGATAAAGGGACAATTTCACGGTCCTAGCATCAAAAAAAGGAAATAAAAAATGCACCAATAAAAATCTCAATACATTAAAAACTGTGTAAAAAAGCCCGTGTACGCCTAGGTTCGAAAAATAGTTTTAAGGGTACTACACTGTATACATGTACTACTACAGTCTTAAAGAATAACACTTTTAAATTTAAGGGACCGTAGCGATTTGCTGATATTTGCGTATGTGATATTTTTTCATAGTTTTTGATTTAGAATCGCTCTTCAGTATTGAAAATTACGAGGGGCTGACCGCGTCTGAAATTTATACAAAAGAGTTCCTTTTTGCAAAGAGTTCCTCAGAGTTCCTTCGGAGTTCCTCGGAGTTCCTCCAGAGTTTTTTGGGAGTTCCTCCTGTATTCCTTAAGAGTTCCTCTCTGGAAGGGGTAATTTTTGGCAAATAAACCGTAGAAATTACCGCTATGTAAGCACTACTGCCAATAAGGCACCCTCAAAAAAAAGCTTTGTCCCTGACAGTTTCAACCAAACTTGACGCCCCTACAAAAAATACCTTCATAAAAAAAAGATTTGTCCCTGACGGTTACTACCAAACTTGGCGCCCCTTCAAGTAAAAAATGGATACCTTCAAGAAAAAAAGCTAAAAAGCTTTGTCCCTGGCGGTTTCTACCAATCTTGGCGCCCCTTCGAAACAAAAATTGGCGCCCCAAAATTACCTTCAAGAAAAAAAGCTTTGTCCCTGACAGTTTCTACCAAACTTGGCGGCGCCCCTTCAGAACTTCAGAACAAAATTTGGCGCCTCAAAGTTACCTTCAGGAAAAAAATCCTTGTCCCTGACGGTTTCTACCAAACTTGGCGCCCCAAAAAAATAAATAATAATTCTTTCTCCTTCGGAGTTCCTCCAGAGTTCTTCAGAGTTTCTCCAGAGTTCCTTTGGCTTGTACAAAACATTTCCTCGCGGTCAGCCCCTCGGAAAATTATATTCGCACATTTTTTAGTTACTATTTTTGAGTCGCAGGACGTGAAATTGTCTCCTTAACTGCAATTTTCTCCGAAACGGTTGTTCCTATGGTGTTACATAAAGAGTACCTTTTTATGTATTTTTAGTTAAGGAATCATATCCCTGAACAAACTACGGTTTGGACTTCGTAAAAGCTTTGTCAAAGATACGTTAAAAAACAAATCTTTCACAAAGCTTTGACGAAGCTTGCACGAAGTTTTAACAAATCTTTTGTACATCGATTTCCACATTTCCAAAGATTTACACAAAATTTCCACGATTTTCAATAAGAATATTTCAAATTCTCTAATAGGAGAACAAGAAAGATAAAAGGTACGCTTGGACGTATCCTGCGTTATGATTTTAAAGTTGAGAGGTCGCTGTGATATTGAATCCGCGTAGGAGAGCAGCATTCTTTGGTTAGTAAACAAAACACCAAATGGTATGTTATTGTTTGCATATTTTCTGTTCTATTTATAGAAAGCTAATTTATATTATTTAAAATAAAAAAATTTTTGCGAAAATTTAGTTCATACACGGTGGTCCTAAACAATATTTCACTTTTGAACGCGATGATGTATCGTCTTGAAATTAAAAAGATAAGCTAATTGGGTCTATTTAAGGTACTATTACCGTCTAGAATTTTCAAAAAATCAATTTTTTTACAATTTTCAACTGCTTAGATCTATTCAAAAATAGCCTCCTAAAATATTTTTGAGAAATTCGAGAGTTATAACCCAATAAACAGTGGTTCGGCGGCTGACGGGCGGTAAAGTAATGGCAAATGACGACGTTGGAACGACGTCTGATCGCCGGTCGGCAACATGATGGCAAATGATAACCGAAATACTACATCGGATCAACGTCGGACTCCCGTCTGACTAAACTAAATGATGTATATATTATTTTACGAAAAAAGAAAAGAAAATAAAAAATCAAAATAAATCAGCCCTAAAACACTAAATTTTACAAGTTTTCACTTTAAATGTGAGAAACGCTAAAAATGCATTTTAAAAATATGTCAGTCTGAACTTAACTTAATTTTATTTAATGTATATTAATAATATAAAATAATTTAACAAAAACAAAAGCTAAGCTAAGCGCCAAATAGAAGCACCCAAAAGGGCCTCTTATTTAGCGCTTCTTAACTTGTTTTTTTTTTGTCAAATTATTTTATGTTATTAATTTGAATTAAATAAAATTAAGTTAAGTCTAGATTGACATATTTTTTTAGCGTTTCTCACATTTATGGTGGAAATTCGTCAAATTTAGTGTTTAGGGGCAACTTTGGCGGATTTTCGGTACCTGATAGAATCTTTTGATCATTTTGAAATTTGGCACATAATTTTGTACAATTAAAAGGAAAAAAAAAATGAGTTTTTATGGCTTTTAAATTTTCCACTGATACAAAAAGTACAGTCAGTTTTCAACGATTTTTTACGATTTTTGCGTTATTTCACGATTTTAGGGGTTCAATTGGGACGCTTAGAAAAGTTTGATCACCCAAATATTTTCAGGATGTTCTAGATACACCAGAATGAAAATTTTCAAATAATAAAAAATAAGGTCCACCCTATTCTCCCATACTGCCCTACTACCCTAAAAAGCAGTAACTCCATATTTAATAAAACTGAGATAATGGCAAAAACAGTAAATCGTCTTAGCCACTCCCTTGTGTTATAGCTATAATCGAGAAAGTGGGCGTATAACTTTGAGTTTAAAGTACCTTTATTATAACACAAGTACGCAATCATTAATTATTTATTTAAATAAAAAAAATGGCACTTCCTGCTTTTTAGTTTAGTATCTCGTAGTGAAAATTTTTAGGAATGCTAAACTAAAAAGCAGTATGTGACAAGATAAAGAGAAAACAACCCAAAAATACAAAATACATTTTTAAATTTCCTTTTAAAAATAAATTTTACCTTCCCCAAGGAAAGTCTGGATTTAGTAAAAAAAATTGGAAAATTTGTAGTTTTTTTTTCGCGTTTCTCGAAGTTTAATATCCAAAAAAGATGATTTCCGTCAAAAAAAATCTGTTCTCGGTCTGTCTGTCGGTCAGTCTGTCCGTCTATCTGGAATATTTGTAACCACGATAACTCGAGAACGCTTTGAGCTAAAGACTTCAAACTTGGGCCATAGGTTAATTATCCAAAGTTCTGGGCTGGGATTGTTTTTGCTAAAATTCGGTGTGGGTTAAGGGAGTAAAACAGGGTAAAAACAAGTTTTTTCAAAAATATTTTTTTTAGTTTTCGAAAAAATAAACTTTTTTGAAAAAAAAAATATATTTTTTTTTTGAAAAACTTGAAAAACAAAAAATAAAAAATGTTTTTTTATATATTTTTTTTTGTTTTTCAAAATAATTGTTTTAATGTACATAAACTTACCGGGAAAAGTATTATTTTGTTGGCAGCAGTTTTTTTTTGGCTATTTCCGGAAAACCTAGCGTCATAAAAAAATATAATGGAAAAAAAAAATTTTATTATTGCTTTACATCCTTCTAATTTTATTTTAATATATTAGGTAATAAAAAACTGTCTGTCTTTTATAATAAAAAAACTTATTTGGAGTTACTGCTTTTTAGCTTAGAACAGTCCCTTATTTTGGAGATACTGCAATTTTCATAAGTTTATAACTGCATAAATAAAACTATTTACTCAAATTTGATTGGTTCAATAAATAGCCCATGGAAATGCACAACTAAGTTTAAGGTTAATTAAAAATCCACAAAAATTGGAGTTACGGCTTTTTTAGCTTAGTAGGGCAGTATAGCTGGTGGACCACTCAAATTATGCGACAATTGCGCGCCTCATTGCATGCCGACTTACGGCCGCCAGCTGGCCACTATACAATTGTTTGGTGGGCTGCCTTTATTATTGGTCCCGGAAAAGCCTTTGCGCCAGACAAAAATTAAAAGGTTTATAAAATAATTAGCTTTTTAAATTCCGTGGTATATGGAAAATGCGTGCCCTTTTAAAAAATCGCCTGCGCCACTAAGCTTGATAACCATTAATGTAATATAACAATTTTAATTATAATTATTAATTATGTTCATTAAATTCTTAAGTGTCTGTGACGCTAAATATAGATATGAATTTTAAGGGGTTTGCTCGGGCTGTTTGACGTTACGTTACTGTAAGGGGCTGTCCATATATTACGTAACGCAATTTTTCAAAAAAATTGACCCCCTCCCCCCCCCCCTGTGTAACAAACTGTCACATTTACCAACACTGTGTAACGCGTAACAATATAAAAATTTGTATTTTTTTCTAACATATCTTGATACAGAATTCCGCATAATGCAAGACGGTAAAAAGACTGTAAAAATGATACATATTTATTATAATAATAGATATAGGCATTAATGTACTTAAACGAAAAAATCACTCAAACTTTAAAAAAATATTCATAATCAATATCACACAGGGAAAAAATAATAGGACCTCTTTTTACAGTCACAGAGTGTCACATATAACACGTATATTGTTTATGCACAGGTACACAAAATAGTAGACACATTGGTGTTCTGTGAGTACACATTCCGCGCGAAAATGTATCATCGCCGATGGTTCATCGGCAAGATCACGCAAGAACAGGGCCGTAAGATTTTTTTTTAATATCAATGTCAACAGTTTTTTTACTGATTACAGTATTATTTAAATATGCAGAGTTTCGTCAATTTTTGTGTGAAAAGGGAAATTATGGGCCACTAAATAGTAATTTATGTTGAAATAAAAATACATCTGCCAAGCTTAGGAAATAAACATTAAATTTATTTAATTCCGTTACGTAACGTTTACCTAAACCCCCCCCTCCCCCTGTCACAAACTGTAACAATTTATCTGACCCCCTCCCCCACCATAGGCGCGTCATAAAATAGCACAATATACATATTGAGTTAATAATGTCTAATGCCTACATCGGCGCCTTCGCCAAAATTGTAAATTTTCTAACAGACAGACAAAAAGTCTGCCTACGCCCTTGGTATATAACCAGTCATCGGCGAATTTCCAGTGCTCGCATAGGCGCCGCGTCGATTCTAGCGTTGACGCGAGGTTTTAAATATTTACATTTTTATTTTTATCTTGAGTTTTTTAATGATTCCATTTAAACAAGTTAGGTGGGAAAAAAAGTTATCGATAAATAAAAATTAAAAACTTTCACAAACAAATGTTTCGATTTAGTGACCTTTATAAAAATTTGCCTCATAATTCAGCAAAATTATTCAGTAAGCCTATGTTTCTGTGTTTATTTTCAACGTTGATGAGTCATAACTGAGTTTATTCCGATTACTGTATATAAAATATATTAATACGGTTGTAAATCTGAATAGGCTTGCAACACTGGATAGATGCACTTAAAATGAGTACTCTTTCTAAGGGGACCAACCAAGAAAAGTACCAGCTTCCCAACAAGCAATTGCCAGGCGGCCGACACCCTGATAGCACAAAAACCTTCTAAGAATATTCTTAAAATAAATAGCCGGAAGGACAGCATGCTTCTTAAAATAATAATATTGAATATTGCGCATGCGCAAACAAAGTAGGTAGGCGTTTCAGAATTTTACATTAATGTAGTTTTTCTCTTTCTTTCAATTATATTTTATAATACTCGATCCTTTTTATAGAGTGATATCATAAATTTGGACATGGCGAACATTTTTACGTCTTTGAGATAAACCTAATAATTAAAGTATATAAAAATATTTAGATCATCAGGTAAGATTCATATACGATATGCAGTTCTACTGTGAAAGCAAACTTTCTACCAGACATAAAAATCATGC
Source organism: Brachypterus glaber (assembly GCA_958510825.1). Lineage (NCBI taxonomy): Eukaryota > Metazoa > Arthropoda > Insecta > Coleoptera > Kateretidae > Brachypterus > Brachypterus glaber. Next base: position 15,862,761 of record OY294046.1, read on the forward strand.
TCCACACAAAAATCTAATGTTCAGAGAAAAAAATAGCAAATAATTATCATTTCAAAAAATAATATTTTTTTGTCCAAAACTATACTCGAAACTATACAGAGCGGTCCAAAAGTCACCCCCCCCCTCTTAACTTTTGAACCAGTTGAGATATCGACTTCAAATTTAGAACTTTTAAATGAGACAACTTAAACTATCTTTTAGCATATATTTAATACTTTCAGCTCTTAAAATGTGGGCAGGGGGGCATAGGGGCACATTTTTTTTAATTAGAAAGGGGGGTCGTGTAATACATTATTTTAAAGCTTATAAAATTCTCCATTTAACTCAATATTTTTAAATTAAAAAAAAAAATTGAGTTTAAAATGATTTGAAAATGGATATTAATTAAATTAATTAATCTAAATTCCTCTAAAAAAAAACAAATAATTTTTTAAAAATGCCTAATTTCATCATAAAAAAAATTTTAATTATAAACTAATTTTAGTTGACGTAAATAAAAATTTATAAAAAAAACTTAAAAAATTGAATGTTTTAGCACCTAAAATTGAAAAATCAAAACCTTAAAAACATTTTTAAAAAATTAAAAAATGTTAGTTTAAATAGAGAATTTTATAAGCTTTAAAATGATGTATTACACGACCCCCCTTTCCATTTTAAAAAATGTCACCCCATACCCCCCTGCCTACATTTTAAGAGCTGAAAATATCAAATATATGCTAAAAGATAGTTTAAGGTCTTATTTAAGAGTTCTAAATTTGAAGTCGATATCTCAACTCGTTCAAAAGTTAAAAGGGGGGGGGTGACTTTTGGACAGCACTGTATAATATTCACTTTATGTCTTAAAATACTACTAAAGCTTATGTTATTAACAACAATTTTAAGAATATTTGTAATTCTAACCTAATAAAATTAAAATAATATATACGCCATACTACTATTCTAAAAACATTCCCATTAGAATATTTTAAGAATATGTATTTGAGAATATTATTAGAAAAATACTCTAATCATGCTAAGAATATTTAGAGTAGAAGCACTTATGCTACTACAGCAGTGCACCTTTTAAGAACATGCTTAGCATGTTTACAGCATTATGCTAAGAACCTTTTCAAGGGAACGATTAAATAACCTCCTTAGGATGAAAAGTGTGTTATCAGGGCAATTGTTTGCTGGGTTGCTTCTGCACATGTCTAGAAGTCAACTGAGAAAAATAACGGGTATAATAAGTGGACACAGCTAAGTAAACAAAAAAGTCCCATCAAATCTTACGTAAACGGTCCTATGAAATCCCATCAATAAAGTAGGAAGTTGTAGGAAATATCCCATCAACATGATAAGTATTCATGATTTTTGATAAACTTTGGCAGCGTTTTCGCCACTTTGAAATAGTAATTACTATTTTTTTTAAATCTTACGCAAATACCAATCTCGTTCCCATCAAATCCCACGCAAACTATCAAAGTCCATTTAATATCATTAAAATCCCATAGGATTTTGATAAGATTTGGCAGGACCGTTTTTACAGGGCCGACACGAAATGGTGTAGAATTCAAGCCCCGTGTTCAGGAAATGTGGAGAAGGGGACAAAGAACCATACCACCTCATGTGAATGTACATCGCTGATAAGCCTAAGATGGAAGTACTTCGGAAACGACTCGCTGGAACCGAACGAGATCATGAACAAAAACATATATTTGATCGAGGGGCTGACCGCGAGGAAATCTTTTGTACAAGCCAAAGGAACTCTGGAGGAACTCTGAAAAACTCTGGAGGAACTCAGAGGAACTCCGAGGAACTCTGGAGGAACTCCGAGAAACTCCGAAGGAACTCAGAAGAACTCTGAGGGACTCTTTGCAAAAAAGGAACTCTTTTGTACAAATTTTAGACGCGGTCAGAAACAATTATTATTTATTGCCCAGAGAGGAACTCTTAAGGAACACAGGAGGAACTCGGAGGAACTCGGAGGAACTCGGAGGGACTCCCAAGGAATTCGGAGAAACTGCGATGAACTCGGAGGAACTCTGGAGGAACTCCGAGGAACTCCGGAGAAACTCCGAGGAACTGATAAAATGTTTATTTTTTTATGTCTTTTTTTCACAAAAATGCTCTTGAATAATGTTTCCTTTTTGGGAAAAAAATCTTTTTTTTTGTTTTTTTTTCTTTTTTATAATGAACAATATATTATCCAGTTTGAAAATTCATTCATGGTTCTAAACGTCTGAACTTCTTATAGTGAATTGGTGTATTATAAAATAATTAAAAAGCTTATATAACAATATTGTTAATAGGGGAAAGTATTTTTCTATTGGTAGCAGTTTTAAAAATATAATTATTTTTTTCCTAAGAAAAATCATAACTGAAAAAGTTAAAACAAGTTAAAATTACCAATTAAGGGGTTAAGAATTGCATATTTATAATTTTTGTTGAAATTACATTTTCTCACAAAGAAATGGTTGAAAATTGCATTAATTTATTTAGCAGCGGGTGAAAAATAATCTATTTTCTTTGTAAACTACTCTAGACTGGGTTAAAAGCTGTCGCTGGTAATTATTCAAGTGTTTGTAGTAGCTGGTGAACTTGTAAAACTCTTAAGTTGTGTAGGCAGCCCTGAGACCCACCCCTCGTTGCCAGCTTTAGCCATTAATTACGACAAGCGACTTATGTACGCTCAACATCGAAACCACCACTTTTTACAACTTGCCACCTAATAAATGCTAAATCTACACTGAAAATAGTATATTATATAAATTCTTCTGAATTTTATATACAAAATAGGACAAAATGACGTAAGTAGGTATTGCGGCGGATGAGCCAACCCCATCCACTTTTCATTTAGCCCCCATAACAGAGCGGTTTTAACAGAGCTGTTTTAACAGATCTGTTTTAACAGATCTGTTTTAACAGAGCTGTTTTAACAGATCTGTTTTTACAGATCTGTTTTAACAGATCTGTTTTAACAGAGCTGTTTTAACAGAGCTGTTTTAACAGGGCTGATTCTAAATCAGTTTATATCAGATCAGTTTAGATTGGATCAGATCTGATATAAACTTAATTAGAAACAGCCTTGTTACAACAGCTCTATTAAAACAGCCCTTTTAAAACAGCCCTGTTAAAACAGCCCTGTTAAAACAGCCCTGTTAAAACAGCTCTGTTAAAACAGCTCTGTTAAAACAGCTCTGTTAAAACAGATCTGTTAAAACAGCTGTGTTATGGGGGCTATTAAAAAGGGGGCTATTAAAGTAGGGGACGTGGTCCAAATGAAAAGTGGAGGGGGTTAGCTCATCCGCCACAATACCTACTGACGTAAACATTACATAATTTTCTCATGATATTTAATTTCTACGATTTTAAAAATTGAATTTAAAAAGTTTAATTAAAATACAATTAATTATATATTAAATAAAATTTTCGGTAATCATACTTAACATTAAACTATTCGTTTAGATTCCGGTAACAATAAACATAATTTTATTCATATTTTCCGGTTACGGTAACTGGCTAGTTTATTGCTAGTGACACCGGTGTTTTATTAAATAAGGTGACCAAAATTTTAACGGTAAAGTTTATTTATTTAAAACAAACTGAAACACAAAAAAGATTACAATTAACTGTAAATTTATAAGGTTCAGTTTACGGTAAATTGTAATGTTTTTTGTTTTTCAGTTTGTTTTAAATAAATTTGCGCTAATCACTGACGAAGGCCAACCAAGTTAGGGTAATACCGGGTGTCCCAACTCTATTTACCCAACGATTTTCTCGAGAACTTAAATTGATAATTCTGCGAAAACCATCTTCAATAAGACAACTTAAACTATCTTTAAGCATATATTTGATACTTTCAGCTCTTAAAATGTGGGCAGGGGGGCATAGGGGGACATTTTTTTTTAACGGAAGGTGGGGTTTGGACTTTTTTACATAATTTTAAAGCTTATTAAATTCTTCATTTAACTGTATATTTTTTTATTTTTTAAACATTTTTTTTGGGTTTAAAATAGGGTTAAAAATGGGTATTTTTTTCAAAATTACTCTAAAAAATTCAAATAATTTTTTAAAAGTTACTAATATCATGATGAAAAAACGTAAATTATACTTTTAAACTAATTTTAATTGACATAAATAAAAATGTACAAAAAAAACTTAGAAATTCGCTGTTTTAGCATACAAAATTAAAGAATCAAAACTCTAAAAAAATGTATAAAAAATTAAAAAATATACAGTCCAATAAAGAATTTTATTTGCTTTAAAATGATCTATTACACGACCCCCTTTCCATTAACTTATTCCCAAATAATGTCAATAAAAACAGTGGCTGTTACCGGAATTTTAGCATAATAATTATTTAATTTATTTTTTTTAATTTAATTTAATTTATTCAAAATATTTAAATAATAACAGATAAATAAGATTGGAAGATATTGGCATTACCTAAACAAGACTGTTTGTATTGAATGCCAACATTTCAAAATGTATAAAAAAAAAATTAAAAAAAAAATTAATCCTTTTCATCAATGTATTTTGAATAAATTTTCTGTAATTATAAACGTGCTAATTTGCTAGTTGCTAATTGCTAATTTGTTACTAGTGAAAATCACCGTTATTTTTATTATATACGTTGTCGCTTACCGTAATTTTAACGAAATTACAGTACACAAAACCTTAAAAATTCATTGTTGATTTAGTCCTTTTTATCAATGTGTTTTGATAGTTCCGGTAATAAAACACTTAACTTTCTACACTTAACCGCATAGATTCCGTTGTTGATAAACGTACCTTATTTTATAAGGATAATTTGATAATTTGTTGCTAGTGATAATCGCAGGAATTTTATTAAATACGTTGTGGGTTACCGGAATTTTAACAAACTTACAGTAAACTAAAACCTTAAAAATATAAATATTTTCAAATATTTATTTTTAATTATACCGTAAATACAAACTTGTCTTTTATAATTTTTAAAAACCGATATACAGGTTACTTAGGGAACGTTCAAGTATTACGTAACCCCTGTAACGCTATTTTCCTATACCATTAACATGGGCGTAACACTCCAAAATGGCCCCCACCCCCATAGGAGCGTAACGTAATACTTGAACGTTCCCTTAGGAAACGTTAAAGTATTACGTAACGCAAATTGTACCAAAATTCATACACTTCATAGCCCGGTTCTTCTTTGGTACATTTTGCGTTACGTAATACTTGAACGTTCCCTTACCTCTCTAACCTTAAAAATGTAGACTTAATTGTAGTCTTTTTATCAACGTTTTGATATTTTTGGTAATTATAAACGTAACTTTCTCTACTCAACCACATTGATTCCAGTGACTACGCTGTCAATTACCGGAATTTTAACGAAATTACAGCAAACAAAACCTTAAAAATGTACAGTTAATTGTAGTCCTTTTTATCAACGTGTTTTTTTGATATTTTCGGTAATTATAAACATATATATATATAATATAATATAATTATATAATTATAAAAAGTCCAAACGTAAATTTCTACAATTAACCGCATAGATTCTGGTAATGATAAACATAATTTTATTCGTATATTCCGGGTTTAATAATTGGCTAATTTATGCTGGTGATAATCACCGGAATTTTAATAAATACATTCTCAGTTACCGAAATTTTTACGAAATAACGGTAAATGAAACCTTAAATTTACAGTTGATTGTCATCCCTTTTTTCAGTGTCGCTTATTCCCAATTAATTTCGACGTAAATTTCATTTTATTTGCCGGCTTTAAAACTTTTCTACAAAACCCAGAATTTTTCCTTTGATATAAATTTAAAATAATTTTATTTTAAAATAATTATAAAATAAATTCGCTAATAGGTACTTAATAGGCCTCAATCGTTTTTTAACCAAATCATTATACCGGGTGTTATTGAAAGACCATCATATCATACTTTCTGCCATATAAAGCCTATAGTATAATATATGTTATTACGTATATATTCAGGTATCGTATTTAAGAAAAAGATTTCGAATTTAGAGTACTTAAAATATTATTTCGGGTTGAACCGAAAGTAAGTCGCGTTTTTACTTAGGATTTTTATAGGATCCTGTATTCTTTTTATGATTTTAAAATTTAAAAATATCCTTTTTTCCAGTCATTAAGATTATAGTAATAATCATAATTATCATCGTGATCATCATTATCATCATTATCATCATTATCATCATTATCATCATTATCATCATTATCATCATTATCATCATTATCATCATTATCATCATTATCATCATTATCATCATTATCATCATTATCATCATTATCATCATTATCATCATTATCATCATTATCATCATTATCATCATTATCATCATTATCATCATTATCATCATTATCATAATTATCATCATTATCATCATTATCATCATTATCATCATTATCATCATTATCATCATTATCATCATTATCATCATTATCATCATTATCATCATTATCATCATTATCATCATTATCATCATTATCATCATTATCATCATTATCATCATTATCATCATTATCATCATTATCATCATTATCATCATTATCATCATTATCATCATTATCATCATTATCATTATCATCATTATCATCATTATCATTATCATCATTATCATCATTATCATCATTATCATCATTATCATCTTTATCATCATTATCATCATTATCATCATTATCATCATTATCATCATTATCATCATTATCATCATTATCATCATTATCATCATTATCATCATTATCATCATTATCATCATTATCATCATTATCATCATTATCATCATTATCATCATTATCATCATTATCATCATTATCATCATTATCATCATTATCATCATTATCATCATTATCATCATTATCATCATTATCATCATTATCATCATTATCATCATTATCATCATTATCATCATTATCATCATTATCATCATTATCATCATTATCATCATTATCATCATTATCATCATTATCATCATTATCATCATTATCATCATTATCATCATTATCATCATTATCATTATTATCATCATTATCATCATTATCATCATTATCATCATTATCATTATCATCATTATCATCATTATCATCATTATCATCATTAACATCATTATCATCATTATCATCATTATCATCATTATCATCATTATCATCATTCATCATTATGCATAATCGTCATTATCATCATTATCATCATTATCATCATTATCATCATTATCATCATTATCATCATTATCATAATTATCATTATTATCATCATTATCATCATTATCATCATTATCATTATCATCATTATTATCGTTATCTTCATCAAAATTTTTTTTTTGCAAACAATTTTTTTTTTAAATTAATCTATTTATCGCTTATTAAAAAAAAACTATTAACCCGTTATGGGCCATAACTTAAGCCGAACTTCCGCATTTGCTCTCGTAAAAGGAGTAAAGAGAAGGGCTTTTTGGCAAGGAAGTCACAAATAAAATTTATTTCTCACCCTTATGTCGTTTCACAAGTAACCCTTTTACTTATGAGGGCTAAATCGCTATCTACCGTCGTCGCGTTGCAATGCGTTGACAGCTAACTAAGTGCGTGTCATTGCCAGACAAGGCGGACGGACCTCTGCAGTAACTCTCCCGGACTATCAACGAGAGTTCCGGACCATTACACTAGATCTATTGTCTCTCTTGATGGACATGTCGTTGACACAATGTTCCGATAAGATTTCTGATATCGATGGAGCCATGTAACGGTATTAAAATGAAAAATTAATAAATACATTTTAAGATTATTACAAGATCTGTGAGAGACAAAAATCAAAGATTAGAATTTAATAAAATTATACAAAATAGTATATTGTTTTACTAAGAGGAAAAGTAAAGCTTTTTTTATTAGTCTGTAGAATTTACGGACGAAGCGAAGCGGACGAGTAAAAAAGCACTTTTCCTCCGAGTGAAACATACTATTTTTTCTTCAAGCATCCTATATATTTTTTTAAAATATTAAATTTTGAATTTAATTTATTCAGTTATAAAGTATGTTCTTTTATTAAAATAGACCAATAAAACCCTTTCAAAATAAACTTAAACCTTCCTTAGCTCATTTTAATTTTTTTTCGTAGGCTAAATCGTACACTTTTTGCGATTTCGGTGATAACGTCTAATGTAGCATTTGCAATTTCGGAGAGATTTGTAGGTGTATAAACCATATATCCTCCTTCAATCATTTTTAATCAATTTCACACAAGGTTTTTGCACAGATTCTCGAGTCAACCACCTGTTTACATAATAAACAAACAAGTTTAAAGTATGGCTGCCTCCAGTGGTAGTTTTGCTAACTTTTTTTTACGGCGTACAACAAAGAATTAATTTTTTTTACTGTAAAAAAATAGATCACTTCTAACTAGTGTTTTCAGTTATAAAATATAAACATTTTGGTACGCTTGAAGAAAAAATATTTTTTTCACTACTATCTTTAGAACATACCATTATTTATCATGTTTTCAGACTGTGAAATCAATTTATTTTTTTCTCTCCTAGTAGGAGTAAATTTTATAAACAATTGATTTCTGTCACTTTAGATGTTTCAGTTCTTTGTGCAATTTTTACTAATTAAACCCAAGAAAATAGTTTTAAATAACTTTTTTTTTATTAAATATAATTAATTATAATTATTACCAATCAATACAATTAATAATTAACTAAATATTATGAAAAAAATTAAAAAAAAATTTTTAAACGTTACTTCAAAGTATTTATTTGAGCAAATGTCATTGATCCCTTGCGACCTTCAACTTACTCTGGAAACACTCTGGAAACAGAGTCAGAGTGAAAACATTCTGCTGCCAACGTGTTTCCAGAGTGGTTTTGTGCCATTTTGTCAGAGTTGAATCAGAGTGGTTCCAGGCTTGATTCACAGTAGATCCAAAGTGGGTTTGGACTTTTTTTTTAAATCAGAGCGTTTTCAGAGTGTTTTCGTTTGGACTTTTTTTTATTTTTTCAAAAAAAAAAAAAAAGTCCAAACGAAAACACTCTGAAAACGCTCTGATTTTACTCTGGGAACGTTATGGATAAAGGGCACAAATACACTCTGGAAATACTCTGGTAACAGCATGATTACAAAATGTTATTAGAATGTTTCCAGAGTTTTTTCAGCGTGATTGTAAAGTCGCAAGGGATCAAGGCTACTTGATTTTTATGAAAATTTCAAGAAATATAATTTCTGTTAATAATTTATTTTATTATTTAAATAAAAATAGTTAAATAGTACTAGTAATGAAAAAACTTATATTTAAACTACGGTAGAGAAGACTATTATAGCCTCTCACTCTTAAATCCCTCGCTGCTACACAGCTCGGGATTTAATGCGCTCCGATATAAAACATGTCTTCTATACTTTGGTATATAATTATTATCCAGCAACTAATAAACAGTCTGTATATTTTAAATTGGGAAAGTAATTATACCGGATTAATAAATAACTTATATGAGCGGGAGGACTTTTTCCTAAAAATTTAGTTTTTTTTTTGTTAATTTGTTGTTATTTGGATTCTTTAAATACCAACATGGGCTATTGTAACATGGGTTATAAGCATACCTCTGGCAAAAGCGAGCTGTTTTTTGTTCATGAGCGTAGCATAATTTAATATTTTTTCTGCTACTGATTAGAAGCGACCGCAAGACATCTGTTCCTACTCCACAAGAAAGCAACCCCAGTGTATCTATGATAAAAACTAACAAAGATGACAAAAGATGACTAATAGCTCGCAATCGCCCTAGCCCTATGGTTATAAGTAGACCACGGAAGTTAGTGAGCTGTTCAAACTTTCATGAGCGTAGCATAAATTTAACACCGCAAGACTGCTATCAGACAGCTGTCTCCTCTACAACAATGCGGCCGCCAGTGTATCTATGAAAAAAGTTAAAAAAGATGACAAGATGAGTCATAGCTCGTAAGTCCCCGGCCTGTGGTTATAAGATAACAAAAGAATATACAGTGCCAGTTCAAATTTAAAATACACATTAATAAGACAACTCAAGCTATCTTTTTACTTAAATTTGATATTTTCAGCTTTTAAAATGTTGACAGGGGGCCATGTTGGGATTTTTTTTTTGTTGACAAAGAGGATCGTGTGATATAGTAAATTCATTCTGAGAATGCGAGTCTGAAGTCACAGCGCGTAAATTAAAAAGCACTGTAGTGTAATTGAAACTTATTTATTAATAATAATAATATACAATAATATAATAATAATATGTATGTTTATTCCGACCTCTAAAGGATCATATACAAAAAAAAATACAAGTGAAAATAGTAATAAGAGCATATACATATATACATGAAAAAAAAGTAAAGCAAGTAAAGAGGTGCCAGTTAGCGATTACTGGAGATTGCCAGAAGACGTCAGATTCTATTAAGGCTTTAAGCAGGGTGTTGGTAGATAACTTCCAGCGATGTACGTAGCTAGAGAGTTTTTTACGGCGTAGAGCATCCAAAGTATCTACACGAGTAAGCGCAAACATTTCCGAGGCACTATTATATCTCGGAAGTCGGTGCAGGATGCGAAAGGCGTCATTAAAACATATACGCAGGGTACGCCATGATGCGGCGGTATGGTTACACCAAAGTTCACCCGAATAGAGATTGTAGTATTATGTTTTAAATAAAAAGTTTTTAACATCTGTTAAACACTTGGTAAATTTTCTTGCTAACATATTCGCAAGTATATAAAGATTTGTAATGTCTTTTAATATGCGAGTTGTCACTAAGTTTGTCGTTAATTATATGTCCGAGATATTTTATTTCGCTAACACGATCAATTACAATATTGTTTAACACGACAGGAGGAACAATAAGTTGTTTATAAGAAGGAGGCTTAAAAACCATAACTTTGAACTTGTCACAGTTGTAGCTTGAGAAAGACAGTTTAGAAAACTCCTCGCACTTACGTAACAGCATGCGAAGGCCTTCTAGAGAGGGACATAAGAGAATCATGTCAATGATAATACATAATTATTATATAGGAAATGTGTATAAACAAAATCATTTATTAAATCTTAACAAATAAATTTCAATTACCCTACAGAGTGGTATTTAGTTTACGCGCTGTGACTTCAGAGTCGCATTCTCAAAATGAATTTACTATACATCATTCTAAAGCTTATAAAATTCTCTACTCGACTGTACAGAGTGATCAATAATTGGCATGCCAAAATTTAAGAAGTGATTCTGCATCCAAAAATATAAAAAAATAGACGGAAAAATGTATTAGGCTTAACATATTTTTGCCCCAAACTATTTTATGTGTACCTTTTTTGTAAAAAATATGGATTACTTGAGTAAAAATACACAAAAAATGTCATATAGTGTAACACTGTAGTAGCAACCGTTTTGAAAAAAAAATGCAATTAAGGGGAAGTAACATTTTGTGCCACCAAAAACTTTACTTTTTAAAAGGCTATTACTCCTTTAATATTAAATTTAGGTGTTTTGGTGAGGAATACTTTTTTGCTGAGTTTTAAATGGAGAATCACCCTGCAGCATTAAAATTTTATTGAAATTTGTTTTGTTCCCCATTCAAAATGTCATCTTCGAAGGGCCGTAGCTTTCTTAGGGCTCCTTTCCGGACCAACCTTTATAAAAACTTTTTTTCATATTTTTGAATTTAGAATCACCTCTTAAATTTTGGCATGGCAGTTACTGATTATTATATACCCTGTATATTTTTTATTTTTTAAACATTTGTGATTTTGATTTTTCAACTTTTTTTGCTAAAATGCGATTTTTTAGGATTTTTTTAGCATTTATTTATATTTAATTTTTTGATTTTCGGCAACATTTCCAAAACCATTCTTTTAAATATCTCGTAGGTATTTGTAAATTTGTATAAATATCTTTTTTTCTAATTTTTAGTTATAGGTACGTAATATGTAATTAAGAAGGGTTTTAACTTTAAAAACTTGTTTTTATTTAATTTACTTTTCAAGTTTTTTAGTTATGTTTGTAAGACTTTTTATATAAAATTGTATTGTCAACCGAGTTAAGCATGTGTACTAAATTTTAGCTTTCTAAGTGTATTCTAAGTGGGTAAAACAGAGAGACGGTTAACTTAGCCTTATTCGCTTATGGGGGTGATGGGGAGACGAGAGGGGACGTAAAATTTATTGTAAAATTTGATTATCACTAAATGAGTTTGTAACCTAATATCAGTTGTAAATTATCTCATGTGGCTAAAAAAGGTTTTTTTTTTAATTGTAGGGGTGGGCGGTTGGGGGGTAAATGTTATATAAAATTGTATTGTCAACAGAGTTAAGCATGTGTACCAAATTTTAGCTTTGCAAGTATATTTTAAATGGGTGAAAAAGGCTTTGGCAGATTGAGAACAAATATATTTGTTCTCAAATATATATATTTATATCTAGTGAAGTGAATAGAAGGGTTTTAATTAAAAAGATAGTTTGACTTGTCTTATTTACTTGTTAATTTGAAGTCGATATCTCAACTCGTTAAAAAGCGGGTTGACTTTTGAACCGCACTGTATATTGTTTTGTTATTTAAAAAGTCCAAATAACCTTCTTTAACAAAAAAAATTCAAAAATTTTGGGAGAAATTCCTCTCGCTCGTATAAGATATTAAATATAAATTTTATTAATCCGGTCTCTGGTTTTACCAATATACTCATTCAAATAATAACAGCAAATTTATCGAAATGATAGACAAAGAGACCACCTTCTAAGGTGATTTATATTTTCAAAACGTACAATTTATTCCGAAACCATACAGAATTTTAAATTTAAAAATAACAATCTGCAGTTTCCGCTATAGTGTTATAAATTAGACAGCAGTTGATTCATGATTTTAACTTTAAAATATAAATTAAATAATATAATTAAATAAAATTTATCAAATAATTACACTACACGGGAAAAAATGGTCTGATTGAAACTAACTTGTCTTAGAAATTATTTTCATTATTGCTTTCCCATTTTGAAAATTTTCAAAATTTCGAAAAGCATTGGATTTGACGGGCTGACCGCGTCTGAAATTTGTACAAAAAGTTCCTTTTTGCAAAGAGTTCCTCAGAGTTCCTCTGAGTTCCTTCAGAGTTCCTCGGAGTTCTTCCAGAGTTCATCAAAGTTCCTCCAGAGTTCCTCGGAGTTCCCCCGATTTCCTCCGAGTTCCTTGGGTGTTCCTCCTGAGTTCCTTAAGAGTTCCTCTCTGGAAGGGGTAATTTTTGGCAAATACGCCGTAGAAATTACCGCTATACAAGCACATCTGCCAATAAAATAGTGCTTTCCAAAAAGAGCTTTTTATTTGTGCAAAAAAATTCATTTTTTTTTCATATTTTTGCGTTTTATGACGTTATAAGTCAATATAAATCAATTTTGAGCAAAATAATTGTCGGTCTATCGGTTGGTTGATCTGTCGGTCGTTCTGTCCGAGAAGTCTTGTGGTCATGATAACTTAAGAACGCTTTAAGCTAGAGACTTGAAGTTTGGCATACAGGAATGTTTTTGGTAAACATTAGGGTGGGCAAGGTGGACAAATGAGGAAAATACAATATTTTTACACAAAAAATTAAAAATTGCTATATCACATAGCATTTTATATAATATAATATGTTATTTCTTGAAAATTGTTGTATTGGGGTTTGAGGAACTAAAACTAAATCTTAGAATATTTTTTTTCTAAAACCACCTTTAGGCGGAGGGTAATTTTGGAGAAAATTGGTATATTGGGGTTTTTGATGTTGCTGAAAGCGAATCTGATAATGTTTTTTCTTTGCTCCCAAATAATGAACTATGATTTTTTAAATTTTTCTTAATTTTTTTTTAAATTTGTCAAAAATTTGACATTGTACGTCAAAAACTCAAAAACTATTCAATCTAGAGAGCTGCGGTTTTCACCAATGAAAAACTCATATTTTTCTATAATAAATGGCATTAATTTAGTTTCGATAGTTGTTTTTTCAAGACGGCGGCAAAAAATTGTCCTTAATTTCTTTTCCGCCATCTTGAAAAAAACAAAATACTATCGAAACTAAATTAATGCCATTTAATAGAAAAAAAACAATGATTTTTTCATTGGTAAAAACCGCAATTCTCTAGGTTAAATAGTTTTTGAGTTATTGCACGCCAATGTCAAATTTTTGACAAATTTAAAAAAATAAGAAAAATTTAAAAAATCATAATAATTTCAAAATTTCAAAATTATTTTGAAACGGGACGTTTTTGAATAAAATCCCTTGGAGGTTTTTCTTAGACATTGGTGGGCTACGTAGCCCACATAAAAAAATAACACATAAAAAAATAACCAGACAAATCCTTGACCCATGACGTCAGCCCTACCTGGATCGGCGCGGATATCATCACAATATGATATGTTGTTATATATATTATTGTATCTTACAAACGAGAATTTTTACAGGCCTACTGCGAATAAAGTTCGAAAAAGTAAAATTCCGTTTTTTGGCCATATTATTGGTTCTAGCAAAGAAATAACAGAAAAGTGCTATTTTTGATTTTTTTAATCAAAAGTAAACATAATTATTAGTTGATCCTGAAATTTTTAAAAACCTAAAAAATGTAGTTTTTGAGAAAAATGGCCTTAACATTTTTCGCCGCCATCTTGAAAAAACAAAAAACTGTCAAAACTAATTTGATAAAACTTGATAGAAAAAAATACGTTTTTTTTTAATGGTGAAAACCGCAGTTCTCTAGGTTAAATAGTTTTTGAGTCATTGCACGTGAATGTCACATTTTCGAGAAATTTAAAAATTTTGAAAAAAATTTAAAAAATCATATTTTCGAAACGAGGCGTTTTTGAAAAAAATCCCGTGGAGGGTTTTCTCTAACATCGGTGGGCTACACATAAAAAAATATTCAGCAGAATCCGTGACCCAAGCCCTGCCTGAATCTGCGAGGATATAATCATAAGATATTGGTGAAATTTTTAGAATGGTTCCCGAAAATAATGTAAATATTTTAAATTAATTAGGCCCCGCCTTCCAGGGGGTGGGGTTAGAATTTTTTATTAGGATCAACTCGGATCAACTCTACAAAAAAAAAAGGTTTTTTTGTTGATACGTATTGCAAGGTTCTCATAGATTTGGCATAGTAGGCCTTAAAAAAATTAGATCAAAAATCAAACATCCATTTTTTATCAATGGATATTTTAATACAGACACTGCTGAGCAAAACAAGTCCAAAACAAATTAATTTAATCCTTAGAGCAGTTTTTGAGAAAATCGATTTTTAATTGTTTTTATCGATGTTTTTATATATAATATGTTATATATATATTTTAATTTTTATTGGGAATATCGTAAGAACTTATTTTTTTTAGGTAATTTACTAAAATATATTTTTTATTTTCATTTGCTTACAAGATGTTTTAAATCAAAGCAGGCAACTCATCTTCTTTTTATCAAGCCTGCCATTTTAACAGATTGACATAAAAAAACAATCCACACAGTGGATGGTATACCGTGAGCGTATTTTTTTTTTAAAATATTTAAATAACTTTTAATACTGCCGCAATACTACTGCTTTAACTGTTTTTTTAATGTATAAGGCAACTTTAACTATGTCTAGGCCACTTAATATCTAGATCTTATAAATAAAAGAAAAGCAAAATTTATACCTGTTCAAAGTTATATATAGGGGTATACCCCTATTATAGGGTATAATACCGGTAAGGAATATGGGTATACCCCTATTATAGGGTATGATACCGGTAAGGAATAGGGCTATTATAGGGTATGATAACGGTAAGGAATAAGGGTATACCCCTATTATAGGGTATAATACCAGTAAGGAATAGGGGCATACTCCTATTATAGGGTATAATACCGGTAAGGAATAGGGGTATACCCCTATTATAGGGTATAATACCGGTAAGGAATAGGGGTATACCCCTATTATAGGGTATAATACCGGTAAGGAATAGGGGTATACCCTATTATAGGATATGATACCGGTAAGGAATAGGGGTACACCCCTATTATAGGGTATAATACCAGTAAGGAATAGGGGTATACTCCTATTATAGGGGTTAATACCGGTAAGGAATAGGGGTATACCCTATTATAGGGTATAATACCGGTAAGGAATCTTTGAACCGTTAGAGTTTTTCCACGCTTATTCAATGATATGCTAGCTTTAGCATAATTTTAAACACATGTTTATATATAAACATGTTTAGGAAAAAATACTTTTATTATAAGAATCAGTTTTACCCATTTTGAAAGTAATCCCCTTAACAACAAAAAAGTTATGGTGGGTTAAACTTATTATTTTAAATAAAAAAGTCCAACATATAAAAAAAATTTAATTTATTTCGTTTTTTGCAAAAAGAAAACAAACAAAAAATTTTTTTTTTGTTTTTTTTTTCATTAAAAGATCTTATTAAAAAAAGTTGTTAAAATTTTCTTTTTAATTTATTTCTTTTTAATTTTTTTTTTCCCAAAAAGGAACTAAAATTGTTGAAAAATATTTTATTTTTATTTTTTTAAGTACTTGGGAAAATGCAATATACCATTTACTTTGAATAGTATACAAGGGAATGCATAGCATTACATATCTTCACGGCTTGTTTTTATTTTATTCTCCACTAGAACGATGCCGAAAATACGATTTTACCGCGAAACAGTAATTAATTATTTGAAATTAATTATAAAGCATTTTCAATCATTTAATTGATTATAATTTTATTAAGCATTTTCAATTAATTAATTATAAAGCATTTTCAATTATCATTAAAAATTAATTAATTATACTGCGTTTTCAATAAGGGAAGGTTCAAGTATTACGTAACGCAAATTTTGATCATTTTGGACCCCCACCCCCCTGTAACGCTATTTTCCTATACCATTAACATGGGCGTAACACTCCAAAATGACCCCCCCCCCCAGGAGCGTTACGTAATACTTGAACGTTCCCTAATCATTGAAACTGCATTCCCATGGGAATGCATGGCTCCAGTTAAGACGCTTAAATAAAAAAATACTTGCCTTATGCAAATTTAAAATAATATTAATCTAATCACGATTTGGTCACATTCGCATTTGAATCATTTTGAATATTAAAAAACGAATTTTGTATTATTTGCATAATACTCCGAAATATATATTCCGCTAGGGTAGCGATTAAAAATCAACAGATGTAAATACTATTTATTGAGTGGGGGAACGTCTTTTGATATAAAACTACAAGATTTGATTGAATTGATCACTTTTAATATATATTTTGCTCAGAATAATTATTTATTATATTACTTGCCAACATATTAAAAAAATACAGTAAAACATGTTTCAGGAACTAATTTTGTGTTGTTTAGTGTTATATACATCCGCAATTCCGCAATATATTAATGGTAAGAAGAAAAAACTTTATTAAACCCGACATACACGATGAAAGTTTCATTCTATGCAAGTGCGAGGCAAGACGAAATTAACCAATCAAATGCATTCTATAATATACACCTCGCAGTTGTAACTATATTTTCCTGGTGAATTTTTAAGTTAACCTTAATTGATTTTTATTGTGACATTTTTAATTTTTAAGTGGCGCACCCTATGATTTGCTTGTTTTTAGATTTATATATATATTTTTTAATTTTGTTACAATTGACTTTGAAATCTTAAAGGTATGTTATTCCTGAAAAAAATACGATATAATGTTTGCTTTTATTTTTTCTCCTTTTTTCAAAGTTTAGTCTATTTAACTTTTTGTTTTTTGGGGGTAATACGGTTGATCTTTTTAATAAAAGTAATTTTTCATAAAAAATAAACTTTGAGAGATGTTTTTTTTGCAATAATATTAGGCGTACAATAATGAAGATATAATGATTCTATGGGTATCTTATAAAAGGGAAAGAGTTGTTTTATCAAAAGAAATTTTTCAAATATGAAAAAATAATTCTCCTAAAAGTAATTGCAACAAAGTTATTCAAATTGTTTATGCTAAAACAACTCTTTCCCTTTGATAAGATACCAGTAGAATCATTATATCTTCATTATTCATCTTTGCAAAAACTATTGAATGAATCTTTCTGAAATTTTAACCACATATTGAGTACTATACGACGCAACTTTTTACACAATAACAAAGTCGTAGGTTGATTTTTGCAAAAACTCTCAAAACAAAATATTGATAACTAAAAAAAAGCCCCTAAAAATATATTTTACCCCTGCCAGAAATTTTGATGACTAAAAAATAAAAAAAAAATATCCAACTTTACTACTCCAATTTTCCCAACTACAGAAAAAGGCGTTACCCCTACCGAAATTTACTGACCAATTTCCTAACTGTACCCCTCAATTTTCCCAACTAATCTACTAATTTCCGAAATCTACCACTAAATTTACTCAACTTTACCAACAGAACAGTTGATTTTTCCAATTGAACAGTGGATTTTCCCAACTCAGCTGCGGTAATGTATGACCTACAGAAGGCATTCGATTGTGTGCCATTTGACGTTATGCTTAAAAAGTTAGAGTTCTACAATTTTGACTTAACTAGTATAAATATTGTAGAATCCTACCTTACTGGTAGAACCCAGTATGTTTATGTCAATGGGGTAGCTTCGGAGGTCAGTGAGGTCATACATGGCGTGCCGCAGGGCTCCGTGCTCGGCCCCATTCTTTTCCTAATCTATATTAACGATTTGGCGGAGGCTGTGCCGGGTGCGGAGCTTGTGCTGTTCGCCGATGACACCAATGTCCTCCTAAATGCAAACACAATTTCTGAAATTCAGGAAAATCAGTTATATTATGAGTCAGAACTGAAAGCCTGGTTTTCAGCAAATAAGCTTCACTTAAACACCTCAAAAACAAATAATTTAATATTTACTCACAAAAGGCTACAAGACCTAACAGATTATAACTCAGTCAGACCTAAGTTTCTAGGGGTAGTTCTTGACTCTACTTTAAAGTGGGACTCTCATGTCGAGTATATCGCCGGTGTGGCGGCTAAATACATTTATTTATTTAGAAATATTATTGATATATTGCCTCACTCTGTGGTTGTCACTGCCTACCACTCGCTGTTTATGTCCAGACTGAGTTATGCAATAACCTGTTGGGGTCATAGCTGCCACTTAAATAGATTGTGTAGCTTGCAACGTAAAATATTGAGGGTAATTACTAGGTTAAATTATCAAGATGATGTTAGAGACAAATTCAGGTCGCATGGTTTTTTGACCCTCAATTGTGTTTATATACTGGAGTGCACATGTGAGGCTCTGTTGAATTTGAAAGATCATAAAACCCATTCAGACATACACAACTACAATACAAGAAACAAAAACAAAATTCATTTAGAACATTTAAGACTTACATCTAGTCGTTTTGGTCTAAACTACTATGGCCCTATATTTCTAAATAAAATAAGTCCAAACGAATTTGTTGTCTTTAAGAAGTTTTAAAACAAAACTCAAAACGGTGCTTATGAAAAAAGCCTACTGTAATATCCAGGAGTTCTTGGATGACGGAAACATATTTTCCTAAATTTTTATTTTATGTGTAATTTATTATATTGTTAAATGTCAAGTATTGTCCAAACATATTGTATGTTTTCTTTAAACTATATTTCTGACGAATGCAAAAATGTAAATATTTATTAGCATTAAATAAATAAATTCTAAATTCTCGAGCAAGGAGTGGGGGTGGCGCTCCCGTACCCCCCCACGAAAGCACCCCTAAATAAACCTGCAATTTTTCGTCACCAATTTTTCATTATTTTTTTGATTAGGATATAATAATAAAGCCCAAAGAGCTATGATGTTTGGTAGCGTTTTTAGTGGCCAGCCAATGACTCTTGGAGCTTTAGACCCTCAGGAAACAATGACTATGTTTGCATCTGGAGGAGATAAGGTAGCCACAAATTCATTCATGGGTAATCCATATCAACCAGAAGCTGATTCGAATCAGGAACAAGAATCAGGTAAACAGTCTGTTAAAATATGCGTACCAAGTACGTTATTGAATGTTAAATACTTCTCTGTAGTTTCCACATAATATAAAAAAATATTCTTGAATTAAATTATAGTTATGAGCAAATATGTATACAGGATAATCATTTGAAAATAATAATAACCTTACATACCTCGTAAACTAAGATCTGGAACTTCTAAGAAATAGGACAATTTTTTTTCCAGGACTAAATTTAAGGCCTGTCCAGAAGCTTACATAAGAACATAAAACATAAGAATGCGATGCCGTGATTGGCTTACAAGATACATGGCGGCACATCTAGCCAATCCAGCATCGCATTCTTATGTACTATGTTGTTATGCGAGCCTGTGGATATGCCCTTAATTATATAATTACTCCAACTCTAAAATCTTACAAAACAACACCATCTTGTAATACGTCATTTTAAAGACCTTAAAAAATTCTGTGTTTTGAAAAAATAAATAAATACACGAACCCTTAACTTAAGCACTCAGAGAAAAATCGTTTGGACTTTTAAAATCAAACAAAAGTCATATGTTTTAAAAGAAAAACTAATATGTTTTTGCTCCGACAGTGTTTTTTATTAATTCAAAAATATACTTTTTAATTTTATAAGCCATTGTAAAAATAAAAATATTCCTTGTAATTTAAAAAATATTTCCTTTAAAATCATTTGTAAACTTGTAAATGATTTGAACATAAAACTGGTTATTTTAAAAAGAATTCTTTTAATATATAGATATTTTTCAACAATATAAAGGGAAATATTATAATTTTATTAAGAAAACATTAAAATAAAAAAGTAAGGGACAATAATTTTACTTTAAAGTGAAAATGGTTTTGGTGTAAACATTATTTTTTTATTTTATTTTTATTCATAACTAAAACGTAAAGTTTTTACTTTTAATATTTTAAAAGGCAATTTTTTTAAATTGAAATAATTTTCTATTGATTTTACAAGTTGAGATTTTTCTGAGTGAGGGTAACAGCTTTAATTTTAAAATAATAAGAGCAAAATATTCACAAAAATAGCTTAATATTTTGTAACTTATTTTGTACATAAAAACAAAATTAGGGGTCATAAGTGGGGTGTACGGGGGTGTACGTTTTGCAACCCCCAAAAATATTTAATTAAGTTTTTGACGATAAGTAAAATTGCATAAATTACTTTTTATTATTAACACGCTATTTTTATAAAATATATATTGCTTTAATATGAAAAGCCTATTAATCACGGGTCTGTAAAAAAAACCGTTTAATCTTAAAAACAGCCGTGTATAAAGTATAGTATTCTACTTGTTTTTAATAGGTATTAATCATTCGGTGATTAGGCCACTCGCCTATCGGCTCGTGTCCCAAAATTCACCCTCATTGATTAATAGCAAATATTATAGACTCATTGAATAATATACTACTATATTTACCTTATTTATTTTAACCCTAATTTAATTTTATATTATGCAGTTAAACATATTAAGTAATAATATGTATTCAGTACTAAAATTGTTGCACTCAGATTACAGGCAAACTGTTTATTAAAAAAACCATTTATTCACAAAGGCTAGAACTTTTGTTTTTAATAGTAGTGACGTCTGTTTGCTGGAAGGTGAACTTTTAGCATTGAATTTTACCTAGAACAGTTTGGGGAAGAATTGACATATTTTTGGAAATTTCGCATTGTGTTTAGTTTTCGAGATATTTGGGAGGATCCTGTTTAAATGATCACCTTGTATCTATTTTATTTTTTAGTTGAAGTTGGGGACGGCGACTCTTCATTACAAGAAAATCCAACAGTAACTAACGAAGAACAAGAAGAAAACAGTTCAACATCCACAACAATCACAGCCATCACGACAATCACACCAACCACATCAACCACAACAAAACCAAAAATTACCAGAAAACGTAAGCAGTACAAACCAAAACCCCAAAAACCAAAAACCACTGTATTACTTGATGAAGAAAATTCTGGATTTCCATTCCAATCTGCTCCTGGTGCAGTAGTTCCATCCTATAACGCTTTTTTTCCAATAATGTTTGGAGGAAGCCGGGGGTTTGGAGGCAGTCGACAGGGACCGGGAGGAGAGGAGGGATATCCTACGGGGTCTGCCACTGCGATTGCAAACTCCTTCAGCACGGGTAAATAATTCTATATATTAAATTGTATTAACCCATCACCTTCCATCACCTTTTTTGGAACCAATAAAAAAATATTGATAAAATTATATTATCTTTATTTTAAAAAATTTGAGGTATGAAAGTTTATGTCTCGTTCTTAAGATAAATGATATGTATAGTCCAGTAAAATAATAAATGTAAATTGCAATAAATATACACTGGCTGATATTTTAAAGGGTAGTAGTGGATGGTAAAAGAACACTCTTGTTAGTTTTTCTCCGGGTGATTTGCGTAAGGGATGTCCGCTATCTTGAATTTTAGGAGTGAGTTGCTTAATATGGATCTTACGATAAAAATGCATATAACCAATTTTGTTAAGGAGGTAATTTCCAAAAATTTTCTATTGATCATTTTTTTTTTAATATATTAATAACAATCGAGTTAATTCAAAAATAGCCATCTTGGAGGTGAACTTGTTTTTTCCATTTCCAGCCAAATTATTCATCAGCGATACAAGTTGTTATAAGCAAACTTGTAGCTCTTGAAATTTTCTATAGGTTTCATATATTACAAATTTTCTTAGTTACTTTGGTACGCTTACAGATGGCGCAATTCGACTTTCAGCGCCCACTGTAACCGTAAAAAATACTTATGAAAATGCATAATATATAAAATTTATAGAGAATTTCAAGAGCTACAAGTTTACTCATAACTTTTATCCTCCGAGGAATAATTTGGCTGAAAAATCGAAAAACCCAATTTCACCCCCAACATTTTTAAATATTTATAACTCGATTGTTATTAATATATTAAAAAAATGATTTAAACAAAAATTGTTGGAATTTTTTTCCTTAAAAAAATTGGTTATATGCACTCACCCTTAAAATTCAAGATAGCGGACACCCCTTACGCAAATCACCCGGTGAAAAACTAATAGGAATATTCTGTTACTATCCACTACTACCCTTTAAAATATCAGCCCGTGTACATTTATTGCAATTTAACAAAGGAATATCTTGTTATTTGACTGGACTAATACAGGATGGTCTATTATTTATCATGAATAATCCTTAATAATTTAATAACTGCTAGATATATCAAAAAAGGTTTTAAACAAAAGTTATAAGAGCTTAATGCGAGCACGAAATGGTGTATAGTTAATATGTTTAGGGAAAAAATATCTTACCTTACTTGTACTGTAATAGTTAGGCGAGGGTGGGCCACCATGAGACATGGGCCATGAGAATTTGATTTTTTTTTAACAGGAAAGGAGGAGAAACCCATTGGTCATATAATAGTTACCTCCCCTCCCAACCGCACATTCCAATATATTTCCATACAAGTATCTGTCAATGTATTGTATTTTGTTTTAAACTGTGTTTTTCATTATTGACGAGATTGCTAAATTTTTATTATCTTAAATTTACCACCTTGAAAATGAGCTCAGTTCGATAAGGGCTCGAAACCGGTCGGTGTTTTTGATAAACATAAAGGACCTTATTCGTTTTATTATTATGATATAACCCCATCCATACATTCGTTTTTTTTTTAATAATTATGTTGTAGGTAAAGGGGGAGTAGCTTCAAGTCACGCAACTGCTTATGGAGATTCAGGATTAAGTTCATTCTTCAGAAAAAACTTTCAGCAATGATTCAAAAACAAGCAAAAAAGGAAGAATAGTTTAAATTATTAAAATAGTAATTGTCGTACACATAATTATCTGATATTATTTATTATAAATAAAATATTTCATATTGAATTTAATTTAAAGAATTATTTTAGTTAACTTCCCTAGTAGAAAAAAAATGGTAGAAAACTTACGGTTTGGAAACTTTTTTCAACCTAAATTGTTGGTTGCTGACAACGTCAGATCTCCCTCAAAATTATACATCGTTTCATTGCTAACGTTGCATATAAAGATAACACAGGCACACAAAAAAAGTGTGCGATGCCAAAAAGCGAACTTTAATGTAGTATTAATCTAGCACAGTCCAAATCTGCATTGATTGGAGTTTTCCGCTTACCAGTTTTTATTTTTTATTCTATTTTGGATCATCTAACATTAAACTTAAATTGTTACTTATTGTTTTGCAATTTTTTTGTTAACCAAAACCTATCTTTTGGAAAATAAAAGCTACTAAAAAAACTGATTTTTGGTCCTACTTGGATAATTGGACCTAAAGTAAAAATTCAAACTCGAATAAAAAAACTGGTAAGCAGAAAATTTCAATCAATACAGATCCATACTACAATGCCATAGTAATACTTAGTATTCTAGAAAGCAGTTTCCCGTTTGAAAACTGGGTAACATGGCTCGTTTGTAGGTGTATTTAACAGATAATAAAATCACAAATTACTAGACTTAATACATTAAAATCATAGTATATATAATACATAATATGTATTATATTATAATATATGTATGATATAGGCCTACGGATATAGGTGTACTTAGGCAATGGTATAATGGTATAAGAAAATTCTAAGGATGTACCATGCACATGAATTTATTATTAATCAAAGCATGTCCAAAAATTTATTATAAGAACATTCCCAATTTTATAATTACCCAGTAAACACGTGAGGTTGCAGATATCCTGAAGAATTCTTAAAAAGGGATACATTGTGACTTCTCAGCGCAACCACTATGCAACTTTTATAAAACGTTTTTTTGTGATAACAATGTATAAAAAAAAGCTACATTGTGATTCTTGTAGAAGTTTTGTCTACTTCCAGTGCTCAAACGCGTTTCTATCTGTATCCTACCAGCAATGACAGGTAATTTTTCAATAAGTACCCAGGTAGCAAGGGATGTTATATTACAAGAAATTAACATCACTTTTGGGTGTATTTTTAAACTAAATCATAACATCACATAATATTGAAAAATAACATGTATTTAACATCACATTTGCAACGTAACACGTGTGACGTGACAACCATGTTATTTAATAACCAATATTTAGCAACGCTGTGAATATATCGAATGTCACACATTAACGTGGATTTCAAGTGAATGTCATGTTATTTTGCTTCTCACCAACGTTTGAAGCAAAAAAATCGATATAAGATGATGTTGATAGAGTAAATTATTATAAGGAAATTGTATACACATTATACGATTTAAAATGGATAGGGGGCTCTGCCGGGCTTCTCAAGACCACGGACACGGATTATATTCTCCGCTTAATCTGCAATTTCGTATTTAGAATCTATCTTTTTGAATCTGTGATTGTTTTAATTACTGATTGATTTTAAATCCGATTTTTTTATAGGGTTATAGCGTTTTTAATGGTTTTAATTTAGAAAAAGCTAATATCCTAGAATATTATTTAAATATTAAAGTACCAGTAACAGCATCCATAAGATATTAGATATAACAGGAATGTGGATTTATGATGTCACAAACACGTTATTTTCGGGATGTCATTGTGTTATGTTATTAGGGGCGGACATCCCCACCATGCTACATTCTTGTTAAATAGGACTACAATCTTAACATTACATGTCACATATTAACGTGACTTTCACGTGAATGTCACGTTATTTTGCTACCTGGGTACCTAATATATTAATTTTAGTTAAGGCCTAACGGGTCATGCTTATTTAGTGCACATCACTGGATTAGTAAATGTGACCCTCTATGCATGCCATTGGGAATATACTATGTAGTCTACAACTTTCCCCTTTACCTATTGTGATGCATATATTGTAAACCACCACAATGAAATTACAAAAAAACTTAGAAGTTGCGAAGTTTATTAGAAGAACATATAAATATAGAAAAAAAATTACTTCGTTACTATGTATAGATTTCTTTATGCATACATTATACATCCCTATTGTAAAACTTAAAAAAAAAACGTGTAATTTGCGAAGTTTGAAAGAAGTATCATAATATATACCCTGGTAGAAAAGGACATAAATCTAACTTAACATAACATTAGATTAGTGACATTTTTATGTTTAGTCTCAAACGTTATACAAAAACGTTATAAAATATACAAATCTAACTTAAAAAACTAACGTTTGACAAAAACGTTATAAAATATATAAATCTAACCTTAAAAAGTAACGTTTGACAAAAACGTTATAAAATACATAAATCTAACGTTAGTTTCCTAACTAAATTCTAATATTTTTCTAACCTTATTCTAACTTTAAATATTTTTTAAATTTCCATAAGCTATAGTAGAAAATACTCATTTCAGACAGCTATGTGCCTAGGTTTTATAATTATTTATTATTTCTATAATGTTTAAAAAAATATTCCCCAAAAGCCAAAATCATAGTAAGTCTGGCAACACTGTACATTGAACAAATATTTTAAGATTATGAATGTATAAATAAATATTAAGTAACTGAATATAAAGTTATTCTGAGAGGTAAACGTATTTATCGAAGTATAACAGCATATTACACGAAAAATATTTAGGGTCACCTAAAAAGATGGCTATTTTATAAATAAATGTAACGAAATTATGTTTAAAAATATTATGATTGCTAAAATATATTAAGATTTATTTATATGAATAAATTTGTCTCCAGCTGCCATTTTATGATGCAGGTAGAAATTTCCTAGTTAGCCACGCCCCCTCCGAAAGTTAGAAATTAAACGTACTTATAACGTATTTCTAACTTAAAAATCTAACGTTAGATTAACGTTTGTAACTAAAGTTAGATTCTAACGTTAAAAAGCGGGACATTTGCACATATTTTATAATACCTTTATACAGTTTTCTAACGTTAGAAAAACGTTATTCTAACGTTAAATTTCTACTAGGGTATATAAAAAGAGTTTTGTAGAATTCCTGGCGTAGCGGACATTTGTAATTCTCCAGCCCGTTCTGAAGAATGAAACAAGAAGTCTTATAAGAAGTTGAACGTCTTGATGTGAGAACTTCTTTTAGAAGTTTTGTGTTTACTGGGTAGAGAATATTCTTAGACAATCGTTGCTATTTGGGAGTTTAAATTTAATTCAAAAAAATATCTTGATGCGTTTGCGACCTCAGTAGCTTGCCGAGATGGAAGGACAATTGTAATTTAATTCAGATGACGATAAAAATCTATAAGGCTGTAATTTAAATTTTTAAATTAATGAACATAAAAAATATGTAAAAAATAACCTGCTAGGGGTAAACGGCAGAGGAATTCAGGTGTACAAATTGGAGGTACTTATTTTGGAGAAAATCTTTCAAGGTTACAAGGTAATCTGAAAGAAATCTTTGATTATGCAATTTGTGGATTAAGGTTCCTCGTGAGATCGCCGACGATAGGTATATTCCAGCATGAACTTGGTTGAACTAAGCCGGTTGAAAAGGAAAGTGAAACTCGCACATCTAAAATCTTACATTATACAATACAATGTACAATAACGAATTTCTTCGTTGGATAATATTAAATATTTATTAACGTTATAAACTTAATCACTGATTAATAATCAATTTAGATTAATTAAATATTAATTCAAATATATTTATATATTATTTAAGTACAAAAAAATCAATAAAAATTGACATGGATGATAATGTTATTAAATTAATTAAATATTTCTTCTTGATAAATTTAAGTCAGACATGCGCATATGACAACCTAAAAATATGCATTTAAATATATTAATCTTATAAGTTTCAGTTCGCTTTATACTTGTTTCAAATACGCTTGTTTTATCCACATTTTACAAAAACCCATAATGAAGTTTATTATTTTAACAGTTGTTTTTTTCCTTTTAATTGGATATATGGGTGCTACTTTAGATAATATTAAGAATGACACTGGAAAAGAAGCTAAATGTAAGTATACATACCTACAGTGTGTGTCAAAAGTCCGCCCCCTAACGTAACGTAAAAGTGCTCAAAATTTTTGGCTGGTCATGA
This sequence comes from Brachypterus glaber, assembly GCA_958510825.1. Taxonomy (NCBI): domain Eukaryota; kingdom Metazoa; phylum Arthropoda; class Insecta; order Coleoptera; family Kateretidae; genus Brachypterus; species Brachypterus glaber. The sequence goes on from OY294046.1 coordinate 15,890,689, forward strand.
AATTGTGCAAAAAGCAAGATTAATTGTTCTAGAAAATAAACATCCCTTTAAATAAAGGGTTAACTATGGGTGCTTGAATTGAATTTTATACTCTAAACTTTCTAACATTTTATTAAACATAACTTACTGGATCATAAAACATAAGAATGCGATACCGTGATTGGCTTACAATATATATGGCGGCACATCAAGCCAATCACGGCATCGCATTGTTATGTTTTATGTTCTTATGCGAGGCTGTGGATATGCCCTAACTCGATTTTTATTGGGATACTTTATGATTTACTACTTTTTTGGTGCTTGGGGGTAGTTTACCCCACTTTGTGGGGGTGGATTTTCATCAAATCCAAGGGTTATACCCCTTTACGTGTTTTTTTTGTTTCATATTAAAGAAAAATGTTTTTTTAATTGATAGAATTGTATTTTAAATTATTAACCTCTTCAGGGACATAGGCACATATGTGTATGTTTAAAAATAAATTCGGCAAAATGAAATTTACCGAATTCCTTATTGCTCAGTGTCTATAGGTGCTGTTTCCAATCACAAGCGACATCCAATGGCCAAAAATTCGCACATCTTCAGTTGTTTAATTGTTTTTACAATAAAAATCATTTTTAACTTTTGCTACTAAAAGAAAAAACATTTTTCTGTAATATGAATGTGAAAGTACAATGGAGGCAGGGGGGGGATTTTAATTTACTTAAATCGAAAGCAAAGGTGTGTGGTACAAAATTTTAAAGCTTATTGAATTCTCTATTCGACCATATATTTTTAATTTTTTTCAAGGGGGTTCAAAACGTGTTGAAAATGGGAATTGTCAAAATTTCTTAAAAAAATTTAAAAAAAATTGTTTAATGATTAATTAATTAATTTTATAATAAAAAAACGTAAATTATACTTTTAAACTTAAATGTTATAAATAAAAATTTAAAAAAGGGAAATCTCATTTTTTAACATCACACCTTCACAAAAAATAAATAAAAATTTAAAAATTATAAAATGTTTCCCTGGCCCCTCCCTTTATATACAGGGTTATTCACGTAATTGGTCTATTAAAAGTTTATGGAGAACAATCATGTTAAAAATCTGATATTTTGCACTTTGGACTTTTTGAATATGGCCAATCGATTAAAAATATTTTCATGTTTGTGTCACTTCCGGTTGTACCGGAAGCGGCACTCAACTGTGATTTTTAAAAGGAACCCTATATATTTTTTAATTTTTAAAATTCGCATTAAATTTGCTTTATTTTCATGTGTAACACTTTATATCTATCTCTGGTAGTTTTTGAGTTATTCAAGTTTTTAGCAAAAAATTAGCAAATTCAAGCACCAAAAAAAAAAAAAAAATTCTCCTTGATTTTTAAATTGGAGAAAATTTGTTTTGTAGTTTAATACTTAACCGAATTATCCTAAGCCGAACCAGAACCTAAAATTTATAGAGGGTGTCTCAGAAAGCAGGTCAAATCTAACAAATTTCAATAAGCCATAACTCATTTTTTTATGGCACCCCATATATTTTTTATTTAGATAAGTAAAGAATTAAATTTGCTTTAAAATGAATATAGGATACCTTAAACCTAACATTCAGCGTTTTCGAGTTATTTGCAAATTATTGTGAAAAAGCAGTATTTCTTTTAAAATTTGTGAATCAAGTAGGCCAGTAAAATTAATCGATTTGTATTTAGGTATTTACCTTAAGAACCATTAATATTAACCTTAAAACTAAATTCTTATTTGACGTTAGCTAAGATATTTTTGAAAATCATCAGGTTTTAAGGCCTAGCCTAGCTTAAAATTTACGGTTGTACTTAGATCCAAAAAATATGTTTTTTTTTACCTCCGTATAACTCATATAGTATCATATAAATATGTCTTGAAAAAATAGGTTACATTTTTATGTCATCGTTCAGATAGAACTATAAACTTTTGCAATTTTATTTATAATTATTAATACAAATATGATAAAATGTATTTTTTGAGGCTTTGCTCGAATATAACGAAGAAAAGTGGCAAAAATTTTACGACAGTATTTTAAAGAATGATTGAAAAATACCTTAGAAATCTCTATATGTTGTGAAATATCCACCACAATTTATAATCACTTATTTATCACTTATTTATTGTACACTTATTTATTTTATCTTTAAATTATATCACTTTGTTTGCTTATATAAAATATATGAAGGTATTCTCAAAAAAAAAACCACGAAATTTATTTCTGACAGTGACAAGAGAAACATTATTTTGAAAAACTTTAAAATTGATACCATGATTGCAACTTTAGTCAAAACAACTAATATTAGCACCAATCATAAAAATCAAAATTACTAAATAGTTACTAATAATGAAATGAAAGGGTAGGGGAAGTCGGGGTTAACTGGGTAGCTTTTTTTCATATCGAGGTTTTGAAAAACCTGTAAACAATTTTCAAATATTTTCTATAGCAAAAGGTAGATTATTACTATAGTTAGAACATATTAATACTTCAGACAAATATTTATATAAAAAAAGTTATTAACGATAAAGTAGTTAACCCCACTGGACCAGTTAACCCCATAGGCTAGGGTTAACTGGACCACTACTCAGGGTTAACTGGTCCACTAACAATAATATATTGTATTGTAATTATTGCGAATAAAATCAAATGAAATTTAATTCTAACATAAAAATAGACAACATAATATGTTTAATATTAGATATATCTCAGGATCAATTGGTCCGGGGTTAACTGGACATGGCCCAATTAACCCCTAACTAATTAATATTGACATAAGTGATTTTGACCATGTCCAGTTAACCCCGAACCAGTTAACCCTGAGTGACACCACTGAATGAAATCATAAAATTTTAATACTTAGAAAGCGGCAATTATGCAGAATAATTAACAAAATATTCAGTATATTAGGTAACATATTAGTCTAGATCCTTCTATTAATAATAAAGTATTAATTAAAAAATAAAAGTTAAGGTAAATACCTACTTTTCATCGAAAAAAATGAACTTTCTTTACTACAACTTACACGTGGGCGACAAAAAGTCAGCCATAATACTTTAAACATTACTATTAAGTAAATATCACTAGAATTTGCACTAATGCGCCAATACTAATAAACAAACTTGATAAAATTCAGGTGGACCAGTTAACCCTGTGGCCCAGTTAACCCTGATTTCCCCTATACTTAGATTTGTTCAAGTTTGAAACTTATTTACTAAGGCAACGAATTCTCAGTGCAGAACTGAATATCGTGAATACACGGTAAAAATAAATTACATTTAATTACATAGTCCGTAAATGGTAATATGTTGCCATAGACCGGAATGGTAAAAATTACATAGGCGGTAATGGTAATGTTTTGCATAGACCGGAACAGTAAAAATTAAATAGTCCATAATGGTAATATTTTGCAAAGCTTTTTTGAAATATCGTAACGTAAAGTTCATTTGGTTTAATAAACCAAACGATTTGCACCCTTAATACGAGTATAAACTGCTTACATCTTTCTTTAAAGATCTTTTGGTTGATAAAGATCGTAATTTATAATGAATGTAAATTTTAGGCCACAAATAAAGCATTTAAATATCGTACATAAATAATATTTACCTTTTATTACACTTTTAACACTTTAACCTAGCAGCATGCGTCGCTATCTCTAACAATAACAATATTAAACGGTCCGTGTCATGATGCGACGCCTTCTTGGTTATTGTCCAAAGCGCACGCGCGTCTTAAAATAACATAGCCCGACAATGTAAAATCAAGTAAAAATATGTAAATCAATGTAAATATATTTTTTTACATTATTTTACATTCTTTTACATTATTTTACATTCTTTTACATTCTTTTACATTCTTTTACATTATTTTACATTCTTTTACATAAATTCATGAATTATGCATAGTCCAGAATAGTAAATTTACTATTCCGTACTATGTAAATTCATGTATTTTTACATTATTTTACATGCAGTTTTTACAGTGTATAGTGAAACTTCAAGTTTCACTATATTCAGTTCTGCACTGATAATTCTTACAGTAGTAAATACTGAACCTTTTTGCATACCAATATGGAACTGGTTGTTACAGTTACAACGATAAGTATTACTGTAACAACCAGTGAATGTTAACTAAAGTTTCGTGGGGTTCCATATACCGTGAGGTCCAAAAGTCACCCCCCCCTACTCTTAACTTTTGAACGAGTTGAGATATCGACTTAAAATTTGGAACTCATCAGACTACTTAAATGATCTTTTTGCAAATATTTAATATTTTTAGCTACTATACTGTTTTAAAGATTTTTTTCTCTATTTAACCATGTATTTTTATTTTTTTAAAACATGTTTTTTAAGTTTTTTAATTTTTCAATTTTTTGATTAGATTTTTTAAGATTTTTTTTGGAAATTTTTATTTATATCCATTAAAATTAGTTTAAAAGTATAATTTAGGTTTTTACAATTAGAAATAATTCATTTTTCAAAAATTGTTTGATTTTTTTAAAGAAATTTTGACGAAAATACTCATTTTCAACCCTATTTTAAACCCCCAAAAAAAGTCAAAAAAAAATAAAAATATATGGTCGAATAGAGAATTTCATGAGCTTTAAAATGACGTGTAACACGACCACCCTTTTTATAAAAAAAATGTCCCCCATGCTCCCCTGCCCACATTTTTTGAGCTGAAAATATCAAATCTATGCAAAAAAGATAGTATAAATTGTTTTATTTATGAGTTCCAAATTTTAAGTCCATATCTCAACTCGTTCAAAAGTTAAGGGGGGCGGGGGTGACTTTTGGACACAGCTGAATTCAAAAACGTTTGGTATTTACTAAGGTAATAAATTCTTAGTGTGGACTATTGTTTATGGGCCACATTAAGTCAAATGGTAACAGTGAGTAAACTTACTCATATTGATTTTTTTTAGCGGCGTTTGGACCAGCTTTCGATGAAATTGTAGTAGAATCTTCTTTAAATGTCAAAAGAAAAAGCAAGAAATTAGATAAAGATATAAACTCAACCACTGTAAGAGTTTAAGTCCACTTATAAGTAATAAGTATAAGTACATGTATATTGTGAATATAAAATAAACGTTTGAAATAAATTTTCCTAATTATATATTTTAGAAAACTTTATTTTACTCCCTTTTTGCGGGACTAAACCTACTGTTTTACTCTTGCATCTGTAGCATGTTATCCATGATAGCTTGATATTTGGAGGGCAATAAAGGACATGGCACATACCTTATGGAAAATGGACCTCTGTTAAATTGCTTTAAATTTTAGTATGTTATAGAGCATGACCTCCTGAAAAAAAGTCTCCATGGGCACAAAAAAATGTATGGTGCTGTTTGGCCGCTATGGTCATTTAAAGACCATACAATCTAGATGATTATATAGGTACTTAAATCGTTGTTTATCGGTGTGTATGTGTGTTTTTATAATTTTAAATGAGTGGTTAATAGTTTATATAATATTTAAAGGCAAGTTAGTGTATGTGGGTATCTTTTATTTACTATTTTTGGGTGTATATGGGCACTGTCGGTGCACCCAGGTGTATGTGTATGTGGATTTGTGAGGGTTTTAATGGATGTGTGTAGTATTTATTTTCTATGTGTTAATAGTTATGTGCATTTTTATTAATTTTTGTGGGTTTGTATGGGTTGTTATGGGTATTTATGGGTATTTATGAGTTTTTATTAGTTTTAATGGATTTATTTAGTATTTATCGATGCAAATGGGAAGCTATGCTTCTAGGTGGGTCTGTATGGGTATATATGTATTATTTATGTTTTTTTTACGGGGTTTTATAGTATATATGGATGTGCAAAGGTAGTGTGAGTGTGTATTGTTATTTATAGGTTTTTATAAGTTTTAATGTATTTTTTTAGTATTTATGGATGTGCATAGGTTTACCTAAACTTTAGTTATGGGTATTTATGAAATTGATTGGACTTTTTGGTTTGGTCCAAACCCAAAACCACTCATACAAACCCACATAAAATTAATAGAAATGCACATAACTATTAAGACATACAAAATAAATACTACACAAATTAAAAAAAAACCCTCAAAAATCCACCTACCTAAACCTGGTTGCACCGACACTGCCCATATACACCCAAAAATAGTAAATAAAAGATACCCACACACACTAACTTGCCTTTAAATATTATATAAACTATTAACCACTCATTTAAAATTATAAAAATACACATCGATAAACAACGATTTAAGTACCTATATAATCATCTAGATTGTATGGTCTTTAAATGACCATAGCGGCCAAACGGCACCATAAATTTTTTTGTGCCCATGGAGACTTTTTTTCAGAAGGTCATGCTCCATAACATACTAAAATTTGAAGCAATTTAACCGAGGGCCATAAGGTATGTGCCATGTCCTTTAAAATAATAGCCTCTGCTGCCTGTTTCTCAATAACCACCATGGGGTCAGCTTCGATAGGCTGCACCAATATTTCATCAACATCCATATTTTTTATTACATTTTCTTGAAAACTTTATAAAATTTGTTCTAAAGGTGCCTTTTCACGGAGTAATTTGTACCCAAGTTTGATGCTATGCAAGTTTGTTGCAAGAATGATTCAGTCACTACGCATGCCTACAGACAAGTGATGCTATTTTCGAGCCAGCAAATTATTAGAACCAGCTCTATTTTTCGACTTTTTTCACGAAAGATTTATAGTTATTTTAGTGGTACCTACCTGGAAAAAAGTTACCAAAGCGATTTATTTTTACTGCACATGTTAATAATAATAGGCCGGTCTACCTCAGCGTAGCCATAACTAAAAAACTTTCTTAAAAAAGCAAATGCTAGGTTATGTTTTTGTAACAAAAGCAGAGACAGTCAAAATTGTCTGGTTGGCAGCACTGTTTAACTTGCAATATATAGCGCCAAACTTGAGTAAAACTTGCTCCTGAAAAACCAAATCACTCCCCTCCCCTGCATTCGCGTAGACGATCAAATTATCAACTGGAGCCCTTCTGGGAGCGATTTTGGATTATTCACTTTCTTGGAAACCTCACATAGATATGATGTGCTTAAAAGCCAATAAAAGAATTATTATGCTTAGGTCTCTCTGCGGCTCAAAATGGGGGGCTGAACCTACTACACTTCTCCTCCTATACGTCTATAATTCACCCTCACTTGGATTTTTGTAGTTCATTATTTTTTCGAGTTCCCAATACCCACCTAAATAAACTGCATAGGCGTAACTAGGGGGGGCTTAGGGGGGCATTTTTACTCTTCCTTTAAACAATTTTATAACTCCATATATACGTGAAAAAGATTTTATTTACTTAGTTTTTCTCCTACCGATATATGACTCTGAAGAATGCTAACAAGCACAAAATCGATCAGTCACTTCGGTTGGACGAGTCCGTTAATTAAGCAAAAGTAGTTTTAAGGAACAGTAAAATATTTAGAAGGACATGTCTATATTTCTACATTTAAAAAATGTAACAAATTATTTAATTAACAAGTTATTTTACACTATCATGTTGTTTGTGATATTTTTTCTGGATTCTATTACATTTTAAGTTTTATTGGTATTTAGGATTCATTTGTTTTAACCAGTTTAACCAGTTTTCGACTGCAACAGATTTAGGATTTGAATTTATACTATTTTTGGCTAAAGACAATAATGCTTTTTTAGGTTAAGATAAAAAGTAAGATAAAAATATTGAAAAGGACAGGTTCAAAAAGAGACCCCTTAGGTTTTCCATATTTTGTTTGTTCGAAATCTGACAATTTTTTATTATAAAAACCCACTATTGGCTATTTAATACGAAATAAAAAGGTTATCTAAGTGAGGTTCCGCCTAATAAACTACTCAGGTTTGTCCGTAGGTAGGCAGTTTTTTATTTTTATGTACACTTTTATTTTAATTTTCGCTAATTCACAGTAAATTAAATTTATGAGATCGGGGTGGTGCCAAAAAGGGATCTGACAGAAAAGCATATTCATTTTTTTCAGTAGTTGTGGTAGATGTTGTTGTTATCACTTCTTTTTCTGGATGAGCTTTTATCCAATCCAAAGCTTTCTGGATAGCTTTAGGAATTGGAGGTGGTGTAGGTAAATGAGCACCAACTGGTTTATAGCCATGTTCATCGGCTGTATACTGCAATCTGAAAAATAAAAAGTTAATAAGAAACATGTTGGCACAAAAAATGGTCTTTTTTTTGGATTTTAGGACAAATTTAAAACTGTAATCGTAAAACTTTTCCTAGATTCACTATATTAACAGTTACTATCAGGGGCGGATTTATTTCACTTTAAGGGGGGGGGGGAGCGGGAATCCATAAGGAAAAAAATTGCACTTTCGCCAAAAATATAATTTTGAAGGTATTTCTATGCTAATATATCTCGCTGGGGGAGGGGCATGGCCTCCATGCCCCCCCTAAATTCGCCCATGGTTACTATCCAGGTTATTTCTGAAGGAAATTTTAGTTTTAAAGAATAATCAAAGCAAACAGTGGATATTGGTAGAGGGGTGTCTAGGCGACTATAACTATCAAAAGCAAAATCTTAGCATATGGTTTTCGGAGCATACTGTTAAATGTTCTTGGTGGTTGCCCTATTTCTTTAAAATTTGATGTATACTTTGGGAATTTGTATAAGCTTACTGGCGGAATCCAAAATTTTCCAGAATATATTTGTATCTTCCATGATTTTTGAAAAATAGGGCTAAAAAAATGATTTTTTACCATTTTGACCTCCAAACCATTAATGGTATATTGCATTTTCCCAAATACTTAAAAAAATAATATCAATATTTATATCAAAATTTAAAAAAATAATTTAACATTTAAAAATAAGATCCTTTCTTAAAAAAAGAAAAAAATTAAAAAAAAAATTTTCCTTTTTTTTTAATTCACTTTTTGCGAAAAACGAAATAAAAATTGTTTTTTTTTTTTGGAAAAACGAAACAATTTTGAAAAAAAAAGTTCTGAAAATGATAGATACTATTTTTTTAAAGTTTAACTCCCCATAACTATTTTGTTTTTGGGGGGATTACTTTAAAAAACAATAGGGATCTTCCCCTCATAGAACTTGATTTCCCTGAAAACTGATAATTCGTTGTGAAGTTATCCTGTTCACAAAAATCGTGACATCGGACTGACGGACAGATGGACGGACGGAAATTTTCAAAGTTTCTTATTTTTTCATGAAGCACATTTATATCCAAAAAAATTTTGTCTATGACGTTTTTTGCTAGTTTGGAAATTTGAAACTACCGTATAATATTATTCTAGTTCAGGCGCTGTGAATGGGGCGCCCCGAGGGGGGCAGGGTGGGGCCGTGCTCCCCCGGCTTTTCAGATAATATATTATTTTGTTTTGTTTTTAACAATTCTAAAGTGTTTGGCTATTCAGATTTCTAAAAAAAATTGCCTGCGGCTCTGAAAATGGATACAAAACGCAAATGCATGAGAAACTTGTATTTAAAATGTTTATAAATAATTCAAATTTGCTTTGAAAATTCTAAAGTATTTGAAAAATAATTTATAAAAGTTTTTGCCTGCGGAACTATAATATGATTACCAAGCCGAGTTCGAGTGCCGGCCATAAAATTCATAAAATAATTTGTTTTTCAAGGCTAAGGTGTTTAAAAAATGCGTGTCATTAAAAATCCTAAAAATTTTCGCCTGCAGCGCTAAACTGTTTATCAGTAAGGTGATACAAAAATTTTAATTAATAAATTCTATTCAATAATTTGCATACCTTTATCTGAAAAATGCGAAACAAAATATTCCTAAAAATTTTAAAAATAATTTTCTTTTTATAATGCTGTTGTTAGGAAAATACGTGAACTTAAAAAATTAAAAAAAATCGCCTTCGGCGCTTAGCTTGATTTCCAACCGTTTAATATCACAATATTTGTTAATAGATTTTATTAAATAATTGCATATTAAATTTTTAAAAATAAGATAAGTTAGGATTTCTAAAAATTTTCGCCTGCGGCTCTAAATATTGTTTTTGAGCATTAAAAAAAAATTGTGATACCATTCAACCTGTTACGAATTAGCCCCCTAACTCCCCCCATGAAAAAAGGTTGGTCCTTTTTTGCAATTTAGTAAAAACTTTTTATTGTAATGTTGTTAAGCCGAATAGGCTTGCCCCTCCCCCTATCAAAAACCATGCGGACACCCCTGACTGAATAATATAATAACGTAACGTGACATAGGAAGGAAGGAGGTTCGTGCCGGTATGACATTTTGTACAGGAGGGAGGGGGGTGAACATACTTTATGGACGTCCTCTTACGTACTTGACGAGTCGCACCGTGATCTTTGTAAGAGAAGGGTGTGACCGCTTTGGCGGATTTATTCCAGCATCAGGATCGCAATCATTGATATTCACAGGACTTGATTAATTTTATTTTTTATTTTATGTAATGTCGTGAAAGTGTTCGTTTAATTGTAAAGTTTTAAGTGACTCGTGATTATTAATATGTGATGTTAAATTTAAATTCAATGTATTTCGTTGTACACGTGGATATTTTTTTATGAATTTCAAAGAGATGATTTTTTTTATAAGTTGGCGTCTGCGCAAACATCACTACAGAGTGAGACGGTTTTGCCTAGACCGAAAATTATCTAGATCGAGCTGGCCAAAGGGAAAAGCCATACTGGAATTGGATTGGATTGGTTTACTTACTTGACGACTTGTCCATTTGGAGCAGCAAACTGGATCTGACCTTGAACGGCTAAATTATGCTTATCCTTTGGATATCCTTGCTGATCTTCGTAAATCCCATTAGCTGTTTCGTAAACATAATTAAATGTCGACAAATCTTCATTTATTTCACTTGAATGTCTAACTATTTTTACTTCGGCATTACAGACACATAAATATAGAGAAACAACTAAAAAGTATTTATTGCCTAAGAACCTCTTCATATTTCTTTACGATGTATTTAAATAAAATGAAGAAGAATTGTTTAATTATATTGATATTTAAGTAAATCCCCCACTTTAATATATCTTATTCATCTTGATGCGTATAGGTAATTTGAATATATTATTTTATATTACAAGGTCTATAATTGATTTGTGATAGTGAAAATACCCCTGATATTATTTAATTAAAAGATTTTAAGAATGACCCAGAAAAACAGCTAAAATTTGAATATGTTATAGATCTTGTTATCCTAAACAAATTTCCTTTAACCCTTAACTGGTGACGTGGTGCCATTCGTGACCCCACCATAATAAATTATTTCATATTTTGAGGGCATGAGCCAATGACATGAATTATATTTTATTTTAATGTTGCCACAACAACAACAACGAACTTCTTGAAAAAGTCCAAAAAAAGTTTTTGAGATACCTTGATTACAAAGTCACTGGTATTTACAATCATCGATCTAGCTACTCTAGCCTACTGGAAAAGTACAATTTTATTACTCTGGAGCAACGTCGATGCAACATAATAGCAAAAATTTTATACAAACTACTGAATGGTCAGCAGGACAATCCTAAGTTTTTGGAGAGGTTGCCATTTAGAATACCCATGACTTTCACAAGAAATGAGGATCTTTTTTATTTACCTAGAACACGTACCAATCAGTTTTTAATGTCACCACTTTTTCAACTGTGTTATTTTGGGAATGTAGTAAATAAAAAAATTGACTTTTTTAATATTAAGATATCTAAATTTAAAAATTGTATAATAGATTTAAATCTCTCCCGCAGGAACATAGTTTAATTTTTTTTTTTTTAATATTATGTATTTATAAATAATTTTAATATGACTTATCCTATTATAGAATTCTTAGGGATTTGTTTGGATATGTAATAAATAAATAAATAAATAAATAAATAAATAAATAAATAAATAAATAAATAAATAAATAAATAAATAAATAAATAAACATGTTATTTTTTTAGAAGCTTATTATTATACTAGACTATTAAACAAACACTAAGGTTCACATTGACACTAAAAAATGACACAAAAAGTCCAAACAACAACAAATATTAGGATTTTTTAAAATTTGAAATATGGGGTCCTAAATGGCACCAAGTCACCAGTTGTGTTATGTTTTAACCACCTCACCAGTTAAGGGTGAAGACAAAAATCAATCCTATGAGTTTTATTTATGTCCACTCCCAAAATTAAGATTAATCTCCATTCGATAAAAACGAAACTTAGGTGAATTACATAATTCAATTCAACGTTCAAGTATTACGTATCGCAAAATGTACCAAAATTCATACACTTTACACCTCGGTTCTCGCGTTATTCAAGGCTGTAGAGATTTCATATTTTGGCTACCCCCCTAACACACCCCCTATTAGGGGGGTAGCCAAAATATGAAATCTCTATAAACTATTATAACGCGAGAACCGGGGTATGAAGTGTATGAATTTTGGTACAATTTGCGTTACGTAATACTTGAACGTTCCCTAATGGAGGATTTTTTTTGTTTCACTTCTGGTTTCGGCGGAAGTGGCATAAATATATTTTTTTACTAAAACTAATTTTAAAATAAAAATTAGATCATTGACAGCGAATTATAGCTAAAAAACGGGTTTTTGCCCTGAACTCCTTTTTTATGTCCCTGCAAAACTTAATTTGTAGAGTATTTTTCCCCTATTTTTCTTATATCAAATTTATAATTTACTTTAAAGATTAGGCAAGTTAAAAGAAGGTAAATTATGTATATCTCGTTTTTATACGATAAAAGAGAAAACGAAAAAAGTAAAAAAAAAATTTAAAAAAGTAGAAAGAAGCTATCTGTTTTTTATACATACAAATTTCAGGTGGATTCAAAAATGTAAAAAATTACAGATTGTTATATAAAAAAAAAACATATACCACCGGCGAAACCGGAAGTGGCAAAAAAAATTGAATCAGCCATTTTATAGCCAATTTAAAAATTATATAAATCACCAAAGTTTCGTTTTTTATCGAATGAAGATTAATCTTAATTTTAGGGATGCACATAAATAAAACTCATCCGGTATACCGGTTAGCCACCAGAGGTAATGAAATTTTCGATAATTTTATTATGGTGTGTGAATTTTGGCACAATTTGCGTTACGTAATACTTGAACGTTCCCTAAAGAAAAGTGTTTTTTATTAAAATCTGTATTGCATATAAGGGAACGTTGAAGTATTACGTAACGCAAATTGTACCAAAATTCATACACATTATACCCCATTTCTCGCGTTATTAAAGGCTATAGACATTTCATGTTTTGGCTACCCCCCAAATAGGGAGGTCTTAGGGGGGGTAGGTAAAATATAAAATCACTACAGCCTTTAATAACGCGGGAACTGGGGTATGAAGTGTATGAATTATGGTACAATTTGCTTTACTTAATACTTGAACGTTCCCTAACCCGTAACCACAAAAACACCTGCTTGTAGGTTAACAGGTAATTAAATAAAACTTGAACAATAAATCGTAAAATCAATCAGACACCTTTGCTTTGTTTATCATTTTAATTTTGCAGGTTGTTGACATAAATGAAAGAGCTAGTTTTAAAAGTTGTTTTTTTGTCGTTGATTTAAGTTAAATTAATGTTAAAATTTAAAATTTAATGCGAAATGTGACGAAATAAGCTTATTAGGAAACGTTCAAGTATTACGTAACGTAAAATGTACCAAAATTCATACACTTCATACCTCGGTTCTCGTGTTATTCAAGGCTGTAGAGTTTCCATATTTTGGCTACTCCCCCCCCAACACACCCCCTATTAGGGGGTAGCCAAAATATGAAATCTCTATAAGGGAACATTCAAGTATGACGTAACGCATAGGCGCAACGAGGGGGGGCTTAGGGGGGCTTTGCCCCCTCCCCCCAAATTTCTAAGCCCCCGCCCCCCAATCAAACTAAAATAGTCTCACAGACAGACAACCTATATATTTTCTACTGAAACTTGACTATTTTTTTAGGGGCTCAAGTCCCCCCCCCCCCAAAATTTGGACCTGGTTACGCCTCTGACGTAACGCAAATTGTACCAAAATTCATACACTTCATACCCCGGTTCTCGCATTATTATAGATTATAGAGATTTCATATTTTGGCTACCCCCTCCTAATACGGGGTGTATTAGGGAGGTAGCCAAAATATGAAATCTCTACAGCCTTGAATAACGCGAGAATCGAGGTATGAAGTGTATGAATTTTGGTACATTTTGCGTTACGTAATACTTGAACGTTCCCTAATCTATAATAACGCGAGAACCGGGGTATGAAGTGTATGAATTTTGGTACAATTTGCGTAACGTAATACTTGAACGTTCCCTTAATTGTTTGCATTAAATAAGAAAAATGTAAAAATATGGTTTTACACTAAAGTGTAAAACCAAAGTTGTAAAAGTCGTTGAGAAACGTAGTTTTTACATTTTTGTTTAATTAAATATTTTTAAATTGATTAAATTTAAAGTAAAACAATAAAGAGGTTTGATTCGTCTATTACATTTGTTTGTTTGTAAAATAGTCTTTAGAAACAACTTTGAAAATGTCCCTTAACGTTATTTTTCTGCTGGGGTAATTTACTATTAATGCAGTTAAAAAATAAAAATCCTATACTCCATGTGTCTTGCTTGAGGGACAATCCGTTCTATATGTTTAGAGCATATTTTCTTCTTCCTTTATTACACTCGTCGCAGCCTCACAGCAGATGAGTTTTACACGTACAATTGTACATTGCATTACATTGCATTGTACAATGCAGGTACTTGTCAATTTGTCATTCAAAATTGCAGGGTACGACAGGAGGAGGAGTTGAACTGCAAAACTCTACATATCCATATGACCTAATTTTGAGTAAATTAGGAAAAATATCTGAGTGAGTAACTACTAGAAATACAATTTTTATGTTTTATACATAACACGGTACGACAGCAAAAAAAAAAGTCCAAACTAATTTTGTGTCGTAGATTTCAAATCTGTAATCAGATTTTTCGGGTCACGTCAGGATTTTTTTCTACATGCACTTAAATTTGTCAATTAATTCATATTTTTTACAAGTTTTTTTTGTTTTTGGGGTAATTTGATGCGGAAAAAATTTAAAATGAAAAAAATTAAACAGGTTTTAAAAATATGGTATTTGCAAAAAATTCGGAAACGCTTTAAGCTAAAACTTGGTATGGTTTGGAAAAGTCAATTTATAAGTTATAAACACAAAAGACAAGAACGCATATGCGGGCAGAATATTGCTGGGCTCTTAAACATGACACAGACGTAACCCAGTACATGTATACAGTAGGCAAATAAAAAGAGCTAAAAACTAAAACTGATGTACAAATATTATATATCCACTTAAATTTGCCAATTTACTCATATTTAAAAGTTGTTTTTGTTTGTTTCTGGGGTAATTTGATACGGAAAAAAATTAAAATGAAAAAAATTAAACAAATTAAACAGGTTTTAAAAACATATTATGGTATTTTCAAAATAATTCGGAATCGCTTTAACCTAAAACTTGGTTTGGTAGCGTGGCAGGTCAGTAAATCAGCTAGTTCAAACTATTTTTGTGTTAATTGGATGAAGAAAAAAAGTTTCTGGCATCGGACCAACTCTTGGTCAATTTTGGGTAGTAGATTTCGAATATATAATCAGATTTTTCGGGTCACGTCAGGATTTCTTTCTATATAAACTTAAAGTTGCTAATTTACACTATTTTATAAGGAGTTTTTTTCCTAAAACTCTGACATTGCAGCAGCCATTTGGGGCATTAACCAAGGTTTTTAAGTCAATTTATAAGTTATAAACACAAAAGACAAGAACGCATATGCGGGCAGAATATTGCTGGGCTCTTAAACATGACACAGACGTAACCCAGTACATGTATACAGTAGGCAAATAAAAAGAGCTAAAAACTAAAACTGATGTACAAATATTATATATCCACTTAAATTTGCCAATTTACTCATATTTAAAAGTTGTTTTTGTTTGTTTCTGGGGTAATTTGATACGGAAAAAAATTAAAATGAAAAAAATTAAACAAATTAAACAGGTTTTAAAAACATATTATGGTATTTTCAAAATAATTCGGAATCGCTTTAACCTAAAACTTGGTTTGGTAGCGTGGCAGGTCAGTAAATCATCCAGTTCAAACTATTTTTGTGTTAATGGGGCGAAGAAAAAAAGTTTCTAGCATCGGACCAACTTTTGGTCAATTTTGGGTCCTATATTTCGAATCTATAATCAGATTTACCGGGTCACGTCAGGATTTTTTTCTGTATAAACTTAAAGTTGCTAGTTTACACTATTTTATAGGGATTTTTTTCCCTAAAACTCTGGCATTTCAGCAGGCATTTGGGGCATTAACCAAGGTTTTTAAGTCAATTTATAAGTTATAAACACAACAGACAAGAACGCATATGCGGACAGAATATTGCTGGACTCTTAAACATGACACAGACGTAACCCAGTATAGTAGGCAAATAAAAAGAGTTAAAAACTAAAACTGATGTACAAATATTATATACAAACCTTCTTGACTTTTGTTTGTATTATACATATATTTTTGTATTGAAATATAAATAAATAAAAGGCTATGAGAAACAATTTTTTTTGTTAATATAAGTTGCATAAGTGAAACATTTTTTTACTAATTAACTAATTTCCCCCCTCTTCACCACATTTAACACAAAAATAGTTTGAACTAGCTGATTTACTGACCTGACACGTTTTGATACGAAGTTTTAGCCTAAAGCGGTTCTGAATTATTTTGCAAATACTGTAATAATATTATGTTTTTTCTATTTTGCGACTCTTATAAGCTCATAATCACACGCATTTTGCTTGTTCTTATAGGCCCATAAGAGGTCTGTACTTTTTGTTCTTTTGGGTTGGCAACAGACCTGGCCTATCTCTTGACGTTTTCCGTGCAAATGTCAATGTCGCTTTAAAGTTGAATTTTCTGCAAAATTTTGTGTTTAGGTTATTTTTATCATGTTAAAATTGTGGCTTGGATAAATTGCAGTAAAAAAGAGAAGAGATGACTATAAAATATATCAAAATATCATTTGTTCTTAGAATTTTAAACATGGTGTAAACTGTAATGCCAATCCAAAACAAAAATCCCTAAACCAGTCATCAATTTAAATGTAAGTTTTTTTTTAATTTTAGAGCAAAATAGAAAAAATTGTATAAAGCACTAGTTTCATAACACGTTTTTAGCGCACTAGTACTTTAGAAAACTCGCCGCAAGCTGTTTAATTTTTTTTCATTTATTGTATTTCATGTATTTTCCGTATCAAATTACCCCAGAAAACAAACAAAAAAAAACTTGTAAACAAGAGTAAAAAATAAAAGGGTATATAGAAAAAAATCCTGACATGACCTGAAAAATCTGATTACAGATTTTAAATCTACGACCCAAAATTAGTTGGTCCAATGCCAGAATTTTTTTTGCTGTCGTACCGTGTTATGTATAAAACATTAAAATTGTATTTCCAGTAGTTACTCACTCAGAGATTTTTCCTAATTTACTCAAAATTAGGTCATTTGGATATGTCGAGTTTTGCAGTTCAACTCCTCAACTATAGATGCTAGTAGACGGATTATAGTGATTTTAAAGAAATAATAAATTAGGATTATTCCAGATAGAAATATTTATAATTAAGATATAAATTACGAAACATGATTTGATTAATGTATAAAATATTAAAATTTGTTTAAAGTTTTAGTAATTAGATCAGGCCCGTAACTGAAAAAAAATCCAGGGTGTGCTAAGCAGACAGAAAATTTTTATAATATTTTGTTACCTATAACCAAATAGGAATGGTTCCTTTAAAGTAGGATTATGGTAACTTTTTATGGCTGCAGCGACGTACTTTTTGGAACATTTTAGTAAATTAACCCTGGTGGTCGTTTTATTGGGTAATTACCCACTAAGCAAAATAACCGTAAGAGAAGCTTACCGCAAGCTTTCTTTGGGGTATGTAAGTTAGGAAGAAAGCTTACATCAAGCTTGCAGTAAGCTTGTATAGACCTTGTAAAAGACGTTTTAAAGCTTGCATCTGTAAAAAAGCTTGAAGTAATGTTTAGAGTAAGCTTAACAGAAGGTTATTATAAGCTTATTTAAAGTTTAATAAACAGGTTACAAACAAAAATTAACAGCCGATTTTTAATCGTTTTTTAATAGTTTGGGTCAAATAATTTATATTTCTCCAATTCATAGTTATTTATGGTATGAAAAAGGAAACTATGATTTTGCTTATGAGGAAAGTAAAGCACAAGGGCTGGAGGCGGAGTGGGTTAATTTTAGAGAGGGCAATATTAAAATATGAGATCCTATGACAGGATTCATAGAAAATTTTTGTGATTACTCCCTCCACATATCTGCTCTTGTCCAGTAAAAGGACAGGCATGGAGAATATCCATACTAATCCGATGATATACATCAAATTAGTAGACTAACTAGCGACTAAACAGTACTGTTCAGTTTACGTAATTCTAGAAAAAGACTTTATAAAGTCATCAATTTTTAATCAGTATATAAACTTTTTTAGTGGTAAAAAACTGTATGTGGCGCCACCTACCCACTAAACAAAACTAACTTACAAGAACCTTATCTCAAGCTTTAAGTTAGTTAGGAAGAAAGCTTTGGGAAACCTTACTTTCGTAAGGTTCAGGAAGGCTGGATAGAATGTTGAAATAAGAAAAAATAAATAAAATGATGAAAATTTTGATGACTAAAACAAATAGAAAGGTCTCACCTTGCTTTGTCCATGACGAAAATTAAAAAAAAATGTAACTGACGAAAATTTTAATGAAAAAAAAAAAAAAATCTCGCCTCTAAAAGCTTTGTCCCTGGCTAAAAAATTTATACTAAAAACAAAAAGCTTTACCCCCGAACACCTGACGCAAGTTTTGACTGATGACCAAAAAAAAGCCTATGAAAACAGTTGAAAATAACTTGACCTCTCACACCCCTGGGATTTTGCCGAATAAATGCAAATATTTGGTGTCACACCCCCCATACCCCCCTTATGTCCCGCCCTGAGTGTACTTTCATAATTATATGGGAATTCCAATGGTTTAAGTCATGTTTTCTATAAGCTTAGATTCTTATAATCTAGAATTTAAAGTTAAAAAGAAAGCTTTCATTTGAGTTAGCAAAACTAAAGGTAAAGTTTTAACAGTAACCTTTCTGAAAGTTTATACTAAAGCTTTCTTAAAGCTTTAATTTGAAACCTTGCGTAAGTTAGGAATATAAATCTTGACGTAACCTTTTTTTAAAAATGTTTTTAAAAGCTTGCAAATGTGAGTTTACAGCAACGTTTCATAAGTAACCTTTCTGAAAGTTTATATTAAAGCTTTTTTAAAGCTTTAATTTGAAACCTTGCGTAAGTTAGAAATATAAATCTTGAAGTAACCTTTTATTAAAAACGTTTTTAAAAGCTTGTAAATGTGAGTTTACAACAACGTTTTATAAGTAACCTTTCTGAAAGTTTATATTAAAGCTTTCTTAAAGCTTTAATTTGAAACCTTGCGTAAGTTAGGAATATCAAGCTTGACGTAACCTTTTTTTACAAACGTTTTTAAAAGCTTGCAAATGTAAGCTTACAGCAACGTTGGCAAGGTTGCATGCTCAGTGTGTACGTAGTTAAGGCAACTTTATTATTCCTGTTAAGAAAAAAAGGATAAAAGTAATATTCAGGTAAAATTTACCATTCTGTTACTAATAAAAATATATTTAATTGTTTTTAACATCACAAAGTTATATAATAAGTGAGAGTTACGTAATTACAACTCATTAATGGTAGCGGTTCCAGTTATTTAGGTAAAATTCACAAAGAATACTAGTTGGGGGTATACCATAGAATGCGAAGCAATATATATCTTCACGGCTTGTTTAAGCCCCAAAAATCCTTAATTACTGCAAAATAATTTAAAATAATTTTTGCATTAAATGCAAATGTTGCCTTCGGTAAACTTAAAATTAATAAAATAGTTATTGTGTGACTAAAACACTTCTATTCTATTATATACCAATTTGGTATATGTCAGATGTTTGACCGGAAATTTAGCTTGAAGGTAATTTTTGGTTTGACATACGGAAGTCGTAATTGCAGTGGATCAGTTACACTGGCCCACAAAAATACAAAAGTATTCTGTGCTGGGGTTGAGACTTGGATATCCTAATTTAGGTATTTTGATGCACTGAATACGAATCCAAGAACCACCACGAGTTTATTTTTTCTTCTAGACCCGAAAAATTAGTGAAAATCCCCAAAAATCTCATTTCAACATTAAAAACGACCATAGTTTTATGTTTTTGATCCTATCTATGTATAAGAACAGGTATACGAATACTCCTTGTGGATTAGGGTATTGCAAAAAACACATTTTTCTAATTTTTCAATTGAAAAACTGCTTGCATACCAAATTTCAGGTTACTTGAACATTTTTTGACTCCCGCCCGACTGCGACTTTTGGAGGAAACCAAAGCTTAAGATATAACTGAGTAAGGCGCTCCCGACCAGGGCGGGGGTCAAAATTAGTTCAAGTAACCTGAAATTTGGTATGCAAGTATAGTTTTTCAATTGAAACAACATAGTAGGGGTGTATATGAAAAATTAAAAAATGTGTGTTTTTTTTGCAATACCCTATTGTGGGTTTAAGGTGAAAATATGTGGTATAAAGATTAGGAGTTATTGGGTTCGAGGTAGGACCATATATCGCGTAAGGAAAAATACAACCTTTTTCCTCTAGAAAAAAGCTAATGACTAAAAACTAAAAAAAAAAGGTTCATAAAATATACATCTTTTGTTTTGGATCAATGAAATACACAACTTTTCAAGATGGGTGGGGGGATGCTCTCCCCATCCTCCCCCTAGCTACCGCCCTGGAAATTGTTGTTGTCGGGTTTTGTGGTAAGGAGTACGAATACTGTATTCGTACAGGGTACGTATTCTTGACTTTCAGGAAGTAGAACTTCTGATAGAACAACGCTTAGAATATGACGCATAGTTTTGAAAACAATAGAGTACGATCACAACCTCAGACTACACTGTAAAAACTGCATGTAAAATAATGTAAAAATACATGAATTTACATAGTACGGAATAGTAAATTTACTATTGCATAATTCATGAATTTATGTAAAAGAATGTAAAATAATGTAAAATAATGTAAAAAAATATATTTACATTGATTTACATATTTTTACATGATTTTAAAATGTCGGCTATGTTATTTTAAGACGCGCGTGCGCTTTGGACAATAACCAAGAAGGCGTCGCATCATGAGACGGACCGTTTAATATTGTTATTGTTAGAGACATAGCGACGCATGCTGCTAGGTTAAAGTGGTAAAAGTGTAAAAAAAGGTAAATATTATTTATGTACGATATTTAAATGCTTTATTTGTGGCGTAAAATTTACGTTCATTATAAATTATGATCTTTATCAACCAATAGATCTTTAAAGAAAGATGTTAGTAGTTTATACTCGTATTAAGGGTGCAAATCGTTTGGTTTATTAAACCAAATGAACTTTACGATATTTCAAAAAAGCTTTGACACAGAGACTTGTGATTTGGAACAAACATTTTCGTGAAAGTAGTAAATATTTTTTTTTAATTTCAAGTCCAAACCATTCTGGACTATGTAATTTTTACCGTTTCGGTCTATGCAAAATATTACCATTATGGACTATGTAATTTTTGTTGTTCGGTCTATGCAAAACATTACCATTACGGACTACGTAATTTTTACCATTCCGGTCTATGGCAACATATTACCATTTACTGACTATGTAATTTAATGTAATTTATTTTTACCGTGTAGTTTTATCAGTCGTTCTACTCCCCGAAAGTCAAGAATAGGTGCCCAGCAGTTTTGGTATCAGATTTATGGATCGAAAACATGAAACTACGTTAGTTCCAAACAATAATCTAAATATGTTTTTTTTGTTGTGATTTTTCACATTTTTAGAGTCTAAAAAAAACAGCTCGTGATGGTGTTTTGTAGTTAAATTCGTATTTAACACCTTAAAATATATAAGTATGGCCTATACTCAACCCCAGCAAACAACTTTTTGTTTTGTTTTTGCGGGCAAGTGTTATTATTTAACATGCAAGTTGGAATAAAACATTGTGGGTACAGTAGCACGCGTCAAAAATTATGTTAGAATACCGGGTGGCTTTTTTAAAAGGCTCGACCCGCGGCCTTACTCTGCATATCCATGAACCAATGTCAAAGGTTTAGCATAAAAAATTACCTCCCTTTTACCCCTTGAATGGAAGGAAAGGGGAACTTTTTTTATCTGTATCTGAAAGTATTTTTATACGTCGAAGCTTGGTGGTATATTTTAATTTTTTTTTATTGTAAAAATCCTTTTAATACGGGTGATATATTCTAACTTTAGCCATAAGTATTTAAAAATCTTTTTTTCTCAAGCGAAAAGTAGGGTAATTTTATTTTTGCAGGGAAATATTTTGACGGAAAAAATGTTTGCCTTAACTCTAAACAGTGGGCTGTCAATGAGCATTTGTTACATAAAAAGGGTAAATTTTACAAAAAAATATAAATAACCTGCAAAATTAAAATAAAAGCTTTCTAATGACAAAACAATTTTGAAGATATTGGTCATTGTGCCCCGTAATCGTATACAATTGTACAAGTCTTGCTTTTGATACCGAAGCTTTCTCCCTCTACAAATCAAATTATATCGCTTTCAGAATGTTAATATTTTTCTTTATTATCGAAATATTTGTAGTAGAGCATATTAAAAAAGTCACCTGGTATAATAGTTAGTCCAAGCAAAAGAATTCAGCTTCTGAATAATTCGAAGATGGTTGAAATTTTGGAGTGTTACGCCCATGTTAAAGGTATAGGAAAATAGCGTTACAGGGGGGATCTAAAATAATCAAAATTTGAGTTAAGTAATACTTCAACGTTCCCTAACCAGAAAAAATCTCACCCCCTGGGTAGTACGGAATAAGCGCCTTTGCAATTTTTTTTAATTTGGAATATTTTAATGTTTTTAAAATTTTAACCATAACAGTTTTTAAGTCTATTTTCTTGTATTTTTTTCAAACGTTTTTAATTAGGTATATATTATTTTTTTAGTGCCGCAAGCGAAACTTTAAAAATCTTAAGAGTTTTCATTTTTCAGATATCTAAGATTTGCATCTACAATTCATTTGTAATTACAAAATCTATTACCTAATTGATATTGTGACATATTATTGGTAAAAAAGTTTAGCACCGCAGGCAAAAAAAACTGTAAATGTTCAAGGTCACGCATTTTACATACACCCCAGGTTTAAAAAAAAACACATTATATACTTTAACTGCCCCGAGGAAAACTCTTAAAATTTAACGCATATTAGGTTAAAATAACTTAGAATAAGGGTCCCATGTACGAGTATAAAAAATAAATAAATAAAAATAAATAAATAGAACCAAACACGATTTTTTTTAGATATCAGAAGATTTTACATTTCTAGACACAGGTATGCAAATTATTTTATGTATTAAAATTGTGTTATCACTTGGATGAAAAACAGTTTAGCGCCGCAGGCGATTTTTTTTAATATTTCTCCAGGAAACGCATTTTCTTAACACCTTAGATTTTGAAACGCAAATTATTTTATAAAACTCTTTCATTAATTTTTTGTCGGCGCGCCGCGGCGTGAAGGCATACTCATGACTGCAAGTATGTGACTTTATTGTCGGTAGTTATGTTAGAGTTGTAGTTAAAAACTCTTATAAATCATGTTCCAAACAGCTTAGAATTTTTAAAATAAATTATTTATAAATTATTTTAAATAAAATTTTCCATAGAATTGGGTTTGATATCTATATTCAGAGCTGCAGGCAATTTTTTTAGAAATCTAAAAGCCCAAACACCTTAAAATTATTAATAACAAAGCAGATTAATATACATATATCTGTATATATCTGAAATCTAAAAATACTAAATACCACTAACCTTAATTTATTGATCAAGTTTAGCGCCGCAAGCAAAACTTTTATAAATATAAAGGTCAATAGAAATTGAACTAATTATTTTTTAAAATCTTTTAATAAAAAATCTTGGTAGGAGTCTGACCCGTCACTGTATTGATAATCAACAATTATCTCCCGAGTAGGTAACAGAAGAGTCTTTGCTACTTCTTTTAATTTGCATAATATAGGTATTGTAATGTACTTTAAATATATATTTTTTTAATTTTATTTATACTCTTGTAACTTTAAATAGCGGCCACCTAGTTTAGCGCCGCAGGCAATTCTTTTTAGAAATTTCAAGGTTACGCATTTTTCAGAATTTAAAAAGCTAATTATTTTATAAAACACCCTTTATAAGAAAATTATTTTAATTACAATTTTCTCATACATTTGATTTTGGCTAAAGATTTTGGCTGACGCAGGGGCTCGCAACATATATAATCTACAGCGCCGCAGGAAAAAAATAGTAATCTGATGGTTAAAATAACTTTAGAATGCAATTTAGTTTAATTTTTACTCGCTTCAATGTCTGATCTCTAGATTTTTTTATTATATAAGGTTAAAAGGGCATAGCTAGGTGGCTTAAAAAACGCCAGTGGGGGCTCAAACCAAGGTGTAGCCCCTCTCGCCCCACCTAGTTATGGCCCTAATAGTAAAACAGTCTTGCAAATATGTAAGAAGCTTCGAAAGGCATCATACATAAAGTTTTTATAATAAATTATAATTATCATTTCCAGGATTACTACCACCTGGATTTTTGCTTAGGGGTTTCTGAGCCCCTCAATTCCAAAATGCGCAAACCTAGAAATTTTCTTTAATTTGTAAACACAAGTATATTAACAATTATCTTTTTTATTTGTTTATAATTTACTTTAAATACCTGTCTTACCAATAGGTAATTATAATTAAATATTGTATATATATTTTTTAATCATTTTAAATAAAATATTTTAAAGATTTACCTTGAGTATATTTTTATGGAAAATGGATTTTAAATGTAAATAAGATTGAATGATATTTAAATTTAATGTCGATTTATAGGAGGATTGCTATATCCACATACAGTTAAAAATTAAACAAGATTTTTTTTACATTTTTTCGTATTTTAGAAAG
Source organism: Brachypterus glaber (assembly GCA_958510825.1). Taxonomy (NCBI): domain Eukaryota; kingdom Metazoa; phylum Arthropoda; class Insecta; order Coleoptera; family Kateretidae; genus Brachypterus; species Brachypterus glaber. Next base: position 15,915,738 of record OY294046.1, read on the forward strand.
AAATAAAAAAAACAAAAAAAAGAAGCTGAATTTTAGCCTTCAGTTTATAAACTTTTTTTTTTCGCGCCCAACGCCGGACAGAGCCAGCCCGGGCCACGGGGAAACTTTACTCGGGCCCCCCATTATTCCAAAATATAATTGTACAAAGCAGAGCTGTAGATAAGGCTGAAGTAGCGCTCCCATTCATTAACAAAGCGCCGCAGGCTAAATTTTTTACGAGATGTTAATTTCTGACTTTTTTTAATATCATATTTTAAAGCTCAAGGCCTATCCAAATCAACCAAAACATAATAGGGATGCTACATAAAAAATTAATTTAGGGGTAAGATGTGGGAGGGGGTGTATGGGTGAATTGACTTTTTGGATACTTTTTATAGATACTGTTGTCTTATTTAATCTGTATCTTGCTGAGATAGATTATGTCCTTTATTTTTCGGGAAAATCGCTGCCCAATATAATTGAAATCAGGAGTTGTTTTTAAATGCTTTTTACCACTTCTCAATTTAAAAATACCAAGTATAATATGTCATTGTATTTATATTCTCAAGTTATATCAAAAACAATCAAAAAATTTAAGAGGAATATTTAAAAAAATAAAGTTGGGAGAGGGTGTTGAGGGGTGGATTTTATTTTTGACTACCTTTTACAGATATTTTTGTCTCATTTAAGGTGATTTTTGTAAACTTATTATCTCTTCTATGTAAATAGAGTTGGGCCACCCTGTATTTCTGAAAATACATGAATTTTAAAAGTTATATACAGTATTTGTTTTAAATCTTAAATTAAAACAAAAAATTAGATAGCCTTGGGCAGCAAGCGAACATTTTTACAATTTTTATGGTCCATTTTAATCGAGGGGCTGACCGCGTCTGAAATTTGTACAAAAGTGTTCCTTTTTGCAAAGAGTTCCTCAAAGTTCCTTCGGAGTTCCTCCAGAGTTCCTTGGGAGTTCCTCCGAGTTCCTCCTGTGTGTACAGAAAAGCTGATAACAAGTCAAAGGCTGCTTGGAATATAGTTAACAGTAATGTTTCAAAGAAGTCTAAAAACAATCACTCTATAGATAAAATAAATGTTAATAATAGTGTTGAAACTGATCCAGAAACAATAGCCAATCTTTTTAATGAACATTACATAAATATGCAACAATTTTCTAGCAATTTAGATAATAGTCAGTACAAAGAGCCCAAGCAGCATAAAAACTATCCAACATTTAATATTAGACCTGCCACTGAGTCTGAAATCTTTAATATTATAAATTCCTTAAAGTCATCTAATTCTTCTGGATTTGATGAATTAAGTTCCAACATTATTAAAAAATCAATATTTTTTGTAACAGCACCTCTTGCTTATTTAGTAAATTTATCAATTACTTCCGGAACTTTTCCAAGTGCGCTAAAAGTTGCTAAAGTTATACCTTTATTTAAAAAAGGCAAACATGACCAAATAGACAATTATAGACCAATTTCGCTTCTATCAACAATTTCAAAAATTTTGGAAAGGTTTATTTTTGATAGAATTGTTAGCTTTCTAGATAAATATAAAATACTTTCATTAGCTCAACATGGATTTCGTAAAAAAAAGTCTACAAAATCAGCAATAACCAATTTCCTATTAAAATTATATGAAAATTTAAATGATAAAAGTAAATGTATAGGTCTATTTCTTGATTTGAGTAAGGCCTTTGATTTGGTAGATTACATAATACTACTAAAAAAGTTGGAAATGTATGGTTTTAGGGGCAAAATATTAGATTGGATGAAATCTTATTTGTGCGAAAGGGAACAATTTGTGCAAGTTAATGGTCGTAGGTCTAGAAAGTTAGGAATTTTATGCAGGGTGCCACAGGGATCTGTTCTTGGGCCCCTCCTTTTCATAATTTTTATTAATGATTTAGCTCTGAGTGTTAATGAGGAAAATTTGGTCATGTTCGCTGACGATACTTCATACTTAAGTAGCGGTTGTAATTTTAATGAGGCATTATTTACAAGTCAAATAATTTTGAATACCTTTTATGAATGGTTTAAAAATAATAAACTAATTATTAACAAAACTAAATCAAATTTCATTCAATTTCAATTAAAAGCAACAGGTGATCCTCAAAGTAAATTGTTAAGAATTGATAGTGAAAGTGTTGTGCATGTCCAATCGGTAAAGTTTCTAGGCGTTTACTTGGATCAGAAGTTAAATTGGAATAATCATGTTAATAATCTAAGTTCTCAATTATCAAGTGTTTGTTATGTAATATATAGATTAAAGCAAGTAAGTTCTACAGAAATTATATTAGCGTACTATTATGCACATTTTTACTCTCGCATTATTTACGGAGTTTTATTTTGGGGATCATCATCGTTAGGAAATTTTGAAAAAGTCTTTAAATTACAGAAAAAAGCATTACGCAACATTGCTGATGTAAATTCATACGAGTCATGTAAAAACCTATTTTCGAAATTTAAAATATTAACATTAGCGGGAATCTATATTTATGAGGCACTTTTGTTTTTGAAAAATAATCCTTCTTTGTTTGTAAACAGTATTTCTAACCACTCACAAGAAGTAAGATACAAAAATTATATTATTCCCAGGCATTCTTTGACGAAATATGAAGAATCACCCACATATGTTGCTATAAAATGCTTTAATAAATTACCAAATAATTTAAAAACTATTTCAAACAATAATACCTTTAAAAAAAATTACATGAATTTTTACTCGAAAAAAGTTTCTATAATAAGTCTGATTTTTTTCATATGTAAGCTTTTTATAAATCATTTCTATTATCTGGAAATTAGTATTACTATTTTAGATCTTAGTATTTAGTGTAAGCTTTCTACTGACTAGTCCTATACCTTGTAATTTTGGTCTTTTGGATAATAAATTATTATTATTATTATTATTATTATTATTATTTGTCCAAACCAAACTTGGCGCCCTACAAAAAAAAAAGAAATTGGCGCCCCAAAAAAATACCCCTTCATGAAAAAAAGCTTTGTCCCTGACGGTTACTACCAAACTTGGCTCCCCTTCAAATAAATAATGGAGCCCCAAATTTACCTTCAAGAAAAAAAGCTTTGTCCCTGACGGTTTCTACCAAACTTGGCGCCCCTTCAAAACAAAAATAGTGGCCCCAAAATTACCTTCAAGAAAAACAGCTTTGTCCCTGACGGTTTCTATCAAACTTGGAGCCCCTTCAAACCAAAACTTGGAGCCCCAAAATACCTTCAGGAAAAAAATTGGCGCCCAAAGGTCGGATGTTTTGACAAGGTGTTTGTAACGGCTCATCTAGTTTGAAAATAAAAACGTTAATCCGCATGCGTAATAAATAATAACACAGCCCCACAAAAAAAAAAAAAGTCTGGATCTCTAGACCAGACATGTGTATCCTTATGTATTTTTGCCCGCTGAATCCGAATCCGAGGTCAGAAAAAGCCCTACACCCCAGGAATTGGCCCCAGAGGCCGAAAATGGCCGCTGAAAGGTGTGAAACGGGAATTCCGGCATGACGGATGCTCAGGGCAGGTTGAGATTGCATTCTCAAGGCAAAGTCGAATTAGTGGCTAACGGTGGTTAGATCCGACAGGCATCGCGGCCCCTGAGGCCGGAAAATGGGCCCTTGGGGCCCGAAAAATCGAGATTTTCACGTCGGGATCGCAGTACTTGGATTTTCTTGAAACTTCAAACTGCAGCTACGTAAAGAGGCTGGAACCTCTTCCAGGCCCATTGAAATTCACGCCCAGGGTCCGGAAAATGGGCCCTCAGGGCAGGAAAATCAAGATTTCCACGTCGTCATCACGGCATTGACGTTTCTATGGACTTTCAAACTCAAGAAACACTGACGATGTTGGAACAATTCGTGGCTCATTGGAATGTATGCCCGAAGCCCAGAAAATGGGCCGTGATGCGCCGGCATGAAATTTTGATTTTCTGGTCCTAAGGGTCCATTTTCTGGGCCCGGGCATGAATTACAATGGGCCTCGAAATGTTGCTACATTGCCAGTGTTTCCGTGAGTTTTAGAGTCCATAGAAATTTGAGTGCCGTGATGACGACGTGGAAATCTTGATTTTCCCGCCCTGAGGGCCCGTTTTTCGGACCCTGGGTGTGAATTTCAATGGGCCTGGAAGAGGTTCCAGCCTCTTTACGTTGCTGCAGTTTGAAGTTACAAGAAAATCGAAGTGCTGCGATCCCGACGTGAAAATCTCGATTTTTCGGCCCCCAGGGGCCCATTTTCCGGCTTCAGGGGCCGCGATGCCTGTCGGATCTAAGCTCGGTTACCCACTAATTCGACTTTGCCTTGAGAATGCAATCTCAACCTGCCCTGAGCATCCGTCATGCCGGAATTCCCGTTTCACACCTTTCAGCGGCCATTTTCGGCCTCTGGGGCCAATTCCTGGGGTGTAGGGCTTTTTCTGACCTTGGATTCGGATTCAGCGGGCCAAAATACATAAGGATACACATGTCTGGTCTAGAGATCCGGACTTTTTTTTTTTGTGGGGCTGTGTAATTGTTTCTGACCGCGTCTGAAATTTGTACAAAAGAGTTCCTTTTTGCAAAGAGTTCCTCAGAGTTCCTCGGAGTTCCTCCAGAGTCCTTCAGAATTCCTCCATAGTTCCTCCTGAGGTCCTTTGGCTTGTACAAAAGATTTCCTCGCGGTCAGCCCTGATTTTCCAAACTGTTTCAAATTTCATAAACATGCTAGCTCTGGTGCTGCATGAAATTATTTTTTTTAATTTTACGCTTAAGTTTTACTCAAATTGAAAAAAACGTAAAAAAGCCCTAGCGCTGCAGGCGAAATTTTTTACAAATTTGATAGTCTATTCTATAGTCTTCCCAATTATGCAAGATAGTAGTTTAAAATTCCCGCGATTTTTAAGCTACATCATTGGTTAAAAACTCGTACCTTTTAACATATAAAATATTGTGACATTTTTTTCTATGGCAATGATTGACGGTCGTTAAAGCTAATAAAAGAAGAGTAAGTTACATAAAAAAATGGTTATACTTAATGTTATTTTGTATGTTATACACTCACACTAAATTAGCATATTCTACATATTGTATAAACCTAAATTATATTGAATACAAGGAAAACGTCAAATTTTTAGGTTAAATTACAACTTAAGGCCTATCCAGAGGCTCGCATAACAACCATTGCAAGATACATGACGACACATCAAGCCAATCCTGGCATCGCATTCTTATGTACTATGCTTGTTATGCGAGTCTTTGGATAGGCACTTTCCAGGAAAACAGTACCGACATCTGTTAAATTTTTGATACACTACGATTTATGCATAATTATGCTATTTATGCGCTCTGTGGTGTAAAACGGGCAGCGCCCCTTACTATCTTGCATAACTGGACGGAGTATAATTTTAGAACAGTGTTACAATTTTAAGTTTCATATAAATGCAAGAGGCCTCTAGCGCTTTAGGAAAAAAAATTACAAATCTAATACTCTATATTAATTTTAAAACACTATAGTGTATATTAATATAGTAACTATAGTAACAGTGCACTGTTAGAATATAAAGTTTTACATAAATGCAAGAAGGCTTAAGTGCCACCGGCAAAAATTTTTACAATGTTTACGTTTAAGTTTTACAATCCTAAACTAAAAAAAAAAACAAAATGAATGAAAACCCTAGCGGGCAATTTTTTTTTAGGTTAAAATGAAAGAGAATTTTCTTGCGAACATTTTGATACCACACATGAATAACAAAAGATTTAAAATGAAGATTATATAGGGTGTTCCATTTAAAAATCGAAAGTTCGATTCGTTTCCGGAGAAACCGGAAGTGCCAAAAAATGTCTAATCATGTCAAAAAATTCTGGATTATACATAATAAAGCTCCGGCAAATTTCATGATCCTACATAAAAAAGTAAAAAAAGTTTAGGGGGGGTGAACCACCTTCCTGAAACACCCGGTATATTGTAAAACCTTCAAAGCAAAACAACACACTTTACATAGCCTAACCTTTGCTTTTTGACAGCTGGAAGAATATTTACTAAATTCTGGTTAGTTAGAACGGTTTCTAACTGAAGTTTTTAGTAAATAACCGAAATTAAAATTTTATTCGCATTTTAACTCTTAAAAAAAAAGTTCGAACCCGCTGGAACCAACTACCATGGGGACTTCAAGTTCTAACTACACTGAAAAAACGATTACAATAATTTTGCACCGATAAACACTGTTATTGTATCAATTCTTAAAATTTCTAGCCATTATGCATAAATTCATTATAATAACGACATTTCATTATTAAATTAATTTTTTCGTTAAGACAACCAGTTTTAAGCATTAGAGGAAGGGTAGCAAATGTGAGCCAGGTCTTGTAATATGGGCTAGGTGGGTTTCTTAGCTATCCGATGCAGTTCTCTACATCCGACTATCGCAAATCGTAAATGGCGAAGTTAAACTTCCACAGTAAAGATTCATTAATTAATTCAACATTCGTTGACGTTTGAGAATTTATTTTTATTTTCCGTCCTTTTCAGCAAGCCACAGAACTTTTTTAGGTAAGTTTATAAATTCCGTTACCTGATAGATAACAACGTTTTCAAAACCATTTCTGCAACAAATTAAAGCCACATAATCGGGCTTTGATGTTTGCTTATAATTTTTCTTCTAATTACTGAGTTTTAGACATAACCTCTTTTGTTGTATACACCGAGTATTTTTGCAATATGGGCCATCCCTGTGTTTCTATTATGGGCTATATAGAACTATGTATTTAAGCCTAGAATTTTTCTAGGAGGCCAAGAAAAGATTAGCAACAGCCAAGAATAGAAGAAAATGGAACGAGGGCGATATGGAACGCGCTATAATAGCAATGAGGCAGTACGAAATGGGTACCTTCAAAGCTTTAAAAATGTTTAATATACCACGTTCTATATTAGGAGTTATTTGATTTATTATTTTATTTTAGATATAACTTTTATACTTTTAACTTATTGCGACCAATAAGATTGATTGCCACTTCAAATCTAATATTTATTACACAATTTTGGGGACAACCCATATTTAGGGCCAATTTCAAATCGACACAAAAGTGCACCTTCTAACTATTTACGAAATAATGAATTTATTATTTGTTTTTATTAATATGAATTTATAACAGGTTGTGACTAATTAATATAGCTATCGTTGGGTATGTTTGGTATTGGAACTAAACTTTTATTTATTTTTTTACAAGAAAAAATAGCCCATATTTGCTTCCTTTCCTCTAATATAAATGTTCTTTGTCACAATTAAAAACGTACATCGGTGCAAAATCAATGTAATTTTTATTAATATCACATACAATTTTAGTTTATTGTAGAAAGAATGGGTAATTACGGTAACATATCGTATACCGGTACCGGTACCGGTACTGTCAGTTACGTCATTACGTGAGATAGGCGATTATATACAATAAAAATTTATTTTTATTTTGCCCACCTCGAGATTTACGAATGACAATCACAGTCAAGAATTTTGCATAAGAAACATATTCTCCAAAGAAGTCTTTAGCACCAAGCAGACTTTACATCGAGCATTTTTTTCTATTAACGCAAGACTTTCCATATATAGGGCCTAAGGGAAAGCAAAAGTATAGGTGTTGTTTTGTAAAAATTGAAGTCACTGTCACAGTTCTCAGCGTTTCACTAAGAAGCATCAGCCTTACCAATTTAGAAACTGTTGTATCCATCGCGTGTTGACCATAGATTCTCAATATTAGGGGAAGTCGGGGTTAACTGGGCATCTTTTTTCATATCGAGTTTTTGAAACACCTGTAAACAATTTTCAAATATTTTCTATAGCAAAAGGTAGATCATTACTATAGTTAGAACATATTATTTATATAAAAAAAAGTTATTAACGATAAAGCAGTTAACCCCGGTGGACCAGTTAACCCCATAGGCCAGGGTTAACTGGACCACAACTCAGGGTTAACTGGTTCACTAACAAAAATTTATTGTATTTTAATTATTGTGAATAAAAACGATTTAAAATCAAATGAAATATAATTCTAACATAAAAATAGACAACATGATATGTTAAATATTAGATATATATCAGGGTTAATTGGTCCGGGGTTAACTGGACATGGCCAAGTTAAGCCCGAAATAATTAATATAGACATAAGTGATTTTGACCATGTCTAGTTAACCCCGAACCAGTTAACCCTGAGTGACACCACTGAATGAAATCGTAAAATTTTAATACTTAATAAGATATTAGATGGCCGCAATTATGCAGAATAATTAACAAAATACTCAGTATATTAGGTAAAATATTAGTCTTTATCCTCATATTAATAATAAAGTATTAATTAAAAAATAAACGTTAAGGTATATAGTATATACCTACTTTTCATCGAAAAAAATGAACTTTCTTTATTACAACTTACACGTGGGCAACACGGTCCGCCATAATACTTTAAACAATACTACTAAGTATCACTAGAATTTGCACTAATTCGCCAATACTAATAAACAAACTTGATAAAATCCAGGTGGACCAGTTAACCCTGTAGCCCAGTTAACCCTGACTTCCCCTATAGTTTATGCTAACTGGGGGCCGCTGATCCCCAAAATATTATATATCATTATCAATGGAGATCTCTACAACTAGAATTATGAAACAAAAGACGTCTACCCTATCTCTATCTCATTTGTGCTACACTTTCCAGCCAACCAAATAAATACTGTATTTGTTTTTCATACAACAAATACAGTATTTTTTTGTTTGGCCGGAAAGTGTAACACTGAGCGGTACGAACGAACATAGCTAATGTGAATCTGTAGAATAAGATAATTCTACTAAAATTTAGATGGCGCCAGTAATTTCTTTAATAAAAATTAAATTGTTACACTTTTCGCCCGGCCAAGTAAATATTGTATTTGTTCAACAAAGAACAAATACAGAATTTGTTTGGTTGGGTGGAAGTGAGAGTGTATGTATGTCTTCTATCCTTTTTGGGTAGAACTTTTGTACCTGTCTAATCTAACGGGAGAAATCGCCATTGACGTGTCGGTATTTTACCTAAATTTAAAGAAATAAATACATATTTGTACTACTGGCTGTTATATTATTATGTCAATAAAATGCTATTGTATAACTTGTGGTGTATTTTTATTTTTCGAAAGCTGGGTTTAATACCTGTTTTTACGATTGAAATATTTTCAAAAAATGTGTACTGCAAGGGAATCGTGATACTTTTAAAATAATCGGTAGATATTTTTCTGGAATATATTAGTAAAGTACATGTTACGTAAATGCTATGGGTTTAGTTTTAAATAAGTTTTTAATTGTATAAATGTTTCCCACAATTTGAATATTTTTTAAAAATTATTATTATTATTTAAATATATTTCTCTCGGACGAGCAAGAGGTACAGTACCACAAGTTTAATTTTTTAGCCTAGGGGAACGTTCAAGTATTACGTAACGCATATTTTCATCATTTTGGACCCCCCCCCCTGTAACGCTATTTTCCTATACCATTAACATGCGCGTAACACTCCAAAATGGCAATTTTTTTTTTGACGTTTAATGTCAAAGTAGAATTTTAATTTAAAATATTTTTTCAAAATTAATGGTTTGGGAGCTGATTTGTAAACATAGATAATATTTGGTTTGGGTGATTTGGAGGGATATAAGAAGGTTGCAGGATTGAAGGAGGATGGGAAAGATAATGGTATCAAAATTTAAGTGTTAAAAATTTTTGGAGATTTTTGTTATGGTAGAGAAGTAGTCACTTCATCTTAGTCTTACTTTGTTCTTTCATTCTCTTTCGTTAGTTTTCGGTTTTTGGACTTAAACGAAAACCAGAGCAAAAACGGACCAAGTACAGATGAAGTGACCCTATAGAGAAGAGTAGCTGTTAATAGTGAAGATTATTTATTCTAAATTCTTTGTAATCATTTCAGTCAATTATCGTGTAAAACACCTATACTAATAGGTCCGAGAAAGACTTTAAACAATAAACTAAACAATAAACTAAACTAAACTAAACTAAACCCTCACCCCCTCTAGGAGCGTTACGTAATACTTGAACGTTCCCTAAGCCGAAAATTGAAATGGTAGACGTTGATTGATATTGAGGCTATGGACATTCTAATTCTAACCTTTGTCGTCAAAAACACAAATGTATTTATTAATATATTACTATCGAATAAAAAATAGTGTATGATACACGGATGAAAACTGTTTTTAGGGAGATTACAGTTGCCAACCTCGCTCTCCGAACTCGGGTGGCAATCTCCGTAACCGCCTAAAAAAGAGTATTTTTCTTGCTTGTATCATAATAGTATCTTAAAGTACTAGTTTCATAACATACGTTTTTAGCGCAAGAGTACAAGCTCGTGTACAAGTTTAGAAAACAAGCCGCTTGCGGCGAGTTTTCTAAAGTACTAGTGGGCTAAAAACGTGCTATGAAACGAGTGCTTTATACACTTTTTCTATTTTGCGATTCTTATAAGCTCATAATCACACGCATTTTGCGTGTTCTTATAGACCCATAAGAGGTCTACTTTTTTTTCTGTTGGGTTGGCAACATACAAAAGCCTATCTCTTGACGTTTTGCTTGCAAATGTCAAAGTTTAATTTTTTACAAAATTTTGTGTTTGGGTTATTTATAACCGTGTTAAAATTGTGGACTGGTTAATTGCAGTGAAAAAAGAAGAGATGACTGTAAAATATATCAAAATATCATTTGTTCTTACACGGAAAGAAATTAGTGGGCTCTGCGCCATACATTATAAGATATTTGGTTACAGTGGCAAATTATAGTGATTTAAGCTATAGATTATAAGGGACACAATAACTAATAATGTTGAAAATAAATTGGAAACGATTATATATATTACAGACACGATTATATTTATTACAGGCACTATTATAAATTTACAGAAATTTTATTATATTATAAAAATTATTAGCACGGACAATAATTAAATCTATTTAAGCTATAAATGCCATACTATTTGTTATATTTTATTATTCACTAAACAATTAAAGTATTTCATATAAATTTTTACACTGACTGCCATAATTGTAAGAGAAAGCCTTGTATTTATATAATAAGCGATTATAATTTGCTTGGTATGTGTGTTATAGCGCTCCTAGCTATAATTTTTTTTTCCGTGTAGAGTTTTAAACATAGTGTAAACTGTAATGCCAACTCAAAACAAAAATCCCTAAATCAGTCATCAATTTAAATGTAAGTTTTTTAAATTTTAGAGCAAAATAGAAAAAATTGTATAAAGCACTCGTTTCGTAACACGTTTATAGAGCACTAGTACTTTAGAAAACTGGCCACAAGCGGCTCGTTTTCTAAACTTGTACTCGTGCGCTAAAAACGTATGTTATGAAACTAGTACTTTAATATACTATTTCAATTAAAATAATTAGAACGAGAGAAAATACATACTATTTCAATTTTGCTCTAAAATTTAAAAAAAACTTACATTTACATTGATGACTGGTTTAGGGATTTTTGTTCCGGGTGGCATTACAGTTTTCGCCATGTTTAAAATTCTAAGAACAAATGATATTTTGATATATTTTATAGTCATCTCTTCTCTTTTTTACTGCAAGTAACCAAGCCAAGATATCTGGAGGCTTTAGTCCTGGTACCTGCACTCAGTCAGTCTTTGTGGCTAGTAACCAGAGGCCGCCACGCTATAAGCGACCCTAAAATAGAACTAAAAATTGCTGAAACGACCATATTTGGAGGTAATGTTTACATTTTTATTGTCAAAGTTAACGATATTTTTAACTGACCAAAATTATCATATATAATATTATGTATATGAAATGGCAATTTCTCCCGTTAGATTAGACAGGGGCAAAATTTCTACCCAAAAAGGATAGAAGACATACATACACTCCCACCCAACTTCCACCCAACCAAACAAATTCTGTATTTGTTCTTTGTTGAACAAATACAATATTTACTTGGCCGGGCGAAAAGTGTAACTATATTATTTTTATTAAAGAAATTACTGGCGCCATCTAAATTTTAGTAGAATTATCTTATTCTACAGATTCACATTGGCTATGTTCGTTCGTGCCGCTCAGTGCTACACTTTCCGGCCAACCAAATAAATACTGTATTTGTTGTATGAAAAACAAATACAGTATTTATTTGGTTGGCTGGAAAGTGTAGCATAAATGAGATAGAGATAGGGTAGACGTCTTTTGTTTCATAATTCTAGTTGTAGAGAGCTTCATTAGCAGTTTTTAGTTTAATCTGAGAGCAGCTTATAGCGTGGCGGCCTCTGGTTACTAGCTTCAAAGACAGAGTGACAGAGTAATGACACGAGGGAACTGGTTCCTTTAGTCATCTTGAACCAAGCCATAATTTTAACACGGTAAAAAATAAAAAATTTTCGCAAAAAAATGAACCGACTTCTATGTCTCTAAAAAGTAAAAAATAAAAAATACTTAAGTCGGTGCCAATTTCACCATTCCCTAAATTAATTACTAACAATTATTTTTTTATTATTTTATTATTGTTTGCTGTGAAATTGTCACCGACTTAAGTATTTTTTATTTTTTACTTTTTAGAGACATAGAAATCGGTTCATTTTTTTTTTGCAAAAAGTTTTTATTTTTTACTTTTTAGAGACACAGAACTTGTAGATTTGTAACGTCATCTAAGCTTAATTATAGTTGTCTTTCCATCTCCGCAAGTTGCTGACGTCACTCTGTTAGTGAGTTGTGACGTCATTATCTTAAAGATACATTTCTAAAAAATAAAAGTAATATTTTTTTTTCAGCGCCCAAGAGCCCAACCAACCTTATTTTAAACGAAATACTAAAGAAAATCTTGTTAAACTTTAAGAGTTAAGTAATAATCAAACAACGCCTTTTGGTAAAATCACAACATTTATCATTTTCTCTTGGTATTTTAATATTACAGGTCCAGAGAATCAAGTTTAGCGGCATTTAAAAGATTTTCAGTGTGCCGTAATATTTAAGTGACCCCTTAATTAAGTTATCCGGCTTTTCCGAGTTATCCGATATTTCTCTAAAAATTTGGCTGGTAGTAGAATCAAATTAAGCCGTTTTTAAATGAAATTGCGTTAAAATGATTAGATTTATCTTAATTCTCCGGCTTACCCGGCATTATCCGAGCGTCAAATTAAAACGGGACCACCTCATGAATACCCTCTTTAAGTTGCAAAAAGTTTCATCAAATTCTGTTCATTCGTTCCAAAGTTATGCGGGAATAAAAAAATTAAAAAAAACAAAGTCACACGTCGAATTGATAACCTCCTCCTTTTTGGAAGTCGGTTGATAACTCAAACACAAAATTTTATAGAAAATAAAGCGAGGTTGACATTTTCATGGAAAACGTCAAGCGATAGGCTTTTGTCTGTTGCCAACCCAAAAGAAAAAAAAGTAGACCTCTTATGAGCCTATAAGAACACGCAAAATGCGTGTGATTATGAGCTTATAAGAGTCGCAAAATATAAAAAATACTTAAGTCGGTGCCAATTTCACCATTTCCTAAATTAATTACTAAAAATTATGTTTTTATTATTTTATTATTGTTTGCTGTGAAACTGGCACCGACTTAAATATTTTTTATTTTTTTACTTTTTAGAGACACAGAACTTGTAGATTTGTAACGTCATCTAAGCTTAATTATAGTTGTCTTTCCATCTCCGCAAGCTGCTGACGTTACACTCTTAGTGCGTTGTGAAGTCATTATCTTAAAGATACATTTCTAAAAAATAAAAGTAATTTTTTTTTTCAGCGCCCAAGAGCCCAACCAACCTTCACAGGTGTCTTGAATCAAAATAAAGTTTTTTTTTCTGGCGCCAAAAACTCTCTTCACAGATTGAAAGAGGGTTGTCTGAAGAATAAAACCTTTTAATATTAAAATCCTCCCCCTAGTCCTTTTCGAGAAAATGGGGATTAAAAAGGCTTAAATGGGCCTAAATTTAGTTTTCTAGGGATTTCATAAAAATGGCTAACTCGACGAAAAAAATTGTTCTATTATAAAAGATAGACAAAAAAATTATCTACAAACCACTTTTTTAATGAACTCGCTAGCTCAAACCCTTACCGTTTTATAGCTCAAACAAAGTTGCATATTAAGATAGCTTATTGTCAATCATTTTTTAAGCATGCATATTTTGGGTTTTTGTAAAAAAACTCAAAAACCACAATTCCAACAACAAAAATAGTTTTTACATAAAACATTCTTAGTTAAATTCAACACAAACCAACATTTTGTTTATCTTAATAGCTTTAATAGGTCAAGAGATATATAGCTTCAAATGTTATCGTTTTAAATTTCATGTTCCAATTTTTTCCTTCATATGCAATAAATTGGTTTTTTGTAAATATCTTAAAATCGAGTAGGTAAAAGAAAAAAAATCATATGAGTGAAAAAATAGCTAAGAAAATTATCTAAAAAACGCTGTTTTATTTGTTTACTTAGCTCTTTTGGTTTGCAAACTATAGCTCGTGAAAGTAAGAAAATATTGTAATAATTTTGTATATATATATATAATTTTTTATAATATTAATATGTAGCAAAATGTTAATTCTTAACGTTGTTTGTAATAAAAATATTATAAAAAACTCCTAATTGGGCCATGTTATGCAAAAAGCAACCAACCCACAATATTTAAATATTGTGGGTAGGAATGTAGTATGGACATTTCTAGATCAGTATACCACATTATCTCTTTGGCTACTTTTTGCATAAAAGGGCTTCCGCATCGCAAATGAAAAAAATTACTAATTTCTTAAGATGCAGTACAGGAAGGAATTCGGTGCCAGCATATTATGGGACTCATATTAGTAAACGTTCCAAGACATTAAAGGACATCTATAAAGATGGAATATTTGAAATTTTTGTAGACGATCACGAAAAGAAAGCAAGACCAGTTATTTGGGCAGACGCAGAAAAGCTTTTAGATGCTGTACTCGAAGCCAGAGATGAAAGAGATAAAGTGTATATTAAAATAATGGCTGATGGAGGACAGGGCTTTTTTAAATTAAGCATGACATTGCTTCCTGAAAATTATTGCCTAGACGCCGAAAAAACTGAACTGGAAAATAAAAAACCAAAAAGAAGCCTATACACAGAAGGCGGAAGCAGTGCAAAAAAGGCCAAATTAACCAGCGTGCAGAGAATTATTATGCTATGTATTGTTCCTGAAATCAAAGAAACATATGAAAATATAAAATTGCTCTTCGAATTAACAAAAATTAATAATATTCCATTTAAATTTGTGGCTGATTAATACTTATAGTAAATGGTCAACAAACGGCGACATCAACGTACCCCAGCCCATATTGCTTTGTTACCCTAAATGAATTAAGAGATAATAAAGAAGAAAACGAAGAAGAAGAAAAAGAAGAAGAAGAAAAAGAAGAAGTAGAAAATGAAGAAGAAGAAACAGAGGAAGATACAGCAAAGAAAGATCCACTTGATATATCAATTGAATGTATGAGTTTAAAAACATGGCGATCTTCGAGACAGTTACAAAAATTTTTGTTCTCTCCGAAAAAACAAAAAATATGCCAAAGACTGTCATAATACAATAAACATGCCTCTGTTTGAAGAAGAAGATAAAACATATATTATAGAAAAATGCGTGGTACCAGAACTTCATATGTTGCAAGGAGTTGTCAACCATTTGTTTTGGGATGGGTTGGTACCGCTACTGGGAAGAGAAAGAGCATTAATTTGGCCTAAGAAGCTCAAAGTTATTGCCAAAAATTATCATGGGTGCATATTTGAGGGCAATGCTTGTAGGAAACTTTTAAAGGAAGCTGACAGATTAAATGATCCCATTATTCTAGGCTCCATCAATCCACTAGCCATTGTTCCATTTATTTCAGCCTTTAGGGCTATGAACAAAGTAGTAGAAGACTGCTTTTCTACAAAAAAAGTAAGCCCGGAATTAAAAAAGCATTTAAAAGAATTAAACAAAGCAATCAAAGCTACGGAAATTTCCATTACACTAAAAATTCATATAGTGTTAGAACGAACATTCCCTTTATTTTTTAAACCAGAGTGGGCTTGGTCTTTGGTCTGAACAAGCAGGAGAATCAATTCATAGGGAGTTTCTTAAATCTTGGAATAAATATAAAATCAATTTTATGGATGATCCTGATTACAGAATACAACTTAAGAAAGCTGTAGTTGAATTTTCTTCAACACATTTATAGTTCTATTCATATACTTAGTAAATGTACCTATAGTTAAAGACAACATTTGTAAATTACAAATGAAAATTGTGGATAATTGTGTAAATAAAAGTTTTTTATTTTAAATACTAATTATTTTTATTTTAAACTCCAATCTTAAATTAACACAGGTAATTAGTAAAGTACTGCAATCTAACTTTCACGAGCTATATTTTGCAAACCAAAAGAGCTAAGTAAACAAATAAAACAGCGTTTTTTAGATAATTTTCTTAGCTATTTTTTCAGTCATATGATTTTTTTTCTTTTACCTACTCGATTTTAAGATATTTACAAAAAACCAATTTATTGCATATGAAGGAAAAAATTGTAACATGAAATTTAAAACGATAACATTTGAACCTATATATCTCTTGATCTGTTGAAGCTATTGAGATAAACAAAATGTTGGTTTGTGTTGAATTTAACTAAGAATCTTTTATGTAAAAACTATTTTTGTTGTTGGAATTGTGGTTTTTGAGTTTTTTTACAAAAACCCAAAATATGCATGCTTAAAAAATGATTGACAATAAGCTATCTTAATATGCAACTTTGTTTGAGCTATAAAACGGTAAGGGTTTGAGCTAGCGAGTTCATTAAAAAAGTGGTTTGTAGATAAGTTTTTTGTCTATCTTTTATAACAGAACAGTTTTTTTCGTCGAGTTAGCCATTTTTATGAAATCCCTAGAAAACTAAATTTAGGCCCATTTAAGCCTTTTTAATCCCAATTTTCTCGAAAAGGGCTCGGGGGAGGATTTTAATATTAACAGGTTTTATTCTTCAGACAACCTTCTTTTAATCTGTGAAGAGAGTTTTTGGCGCCAGAAAAAAAAACTTTATTTTGATTCAAGACACCTGTGCCTTATTTTAAACGAAATACTAAAGAAAATCTTGTTAAACTTTAAGCGTTAAGTAATAATCAAACAACGCCTTTTGGTAAAATCACAACATTTATCATTTTCTCTTGGTATTTTAATATTACAGGTCCAGAGAATCAAGTTTAGCGGCATTTAAAAGATTTTCAGGGTGCCGTAATATTTAAGTGACCCTTTAATTAAGTTATCCGGCTTTTCCGAGTTATCCGATATTTCTCTAAAAATTTGGCTGGTAGTAGAACCAAATTAAGCCGTTTTTAAATGAAATTGCGTTAAAATGATTAGATTTATCTTAATTCTCCGGCTTACCCGGCATTATCCGAGCGTCAAATTAAAACGGGACCACCTCATGAATACCCTCTTTAAGTTGCAAAAAGTTTCATCAAATTCCGTTCATTCGTTCCAAAGTTATGCGGGAATAAACATAAAAAAAATAAAAAAAACAAAGTCACACGTCGAATTGGTAACCTCCTCCTTTTTGGAAGTCGGTTGATAACTCAAACACAAAATTTTGTTGAAAATAAAGCGAGGTTGACATTTTCATGGAAAACGTCAAGCGATAGGCTTTTGTCTGTTGCCAACCCAAAAGAAAAAAAAGTACAGAACTCTTATGGGCCCATAAGAACACGTAAAATGCGTGTGATTCTGAGCTTATGAGTCGCAAAATAGAAAAACTACTATTTTCTTTCCTACTACTGCTATTTTTGGTCGCGGATCCGAGGAGGAAAACATAGATAGAGAGTATCCAATGACTGAACTCCAGTCTCTTTGTAGTGACAAAACTGTCAGAATATCGAGGGTCTCTATACTCTAGTATACAGGGTTATTCTTTTAAATGGTACAGTGCCTCTAACTTTTGAATAGCGTAAGATATTGATTTGAAATTTTTAACAAATATACAACATAAAATAAAGTGTCTAATTGTATACTTTTTAAATTTAATAATACTACTGGTGCTTTGGGGGGAAAAAATCTTAAATGGAAAGGGAGGTCAAGTAATACATCATTTGAAACGTATTCAAATTGCCTATATTCAAAGGTTTGTTTATTTTTTGATTCCCGATTAAACTGAAATATTATATTTAGCTTTTAAATTTTGAAAAGTCATCAATATTTTGCATTCGAATGTGATCGTCTTCCCTTAATACCTCCGAAACCAAGCAAAATATTAAAATTCTACAAAAAGGGTCAATTTAATTCGACTTAAATCTGGAGATTTGAATATAAATTTTACCCCCATATGCCCAACTACCCCAACTCCAAAACCCCCTTACTTTTACGTCCTATATTAGGGGGTATTAAAAATAGTTTATGTTGATTATAAAAAAACTAAATCGCTTTACCCCTTCCTACCCCGAGTTAATTTTAATAAAAATGTAACCTGTGGAGCAGGTTTCGACTTACAGTAAGGGGTTAGTCAATAATTTTTTTTTTAATTATTAATAAACAACAAAAAGCCTATTTTAGATTTTATGCTTTCACGGCCATTAAGATATAAAGAACTTTCACTTTCGGGTTTAGACCGTGTTAATGGATTTTCACTTTCCGACGTTTCGTCTCTTACTACTAGAGACATCTTCAGGGATTAATCTGAAACTAAGTTTCGAATCAACTTGTGTCACTATTTATGACGAGTTATGATTATTCACCCGTGACGAGGTTTTTCCTATCAAAGACTTCCATATTGTAGGTAAGGACACTGGTTACCACTTACCTGCAATATGGAAGTCTTTGATAGGAAAAACCTCGTCACGGGTGAATAACAACAACTCGTCATAAATAGTGACACAAGTTGATTCGAAACTTAGTTTCAGATTAATCCCTGAAGATGTCTCTAGTAGTAAGAGACGAAACGTCGGAAAGTGAAAATCCATTAACACGGTCTAAACCCGAAAGTGAAAGTTCTTTATAACAAAAAGCCTATAAGTGAGCACGGATTGTATTCAAATCGACGTTCTAAAGTACGCGAATGTTTATTATCTTTTTTTGCGCACCGTTTTTTTTTTTGAACTTTTCAGTGACCGTTTCAGTTCATTTTCGATCAGGTGTTCCAACTTATGATTTGTGCTATAAGTCAGTATCCTCAGGGCGAATCAAATTAATGATTTTATCTAATTTTGTGTGCCTAGTGCTAGGTATGTATAAATGAAAATACTTAAATTACCTTTTAAAATAGAACAAACTTTTTCTACGACTGCTTTAGAATGTAAGCAAACACACACACTTTTCAAACACAGAATGAATACATTCTAGCTCTAGATACGGTATGAATATTCCGTATCAATTGTTAGAATGAGCACATTTAGTGCCATCTCTTATTTATAAAAGTAAAGAGAACTGTATCAAAATTAGAAAAAATATATATATTTAACCATGAAATATTGAATAATTTAATGCAATTTAAAGTTTTGCGTTAAAATTACATAAAGTTTATTAGTTTTTCTTAATTTTTGACCAGTTTTTTATCAGTTTAGGTCAAAAAATTAAAACTGCTCCATCTATTGTTAATTATTTAAACCTGATATATGTCACAACAATCTGACAAAAAGTCCAAACCTTCAATTTTTGCATTATAATTTGTAAATGTGTGCTAAAATTAAATAAAAATGTTTTTTAAGCACTGATTTAATAAAATTATTAAATAACATTAATTGCTTTATTTAAAAATATGTGTTTTGTTGCATTTATAATGTCGAGCCACAAAAAACATTGTTATTAACCTTGTCCGCAGTTTAAAGCCATAGAGTGTTTCATTCAGTCAGTCAGTCAGTCGAAGAAAAAGTATAGTCTACAACACGTATGGAATAGTCATTCCGCGCTCGCGGGACCGTCATACTCGCCTGCCGGCTCGTATGACAAACTTTCCGCTAGCGCGGAATATTGTCTATTCCATACTAGTTATAGAATATACTATTCTGAACCTTTTTTTCGACACGTTGCATGGTTTTACCAAACTATTTACATGTACTATCCTTTTCAAAGTGTAAGGGAGTCTTTATATTTTCTAGATTTTTGTATACAATTAATACACCCTGAAAATAAACCTTCACAAAAACACGCTATTATTTTAACACCTACCAGCTCCGTTCTGATATACCACAACTTGATTCCAGAGTTACTAAGCAAGGATTGTCACATTCCATTAATGACCATTAAAAATTTAAAGCTAAATATAACCGTTCAATATAACTTTTCATAAAATTTTGCCCCTCCGGGTTATTTTAAAATATAAAAATGCTATTTACGTAAAAACATAGTCTATATTATGCAATATATCCGTTTCAAATTTAAATTCGATACCTTACGCCGTTTAAAAGTTAGAGGCACTGTACCATTTAAAAGAATAACCCTGTATTCCCTACGTACGTACGACCGTGACGACGTTCATTTAAGACGAACTCTCTAGCGCGTATCCCGGAACAGGAACCGGATGTCGACGCGTGCGTGCTAATAATGACATCAGTCTACACTTTACCGAAGACTATTCAAATTTTCGCCCTCTCCTGCTGAAAACACAATTTCTACTACTTCTTGCCCCTTTTAACTTTTTTTAAATAGTTTTGTTCAGTTCTTATGCTTTGAACCCCGTTGACTCACTGCTTTTGTCGGTAACTATAGTTAAAATCATAAAGGTAGATCTCTTCAATAAAGTTTTTTTTTTATTTTAAGAAAAATTAGGTATGTTAGGTCGATAGGTAAAACTTTTTACTTTTAAAAGGGTGATTAAATTGACTAATACTGGTTGACTGCAGTTACAATTACATAAAAAAGACCTATTAAATTTCCGTTTTCCGAAAGTTTTTTTCCATTAACTTTAGGTAAAATTTACACAGAAAAAAAGGTTATCTTAGCAGAAGATAATAAATTATCTTGGATTTATATTATCGATATTATCTTAAATCGAGGTAATAATCTTCTTTTAAGATGATGTATCCTCGGTTTAAGATTATCTGTGACTTTGGTTTCCTTTAATTATTCTCTTGGTAGAAAAATCCTTGTGTCAAGGATGTTTTCCTTAAATGCATGACATTTAAAATAGTAACAGAGAATCAAGAGTTATTATCTTAACTCAAAGCCCCTGTTGTCTTAAGGTAAAGAGTTTGCCGGCCTCACCCCACTTAGATATACAGTAGACTCGCCCGTTGTTATTGTTGGCTGGCAGACAATTTGCGCAGTAGTTCAAGATATGCGCGGGAGAGAAGTTAGGTTTGTTTTTTTTTTGTCCTCAGTTGTCTTTAAAGGTGTATCATTGTTTTTATCTGCTTTAAAATGGACGAATTTGTATTTGTTACCCTAAAACGATGGGAATTTTCAAATTTACTTAAAAAAGTCACGGGTAAGCTTTAAATAATTTATACCTATAAGCGCCATTTTGCAATGGCGTTGCAACAAGTTTTTCTTCAAAAACAAGTGCTTTTTCCTACCACCACCTATGAAACCAAATTTCACACGATTAACGGAGTAAGAAAGTATCATATTTCATAGGCGCGCGAAATTTTTTCGAAATATTTACCATTCTATTAACCCTGGAACCTGACTGTGGGGCCAATATGATCTTGAATCAAGAGAATCATAATCTTAAATCAAGATTATAATTCCCTTTATTCAAGATTTTATTATCTTAAACCAAGACTTCGTGTAAGATAATATGATCTTGGATAAAGATAATAAGATCTTATCAAGATAATTACATACTTGGTTTAAGATAATATGATCTTAAATAAGTGGCTTTGATTTAAGGAAATGTCCTTAAATCTAGGACCTCAAATGCCAAGATAACGGCGGACTTGATCCAAGACAGTCATGGCGTTGAACATATCGAAAGCATGGCGGCCTTGGTTCAAGATCGTTTTGGTTTGATTCAAGATATCCTTTTTTTCTGTGTAATAACATATATATTTTTTAAATTTTTAAAAGAGAATTTTACAAATTTCTCCCCTTGTACCTAGAGTTGACAAGAACTTAAAAATCTGCAGAATAAATCTGATAATGTTTTTTCGTCCTCCCTTCTTTGTCCTCCGCCCTCCGTTTTTCGTCATCCGTCTTGCCTCCTTCGTTCTCTGTCCTCCGTCTTCCGTCTTCCGTCCTTCGTCCTCTGTCCTCCACCCTCCGCCCTCTGCCCTCCGCCCTCCGCGGGCTGTAATAATTTTTCCGCCCCTGGTTATTTTTTTTTACTACTAGCTTAAGAATATACCATTATTTATCATGTTTTCAGACTGTGAAATCAATTTTCTTCACCTATAGCAAAAATAATTTTTTCTCTACTATAGTACATAGAAAAAACGGATTCCTTGAACCAAGGACACGTGTCTTTGTATATGTTCAAAACCATATTCTCTTGTTTCAAGGCTGGCATTTTCTTGAACCAAAATCAATGTCCTTGAATGAAGAGCACGGGTTTTGGAATAAAAATCCGCGCTCTTTATTCAAGGACATTGACTAAAGTCCAAACGAAAATGCCAGCCTTGAAACAAGAGAGAATGGCTTTGAATATATCCAAAGACACGTGTACTTGGTTCAAGGAATCCGTTTTTTCTATGTAAATTTTATAAACAATTGATATCTGCCACTTGATTTTCCTTGAACTGCAAAGACGTTTCATTGCTTATAATTTTTAATGGACAAAATACGACAATATTTTGCCATTGGATAAAAAATAAGCATGTCTATTCAGTAAATAAATAACTTACCGATGTTTTTAAACATTTTAAAAATATCAAAATGCCACCCACTAGAACTGTCAACTTTCAGTGAATAAATAAATTTATTCATTTGTTTTTGCGCGGTTAATTAAGATCCAGCAAACATTTTAGTTTATTATTGATATAAAAATGTTAAATAATAAGATTAAATGCGCTAGTAGTAAAAAAAATAATATATAAACCACGGTAGAGAAGACTATTATAGCCTCGCACTATTAAATCTTTAATACGCTCGGCTATAAAAAATGTCTTCTCTACCTTGGTATATAATTACTATTAATGACATGAAAGGACAACTAGGTATATATTATTAGTCGTAAAACATATTAAAATTTTTATCTCATTAGTTCCTGAGTCAGAGTGAAAATATGCCTAAAAATGCCTCATAAAGAACCCCAAGTCCCTTAAGCAGCGAATTAGATAACAAATAATTTTTTTTTAATCTTAGAAGATTGTTAGAACTATTGTTTTTATTGAAACAAATAAAAAACATTTTTCTGGCGTGCAGCTACATAAAAGATTTTGAATTTGGTTTTACATTAAAAAGTACACCTTAATTCAGGTCTATTCACACGTACCATTGAAATCTATTCAATATTGACAAAAATTACAATCCCATGCAGTTTTAATACAGTTGACATAAATGACCTTGCAATTTTCGTCAATATTGCCACAAATCTCAATCTCAATGGTATATGTGAATAGCCCTGAATAGCACAAAAAAAAGTTTTATCAAATACAAATATATTTTACTTTTTCGTTAATTATGAACGATGCCTCTTAAATATTGGAAAATTAAAAATTTAAATAATTATAATTTGATTAATTTTTCTTTAATATGCCCAAAAAAACGCTTAATCGTTCTTAGGTGAAACACAACTATTGCTGACATATACATGAAAATATAAAGTTGACAAAAACGCGTAAAGAAAAACAAAACGATCGCTACTCCATTGTTCTCGTAAAGACAAAAGAAGGCAGGCTTGTAGTGGAACGTGATTGGCTGAGATACTCTTATCGATTGTGCACTGGCCGGGTATCCTGTCGGCGCCCAATGAGTTAAAACAACACCGTCGCGACGCATATTCATCGCTGGAAAATCTAACAGATGTCACTAATGTCGACTTTGGTCAGATTTAGGAAGGTCGTTTTGTTGATTTACTTCTGCAAGTTTCATTGATGGTTTTAAACAATATAAATACTTATTTTATAATAATAAGTAATATTAATTAATAATAACTAATAACAATATGATATTGTCAATATATGCAATAAACGATAATAACAATAATTAGAAAAGTACGAACTACAAAACATTTGTTATAGGGGAAGTCGGGGTTAACTGGGCAGCTTTTATTCATATCGAGTTTTTGAAAAACCTGTAAACAATTTTCAAATATTTTCTATAGCAAAAGGTAGATTATTACTATAGTTAGAACATATTAATACTTCAGACAAATATTATTTATATAAAAAAAGTTATTAACGATAAAGCAGTTAACCCCGCTGGACCAGTTAACCCCATAGGCCAGGATTAACTGGACCACTACTCAGGGTTTGGACTTTCCACTGGTCCACTAACAAAAATATATTGTATTGTAATTATTGTGAATAAAATCAAATGAAATTTAATTCTAACATAAAAATAGACAACATAATATGTTAAATATTAGATATATCTCAGGATTAATTGGTCCGGGGTTAACTGGACATGGACCAATTAACCTAGAACTAATTAATATTGACATAAGTGATTTTGACCATGTCCAGTTAACCCCGAACCAGTTAACCCTGAGTGACACCACTGAATGAAATCATAAAATTTTAATACTTAATAATATATTAGAAGGCGGAAATTATGCAGAACAATTAACAAAATATTCAGTATATTAGGTAAAATATTAGTCTAGATCCTCCTACTAATAATAAAGTATTAATTAAAGAATAAAACTTAAGGTAAATACCTACTTTTCATCGAAAAAAATGAACTTTCTTTACTACAACTTACACGTGGACAACACGGTCCGTCATAATACTTTAAACAATACTACTAACTAAATATCACCAGAAATTGCACTAATGCGCCAATACTAATAAACAAACTTGATAAAATCCGGGTAGACCAGTTAACCCTGTAGCCCAGTTAACCCTGACTTCCCCTATATGCGTCAATCACATTTTAAGATATTCAGGGCCTCCGAGAGCCAGCTCAAACCCAATAAAATCATTGCCCGAACATAAATAAAATTCTTATTATTCGGTTCTAGCGAGGGTCCCCCTGAGGTCTGGGCCCGGAACTTTTTAGCCATTGTATCCCCTCTCGTCTGCCCTTGTGATATGTAATAATATAAATAGTTTATATGACATGTTTTAGAATAAAGAAGGGGATAAATTGCTCAATATGCAAATTGTAGATATTAAATACAAAAAACAAATGTAGGTATTCTAAACCATATTTAGTAAGGTATGTGCAGGTATTATGCCCATGCTAACCTATAATTTCTAATTTCTAAAGCCCAGATTACTTATTTATGCTTAGGTTATTAAAGAAAAACATGAAAAAAAGTAAAAAAATAAAAAATTATAGGCCATTTAAAAAAATGTACCAATTGGCTATATTACCAACACCAACCAACAATGCTAATATGGCAAAGTATAAAATAATTTTTCTAAATATTATCAAGTTAAGTATTTATTGATGCTTTTTTTATTGCCTTTTATTATATAAAATAAAAAAAAAATAAAACAGTTAAACAAAAACGGCACACTTCATAAAATATAAAAAAAACAATTAATGGGTTTAGGTAAAGTAAAACATACTTGATAAATATTTTATACTTCGTATTTTTTTAAAAATTATTCACAATCTGAATAAAAAATGGTTCTTTGTAATTTTCTGTTAGTCTAACATAATCTTTATGTAAATAAATGTAACATCTATCTCCGAGCCTCATAGCTTCCTGCAGAAAGCTTGCTTATTGCTATGGCCATATATATATATATAACTTTCCCAGACACAGACTGGCTTAGTTTGAAAATGGTTCACTTTACTCAAGTATTGCAGTGTTTAACAAACTACCGGATAATATAAAATCTATAACAAACTTTAATATTTATAAAAAACGCATTTTAACAATTTTAATGGATTTAGAACCCTATAATATCACTGAGTATTTTGATATTTTGACAACATAACAGACTTAAGTTGTGCTTTTTACTTACATATTTCTAAATGTGATTATTATTTTATTTAAGTTTTTTTATTATATTAATTTTAACTTGTTAAATATTGTATGTAATTTGAATTACTTGCTTTTTTTATTTAGACGTCTTTCATGTTCACGGTCATCTATGTGAATATGTTTATTCAATTGTATAGCATATTTGTGTATTTGTATCGTTATTTTTGAAATAAATATTTATTATTATTATTATTATTATTATTATTATTATTATTATTATTATTATATTACTATACACACAAACTGGCCATATTACTCTACATTGTAATGTAGAAGATTACCTAAATTTTTATTGAAGTTACGTTTACTGACTGAATTTTTATATAGACCAACAGTTAGATAGGACCTTTTACTATAATAAAATATAAATAAAATTTAAAGTACTTACCGTAATCAAATGTTTTGAATTTTCAAAATATTAAAATTTTTATATCATCGTTTGCCAACAAAAAGAAAATCACTAAAATCCGCAGAATTCGCTAAAATCGTTGCAGAATTTAAACCATAACTAGTGGCGCGATCTAGCGCTTGTCCTAGGAATCTTGTTAGAAACACTAACTTAAAATACTGTAATAATTTTTGTTCATTCTTACTTTTTGAAATATGGCAAATTGGCCATAATAAATACATGTCCATAATACATGCAGCTACCTTATATTGTATAGTACAAGATGTAGGTAATTGGAGAATGTAGCACAATATAGAACAACATGCAGTAAGGATAATAACCAGAGCGAAATATAGTAAAGTACCTAACTTAGATAACATGCCGCCCCACCAAAAAGTAATGGATGACAAAAAATACCCCGCGCTCATAAGAAAACCAGATATAGGGTAAGGTCGCTATAATCGTACCAACAAAAATTATTTTTTAATTTTTTCGTAATTGGTTACATTTTAGAACGTGCTATTTGTTTTAAGTTAAAGAATAATAATTTTTTAACATATAAAAAAAATTTTTACTAAACTTTATGACATTTATAAGCAATATTTTACGTGTTTTAATAGGGTCTGCAAACGGTACGATTTAGGAGCCTGGTTGCCTAAATCGTACCTAGTTAATTAACTTAACGTAATTATTTCTTGTTACTTTAAATTAAAAATATGCAAAGATAAAAAGGCTTTTCCATTTACACGTAAAAATTGATTTGACTACGTGTGGTCAGTCTTGAACTTAACGGATTTCACGGGTAGTAATTTGTTTGTATTTTTAATTGTCAATAACTAAGAATAAATATTTCTAATTAGAACTTTCTAAGATTCCTTAACAAAAAAAAAAAATAATAAAACATCTTTAATTATGTCCTACGGGAATTGAACTCTGGAAGATTAAGTAAATTCAGTACCGGTACGATTTATGAAACTTCCTTCTTTTTGCATAAAAATTAAAAATATAACGTATAAACTAAAAATATGGATATGTTTATATGTTAATTCTTCTGAGATTAATATAATTACACATAAAACGATGTAGTAGTTTAGTTTAGTTTGTTCAGTGCGGGGTTCACTGCCCTCAACACCTGGTCCCTAGGGACCTTTGTGTTAACCGCACAGATCTCCTCATAACATCCCTGTTTCTTTTATAAAGTCCAGGTACGGTTTCAGGGGAGTGTTCATGATCTCGTTTGGTTCCAGCGAGTCGTTCCCAAAGTACCTCCATCTTAGCCCTATTAGAGATGGACATTCACATATGAGGTGGTAGGGCTCTTCGTCCCCTTCCCCACATCTCCTGCACACGGGGATCGTAGTCTGTCCCATTTGGTGTCGGTGCTTATTCAGTAAGCAGTGCCCAGTTATTATACCCGTTATTGCTCTCAGTTGACTTCTGGACATGCCTAGAAGTAAGCTGGTTCTTTTCTTGGTTGGCCCCCCTAGAAAGAGTTTCATGATGTAGTAACTGTAATTACTAAAAAGAAATATCATTCGCGAAAACTTGCAAATTTTTACACCTGTAGGTTTCAGCAATTTTTTTGTCTCACCTTACCTATACATTGAGGTCAATTTACAAGGTCTAAATTTTGTATGAGGGTTAATCTCCAAGCTAGCTATTATTAAAAGTCATAAGAAAATCTTTTGGAAGTTAGAGAAATTAAAAAAGTACGATTTGCGGACCGGTACGATATAGGCTACCTTCCCCTACTTTATGAAAGTTTGCCGCCCTCTAAAACTAGCCACCCAAGGTAATTGCCTAATGGGAAATCTGGCCATGATAATAACTCTATACTTTATTCGCGTACTCTTTCCCAATTCTAAATCATCATCCTAATGCTGCCTTTGAAAGACTTTATTTGCCTTGAAAATATGAAGGGCGGGGGCTAATCAAGTTAAATGAACAGTGAAAAGTGAAAAACAATTAATCTAAGAAAACATTTTTACTTAAAACGTCAAAGTTCTACCCTTAGCGTATATTAAATCGATACCCCTCTAAAATTATATCAGGTTCACAAAAATAGATTGCAATGAAATTCTTAATAGAAAATTAGAACATATAGACTTCATGTAAAATTACAGTATATGACATTTTATATGTATTTTTACTGAACGAATCTATATTTTTTACAAAAAATACAAAAAAAAATTCATTGACATTGACATTTTTTTTTCTGTTGGTAGGGGCGTCAAATTCTGTAGAAAAGCTCAGGGACAAACCTCTTTTTCCTTTTCCGGAGGCTGTTTTTTTCTGATGGTATGGGGGCCAAACGCTCTGCTTTTTTTTCTGAGGGGGTCTTTTTTGTTTTGGTAGGGGCGCCAAGGGCCAAGGTGGACCAAGCAAAATTTTGACCACCTCCCAAGAAAAAATCCCATCTACGCGCCTGCCTATTCCTATAAGTTTCATTTTTATAACCAGTATTCGGCCTAAACTCAGTTTGGACTTGAATGAGTCATATTAACGTTGAAAATAAACACAGAAACATAGGCTTACGGAATAATTTTGCCGAATTATGAGGAAACTTTTTATAAAAAAATCAAGATAAAAAGAAATAAAAATGTAATTATTTAATACCTCGCCTCAGCGCTAGAGTCGACGCGGCGCCTATGCGAGTACAGGAAATTCGCCGACTACTGTTTATAACACTTCAAAATAGTGCCGATGAGATACTTGCAAGGTACCTACGTAAATAAGGTATTGTTTCTTAATAAATTCGCTGTGCAATATATTAATTTTTGAACAAATATGAAATATTCCCTATAAAGGCTACATTGTAATTAGAATTCTAATTTGATAGATAGTATCAGAATAATGACAATTTAATAAATACAGTAAAAAATTTTCTGTGAAAAAAATATTCATTATATGAATCGTCGTAATTTGTCTTTAATAATACGTCACCTCAAACACGCACATTTAACACTTTAAATACACGAACACGACAACTATAATTCGTTTTTCATTTATTCTTCATAAGCTTTGTTGTTCAACACTTTATTATTTATTATGCACACGCAGCCAGTTGATTTTTTTCTTACTTATTCACTAATAACTAGAACATAAAGAATTGACAAAATAGTATGTTGTTTCACTAGAAGTAAATAGTTGGAGAGCTATTGACCATTTTTAACTTCTTTTAAACTTTTTTCTATTTTGCGACTCTTATAAGCTCATAATCACACGCATTTTGCGTGTTCTTATAGGCCCATAAGAGGTCTGTACTTTTTGTTCTTTTGGGCTGGCAACAGACCTGGCCTATCGCTTGACGTTTTCCGTGCGAATGTCAATGTCGCTTTAAAGTTGAATTTTCTACAAAATTTTGTGTTTAGGTTATTTTTACCATGTTTAAATTGTGGCTTGGTTAATTGCAGTAACAAAGAGAAGAGAATACTATAAAATATATCAAAATATTATTTGTTCTTAGAATTTTAAACATGGTGTAAACTGTAATGCCAATCCAAAAAAAAATCCCTAAATCAGTCATCAATTTAAACGTGTTTTTTTTTTAATTTTAAAGCAAAATAGAAAAAATTGTATAAAGCACTCGTTTCATAACATACTTAGTACTAGTACTTTAGAAAACTCGCCGCAAGCGGCTCGTTTTCTAAACTTGTACTCGTGCGCTAAAAATGTGTTACTTTAATATACTATCTTCTATTGGCTAAATTTTACTTAAAGTAGGGGAAGGTGCCCTAAGTTGGCGATCTTAAGCTTTTATGGTTTGTATAAAATAGTAATGATTTTCAACAGTAACATCACAAGAGGTAATGAAATTTTCGATAATTTTATTATTTTATGAGGTCAGAATAAAATTTTCTGAAAACTTCACTGCCTCAAGTGGCATTTGACTTAACTATTTTACAAACCATCTAGCAAGAAAAAGTATTTTTTAAACAAATTGTATTGCATGCAATTATGTGTTATTTATTTTTCCGTATCAAGTCAATCTTTTTAAATTTTTAAAAAGCGCGCGATAAAAACAATTGCTATAAACTCTGACCAATGAACTTGAGGAGTGGGGGAACAGGAATGGCGTCTGAACAAGTGGCTAATATGAATGGCAGCCATTAACCGCATTCTTTATTCTAGGGGGTTCAAATTTTTCACACTAGGTGGTGCGATTTGGTAACTTTATAGGGAATTTTCATCTTGGTGCTTTCAGAGACCAACTTATCTCTGGTGCTTGAAGCACCGTGCTTTATTGACAATGAAGTTTTTAGGGTTATGTACAATGTCAGTGGATTTAAAAACGGTATAAAAAAACATTTATTTCTCAAAAAAACATATTTCTATTTAAAAAAATTACAGAAATGTATAAAATTAAAAAAATAATGACATAATTAAAAAAATAACTAATAAAATAAAAAAAACAAGGTAGGTCATATAGCAGTTGAATATTTTCTCAAACCTTCATTCTTATACATTTTGGTACTGGCGTGTAAATTGTCTTAATTAGGGTCACTCGATCAGTTTTTGCTTTGTCTAGTTGGTGTGTTAGTGTGTTTTGGTGTTTGGTCGATTTGGGCTTTTGATTTGAGGTGAAAACTTCCACAAACCCAAACGGCTAACCACCAAAACACTAGACAAAGCAACAACTGATCAAGTGACCATAGTCTTAATAATTTTATTACTTTTTTTATTCAGTGTCAATTTTGATTAAATTCATCATAATTTAGTTATAAAGTAGCATTCACTGATCTAAAATTAAATGAATTTTATAAAGGGAGCTTCGAGTCATAACTTCCAACCAGTCGAAACTCTAGCTCTGGGGCTAGGGAACGTTCAACTATTACGTAACGCAAATTTTGATAATTTTGGACCTCCCCCCCCCCTGTAACGCTATTTTCCTATACCATTAACATGGGCGTAACACTCCAAAATGACCCCCCCTACATAATACTTGAACGTTCCCCTAGTATTCCAACCACTTGATTTTAAAAATTTTAAAGCTTTTAAGGTATATTTTGGTCAGAATTGTATTCTCTCCGTTTTAATGGGGACTATGCCCCCGTTTAAATGGGGGCAAGCCATCAAAAACACCAAACAGGCAAAAAAAAAAAACTGACCTACACCAAAGAGTTAGGTTACGTTATGTTTAATATCTATATTTATTTATTTAATTTATTTATTAGTTTTTAGTCATTCTGGGACCTTACATACAAAGGTGTTTTATACCTTATTAGATATACAACAGTGCAAAATCGGTCGGAACTCCAGACACTCTATTGTATAAATACTTGTAATAAAAAAATGTACATATGAAAATCTTATTTTTGAAATACACACCCTATTTTTTCAGGTTCGAACTCTGGCTTTCTTCAGAAGTACTTTCTCTTTTCCAAAAACCATGTCATCATATTTAAAATGCCTTGAGCAAACAAATTTATTCTCAGAAAAAGTATACCTACGTAGATTTGGATATTTTAAAAATATCAAGCCATTGCTCCAACAATTCTTTATCTTTTGGAAACCTGTAAAATAGAAAACCCTGGCTATAAATTAAATCTCACTAAATTTGTGGTTTTATATACATATAAATGCAAAATGTACAAGTCAATATAATCCCAACTTAAACTTACTTAAAAAATGAAACTTTCTCCAGATTTATTCTTTTTACACTGCGGCAGCCAATGCAAGACATAATTAGAAAAGTTTTTCTTGTATACTAATCACTCACTAAAAAACTATATATACACTTACACTAGGGAAATTAATAAAAATAAAAAAACTACCATTTAAAAGTCTCAAAAATGCTCAAACATATAATAAATTATTCACAGATAAAGATATCAACATTTCAACCGCAAGTATTACCAGGATTACTAGTACGATAACAGAGACTACAATTTCTGATGATAAAATTCCTTATAAAGTTACCAAATCGCACCACCTAGTGTGAAAAATTTGAACCCCCTAGAATAAAGAATGCGTTTAATGGCTGCCAACGTAGTGTCACTACTTATTTGTATTGTTCCCCCACTCCTCAAGTTCATTGACTCTGCCGCAAACGAAAGAGCTTCTGTCAAAAGTTGATTTGTGGTTTTCAAGATAAATTATTGTTAAAATTTAATATTTAATGTGAAAAGTGACAAAATAAGCTTATTAATTGTTTTCGTTAGCTAAGACAAATGAAAATGGTATGGATTTACACTTGTCAAATTCTTTGAGAAAGGTGTTTTTTCCTAAATTAACATGGCCTTTATATTTTTAAAAATTTATCAAGAAATTAAAGATTTTGATAATTTCACACGTGAAATTATTAGTGTAATTCGAATCTGATTGGTTGAAAGTCAAAAATAAAGAGATTTATTATAAGTTTGTAAAATAGTCATTTTAATTACTTTTTTATTTAGAAGGTGGTAACTTAATTAATAGTTTATCTAATTTATACATTTTATTTTGTTTCAGTTATTTATTTTCTTAAAAAAAAATTAATTAAAAAAAGGTAAAATTAGTCATCTTACTACCAGAAGGTAAGTTCGTCAAAGAATAAAAAATCTATAAAAAAACCTTTATTAAAATAGCTTAAAACTTATTAGGATAATAAAACTTTTACTTTTTAATTTTCACAACAATCACAAATACAATAGTAGGTAATTATATACCAAGGTAGAAAAAACATTTTTTATAGCCGAGCGTATTAAATCCCGAGCTGCGTATTAGCGAGGTTTTTGAGAGTGCGAGGCTATAAAAAAAAGTCTTCTCTACCGTGGTTTATATATTATTTTTTTCACTACTAGCCCTTTTATTCTTATTATTTAACATTTTTATATCAATAATAAACTAAAATGTTTGCTGGATCTTAATTAACCGCTCAAAACCAAGTAGCCTATGAAATCGCCATTTCTGAAAACAAATGAATTAATTGATTTATTCACTGAAAGTTGACAGTTCTAGTGGGTTGCATTTTGATTTTTTTTTAAATGTGTGAAAACATCCGTAAGTTGTTTATTTACTGAATAATATGTTATTCTATTCTATTATAATTAATTCATTTATAATATTTGCCCTGCTCATTTTTTATCCATTCCCTATTGAAAATGACGGGTCTGCGCGGGTATAAATGTTGCATAGACCGGACTTGAGCGGGTGAATTTCATCCGATCAAGTCCGGTTTATGCACCATTTATACCGGCCAGTCCCGTCATTTTCAGCAGGGTTGGCAAAATATTGTTGCATTTTGTGCATTAAAAATTATAAGCAATGACATGTCTTTGCAGTTTAAGGAAAATCAAGTGGCAGATATCAATTGTTTACAACACTGAAAAAATTAGGGGTAAAATTACACAATAATTAGTAAATTTAAATAGCAATAATAATGCAATTATCTTAGTGAAAATAAAAAAAAATAATCATTTTTACAAAATGTTGTAATTTTATTAATGTTATTTAGCAAACTGTTAGTTTTATACAATAATCCGTATTTTTACTTTACCAATTAAGAATTTTACTATAGGCATTGTACATACTCATATTTTTTTCTTAAGTGGGTACAGTGCGACGTCGATAATCCTAACCATTTTTTTTCCTTTAGTGGGTACAGTGTCACGTCGATAATTCGAACCTTTTTTCTTCTTTAGTGGGTACAGTGCGAAGTCGATAATCCAAATCTTTTTTTCATCTTTAGTGGTACAGTGCGACGTCGATAATCCGAACCTTTTTTTTTTCTTCTTTAGTGGGTACAGTGTGACGTCACACTAAAGAAAAAAAAGGTTCGGATTATAGACGTCGCACTGTATCCACTAAAGGAAAAAAATGGTTCGGATTATCGACGTCGCCTATTTCAACACTTTTATTTATTGAAAATATAAAAGTAAACTGTCACTTTGACAGGCCGGCCATCTTGTTTTTTGGTTTTGTCGATTTTCGTTTGTCACCCATTTTTATTATCAGATTTACTTTCAGCAACCTCAAAAACCCCGATATGCAATTTTTCACAAAAAAAATAAAAATAATTCTTCTTAGACATAACTAAAGGGGAAAGTAGTTTTATTTTATTAAAGAATATATTTAGATTAAATGCAAAGTATTTTAATTTATTATAAAATCTATTTAAAGAAAAAACGAGGCAAGATCGGGCTCCTTCGTGTTACCGAATGATATTAAAATCATTTGGCAACCTTACAATTTACTTAGTTTGAAGACTCAAAATGATACTGAAATTCCATCGGAAGATCATCAGAATACTATCAAAAGGATACCAAAAAGTACTATATACGTCTAGGTATCTAAATAACAGCGAGGTGGGTATTACGGCCGAAAATCATACGGCCGAAAGCAAGGTTTGTAGTAGTGGCACCACTGATTTTAGTGGCTCTCAATGTGTAGGCAAGTATTTATACATTGAGATATATAACTGGTTTCTTATTACTATTTTCTGCAAATTATGGGAGGCGTTGGTTTACGTTAATAATGGTTTGGTTTGGTAGTTTGCTGGTTTGGTGTTTTTTTTATTGGGGGCATTTTTCAGACACAATATTTCAGAATTTAGAAGGCGATATATTTTAAGAATCAAATAAGATTATATTTAGGCTAAATAATTTAGCTTTAGCTAATTAAATAAAAAATGCTCGCCTGGTGTAAATATGCATAATAAATTCATTGTTTTAATCAAATATTGAGAACCTCTGGAGAATACTGTAGAGGGGGTATAGTTTAGTAGTTTATTTCTGCATTATTACATAAGCATGGAGAGCCCCAAATAAGCTTTCGGCTTGTGCTATGGCTCCATTAATTTTGAAAAAAATAAATTTTTGGAATTTTGACATTTTGACATTTTGTAAAAGCATTTCTTCGGCCGTACAACTTTCGGCCGTATGACCCAGACTCAATAACAGCAGGTATCAAAATTGTTAACTTTAAATAATTGTTACTAATTAGCAATTAATATTGTCAAATTAATTTATAGTTACCTCGCAGCCAACTAAGCACAAATATACTATACAGCAAATAACGAAATAACGAGACGGTTGCTATGAAAAGCTCTAACAGACCCAAAAGCTCATTACCTACGCTAACGTACAGTTCGAATGCTAGCCAACAAAGGGGTATTTAGTGGCCCGGCAGTCGGGTAACCGCGTAGTGATTGCTTGGATCACTCTATTGAGCGGCGGTTTTTTTGAAAACTGCCCACGGCTAGTTTTAAAAAGTTTCACCTAAAAGCTTTGGCCTCCGATGTTTTTTCTGATTATGATTCCGTGATGTATTTTATGCATTTTGTGTAAAAATTAAAAAAAAATCTGGCTTTTTTTGCTGCATTGCTTAAATTTAACTCTTTTACCAAGGAACACGGATTCATCTTTGTTCGAATAAAAATAAGATTCCTTATAGATTTTAAGCTGTTAAATCCATATATGTTCTAAAAATTTAGTTATGTTGTGTACTTTTTGCAAAATATTATATTTTGTACTCAGGAAGTTGAAATTTTGTCCAATTTTGGGAGTCCACAATTTTGGAACGGCAAAGTGTTTTAATACTTTTTCAGGTTTTATTTCAATTACGGCAAAGCTGATTTTTTAAGTACCTGTATTGGCTTTAAATTAGCCAAAACATATCAAAGTCACTGTCACTGATTGATAAAAAAAATTTGGCATATCATTTTATATAATCAATATTGTTATAATGACATTACATGTTAACTGTTATATGTTTGCCTCATTTTAGCCCGATGCAGGTATGTACTTAAAAAATCAGATGTGCCGTAATTGAAATAAAACCTGAAATATATGTAATGTTTATAAATTATAAATATTAACTTAAATATACGACTTATTCATACAGGCAGTATTAAAACACTTTGCCGTTCCAAAATTATTGACTCTCAAACTTGGAAAAATTTCAATTTCCTGAATATAAAATATAATATTTCGCAAAGACTACAATATGTAACCAAATTTTAAGAACAGATATGGATTCAGCAGATCAAAATCTAAAAGGAAGCTTGTTTTTATGAGGTCAAAGATGAATCCCTGTTCTTTGGTAAAAGTCATAGATAGAAAAAATAGAATGTCCAAAATGAAGGAAAAAAATATATATCTTATGTTGATAATACTGTGTAACTTTAAATACTAGGGATAAACCGCGAAGGAATTCAGGTGTACAAATTGGAGGAAATCTGGAGGACTTTTACGAGGAAATCTTTAAAAATTTCCTCCATTTCGGAGGAAATCTTTGAAGGTTACGAGGAAATCTTTGAAGATTTCCTCCTAAAGGTTTACAAAATTTTGTCAGCGGTTTACCCCTCGGTTAAATATGAATATTTTCTTTGTTAGAGATGTGTCTTTTCATTTCACTTTAGTACACAGAAAAAGTTTATTTTTTTCTTTGTTTTGTTGCAACAGTTGGTTTAATATGTAACAAACTTAATCAATATGTTCACAGAGATAAGTTTTAACAGTATTCTAAATATAAAAATATAACGTTTCGCACACACCTCTTACAACTTTGTGCAACAGGTTAACATAACCTTATTTATGTATGTTTTGAGTTTTTCTTAATATCGTTTTTGAACTTTTAAAGTCTTTCTGTGTTTTTGTATATTTATTAGCGCTTTTTTAAAGACTGTTCTCACCCCTTGGTCCCAGAATGATTGTTTATAACTATGAAAATAGCATAATCTGATTGTATTAAATGAAATTTATATAACTCGGCAAGTTAAAAATAGATTTTTTGGTAGCTCATTGTCATAGCTTTTGGAGCTTCTAGCACCCAAAGGAACCGGATTTGGAGTCTAGCAATTTAAAAATAGCCTAATCTGAATGTACTTTAAGACATATATAAAATATAGATGAGAGAAAATAATAAAAATGGTGACCAGCTCTCCGACTAATATTGGAAAGGTAGATACCGGTTGTTTTTTTTTAACCTGAAACTTTTAATTATCTCGAATACTTCGCATTTTAGAAAAAAACATGTCGTACAAAAGTTGTTTATTTTAATGGGGGAAACAAAATGGCGTATTTATTTTTTACGGATATATACGTTTTCAAGGTCATTTAATGGTCTGCTGTTTAATTCTCCTCAAAAAAATAAAAATATTTTATAAACTTTTCTTGGTCAGACTTTTAGTTGCAGATATAACACAGTCACACAAAATTAAAAAGTTGGATCTCCGACGGACTAGTTAATTCCTATATATTTTGAGCCGCTGAATCCGAATCAGAGGTTGAAATTTGGAAGTTAGCTCACATTTTCAACATAACCTCAAAAAACATACTTTTCGTAATGATATGTTTTTTGAGGTATGGTCCGATCAAAAAAAACTTTTTACAAAAGATTTTTATTTTTTTGAAAAGAATTAAACAGTAAAAAAAATATATGCTTCCATTTAAAAAAACAAAGTTGACCTTGAAAACGTAAATATCCGTAAAAAATAAATACGCCATTTCGTTTCCTTCATTAAAATAAACAACTTTCGTCTGACATCTTTTTTCTAAAATGCATAGTATTCGAGATATTTGAAAATTTCAGGTTAAAAAAAAACAGCCGGTATATCGAGATATATAAAAATTGTAAAAATTTTAAAATAGATTTTTTGCACGACCAAGACTAAAACCTAATTTTACGCTTTCATTTTCGGGACTAAACTTGCCGTTTTTCTCCCTAGGGAATAAAAATCACGGCAACCTTGATAATATAAAATATTATACTTACTATGTGCTTTGCTGGTTCAAAAATTAGGTTTGGTGGTGTTTTGTAATAAATTAGCCATTCAAACCAATTTATTTGATTTTAACAAAGAAAACCTTTAAAAATAACATTGTTATAACAATTTATACATAACTTAAAATTTATCATCTTCGTCCATTTTTTTGACGTTTGTGTCAATTGAAATCGCGATAGCCATGAAACTGACTTTTCGCAATTTACCGGCATCTTGATTAAATTACGAAAATTAAACAACCGATTTTAGACGCGTGGTTTTTAATTTTAATTTTATCTACCTACCTAAATAATGTTTGATCCTGCAAAAAATAGTGTATATAACTCAGGACTAAACTTGGCTGTTTTAGTCCCTTGCATTTCTGTTTCCCTCGCTCGTTTCGCTCGCTCAGGAAACACTATTGCAGCGGGACTAAAACAACCAGTTTAGTCTCTTGGTATATAAATAACTATTTTTGTTCTCTTGAAAAAATAAACTTTAACTATATTATAGAACTTATTAAATGTTATTTTGGATGTTGCATGATATATAATTTACCTTTATTAAACATAATAATTTCTAAAACAAGATAAACATAACCATATTTTTTTGAAATTACCTTTAAATGACGTTTCTATGACAAAGAGGACGATGTGTTTTACTTATTTAGGAGTTTAGGAGTTCCCCTAGCAAAAAATTATACTAAATTTTACTAGATTTTCGGTATTATTATTTTTGACATTTTTTCGCCAGTTACTTGTGCTTGAATCTACAGCCTTTAAATTCGGCACAGATTTTACTTTAGGAACTGTTAAAAAGTCTTAAAATTAGTCTCTACTTTAATCGTTTTTACCCTATTTTGACAAAGTTAACCTAGATTTTCTTTAAATTTTTTTAGAAGAAATTTCAGATTAATAATAAATACCAATTTTAACGTCCCTAGATCCCTAGATAAAATAATTCTAGAGTTATTGTAATGAGTGCAAAAAAAACTGAAAGAAGGGTATCGTTTTAAATAGGAGTTTTGGGCTAAATAAGAAAAATATGTTTTTGTTTAAAAAAGTGCAAAATTATGAAAAGAAATAATAAAAAACTGTGTTAATTGTTAATGAAGAACAAAATGAAAAAAAAAATTAAAAACTGGAATTATTTGTAATCGTAAACCCGACAACATCGCATTATTCTTGCGCTAAACTATCATATTAAAAAAAAAGCAATATTTTTTGTTTATCTAAAAATCAACATAAATACATTTAGGTAGAATGATTAATAAAAACACTGTACAATATTAATTAAATATTTTCTTTTTAAATAAATATATTTAATTAATATTAAAAGTTAAAAGTCTGTGTGTAACTTTTTCATAATCTAATTTTAAATCATATCATGGAAATAAACAAATTTAAAATGTTGAAAGCCGCATTAAATTACTTGTCTTGGGTAACACTGTCCCTTGGAAGTACATGCTTTGGGTTATCGTTGAAGCTGCTGGTTTGCTTACAGTGTTATTATAATATAAATACCTCAAAAATAACTCCATAATCGTACTGAAACTTAAGAAACTAGTCACATAAGTCCAGCCTAATTACACATTGAATTACAGCATATTAATTCGGTAAAAACTAATAAAAC
The DNA here is from genome assembly GCA_958510825.1 of Brachypterus glaber. Lineage (NCBI taxonomy): Eukaryota > Metazoa > Arthropoda > Insecta > Coleoptera > Kateretidae > Brachypterus > Brachypterus glaber. The sequence goes on from OY294046.1 coordinate 15,955,453, forward strand.
ACAACAAAATATTTTAATATTTAATTAAGTTCCTTTGGCCCCACTGTAGTAGTTAATGTGCAAAGTTATTTTTATTTTGACGAGATGACATTTGACACTTGAAGTTTCGTGCAATGTTGCCAAATCCTACATTGACATATGTCAAAATTATTAATTAAAATAATTAACTAAAATATGTTCCGGGATGTAAAACGGACTGAAATTTCGGCTAAGTATTAATTTTTTATGTATCTATAACCATATAAAGTCTTATCGTTGCAGGCGATTTAGCCCAAAATGCGATACCCTCCTTTTAGTATTAAAATAGTGATTTTTTTGTAATACATTTAGACGCCAGCAGCAAGCTGCTGCTGGATGGAGTGAACCCGGTGATTGCTGATCATATTATGTGGCAATCCCTATGTGATAATAAGCGTATACAGAGCGTTCGGTCCGATGCATCTGGTAAGCCCGAGGCAGCGTCACTATATTTATGCATCGTGGTCAACAAACATAATAACATCTACAAATTTGGACGTTTAGAAACACAAAGTGAACCGTTAATTATTATTAGCAGTATGGGGTCATCCTCTAATTACGTTACGCTATTTTTGTTCATTTTCATTTTGGAACCCCAACTCCTTAACAGGCTTCGTCCTGCTTACCAGTATCCATAATCTAGGTAAATAAATAAAATAGTTATTTATAATACAAGGGTGAAAAATTAAATTTTTCGATTAAGTAGCTTTTAAGAAGCCGAGGGCCGGCCGGCCGTCCGGAGGGTAATAAACCAACGAAATTGAAATTATTAATTAATTAACTTATCGCCCGTGTATTATACAATATGTTTTTTCTATATTGCGACTCTTATAAGCTCATAATCACAGGCATTTTGCGTATTCTTATAGGCCCATAAGAGGTCTGTACTTTTTGTTCTTTTGGGTTGGCAACAGACCTGGCCTATCGCTTGACGTTTTCCGTGCAAATGTCAATGTCGCTTTAAAGTTGAATTTTCTACAAAATTTTGTGTTTAGGTTATTTTTACCATGTTAAAATTGTGGCTTGGTTAATTGCAGTAAAAAAGAGAAGAGATGACTATAAAATATATTAAAATATCATTTGTTCTTAGAATTTTAAACATGGTGTAAACTGTAATGCCAATCCAAAACAAAAATCCCTAAATCAGTCATCAATTTAAATGTAAGTTGTTTTAAATTTTAGAGCAAAATAGAAAAAATTGTATAAAGCACTCATTTCATAACACGTTTTTAGGGCACTAGTACTTTAGAAAACTCGCAGCAAGCGGCTCGTTTTTTAAACTTGTACTCGTGCGCTAAAAACGTATGTTATGAAACTAGTACTTTAATATACTATTATTCGATTATTACTAATTATAATAAATTACCTATTAAAATATATTTAATTTTGAATTGAAAAAAAAATCCTTTTATAGTTCTCGCAAAGATGCAAGTCGCTTGTTAAACAACTTTACACTACGATAGTTCAAAACCGCTTTGACCCAGAAACCTGAAATTTGAAACAAAGATTTTCTAAGTAGTATAAAAAAAATTGTTTAAAATTTTAAGTCTCTATGTCAAAGCGTCTTGAAATATTGTAGTGTAAAGTTGTTTTGCAAGCGACTTGCATCTTTGCGAGAACTATACTCTCTTATAACCTATCTAGTTATCCATGACAAATTGCTATTCAGTCAAATCACTAAAGAAAACAATTGAATATTTTTATTTCACGGTACCCCTCAATATTATTAAGTTACAAAAAAATGTGCCCAAAATCTAACATCGGATCCTAGTAGTGGAAGGTCTGAACATTAAATAACCACTTTCAGTAAAATCCCAACCGTAGCGCTTTTGGAGAAAAGGCTTAACATCTCTTCAGGAGGATTCACGCTTCGTACCATTTAATGCTATTTTAGAACAACCATATTAAAACAGTCTTTTAGTCTAACGGTTTTTTAGCAAGCTAAGAATAAAGCTTTATTCTTATACTTTAAAATTGTAAAATTATAAAACATAATATATTTATGTTTTGTACCTGCTGACCCATTTATAAAAAGATATTTAGAGATGCTTAAGCCTAAATGTGTAGACTAGTGTTATTAGAAATGTTATTTTTTCTGACAGCGGTTCTCAATAAGTTATCAGTTCTTATTAAGGTTTTATAAAAAAACGTTATGTTTAAACTAAGGAAAAATGCCATTTTTACATTGTTTAAAAATAATTATGTTGCTTTATAATTTTAATTTCTAAGTGTTTTTTTTTATTTTATGAACTGGATCTATAATTAAATTTCAAAACAATTTGTATTTGATTTTAATTATTTTTACTGAACTATGGCAAGGTGAACTGAGGGCTATGTTTTTTATATATTTGTATTTATGCATGCATATTTATTTAGTACCTTCTATAGCCTAAACTACTGGGTCGATTTTAACGACAGGCAAAAATCAAAAGAATTATCACGCATGTGATATAGGCGATATCAGGGCCGTGCGCAGGATTTGCTAATGGGGGGGGGTTTATCAAATTTTTCAATCTTCAATAAAAGAACGTAAAAATGCCCCAGCACCGCAGGCGAAATTTTTTACAAATTTAATGGTCTATTTTAATTTTAAATTAGTCTTTAAAATTTAAATTAATTAAATTTAAAACTTTAAGAAAATGCAGGAATAAAAAGTACGAACAGTTTCTTTGCTGCAGATTTGTGAACACATTTTACAAACAAAGTTCACATATTCCTTCCAATTTAAGAAGAATAAGTCTGACTAAACGAAATTTTACCACAAAAAGTATTTTTGTACTTTTAGTAAAGTATAATGTATTAAATTTTGGTTTTGGGACCGCTGCATTTAATCTCCACGATTCTGCTAAATTTGACACTATAATCAAAATTTGACGGATAGCACAGTTTACAAAGTTAAGCATAAATATCTGAAACTATGGTTTAATTAAAGGGTCTGAAAGTGCAATATATACACATATTATGCTTTGAACTTTTACGATTTTAAAGAAGAAGCGTAAAGCTGCATTTTAGGCTCGCCAAAAGAGCGTTAGGTTAAAAAACTATTTTAATATGGTTGTTCTAAAATGGCATTAAATGCAGAAGTAATTGCGTTTTTCTAGAAAACGAAAAGAGTTAGCTAAATTTTTCAATGGGTTTCGAATTCTGCAGCAAAAATTTTATAAGATTAAAGCAAACTCATTTCAAAAAGTAAATGGTACGAAGCGTGAATCCTCCTGAAGAGATGTTAAGCTTTTTCTCGAAAAGCGCTACGGTTGGGATTTTACTGAAAGTGGTTATTTAATGTCCGGACCTTCCACTACTAGGATCCGTTGTTAGATTTTGGGCACATTTTTTTTAACTTAATAATATTGAGGGGTACAAAATTTTGTGTTCGATTTCATTTTCAAATTAGCTTAGTGTTTTGACTAATTTTTGTTAAAATGTATTTGTTATGAAAATATTAATATTTCAATATTATAAATATTAAAATTGATTTTACAATTAAAATTTTGTCTTTGTGATTTATATTAGTGGCTGAATACAGATTAAGTGGTTAACCATATGTTTTGAGGTTATATTATAGAAGAAATATTAATTTATATGAAATGATTATAATACTTGTATCTGATCAAACAGAACAAATAGTTCAAGACCAAAAGTGACCAGAAGGTCATATTTATTTATAAGTATTACAGTAAAGGTAATTAATCTTATTTTAAAAATCTTAAAAATAACAATTTTTAGTTGGTGGCCACAAAGTTTAACTTTTCGCCCGCAAAACATGAACAAAAAGTGAAGCTTTTAGAATCAATCGAATAAAAACAGTTTTTAAGGGTAAACCGCTAAGCAAGTTAGTTGTACAAATCTCTCGAGGAAATCCAAGAAAATCTTATCTTTACTAAACGTGGGACCTTTTTTAAAAAAATCTTAAGGGATAACCTGATAGAAGGAATTCCGGTGTACTTTTGTTTTTCAGGCGTTTACCCAATTTCCCAACCAATAAAACTAGATTTTCCAACTGGGAGAATTAAAAAAAAAACTTTATCCCTGGTGGTGACAGAAACTTTGATGACAAAGAAAGGTTCTTACCTATGAAAAAAAGTTTTACTCCTGGCAGAAAATTAAAATTTGTGACTAAAAAAAGGTCCTCACGTCTGACAGAAAGCTATCAACGAAACACACACAGATTTACCAACTTTTCAAGAGACAATTTCCAAAGTTTTAAAATATAATCCAGATTTTCCAACTTTTCGAAAGAGGAGAGAAGCTCCCCCACTCGCCCCCCCCCCCATTCGATAGGCGCCTGATTGCAATATTTCACAAGGCTTTAGCAGCCGACCCCTAAACGTTAAGCTGCAGTTTCCTCCAAAATTCGCAGTCGCTGTCGACTGCGACAGAGTAGCTGCGACCAGGTCGTTACGACCCTACCTGTTTTCCTCGGTCTCGCCAGTTGCCAGTCGCTGTTAGCTGGCCATTTTATAAACAGCTGTTGTTTTGTTTGCGAGTTTATGCCTTGCAATCATTATGAATATACTAATCATACTTTTAAACTAATTTTCATTAATATAAATAAAAATTTTCAAAAAAATTTTGAAAAAAATTAAAAATCAGAACCAAAATTGTTTAAAAAATTTAAAAATATATAGTCAAATAAAGAATTTTCTTTAAAATGATGTATAACAAGACCCTCCTTTCCATTAAAAAAACTCCCCCCATGCCCCCCTGCCCACATTTTAAGAGATGAAAGTAATAAATATAAGCTAAAAGATAGCTTAAGTTGTCTTATATAACAGTTCTAAATTTGAAGTCGATATCTCAACTCGTTTAAAAGTTAAGAAGGGGGGAGTGACTTTTGAACCGCACTGTATACAAATTTACAACCAATGGAGGTCCTGGTAGCCAAATTTACCCATTTACCTAAAAGTTATAAAGGTGACTCTTTTTTGCGATTAAAAAACCTTCACTGATAGATTATTTTATTCTGGGATTTTAAAAGTTGAACTAAAAGTTAATAGCGGAGACCGTGTGCACTTTTTTAGCCATCGAATTGGTTCTACAACTTGTTTTCCACGTTAAGAATCCTTTAAAAGTATTTCATTAAAAATCATAATTATAACAATTATAGCAGAAGCAATTAAAATCAAATTAAAAAAAGTGTGATTATTTTGTGGAAAGGCCCCTTTCCGTGTTAAAGACATTACCATTTCTCGTGCAAATAATTCAATAGGATTCTTTAATTACATAATTATGTCGTGATATAGAATGACTTGGCAGTAACCGATAAAAGATAAACTGGCTGATAAGCCCTTACCTGTCATAAATTAAGTTTTCTGTGGTTTGTTAAAAAATACACTGGTATCAGTGGTGTATCTAATATGTTGCTAGCAAGGCACAAGCGCCGCCCCAAAAGGGTAGCCGGTATTTTATTTAAGGGGTTATATACCTTCTGGCTCGGGAAAATTAAGGGGTTTTATTGATTTTCTTTCAGGTATTTAATCATAACTTTATTCGAATGACCTACAAAATATCGAACAGTAGGTTTTAATGTGGTTTTGAAAAAATTTTAATTGGAAAATTACGAAAATTGTGGAAACCTTGGCCCTTGCCCAGAAACGCCTTTTTTGTTATCGTTTGCGGTGACCACGATTTCTCGAAAACCAATTTACCGATCAATCTGAAATTTTTAGGTGTTGTTCCTAATTAGTTCGTGAACGAAAGGATTTTTATTTGCACGAAAATTTCTATTTTTTCCGGAAAACTCAATTTTCGACTATCAAAAAATGATTTTTTGGGAAAATCATCGCCATTTTCGTTTTTGTTTTTTGCGAAACCCTTCTTTCACGAACTAGCTATTATAATTAGAAACAACACCTAAAATTTCAGATTGATCGGTAAATTAGATTTTGAGAAATCGTGGTCACCGCAAAATTTTCCCAATTTTCCAATAAAAAATATTCACAAACACATCAAAACATATATTATTTGATATCTTGTAGGTCGTTCGAATAAAGTTGTGATAACATACCTGCCAGTTGGGGCTGGCGGCTCTAGAAATTTTAAGTCCAAACCAATGATTTTATTTGAGTACCGCAACCATGGGCTATCCAATCACCGAAAAAAAAACCTAAAAGCAAAAGCTGGAAAAGTTTTATTACTTTTTCATTTACTTTTTAAGCTATTTGAAAAATATGTGACCTTTAAATTTTCGCCTTCTGTGCTGAATTCTTTATACATTATCTTTTATGTAAGGGTTTTTCCGTGGGATCGATGGCAGTTTGGTTTGGTTAGTTTTGGTTTTGGTTTGTATTTTTATTGATAAAGTGGCACGTGTACTAAATGTACCCATATATCTGTGTTTGAGTTTTTTGTGTGTGTTTTTTTAATTTGTATCAATTGATTTGTATAAATCGCTGATTAATAATCAGTTTAGTACGAATCGTCATGTAGATCGAAATAATGAAAAGTGCTAAAGGCAAAGACCTCGCTGTATATAAACATTTAATATACAGGAAAGAAGAGACTGTTAAAAATTAAAAAAAAATTGGTAATGCGCAAATTACGATGTACTTTGTTGCAAGGGGCGTTTGCATACTTCGGACGAAAATGTTGTAAAGGAAACTAGTCATGCTCATAACCCGGACCCAGCAGCTTTATCATGTAGAACTGTTTATTTTCCGCAAAATATTTTTTTTTATTTAATCTTTTTTCTGCAAAAAAAATTAAAATAATAATGGGCGGTAAAGTCCATGAGCGGTATTGACCCTCTCGAGGTAATTTTCTTCGCGGTAAAGTCTATGACGGGAAAGTCCATGCGCGGTAAAGTCCATGTGCGGTAACGGTGGCGCGGTAACTGTGTCGCGGTAAAGGATTGCGCTGTAAAGACCCCTACCCCCACTACATAATAGTAAAGATTCCACGACTTCTGTATCAACCGGTTCAGAAAAAACTTGTATATTTGTAAAAAATGAGTAATTTTACGTTCGTCTAGCCGCGACGGCATTCATATAAATATATATTTTGTATCAATCATGTAAAGGATAAACAAAGGTGTAATAAGAAAACTAAACGTACTTTCTGAATGTACTGTTTGTTTTCTTAGGTCTTTAAAAGCAAATTCACAGTTATGCCAAATATAAAAATTGTCACTTTTACCCACGGTCTCCCCAACTATGTTTTACATAGTAGCGACTTCGCCATTTTTGTAAATTGATGTTTAAAAAATCGTGGACCCTCAAAATCTTGAGAGCGCATTATGTTTTTTTTTGTATGCATTCGAGCAAAAAAAAATACTCAGGACAAAAAAGAATTATGAAAATATTTCTAAATAAAATTGATCATGCCAGATTTTAAATATCTACCCCAGTGAGTTTATTACATGGCACTTTTTCCGTATTTTTCCGATATATTTTATTAAAATTTTTATATAATACAGATACAGCCAAAAACTTGGTATCCGGTCTTTTTTGTTTGAAAAAAAAAACAGTTCGCAAAATATTTGTTCGCGCAAAAATATGTAAGTTTGCAAGAAATAAAAGCCCCATGAAAATTAGTTCGCAATACATAATAACAGGTAAAATTAAGTTCGCAAGATTTTTGTTTGCAAAAATTGTTTTAATGAAGGTCAATGAAGATACTTGTTTATTGAACCTTTTTTTGTATTGAGATATGTACGTACATTTTAAGTTAATTTTAATAAATACAATTTCAGTACATAAATAAAGCGATGTCTGTGCGGTATATTGTAAGTTCACGGGAAGCTAATTTGGTAGTTTATGAAAATTTCGTTTATTTAAAACAAAGAACTTACAAAGGAAAGACAATTTGGATGCCACTTTAATTTTCGTTTTTGGCTGGTTTTAGATTTATTGTTTCGTTTTGGTTTGGGTAAGCCAATTTGGTTTATGTTTTCTTTTGCATTAGATGTAAAATGATTTGGATATTGTTCTGGTATTGGTTCTTTTTTTTTGTTACAATATTATTATGTATAAAATATTATATACGTTTTTTTCTATTGTAAATTAATTAAAATATTATTAATAAATGAATATAAATATTTTTCTAATTTTCATATTATTTATATTTATTTCAAAGTTTAAGCAATAATGTACCTGCAATTTAAAAATTACCGATTTTTAAGAATTCTTTTTTAAAATAACTTAAAACAGTAAAAATACATTCGCGAACTTTTGGACTAAGCGAAATTATTTCTTTGCCAATTAGTTTTTTGCGAATTAAAGGTGTGCGAACTAAAAGTTTGCGAAATAAAATTTTGCGAAGAAATTTTTGCTGCGAACTTTTTTTTTCGAACTAAAGACTGTGAACCAAAAAAATTATATATGTAAACAACTACTACATACATATGCTTTATAATAAATGTAGATTTTTTTTTATCTCTACGGGTAAAGAGTCTGGTGGAGTTTAACATAGCACATGTCAAAAGAATTATCATAAAATTGTCTGTTACCCTTAACCAGAATGTTTTTCTTCAGTTTTTTGTTAGCGATTTAAACAATTTTGACAATAAAAGACCTCCCTGATCCCTAATTTGTTTCAACATCACACGCACAGTGGAAAAATAATAAACTTGAGAAAAATATTCTGTTACCCTTAACCAGACAATTTAATGTTATTTATTTTGACATATGCAACGTTAAACTCACCCAGAATCTCCACCCCTGGAGATAAAAAAATAACTATCATACATTTCTTCATAAGGCATATGTAAGGGCATAGCCACAGGCTAGCCTAACAACATAGTACATAAGAATGCGATGCCGTGATTGGCTTCAAGTGCCGGCATGTATCTTGTAAGCCAATCACAGTACCGCATTCTTATGTTGTTATGCGAGCTTGTGGATATGCCTTAATATCATGTATGTAGTAATTTTTGGATGTATCTAAATTATTTATAAAAAATGTTTAATGAAACGTATATAGGAAAAACACGAAAAAGTGCCATATTTGGATTGGTGGGACTGTAAAAAATTAAATATATTTATCTACCCTATTAATAGAGTAGATATTTAAAATCTGCAAGTAATGGCATAAATTATTTTTATTTAGCAATATTTCTATAATTTGTTTTGTGTTATTTATCAATTTATCCATTTTTAATTTTTTTTTTGACTAACTATATAACAGTACTATATAATTATTATTATTATAATTTAACAATATTTAAATATGCTTTAAGATTTTATATATTTTCTTACACATTTAAACCAAATTCACAGGTGAGCCAAATTTAAAAAATTTTACTTTTGTCCTCGGTCTCCCCTACTATGTATTACATGGTGGCGCCTTCACCATTTTTGCAAATTATTCCTAACAGAAAATTTTAACACTATTTAATACTCTTTAGTAATTTTGTAGTTTTTAAATATTTAAAATTACATTTGAATATTTGTATAAAGATTTTCACTATATAAATACATTCAGTGCCGTAAAACGGGGCTTTTTGGGCTTTTTTATTTGGGCTCCATGGGCTACTTGTGATTTCATTGGTTTAATTCTTTGTTTCATTTTTGAGGATAATTAAATAATTTTAAGGAAAATATAAATAAAATGGTTTATTCTGCACATACTGCCGTGCTAAGCTGAAAGGTACTATCTACATAGGTTTAACATACACAGATAGGACCTTTCAGCTTATGAAGGCAGCATATGCCTTACGCGCTTTTTACACAGAGCAGATGTTAGTTAGAATATTAGAATTAAAATATTGGAATATTACAAATCTTTTAAATCAGTTATATTTTTTTTATTACCTAAATATTATTATAAATACATTACAGGTAAATTTTACACATTTTTTTGTACAATATTACACCAAAGACGGTGTAAACTTTAGAGAAAATGGTGTTTAATACACTGCCCAGTAAAAAAGCTTTCCGATTTTTCTCCTCCACGCGTGAAATGGATTTTTTATTATAATAAAAAATCTGATAATTATCAGATTCACTTTCAGAATCTTAAAAAGTCCAATATACCAATTAGCACGATAACTACCCCCCGCCCTTCAGGGGATAGATTAAAAAAAAATATTTTAAGATTCAGTTTTAGCAACCTCAAAAACCAAAATATATCAACTTTCTTTAGAAAACTACCCCCTGCACCTCAGGGGTGGAGTTATAATTTTTTATTATCAGATTCAACCTCAAAGTCTCCAATATAACAATTTTTACGAAAACTACCCCCCGCCCCTTAGAGGCTGGAGTTGAAAATATTTAAAAATATTAACCCCTTCACCCCCGCGGGGGTGAAGTTAAAAAAAATTATTATCAGATTCAATTTTAGCAACCTTAAAAATTCCAATAATTTTCAATTTTTTGTATTTTTTTTATTATTCTTCATTTGTCCCCCTTGCCGCACCCCAATGTTCACTAAAAACAATCCCAAGCGAGAACTTGTATACAGGTGCAAAATTTCAAGTCTCTAGTTTAAAGCATTCTTAAGTTATCGTGATTTCCGGGACAGAACGACCGACCGATCGACCGACGGACCGACATTTTTATTTTTACTCGAAATTGATTTATATTGACATAAAACGTCATAAAACGCAAAAATACGCAAAAACAAAAATTTTGCACGAATACAAGGCTTTCAGAAAATTTGAAAATTTTCAAAATGGAAAATCAAAAATGGCGTATATTTGAGTTTAGCAGTAAAATTAATAAATTCTGTTTTTGTGGACGTTTACACAGATAAACTACATTAGAAAGAACCTTGTTTTCGCATGCACGCAATTACCGCCAACGAAATAACGAGAAGGATATGGCTAATGTTACGTATTCAGTATTTGATTAGTGGTAATCGCACGCATGGGAAAACAATAGTAGATTACAGGCCGACTCGGAAAATATTACTTTTCCTAGACCATTTATAGGTCGAGGAAAAGTACCATTTTCCGGGAGGTCTGTATACTATTTTATTCGCAACTTTTTTATTTAAATATAAAGTAATTTATACTATTTTTTTTTGAAACCTAGATGTTTGAATTCAAATGAAGAAAATAATACTATAATACTTTGTCTTTTAGTTCTTTTCATATTTACCACAAATAACTTTTTCGGCATTTTACAAGAAAAGCACAGGCACTAAAGTTTTACATACGAGTAACCCGAAAAAACAACCACAAAAAACATTTGTTGCTAGCTCACGAAGCACCGTTTATCATAAGCAAAAAACAACCACAACAAATATTTGTTGATAGATCACAAGACACCGTTTATAACATTAAATGTTATTTTATTATCCTTCTCAGTCTCAAACATAAAAAACATTGACTAAAACTGTACAATTTAAGCGTTTTGAACAAAATGATTATATTTGTGTTTATTATAAGTCATGACAACCGGAATTCAGCCATCTTGTTTGATTTACTTTATGAACGTCAACGTCAACTGAGAAATTTCAACTCAAAAGTTCTAAAATTGTTTTTATTTAAAATTTCTGTAAAAGGAGCCCACAAATTGAAAAAAAGGTACCGGAGGATGGAGCGGCATTCAGGAATGATGCGAAAATGAAGCCATTACCTTGGATGAAATTTAATTTGAAGATTTTTCTTAAAATTTTTAAGTATTTATTAATTAATGGAGAGCCCCTGGCACAGGTTTTGCAACTTATTTGGGGCTCTCCATGATTCTGTGTATTTATCCTACAATAAATAAATAAAATAAATAAATAAAATAAATTTTATTCGGTGGCGCCATCTAGCAAAAATTATTTAAATTTAAATGCAGACCTGTAATAATTAGTTTACTGGTCTCTATTTTTCACTATATATCTGTATACAAATCAGGTCCAGGCGTGGAAAAAGTGGGACAAGAAATCACGTATTTCCCAAACTTTATTAATACAATACATGTGTGTATTATATATACAGTTGCGAATAAAATTATTTCCAGTGGTTTATTTTAATAATGTGTAAATCTACACAAAAAAGGAATTTATTAATTATACTGTTAAAATTAAACACACCTAGACCATTTTTGATAAAATTCGTGTTTGGTAAAATTTAAACAGTTTTTTGTAGTTTACACAGTGTTCGGTAAACTTTAAACAGTTTTTTATAGAATTTAAGTTTTCGGTAAAATTACACAGTTTTGATCGAAAAAATCATTGCTCAATTAAAAAATATTGTGTTAAGACTTTACATACTTTAATTACCAATTTTTGTAAATTTCGGTGTAGAGCTGAATTGACACGGCTCCGTGTTAAAATGCATAAAAATGTTTAAAATTGTTTTATCAGTGTAAAAATACATGGTTCTCTCAGATGTGACTCGAAAGTAAAAACCTAAAAAGGGATATCGACTGGTATGTATAAAAAGCTCGTATATCTATCATATGAAAACTTTACAGTAATTGGTTTAATATTGTTTTATCATTAAATCTCGAGTAAAAATTATCGCTATTAACATAAAAATTAAATAATTTTAATGATAACCACACCTTAAGTGATTTTGTTCTGTTTATTTAAGAAAACATAAACAAAATGGTTTATCCTGCGCATCCAACTTACGAGCTGTTGGATATGTACACATAGACAAGGAAAGACCTCCAAAGCCGTTGCGGAATACTGTGATAAATGTGCCTAGCGCATCTGAGACAAACTTGCACATGCGCACTACTATTGTTGTTTTTGACGAGTATTTTTAACCTTAGTTTTGTGAGTCAAATAAAAATTCTAAAAAAATCAACAAAAAAAAAATAAATATCTACGAAGAAACATCAAAAAAAAGTTTTTTAAAATGATTTTATAAGAATTTTTCGGGATTTTCTACACCTACTTAGAGTACACCAGGGATTGACCCTTTGCTCTTCATAAAGCAACAATACAGGTTAGGTTTAAAGTTATAAACAAATGCAGCAAAAAAAAAAACAATTAAAACACAGTAGAAGTCGAAAAATGAACAGTAACAAACGACCATCTGACAGTACTGACAGTATAAACAAACTACTAATAATTCGTCACCCCAGTATTGGTTTGCCATATCTCTATTTTTGGACTTTTTAAGATTTTTACTAGGGGATTTTTGGAGATAAGACAAATGAATACTGGGGTGATGAATTGTTTTACGACCGCCAGCATTTCACAGCTGATAGAGATGCGTACTGCGCAAGGTCAGATATGTTGGCCTACGTCATTTCGCTGCCCCGTTCTGTCACAAAATAATCTTGCGCAGGCTGGACTAATGGTTCTCTTTCCTTCTTTATGTATGTACAATAATTCTGCAAAATAGCAAAATTGCAGAAGTCAGTGTTTGTTGCTTTACCATTTTAAATTTTTTCATTATTTTGTGAAAACCTTGTATTCGTGCAAAAATTTTCAATGGTTTTTACTTAGTTTTTCATTTTATGACGTTTTGTGTCAATATGTAAATCAATTTCAAGCAAAAAAAAATGGCTCTCGATCGTTCGATCGGTCCGGTAACGATAACTTAAGAACGCTTTAAGCTAGAGACTTCTTTTGGCAAACAGGTATGTTACCAAAAGTTCTCGCTCGGGATAGTTTTTCGTAAACATTGGGTCTGGCAATGGGGGAAAAAGGGAAAATAAAATACTCTTTTACAAAAATTTGAAAATTGCTATATGATGGTTTCGAAGTTGCTGAAATGGAATCTGATAATTAAATTCCACCCCCGGGGGGTAAGGGGTGATTATTTTTTTTAAGTTTACAATATTTTCGTGAAAATTGGTGTATAGAGGTTTTGAAGGTAGCTAAAACTTAATAAAAAAAATGCATCTCCAACCCCTGAGGGGCAGGGGTACTTTTCTTGAAAATGGATTTTTTTTAGGTCGCTAAAACTGAATCTGAAATAATTTTTTTCTAAATCCACCCCCTGAGGGGCGGAGGTAGTTTTCGTGGTATATTAGGGTTTTTGAGATTGAAAATAAATCTGATAATAAAAAATTCATTTCAGGCGCGGAGGTGAAAAATGGGCAGTGTATTTTTTTATCATTTGCTCATTTGGTCTAGAATGAGCCATACGCTCAAGTTTTGTTGTTTACGATTATTACGTTCTCAGGGCTATCTTAACGATAGTAGCAAGGAGAATAGGGCAGAGACCACCAAATAAAAAAGATTTATGTATTCGTATATCTCAACTTTAATAAAACGACGATATTATTTTTACATACAGTATTTTACATTTTTATTTCACGGTTAACATTTTTTTAGCAATATAGCTATTTAATCACATGTTATTACCAGAGGGGATGGGGGTGGGGGGAGCCTCCCCCCACCTATCTTTAAATCAAAAAAGTTGCATATTTCATGGATTAAAAATATAAAATTGCATATTTCATGGGTTAAAAAAAATAAAATAATAAATTTTTAATCTTGGGAAAAAAAGTTTTAAATTTTATGGCTTAAAAAAATAAAAGTTGGGATTTTAAACCTTAGATTAAAAAAATTTGCATATTTCATGGATTAAAAATATAAAAGTTGCATATTTTTTCATAGGACAAACATAATAAAATAATACATTTTTAATATTGGGAAAAAAGTGGTAAATTTCATGTATTAAAAATATAAAAGTTGGGATTTTCAAAAAACTTGCATATTTCGTGAATTCAAAATATAAAACTTGCATATTTCATGGGTTAGAAATAATAAAATTATAAATTTTTAATCTTGTGAAAAAAGTTGTAAACTTCATAGATTAAGAAATATAAAAGTAAGGATTCTCAAACCTTGAAAAAATATAAATAACTTAACCAGAAGGTGTAATTTGATAACTTCTTTATTTTTAATTAATAAAAATTACAACTTTTGGTTTTGAAATAGGTATACAAATTAAATTTTACAACTTTTTTTATTTGAAAATAATAAAATAACGGATTTTTAATTTTGGAAAAAAATTGTAAATTTCATTGACTTAAAATATATAACTTGGGATTTTCAAGCCTTGAAATCAAAAGAGTTGCATAATTCATGGATTAAAAACATAAAAGTTTTATATTTCATGGGTTTAAAATAATAAAATTATGTATTTTTAATTTTGGGAAAAAAGTTGTAAATTTTAAAATTAAAAATTTAAATTAACCCTCTTTTTCAAAAAGCTTTCAAACTTAAAAGCATCAAATTTTTAAAACAACGTTTATTTTGTTATTTAGAAAGGGGTGGGGACTTTTTTTTATGAATGAACTTTTTTTTTGAGAAAGGGTGGGACCTTTTTTTTATTAGTCATGAACTTTTGAGAAAAGGTGGGACCTTTTTTTTTTAGTCATGAACATTTGTCGAGGAAAAAAGTTGTGTTTTTAGGGTACAAAAAGTTGTAATTTTTGACCTCCTCCCCCCCCCACCAAATCTCCTTCGCTACGGCCCTGGTTATTACATAGCGAGAAATGGGGAAAATTTATTTATCAAAAATTTTACCGGTTTACTGTACAGTTTTGTGCATAGATAACATAAAGCAAGAACCTCGACATTGCATGTAGAGCACAGATAAATCATACAGTAAGCTTTAGCGATCTGTAGTTGTCATAAAAAAACATAATAGTAATTTATAATAAAAGGGCGAAGTTAAATTTTTAGATTGACTAGGTTTTTAGAAGCCGAGGGCCTCCGGCCCGAGAGTAATAAACTTACGAAATCAAAATTTAACCTTCCGCCAGTGTATTATACAATATTTTTTATTCGATTGTTACTAATTATAATAAATTAGAATAGGTACATTTAATTCTAAATTGAAAAAAAAAAATTTTTACTGTCTTATTACCTATCTAGTTATGCATGACAAATTGCTATCCAATCAAATAGCTAAAAAAATAATTGAATCGTTTCTTTTGGGTGCGGTTTCATTTTCAAATTAGCTTATTATTATTTTGACTCATTTGTGTTAAAATATGTTTGTTATGAAAGTATTAATACTTCCGAAACCGTTTTATAAATATTATAAATATTGAAACCGATTTTACAATTTAAAGTTTGTAGTTAGTGATTTATTTAAGTGGATTAATCTGGATTAAGCGGTTAACCATATATTTTAAGGTTATGTTATAGAAGAAATTTTTATTTATATGAAATTAATGTAATACTTGTAGTACTTGTATCGGGTCAAAAAGAACATATAGTTCAAACAAAAAGTTGCCAAAAGGTCATATTTTCTTAGAAATATTACAGTAAAGGTAAAGCATCTCATTTAAAATAAGCTTAAAAATAACGAATTTTTGGCCACAAATTTTCTTCCGCAAAACATGAACAAAAAGTGTCGCTTTTAGAATCAATCGAATAAAAAAACATAAAATGTTATTGTTCATTAAAAATCATGCCAATTTTAAATTCCATTGCTTTCCCATTTTGAAAATTTTCAAAATTTCGGAAAGCCTTGTATTCGAGCAAAAATATAAATCAATTTCGAGCAAAAAAAAATGTCAGTCGATCGGTCGATCGGTTTGTCCGGGAAATTTTGTGTAACTTAAGAACGTTTTAAGCTAGAGACTTAAAATTTAGGATACAGGTATGTTACCAAAAGTCCTCGCTCGGGATTGTTTTTGGTGAACTTTGGGGAGCAGCAAGGGGGGCAAATGGGGAAAAATATTTTTTTTTTCTCCTGCAGGAGAACTGTTTATGCGGTGGAAATAAATGATCATAATCAATTATTGCAGGAGAACTGTTTATGCGGTGGAAATAAATTATCCTAATCAATTATTGCAGAGGATTCAAGATGCTGAAACTGATATTAGAAATAATATCTAACATTAGAAGAGATTATTTAAAGGTGTTCCGGAATGGTTTGAGATCTAAAATTTTGTGAAACTGAATATTTTTCGCATATCTACAAGTGTACAAAGTTTGGTAATCGGGAGCAGCAGGGCCCAAAAACGATACCCTCCTTTTAGATAATACGCAACATTAAAAAAAAGTGTATTTAACACGTAAATATCGACACAACAATCCTAATATTTTTAGAATTTTCTATCCGTGTACATTCCTGTTTAAGGTGTATAATGGAAGCAGACGTTGATTTGTCTTACGTGACTCACGCGGTGTAACGACATGCTGACCGTATTTTGCGTTCCCCTGCACACGCTTATGATGAAAAAAAGATGATTTTTTAAACGAAGGAAAATCAGGAAGATACACAAACGCATTAGTGCAATTGCGTGTGGAGCGTATACATTAAATTTTCAGCCTGATGAGATGATAAGGGTAATGGTGCGTGGTGCAGATTGCCTAAATTTGCTTCCCCAAACTAATGAAAGAATAATGCACAGTTAAATATACTAGCCCACCGAACAGGGCACAGTGGGTCATAATTGGACTTTTTTTCTAAACATTAAGAGGCTAATAACGAGTACTCGGCGAATTTCCAGTGCTCGCATAGGCGCCGCGTCGACTCTAGCGTTGACGCGAGGTTTTAAATATTTACATTTTTATTTCTTTAAACGAGTAAGGTGGGAAAAAAAGTTATCGATAAATAAAAATTAAAATCTTTCGTATTCTCAAAAAATAAAAATCGAATGTCGGTTTTTTTTTTTGAAAAACACCGATATATATACATATGTATAGTATATATAGTATATGTATAGTCAATATCGTTGTGTGTAACAAATTAGTCGTCAAATGTTTCGATTTAGTGACGTTTATAAAAATTTCCCTGATAATTCGGCAAAATTATTTTGTAAGCCTATGTTTCTGTGTTTATTTGTTCTGTGTTGATGAGTCATAACTGAGTTTACGCCGACTACTGCTAATAACCATACGTCGGGGATAAGCGATATGTTTTTCGTTCATGGCCGTAGCATCAATTAAAATCTGATAAGAAGCCACCGCTGTGCACCGGTTCCCCCCCTAGAACAAAGAAACGCCAGTGTATTTTCCCAAATATTTTATTTATTAAAAAAAAAAATTAAAAAAAACTTTACCATTTTAACATTTTTTAACAATTTTTTTTATATCCTTTTTGCGAAAAAAAATATATATTTTTTCAAAAAAAAAAACGTAAAAAAATATTACCTTTTTTAAAAATAAGATCTTTTTTTTAATAAGAAATTTAAAAAAAAAATTCAAAAAATTTTTTTTTTGAAAAAGTAACGTTAATCGGAATTTTCTTTCAGATTTTATCGATTTTTTAAAAAGTTTAACCCCCCATAACTTTTTTGTTTTTGGGGGGATTACTTTTAAAATTGGTAGAATTTATATAAATTATCCTTTCTTTTTCTTTTAGAATTAATTTTTCCTGAAAAAGTTACGTTAATTAAGAATTTTTTGTCTAGGGCGATTTTTTATTTTTTTTGAAAATTGGAATCTACCGTATAATATTATTCTAGCGCAGGCGCTGTGAATAATATAATAAGAATACCTTCCCATAGTTTATTTTTTATTTTTAAAGGAGGAAAATAAAACCAAAAATAAATTTTTTGAAAACAGTGTTTTTATCACCCCGATTTTTATCAAAAACAATCTTATCCAAGTCCCAAGATCCAGACTACTGTGCGACGTTGTCAGCGCAAAATAAACAATTGATTGTACCCAAGGCTATCTCAAAATAAACAATTTTAGGTTAGCTTATACTTTGACGGACAGATTTGTGGCTACAGCAAATATTTTAGGAATGTGTGTGCAAGTGAGAGGCCCGTTGTAGGCACGCACGCCTTATAACTCTTTTGACTGAAAGAAGAGAACGCGAATGATTCCTCCCCCTTTCGTCGGAGACTTTGTTTCATGTGGAGAACTATAACTTACAAGCAGATTCTCTTTTAATTCCGAGATGCAACCAGCGCCTCATAGAATTATTTGAGGTTATGTACCGTTTTTCACCACCAGCCTAAAAGCACATCTTTATTACTGTTCTTTTCATGGTAGTAATATTATTTCTCTACCTATGACATCAGATGTTCTAAAAATAATGAAATTGTACCATGGTTAATAATGAATTTTTATTCAGCTGTTTTGGAATCTGACGGTTCACATAATTATTAAATTACATTGCTATTTACAAGTGTCTTTAGGCACCAAATTTATTTATTGCATGATAAATTAAAAAATATTTACTAATTAGTACCTATAAAACATGTTTTACAAAAACACTTCGAAAAGTGAAAATCATTGGTCATATTCAACCATAGATTATATAACCCATAGATTACCGTAAAGATCATAGATTACTAGAGGTACAACCCCCATATATTAGATATTAGATATTCAACTCGTAAAACGACAGTGTTTTATAGGTTACATATGCCTTGCTTCAAGCCTTGCGCAATTTGCGCAGCACAAATAATCTGGTCTTTTGTTGATATAACCTTAAAATAAAATTGTTTATTTTTTAAATTGACATATTTATTAACAAAATTTAACAAAAGTAATTAGTAATTAGTACTTATAAAAACTATAGTTAATTGTATAATTTCGGCAAGACATATTTATATGAGCAGGTGATGTTTTTGGTATATTTATTTCTCTTTTTTACTGTTAAATTATTATGTGTTAAAGTTTCTGAGTGTTCTGTATAAGGTAAATTTGTATCAACGATGTGGGGTACTGTGGGGTTTTCCGTTTCATTAAAATCAGTAAGCAGAGTGGTATTGAAGAGGGAAGAACTTTAAGAAAACTTAACTAAAGAAAGTAGCTTTTTCATTAAATTTTAGTAAAATAAATAAATAAATAGCTAATTAATTGTACTGGTAGTGAAAAAAATACTATATTTTCCACGTGAGTAAAGATTTAACACTTTAGACAGCGTCTTGAGGGCTTCGCGCTAGCGCGCTCATCATGCAATTTGACGCAGGTCAAAAATGTTAAACTTCTCTCACTTGGTAAATAATATACTAATTTTTTACACAAGTACAAGGATGTCATCATAAATTAATTGTATCCAAGGCTATGACAAGCGTAATACATTTATAGGGAGAAGAGTTTACATCGGTTTACATTTTTAATGAGTTTTGTTTAACAAAACAAGTGAAGTTAGTATTATTTAGCACCATTTAGACCTGAAAATTAAAGTTTACAATGTTTTTAAATATTGTGTTAAAACACTGTTGTGATAATCAGTTTGTGGAAGTGCAATAACAAGTCGACGACTCTAATTAATGTCTTTTTAAAAAGCTACATTACAAAAACCATTGAATGGTTAGTACTCCAGTCAAATAACGAAAAATTCCTGTTTTAAATTGCATTAAATGTACACGGGCTGATATTTTAAAGGGTAGTAGTGGATAGTAAAAGAACACTCCTGTTAGTTTTTTACCCGGCGATTTGCGTAAGTCCGCTATCTTGAATTTTAGGAGTGAGTGCCGTTATCTTGCTAAATATAAATCTTAAGGATAAAAATGGATATAACCAATTTTGTTAAGGAGAATATTTCAAACAATTTTTGTTTGAATATTTTTTTAATATATTAATAACAATCGAATTATTCAAAAATTACCATGTTGGGGTTGAAGTTGATTTTTTCGATTTTTCAGCCAAATTATTCATTGGAGGATAAAAGTGATTATGAGCAAAATTGTAACACTTAAAATTCTCTATAAGTTTTATGCATTATGCACTTTCGTACGTATTTTGTTACGGTTACAATGGGCTCTGAAAGTCGAGTTGCGCCCTCTGTAACCGTACCAAAGTACCTATGAAAATTTATAATATATGAAACTTATAGAGAATTTCAAGAGCTACAAGTTTGCTCATAACCATTTTTATCGTCCGATGAAAACCTGGCTGAAAAATGGAAAAACCCAATTTCACTTCCAACATGGCTATTTTTAAATTGGATAAGAACATAGTACATAACAATGCGATACCGTGATTGGCTTCATGTGCCACCATGTATCTTGTAGGCCAATCACGGCATCGCATTCTTATGTTTTATGTTCTTATGCAAGCTTCTGGATATGCCTTAAGTAAATATGTTTCAAGAAATTAGGCTTTTAGGTATAAATTGTAAAAAACTAACATAAATTCAACATTCAGTTAATTATTAATACATATAATAATAATTATGATAAGATGCACATTCTAAAATTAATAATGGTAGTATTTTTTTATAAATTTAAAAAAAAGTATAATTTTTTAAGTAGCCTCTATATGTGATTTACAGTTTTAGGAATTTTTATATTATATGCCATAAAACATATTTTAAAATTTTTACGACAGCTAATTTTTACGACAAAATTTTATGATAAAGTGTGTTAAAAATTTTACGATTTTTCTAGTAGTCATAAATCAGGATATATGGATGAAAATATTATTGAGAAAATAAAAACAATAAAAAGATTACAACAAAGAATAATAGTTAAGTCTAAACGGTTTTCACAAAACATATTTTTAAAATTTAAATAAAGACGCACTATCTATGAAATGCCTTTCCCTTTTATACACAGGCCCACAAAAAAAAATTTTCTATTACTAAGAGGCTATACTCGAGGCTATATTTTTCTTACTTATTTTTGTGAAAAAGTTAGCTGCGAAGCTCGCCCCCAAAGACCTCGAAAAGTAGTTTCGGTCGGTTTTGGCTGAAACTATCTTTTCACATATGTGGACTCCCGCGAGAAAAGAGCCTATATGGTCGCTTAAAGTTCAAAAAATATGAACAATTTTAGAAGTTAATGGCAAAATTTACAATATTTTTTTTTTTTTGGGATTTATGATAGTTTAGTAGATTCTCTTTCCGCTGGTGCCTAGTTTATATCTGGAAACCACTGGGAAGTGGAAATAAATCTCTTTTAAAGGGCTTATATTTTGGTAACCAAACAAGTATGTGTGTCTGCAATGTTTTACCCAGTTCCATATTAGCTAGAAACTTGAAATTTGGCATCAATAGAAAAACCCAATTATATTTCACAAAAAAACCCAAAATGTTATATGCAAGATAGCTTAAGTTGTCTTATTTAAGTGTTCCAAACTTAAAGTTGGAATTTAGGACCGCACCGTATTATTTGATTTGAAATTTGAAAATTGAAATCGTTAATTTAGGTTTGTATGTTAGTAGTATATCTACATAAACAGAACTGATTGCCAAAAGGCACGGTGGCGCAATTTTCCAAACAAGTATGTGTGTCTGCAATGTTTTACCCAGTTCCATATTAGCTAGAAACTTGAAATTTGGCATCAATAGAAACAACCACTTAAATTTCACAAAAAAAAAACAAAATATTATCTGCGAGATAGCTTAAGTTGTCTTATTTTAGTGTTCCAAACTTAAAGTTGGACTTTAAGACTGCACTGTATTATCAATTTGAAAATTTAAATTGTTAATTTAGGTTTGTATGTTAGTAGTATATCTACATGAACAGAATTTATTACTAAAAGGCACGGTGGTGCAATTTTCCAAACAAGTATTGTGTCTGGAATGTTTTACCCAGTTCCATACTAGCTAGAAACTTGAAATTTGGCATCAATAGAAAAACCTACTTATATTTCACAAAAAAAAACAAAATGTTATCTGCAGGATAGCTTAAGTTGTCATATTTAAGTGTTCCAAACTTAAATTTGACTTTAGGACCGCACTGTATTATCAATTTGAAAATTGAAATAGTGAATTTAGGTTTGTATGTTAGTAGTATACCTACATGAACAGAACTGATTACTAAAAGGCCTTTAAAGGAACCGAAAATCGATTATTCGGAGATACGAGGTTGAGAAAATAACACGGATATTTATTAAATAAATGAAACATAAACATTTTGATATTTTAAAATTCCAATCTATTCAAAACTTTTCCTGATCTAAAAATATTTATATATTCTTTTCTTAAAATGTGGCTGTATACTTAGATCTTATCTACATTATAATATATACAAAATATAGTATAAACAAACCAGTACATTTGTTATAAAATAGGTAACAGTGTACACAACTTATAGATTTTAAACTTTCAGAAGCATCTAACGGACAGTCTGTGTTTCCGGAGAATGAATGCGTTTTATCGGACCCACGGACACCGGATGTGGTACCCGGAGCTGCCGGAAAACTGACGACACACGTTATTTCCGTTTCTGTCAAATCTAGCTAACAAGCTAACACCAGACCTTCTGATAACTACTTTAAATAAATTGCTTTCTAATGCCAAATTGAATTTACAGATATCTAGATCTGATTTCCTAATGTGACAAAGAAGTTTTTAATAGCTACATATGCCGGGTAAATGTACATCAAAAACTAAGAAAAAAGAATCATATACAGGAGGTATAGGAAAAATCATATACAGATATAGCAAAGCTACCTAACACGGTGTTCTAGAAGAACGATTAAATGACATGACAACTTTTTTTCTTTTTGGAATTTGTTATATAAGCTCTAATTAAAAAAACAAGACCAAAATTTTAAAAATCGTTAGAGCCGTTTTTGAAAAAATGTGTTATTTAGAAAACAATCTTTGATATATCCCGCTGACATACTTGGTTTGACCTCGATGTCTCAGATTTTGACCAAACTTGGCATAGTGGTACCACTATAGTACCCAAGTACTCCTACCAATTTTTTTTTCAAAACGGTCCATCCGTTCACGATACCGGGTGTCCCACCAGGTTATTGACAAGTTATCTCCGTTTGAAAAGATAAATTTTTTGTAAATATTTTTTTTGTAAAAAATAGCATTAAATGGGAGAAACAAGATTTTATTGACTTATTCAACCCCTCTCCCCCCATTGCTAACTCACTCCCTTGTAACCACCCCAACCTCTGATTTTCAATTAGCGCGGAGTGACTATTCTATACGTGTTGTAGACTATACTTTTTCTGCAAATATGAAACACTGTATGGCTTTAAACTGCGGACAAGGTTAAAAACAATGTTTTTTGTGACTCGACATTGTAAATGCAAAAACACATATTTTTAAATAAAGCAATTAATGTTATTTAATAATTTTATTAAATCAGTACTTAAAAAAGATTTTTATTTAATTTTAGCACAAATTATAATGCAAAAATTCAAGGTTATGTTAAATTGTTGTGACATATGTCAGGTTTAAATATTTAACAATAGATGAAGCAGTTTTAATTTTTTGAACTAAACTGATAAAAAACTGGTCAAATATTAAGAAATAATAAACTTTATGTAATTTTAACGCAAAACTTTAAATTGCATTAAATTATTCAATATTGCATGGTAAAATATATATATTTTTGCTAATTTTGCTAGAGTTTTATTTACTTTTATTATGAAAAGTGTGTGTATTTGCTTACATTCTAAAGCAGTCTTAGAAATTTTTTTTACGAATACTATAGGAACAATAATTTTTCCATTTGCAATTTAAACGATTTGGGGGAGAAGGGGGAGAAGTTCTACCGTTACCATATTACAGGACGGATTTAGTTTGAATGGAGATTTCTCCATTTAGATTAGACAGGTACAAAAGTTCTACCCAAAAAGGATGGAAGTAATATCACCAACATAAAGAAAAAAAAATCTCCTAGGTTTTATGTTGGCTGCACTGTCAGGAACGCCATTTTATTTAGCCACTGTCATTGTGTGAGCTGCGTTTGATATTGTTTTGATTTCAGTTTTTTGTGTGTTTTACTAAATATTGTGTTTTTATTGACTATTATAGTACTTTTACGAGTTTTTATATTTAAATATTGTTTACGAAAGGTAAGTTCTTTCTTTTTACTTTAGATTTAAAGCCTAGGCGAAATTCGTTTGGACTTTTGCAACCCTTGTAAAAACATCTTGTCATTTTGGTAGCTATAACAGAAATAACGCTCGTCATAAAATTAATTTCTTGAAACGTAGAAACTGGTAACGATATTAAAATATATAATAATAATATATAGTTAATAATCAATATGATAAACATTAAATAAATTCATATTTACCATTTCATATTTGAGGTTATTTTTGGACTTAAATAAGCAGATTAACGGTAATTATTAATAAAAATTGAAAAGAATGCAATATTTTTTGAATTTATTTAAGTTGGTAGTGGCGTGCCGTGCACAAATGAGATAGAGATAGGGTAGACGTCTTCTGTTTCATAATTCCAGTTGTAGAGAGCTCTATTTTGGCTTCACATAAAAGTATGTTTACCTCTGCAAATAGTAACTTAGATACACTACTATCCGAAATTAGGCGTCTTTCTATACATCCAAAATCAATCCCAAGAGAGCTCTAGTCTCTTAAAAACGCAGAAGTGTTTTTTTATGTTAGCTTTAAAAGCGATTTTTCGACCTACATGTATAGAAACTTTTTTTTCTTAGATTTTGATGTAGAGTCAACTACCTTCATTTAGTTTTTAACATTTTAGTGTTTAATCTTTGCCCCTCTTTACCTTTTTTATGTATTATTATACTGCCCTACTACGCTAGAAAGCAGTAAGTCTATTTTGTCGTATAGCAACGTTTTCACGTCAACTCTGATGTAATATTTTGAAAACGCTGCTATGCGACAAATGGAGTTACTGTTATATATATATATATATATATATATATATATATATATATATATATATATAATTTAGCGCTTCAGGCCTTAAAGGCCCATGGCTTCTATTGTTTTAATTATCCTCCTCCAAACATGGCGATCATTTGCAGCACCCTCCCAGTTTTGCACTCCCACACTTTTTAAGTCCTCTGTCACATCCTCCAGCCCTCTTTTCATCCTTCTCCTTTCTTTGCCACTCGACCATTGTCCATTCGCTCCACATGTCCCAACCATCTCACTCTTTGACCTTTTATCACTTGTACAATACTAGGCCTTTTATATAGTTCCATTATTTTCTGATTTGTCCTTCTTCTCCAAATCCCTTCTTCTTTTATTCCTCCATATATACGTCTTAGGATTTTTCTTTCCCATCTTTCCAGCTTTTCAGATACTTTCTTTGTCAGCACCCAAAGTTCCGCACCATATAAAACCGATGGAAGGATCACTGTTTTATAAACCCTTACTTTAGCGCCCCTAGAAATAAGTTTTGATTTTAGCATTGAGCTCATAGCTCCAGCCGCTTTATTTCCTCTTGCCAGCCTTTTTTCAATTTCTACTTCTTCCTTATTTCTATTTGTGACTGTAACACCCAGGTAATCAAACTCTGCAACTTCCTGAAATTCGTATTCTTTTTGTTCGTTTGTTCTTATTCTAAATTTTTCCAAATTACCTTCTCTATTATTCATAGCCATAAACTTTGTTTTGCTTTCGTTTATCTTAAGACCAAATTCTTTAGCTTTACTTTCCAAGATTTTAAATATTCTCTTTATTTCCAACTTTGACCTAGCTAACAACGCTATATCATCCGCAAAAGCAATACATTGATGCCTATAGTTTACTATACTTCCATTTCTCTGAAAGCCACATTCTCTTATAATAATTTCCAGTAGTGCATTAAAAAGATCTGTAGACAGAGGATCACCTTGTCTAAGACCTTTCTCCACACAAAAACTTTCTGAGAGCATTCCTTCTACGACTACTTTGCTTTTCGTTTTTAGTTATAGCCGAGGTTGAACAAAAATTACCTAGTTCAGAAAATAGCACGAGTATAAAAACCAAGAAATATAACACTATCGAACTCATAAAGGAGTTTTTCTACGACTGCTTTAGAATGTAAGCAAATACACACTCTTTTCAAACACAGAATGAATCCATTCTAGCTCTAGATACGGTATGAATATTCCGTATCAAGTGTTAGAATGAGCACATGTAGTGCCATCTCTTGTTTATAAAAGTAAAGAAAACTGTAGCAAAATTAGCAAAAATATATTTATTTTACCATGAAATATTGAATAATTTAATGCAATTTAAAGTTTTGCGTTAAAATTACATAAAGTTTATTAGTTTTTCTTAATATTTGACCAGTTTTTTTATTAATTTAGTTCATAAAAATTAAAACTGATCCATCTATTGTTAAATATTTAAACCTGATATCTGTTACAACAATCTGACAAAACCTTCAATGTTTGCATTATAATTTGTAAATATGTGCTAAAATTAAATAAAAATCTCGTTTAAGTACTGATTTGATAAAATTATTAAATAAGATTAATTGCTTTATTTAAAAATATGTGTTTTGTTGCATTTACAATGTCGAGTCACAAAAAACATGGTTTTTAACTTTGTCCGCAGTTTAAAGCCATACAGCGTTTCATATTTGCAGTCGAAGAAAAAGTATAGTATGGAATAGTCATTCCGCGCTCGCGGGACCGTCATACTCGCCTGCCGGCTCGTATGAGAAACTTTCCGCTCGGGCGGAATATTGTCTATTCCGTACTAGTTATAGAATATACTATACTGTTACTGAAGTATATTATTCACAGTGCCTGCGCTGGAATAATATTATACGGTAGTTTCGAAATTCCCAAAATCGCCGAAAACGTCCTAGACTAAAATTTTTTGGACTTACATCCAAAAAATTTTAGTCTAGGATAAATGTGTTTCATGAAAAAATAAGAAACTTTTTAAAATAAACCATAGAAAAAATGTTATCTCTCCAAAATATCGTCGGCTTACAAGTAAAGAACACTAAGTCCAAAAACATGGTTTTGAGATATTGACAAATTTAACTTTCACTGTTGTTTTTTAATTTTTGTAATAATTCTTACAAAAATGGACGTTTCGCCAAACAAACACTCAGTCGCTTAGTGCAGAAACATTTGAAATAATCTACAAGTAAAACGCACTAAGTGCACTAAGTGACTTGGTGCCTATTTCCAGATAAAATTTTATTCAAAATCAAACTGGTGCGTTTTGTATAGTGGGAACTCTCTTGGCAGTCCACCTAGAAGTTAGTTCGGTTTACCTGTACATAGATCATCAAAAATTAATTACAGTACCCTAAAAATCCCATTTTTGCAAAAAAGTGACTTAGTGCCTTTTACTTGTAAGCTGACGATATAATATATACTATATTTTATATTTTGGAGAGATAAAATTTTTTCTATGGTTTATTTAAATCAACTCCAATATGAGTAAGGATCAAGATTTTCTTAATTTAACTTTGAAAATGTCCGACCGTCTGTCCGTCCGTCCGTCTGGTTTCATGTTTTTTGTGAACCAATTATCTGATCGACTCGAAATTTATTAAGAAAAATCGGGTTCTATGAGGGGAAGATCCCTATTGTTTTTAAAAGTGATCACTCAAAAACAAAAAAAGTTATGGTTTACTTAAAAAAAATCGAAAAAAGCAGAAAGAAAATTCCGATTAACGTAACTTTTTCAGGAAAAATTACTTTTATTATAAGGATCAATTCTAACAGTTTTGAAAGTAATCCCCCCCAAAACAAAAAAAGTTATGGGGTGTTAGTTTTTTATATTATTTTTTTAATAGTTTTTTATTTTATTTTTTTAAAGTTTATCATTTTCAATTTTTTTTTAAGTTCTTTTTGTTTATCGCAAAAAGAAAATAAAAAAAAATAAAGATTTTGAATTTTTTTTTGAATTTTTTTAAAATTTTTTCGTTTTTTGCGAAAAGATTAAAAACAAAATTGCAAAATTTTGAAAAAAATATTTAGGTTTTTTTTGGAATTTATTTTTTTTGAAAAAAAAAATTCAATTTTTTTCTTTTTTTAAGAAAATATCTTTTTTATGTCAATTTTTTAAATAATTTTTTGAAAATTATTTTTTTTAGGTAGGGAAAATGAAATATACCATATACTGCGAATAATATATAATAGAATGCGTAGCATTACATATCTTCACGGCTTGTTCTAATATTAAATCCACAAAAAAGTTTGGGGCAACAAAACTGTTAGGGCGCCCCCGGTTCGTACCCCTGCTTAAAATAACGACATGAAAATAAGATATGAAGACAGGCCTTATTAAGATTAGATCATGTGCAAAACCTCGTTGCTATACCTTAAAGAGTTCCTTAGTTATTAATTAAAAAAGCTATTTTTTTAACCACTTATGAAGGGTTGTTTTTAGTCAAATGTTTATAGGAACTTTTTTTATATTTTCATCAGAAAAATCAGAAAAGCCCTGAGCTAAATACAGAAAGCTAGTATTAACTATTGACTAACAACATAACAAATATGAAGGATCTATTTTTTAAATAATTATTTAGAATAGTAATTATATACCAAGGTAGTGAAGACATTTTTTATAGCCGAGCGTATTAAATCCCGAGCTGAGTAGCAGCGAGGGATTTAAGAGTGCGAGGCTATAATAGTCTTCTTTACCGTAGTTTATATATTACTATTACTACTAGCACTATTTAACTATTTTTATACAAATAATAAAATAAATTATTAACAGAATAGATATTTCTTGAAATTTTCATAAACATCAAATAGCCTTGATCAGTGACATTTGCTCAAATAAATACTTTGAACTGACATTTAAAAATTTATTTTTTTTTATTTTTTAGTAATATTTAGCTAATTATTGATTGTATTAATTGGTAATATTTATAATTATTTATATTTAATAAATAAAAAGTTATTTAAAGCTATTTTTTTGGATTTAATTAGTAAAAATTGCACAAAGAACTGAAACATCTACAATGACAGAAATCAATTGTTTATAAAATTTACTCCTACTAGGAGAGAAAAAATTATTATTGCTGTAGGTGAAGAAAATTGATTTCACAGTCTGAAATCATGATAAATAATGGTATGTTCTAAAGCTAGTAGTGAAAAAAAAAATTTATTGGCAATAGTTATTGGTTCTAAGTAGGTACGAGACCCGAGTTTACCAAAAATTATCTACATTTTTAACACTTCTCTAATTTAAGTACTTTTTTAACACCTGTCTTTCCTGGAATCTGCCGATATATTTTTAACCAATGCACAGTTTCTAGACTTAGAGGTGACCCAGAGGCCTGAAATGCTATATGCAGCCTTAATTTCGATGACAATACAATCTATTAAAAGACCACCCCCGGACCCACAAAACACCTCATGGACCATTAAGAAAAAAATCGAATAGTATATCAGGTATTATTTTTTTTGGGTAACCACGTGTAACCGAGTTAGAGGAGTATGTATTTTGCTTTCCTTTCAGCTCATTAGTTAAATAGAGACAAAAATAAGTATTTCTCTAACCCGGTTACTCACGGTTATCCCAAAACAAATCGCCTATTCTGTGATCAAAGTTAATACAAGCCGTGATATATTTGTGAGATATTTCCCAAATACTTAAAAAAAATATATTTAAAAAAAAAATAAAAAAATAAGTTTGTTTTTCAAAAGATCTTTTTTTGAATAGCGAAAAATTAAAAAAATATTAAAAAAATAAAATTGCGAAGAAGATTTCAAGTTTGGTTAGTTTTTGTTTTGGTTTGTATTTTTTTTTGATAAAGTGGAACTACTAAATGTACCCATATATGCATATACATATATGTTTGGTCCAAAGTCCAAAATGATCAAAATTTGCGTTACGTAATACTTGAACGTTCCCTACTAGCTTATTTGGTTTTACCCGAGGCTCATTTAATTTGTCATTTGTTTCTTTTCTGTTACTCGGTTAATTATGTTGTTGTAATAATAACGCTATAATTAATTCTATCAGTGTATTTTATAAATTTATTTAATAAATAGCATATCTAGTATAATATTTTTAAAATAGATTCCACATCCTTGTATCGTTTGTAAAAGAAAAAAATTAATGTTATAACACTACTAAAAAGTACATTACAACATTATATACGCATATGGGAACATTCAAGTGTTAGGTAACGCTCTAGGGGGCTCTAAAACGTTACGCCGCGTTACAGAGGGGAGGTGGGGGTGTCAGTAAAAATGTAACTCTCAATACAGTTATACTTATTTTTGATAGGTATTTAAAATTTTCAACAGTCAGTGCGAAAGCCACCATACCAATATATGCTCACTGATGATCGCAAAAAAGCGTGAAATAGCAGCTATATGACATTTTGGTGGGGATTTTCTCATTGATTGTGAAAAATAAAAATGTAACGTAACACTTAAAAAATTATAAACTTGTAAAATGTTTATTGGATCACGTTTTTAACAATGACCTAGGCCTTAGACACGAATTCGTTGCAAATTTTATTGCACACAGCGTTCACTAAATCCTCTAAACAAGAAAAAAAATAGAGATGGAAAACTATAGGCAATAAACGATTTTCGGTTAACCGGTTGCGGAAATTACCTGACAGGTTTTTGGTTAAAACACGGAAGCAATAACCGGTTAAAAACTAGTTTAAACCTTAAAGCAAAATTTCCTTTTAATTTATTTATTTTTTGTAAAAAAAAATGTTACGTAACAAATGGGTTGGGGGGAGTGGTTCTTAAAAATGTTACGCCGCTGGGTGGGGATAAAAAATGGCCAAATTTTGCTTTACGTAATACTTGAACGTTCCCTATGCGCATTTTAAAAAATATTTTCAAAATTTTAAAATTTGTTCATGATTTTTTTTTATTTTATTTGACTCAAAAAAAATATTTTTTCAATGAATTAAAAAAATAAGTCTAAAGGTGTTAAATTGTACAAAATATACGTTTTAACAAGAGATTCATATTTATTCTGTTAAAAAAAATCTTTGGCAGCAAAAATAATTTAATTTCTTTTTCTACAATTTTTAACATTTAATTCAAAACAAATATTAGATTTAACTGCAGAATAAATCAATTTATTTATTCTGTATAAAGGTATGCATCTTAAGACCGAAAGCCCGGTAGGCTTTTTTTAAATTTTGATTATATAATCTATTCACACTATAGTTAATTGTGTTCAACTTTCATTTAAAAGTATTGAATACGATATAATCCCAGTGTCCACTTTTTGTTCCATTCAACCTATTGTGCGGTTGCTACTTCGATTTAGAAATACTAGATGTCGCCTGGTATCCCAAATGTTATTTTGTACGTTAGAGAAAAAGTACAGCTTTATCGTGGACGCAACCACTTTCCTATGTTCTTACTCTGTCCTACATCCTTTCCCGTTTTCGTTTGTTTGCTTTTGCGCTGATTGTAAACAATAGTAGGTCTATTTTTTACAGTGTATTCTTGGGTGATGCGAACTGGGAAAATCATGCCAAATACCTCGGCATTACAATTTCCAAAAACCTTAATTGGGATCAGCACGTCAAAAACACCCTCCAAATAGCCAACTGCCGCCTCTCTAAACTCTACCCCCTATTCATGGGCCCTAGATGTTGGAATATTCTACCAAATGAGTTAAAAATATTGAACAAGAAACGATTCAAATTTGAACTAAAAATATATTTACTCAAAAACGCTAGAAAATTTATTGCTAATCAAATTGATTTAAAAAACAATTAACTGATATCCAAATACCTGTTCCAAAATTGCACTTTCTTTCTTCTTTTTTTTTATATATTAGTTTATAATTATTCTTTACATTTATTTTATTATTTTTTTTTCTATATTTATATATATGATTTTAATTTTAAAATTACCTTAGCTACTCCTAGTTATAGATTTAGTGTTAACTAGATAGAAATTAACTGAATTTGTAGGTTCAGAAATTGTTTGTATATTCTTATATTTTTTTTTTATTTTGTCTATCACGGACAGTATTTATACTTTGTGATTTTTTTTTTGCTTTAAATAAAGCTCTATTATTATTATTAATAGGTAGAAAGTGCCCCTATCTATCAAAAACAAACTTCTTCTTTAAAACCAAACCCTAAAGCCGGTACTCATCTACGGAGCCCCAGCCTGGAACAAAATCACCCTTAACAAAAAGCTCTCAGCCAAACATCAGGCCTTCCAAAATAAGGCACACAGAATATTGCGATACCCCCTGGTTCACGAGGAACAACCAAATACACAGAGATCTCGAAATGCCCTTCTAAAAACGGAAATCATCCGCTACAGCACGTCTTTTATACAAGACAATTTAGATGACCCAAACCCCACTACACCCACAAAAAGATCAAAAACGTCCTCAACCAGTAATGGTACCCACAAATTGAGGACAGATGCATTCCCAACATCAGTGAGCTAGTCTCACTCCTCCCACACAGCCCTCCCCTCCATATCCCATCCATCCTCACCCCCCTCCCACTTCTTCCCCACGCCCCAAACGCCAATTCATGACAGATGCAACTCCAGCATCAGTGAGCAAAGACTCACTTCCCCAATTATCCATTCAAACTAATTCTATTTTAGACAAATGAGCCATAGGCACTGCGCCTGTCTCTTAAAGATCCAAACAAACTACTGATGATGGGTGATGGGAAGGATTTTATTTATGGGGGGGAGGCGGCAAAACAAAAATTTCCCAACTAAAGGGTGACCCCTTATCTACGACTTTATTTAATCTGGCACTAGAAAAAGTAATAAGAGATTGCATGTTGAACAGATCAGGAACAATACTTAACAGAAGCCATCAGATTTTAGCTTACGCTGATGACGTGGTTATACTGGCACGGAGTAAGAAAGAATTGGAGAGAGTAGCAAGGTTAATAGTTGAGGCAGCAAGAAAAATAGGCTTAATAATAAACCAAGATAAAAGCAAAATAATGGAAATAAAAACGGGAAGAGAAAATAATTTAGGAAGGTGTTTAGAATTAAAGAGTGGGGAAGAAAACATAAGTCTGGAAGCAGTAGACAGTTATGTATATCTGGGTGTATTTATTAACAATAAAGTGGAAGAAGAACAAGAAATAAATATGAGATTGGTTAAAAGTAACAAATGTGCCGGGGGACTTAATAAAATACTTAGGGCAAAGAATATATCATGGAAAACAAAAATAAGACTATATAAAACGGTAGTACGTCCCACACTTTTGTATGCATGCGAGGCATGGGTCATGAACTCAAAAGTACAATCCAAATTAGAAATTTGGGAACGAAAAATTTTAAGAAGAATCTATGGGGGTAAGAAAATAGGGAATGAATGGGAAAGACGCACAAATGAGGAAATCTATGATCTATATGGAGAGCCAAAAATAACTGAAGTGGTGAGGTCAAGAAGATTACAATGGTTAGGGCACTTATTAAGAATGGAAAATAGTAGAATAGTTAAGGATATTGGATGGAAAAAGCCGGAAGGCAATCGAAATAGGGGAAGGTCTAGGAGAATTTGGAGGGAAACGGTTTTGGAGGACCTACAGAGCAAAGGCATAATAAATTGGAAAAACAAAGCGCAAGATAGAAAGGAGTGGAGAAGAATCACAAAGCTATGGGCCTGAATGGCCTGAATAAACGCTTATATATATATATAAAGATTAAGGATTTTTCCTTGAGTTTCACAACTTTTTACCCTGGAAAATTTTGGTGGCTAAAAAAGTTCCTCGCCTCTGAAAAAAAGCTTATGCCCTCACGAAAACTTTTGTAGGCTAAGAAAAGGTCATCACCTTTGAAAATTTCCCAACTGTACCACTCAGTTTCCCCAACTAGTAAATTTAATGACTAAAAAAAAGCTGATGGCCTCTGAAAAATTTCCAACTACCCAACTTTGTCGGGTTTCCAACTCCCCTGGGGACCTCCCTGAGATCATCAACTCTATTTTAATTGTATTGTATTGTAATTGTATACAGTTTTTCTACAATAGATTGTTTTTGCTCTAGGTTTGGACTTTTTGTAAACAATAGTCGGTCTATTTTGTTTCCGTGTTCAGGGGTGACGCCAAGTTTTTTTTTTTTTGAGAATATCCCAACTTCGAAAATTTCCCAACTGTTCCACTCAGTTTTCCCAAATTGTAAATTTTAGGACTTTTTGTAGGCTGAGAAAAGGTCATCACCTTTGAAAATTTCCCAACTGTACCACTCAGTTTCCCCAACTAGTAAATTTAATGACTAAAAAAAAGCTGATGGCCTCTGAAAAATTTCCAACTACCCAACTTTGTCGGGTTTCCAACTCCCCTGGGGACCTCCCTGAGATCATCAACTCTATTTTAATTGTATTGTATTGTAATTGTATACAGTTTTTCTACAATAGATTGTTTTTGCTCTAGGTTTGGACTTTTTGTAAACAATAGTCGGTCTATTTTGTTTCCGTGTTCAGGGGTGACGCCAAGTTTTTTTTTTTGAGAATATCCCAACTTCGAAAATTTCCCAACTGTACCACTCAGTTTCCCCAACTAGTAAATTTAATGACTAAAAAAAAGCTGATGGCCTCTGAAAAATTTCCAACTACCCAACTTTGTCGGGTTTCCAACTCCACTGGGGACCTCCCTGAGATCATCAACTCTATTTTAATTGTATTGTATTGTAATTGTATACAGTTTTTCTACAATAGATTGTTTTTGCTCTAGGTTTGGACTTTTTGTAAACAATAGTCGGTCTATTTTGTTTCCGTGTTCAGGGGTGACGCCAAGTTTTTTTTTTTTTGAGAATATCCCAACTTCGAAAATTTCCCAACTGTTCCACTCAGTTTTCCCAAATTGTAAATTTTAGGACTAAAAAAAAGGTGATCGCCTCTAAAAATTTCCCAACTACCTAACTTTGTAGGTTATCTCACCCCCTGAAGACATCTCTGCGATCATCAACTACAATAGATTTTTTTTTTCTCGAGCATGGTTGGGGGAGGGGTGGCACCCTACCGCATAATTTGAGTGTACATTGAGATGAATCCTTAAAGTTATTTTTTTTTGCCCCGTATAATCGACCCCTAGTTTAAATATTCTTACCCAGCACCTAATTAAAAATACCTTGTTTACTGTAGCCAATTTAGATAAGAAATTTACCTTAATCTTTACCCTTTTATTATATTATTCATAGCGCCTGCGCTAGAATAATATACGATAGTTTCGAATTTTCAAAAATTTTCAAAAATTGCCCTAAACAAAAAATCCTTGGATATAAATTTGCTTTATCAAAAAATAAGCAACTTTTTTTTAAATGTTCGCCTGTCTGTCCGTCCGTCCGATGTCACAATTTTTAGGAGCACGATAACTCAAGAACGAATAATCCGATCGACTTGAAATTTTCAGGAAAAATCAAGTTCTGTGCGCATGCGAGAGAAAGATTCCTATTGTTTTTGAAAGAAATCCCCCCAAAAACAAAAAAGTTATGGGGGTTAAACTTAAAAAAAAAATCGAGAAAAGCTGAAAGAAATTTGCGATTAAAGTATTTTTCAGGAAAAATTACTTTTATTATAAAGATCAATTCTACCAGTTTTGAAAGTAACCCCCCAACAACAAAGAATTTATGGGGGGATAAACTTTTTTAAATTTTTTTTTGCAAAAAGATAATAAACAAAAAAATGGATTTCTTTTTGAAACATTTTTGTCTTGAAAATTTTTTTTTTCAGTTTGTATTACTTTTTAAAAAAAGATCTTATTAAAAAAAATGGTACAATTTTTTTTTAATATATTCTTTTTTGCGCAAAAAGTATTTGATAAAATGCAATATAGGGTAAATGTACCAGTAATGGACACATAAGACAATATTTCAACTTTGACCTCACGTATTTTAGGATTAATTTTAAATTTTAAAATGTTAACTAAAACCCAATTTTATATACATTCATATTATGTAAATGTAAAAATTTAATTTTAAAAACTGACTTTGAACTTTATTTTTTTACATAATTATGTCATATGTGTTAGTAATGGACATGTTTGTATGGATAATGAACACAATTTGCTTGAGTAATGGACACATTTTATTTATTTATTTATTGTAAATATTTTATTTTTAAAGATAAATGGTGATTTCAGGGATGCTTTATTGCCCCTAGCACTTTTCGCCTTCGGTTTTTTTTTGTTGCAAATTATATCTTTTCTAAGGTAAAACAGAATATCTGGTTTTATTTTAATTTTAACCCTGTATTATTGGTGACCATTACTAAAACCCTTGGTTAGTAATGGACACCCACCATGTTCCTTACTGACACATTTAACAAAATCTGTAAGCATATCTTTGAGAGATAAAACAAAATATCTCGTAAAACAGAATATCTCGTTTTATTTTAATTTTAACCCTGTATTATAGGTGACCATTACTAAAAAACCTTGGTCAGTAATGGACACCCACCATGTTTATTACACATTTAACAAAATGTCTGAGTAAGTAATGGTCACCTCTTTTAAAAACGTTATAATATATAGTTTTTTATTTTAATTATCTACATGTATTCTTTCTCACATTTTAAGGTACATATAATATACATTAGAATCTTTTATCGCACTTTTTAAATTCAAAAATTCACTTTCACTTTACAAAGTCCCTCTTAAAACAATTAGAACTTAAAAACACCAGTTTCATGGCAAGCATTTTGAAAATATTTTGTATTTCACATATCTCTGTACAACACTAGAAGTATGAACTAAAGTACATTTTAACTAAACAGGACCGGATTTCTAGACAATTTTACAAAAGTTATCGGTTTGTTTAAGTTAAAAGTGTCCTTTACTAACGCAGTGTCCATTACTGGAGCGTTTACCCTACCATTTACTGTGGGTAATATATAATGGAATGCGTAGCATTACATATCTTTACGGCTTGTTATCCTACTCACCTTGCTAGGTAATAACAACGTGAGGGAAATATTTTTAAAATTTGTTTTTTTTTCTGAATTCGATTTTAAAAGAAAGAAACTAATATTATATGATAAAATTTCAACTTTAATGTTGCTTTGATTTTGGTTCTGGGAGGGGGGTGTAAAATAAATTTTTAAACAAACATCTGCTTTGCCTTCATTGCAATTCAATGCATTGCACAATGGTCCGGGCGATACCCAAAAATGGCATTAATTCGGCTGTTTGCACATGTATAAAAATTGGTGTAGGGAGGTATTTTAAAATGCTAAAACCAAATATGGCATTAAAAGTTAACAATTAAAGTCCAATATGGACTATAAGTTAAATTTATAAATAAAGTTTTACTTTAAATTGGTAATGTGCTTTTTTGGGTTGCTTAAATTCAATTTAACAATAAGAATAAAAAATATAAAATGGCGTATTTAAAATGGCGTATTCAAAATGGCGTCAATAATCCTTAAAGTTAAAACGTTAAACTTTTTTTATTTTTTTGCACATAAATATGTTTTTTTTGATCACTGCTTTATCTAATTTTTATTATTTTATCAATTTTTAATTATTAAAAAATAACCTACATACCAAATTTCATGTTTCTACGACCACCCGTTCGAAAGATATACACGTACAGGTCGGCCATCTTGTTTTTTGTTTTTTTGATTTTTTTTTGTCATTACATAACAAATATATACCACCCTACATACCAAATTTCAAGTTTCTACGACCTCCTTCAAAAGATATGAATTTGACAGGTCGGCCATTTCTTTATTTGTTTTTTTTGATTTTTTTTTTCATTGTGCCCCTAAATATTTTCTACGAACTCCAGTTGAAAAAATGTCACTTTGACAGGTCCGCCGTTTTGTTTTTTGCTTTTGTTGATTTCATTGTGTCATTGTACCCCTACATCTAAATTTCGAGTTACTACGACCTCCCTTTCCAATAATGTAAGATAAATGCATAGTCCAATATTTTAATATTTAGCCGTGAATCATTTTACGTATTATTTTTTTTTCTTGGCGAAACCAAAAAATCGACGAAGAAGCCACTACTTTTTAAAAAACGGCATGCCTTAAGCTACAATTTGGTGCAAAAAAAATCTAAAAAATCCTGTGGAACTTCGGGGAACTTTTAAACGAAAGTATGTCATAAGCTAAAAAACCCAAAGATCAATAAAGAAATAGGTTAAGAATTAAGTACACAAATTCCTTTTTATATACACGGTGTCCCACGGTAGACAAATCAGTCAAACTGTGGCGTTATTAACAAAGATATCAACATGAAACTTTTACCAGTCAATATGGACCTAATTATTGACCCAAAACAAGAGTTTTCTACTCTTTTTTGGTTTTGAGCTAGAGCTCCACACATGCACTTTTAAAAGCATAACAATACTTTCAAATGCCAAAATTAAAAAAGTAACAATTTTTCTTTATCATATGGTAGTTTTTTTCAATAAAAACAATAATTTTCGATTTAAATTCTTAATTTTATAAAACCTTAAAAAAGGGCAATTGCATAATGGAATGACCCCGCTATGGCAAAAGAGTAGGATGCCTTGAAATTAAATTTTTTAAATAAGTCGTATATGATGATAATAAATGTCAAATTTGATTTTACATTATAATCAAAAAATTAACAAAGCAAGATTTTTATAAAACCAAGTTTTGAATGCCAAAATGATAACTTTAGAATTAAAGAAAGAAATTATTTTAACTTATGGAGAATGTGCTCGAAATTTAAGAGAAACAACGAGAAGAATAGTAGAAAAGTTCCCCGATGATAATTATGTTAATTAATAATTAATTAATTAATTATGTTTTTTAAAATCTCATAATTATAAAACATGTTTTATCATAAGTTGTCCAATAGGTTTTATAATAACTTGCTTTACCAATACTTTCATTATGATATAGACTTGACTTTGTAAAAAAAAACTGCTAAGATTAATCTAAGATTAATCCAATCATACACGGAAAGAAATTAGTGGGCTCTGCGCTATACATTATAAGATATTTGGTAACAGTGGCAAATTATAGTGATTTAAGCTATAGATTATAAGGGACACAATAACTAATAATGTTAAAAATAAATTGGAAACGATTATATATATTACAGACACGATTATATTTATTACAGGCACTATTATAAATTTACAGAAATTTTATTATATTATAAAAATTATTAGCACGGACAATAATTAAATCTATTTAAGCTATAAATGCCATACTATTTGTTATATTTTATTATTCACTAAACAATTAAAGTATTTCATATAAATTTTTACACTGACTGCCATAATTGTAAGAGAAAGCCTTGTATTTATATAATAAGCGATTATAATTTGCTTGGTATGTGTGTTATAGCGCTCCTAGCTATAATTTTTTTTTTCCGTGTACCAATTAAAAAATTTGATTGAGCGCAAAAATCAAAATTTATTAGTAATTAAGTAATACACTCTGTAGTATAAAATACCCTAGTCCACAAGGTCCTTACTAAGTCTAAGTAAAAATCTAATTTGTAACATTAGATTTGACATTTATTTTTATCGTGAACGTCATATTTGCAAACATTTATTTTCATAGCATCCTCTCTTTTACATTAGCGGGGTCATTCCATAATGCACTTACCATTTTTTACCGTTTTCTAAAATTAAAAATTTAAATAGAAAACTATTGTTTTTAGTAAAAAAAACTATCATATGATAAAGAAATGATATTATTTTTTTAAATTTTGGCGTTAAAAAATGTTATTATGCTAAAAAAAAAATCTGTTGCTCTAGCCTAAAAACAGAAAAAAGTACGACCTTTTTTTCTGGCGTAAATTGAAGGTAACTAGGTCTATATTGACTGGTAAAAAATATATTTTAATAGCTTTGATAATAACGCCACAATTTGACTGATTTGTCTACCGTGGGACACCGTGTATATTATTACTTTAAATTATAGATCATATAATGATGTAAGTCTATAACAAAAAGGAGGGGAGGTACACTATTGCGTAAGAGAATATACAATTTACAAAATGAAAATTGAAACGAAATTTTTAAAATAATTTTTAAGTTTGAATAAGTCTCAGCAATAAAGTAATTAATAAATTTATTTCATATTTATGCTAAACATACTTTAACTATCCATAATTATAAAGACATGGTTTTTAAGTCTTAGTTTTAAGTCGCTGATTTGGCTCTCACTGACACGGGACAAAAAAATTCAAATTTGTCCCAAGTCTCGGTGCAGAGCTCTTGTTCCGAGTCCAAGGATTTTTTGAGAAAAAAAAACTGAAAGTATTACAAGGACCCGAGAGTCGTGTGACACCCAGAGGACACAAGTCCTTAATTCGAAGTTTAAACGCAATAACTTTAAATTAGTGCATCATTTATGTTTTTTTTTTCAACTAATGAAAACTAAACATTCAAATTGTCTGATACAATATATTGTATATTAATATATCGTCAAAAATTGGTAAATAATGAATTTTAATCAAAATTCGTATATAGGAGTTTTCGAGGATGATGAAAGTAAACCGTCTATTGAATGTAAAAAAAATAGCGCATCCAATATGGTGGCAAAATTTAGTGAATTTCAATGGATTTTGATAAAAACTTTTATCTAATGTGTACCTCCTGAGAATACTGAAACCAAACCCATTATTGAAACTGAAAAATTCAAAATGGCGGCAAAGTTTGATAAATTTTTAATATTTACAGATACACGGTGCTTTTTTGGGGGCATTTTTTGTTTTTTTTTTCGAAACCCTGAAATTCCTTTACCATTCGATAGTACCGTCCATTTATATGAATTTCAGCGAAAATTAAAGAAATCTACTGAGCTCTTCGTTTTTTATTAAAAAAAATATATGCTAAACGAGCTGGCAAGAGTAAAACAACATATGTAATTATTAAAAAAAAAATAAATAAAAAACTTTTTAAGTAATTTGTTTTTCTTTTATCTCGAAGCGCTCGGTAGATTTTTTAAATTTTCGCTGAAAATCATATATCGAATGGTAAAGGAATTTCAGGGTTCGAAAAAATAAAACATACTCCCAAAAAAGCATCGTGGATAAGTTGTTATAAACCTATGTTTTGAACGCATTTCGTTTCAAAAAAGTAACAATTTAAAAATTAAATTGGTTTGAGTACGAGCCTGGGTCCCAAAACTCCCAGGCTCTGGATATTACTCACTCAAAAATTAACCCACTTGGCCTCTTCAAACTTTTTGGTGGGTAATATAAAACTTAAGTCTCTATTACCCTAAATAACATTGTTTTTTGTTTAATAATAGCTGGTATTCTTTAGAATACCACATCTCGGATGGCAAGAGAGAGAAGTGTAATTTTTATAAAATATTTTAGGCGAAAATCTTATTACAAGAACCATAAATCAACTCACATCGAACCAGATAAGATATTTTTTTCTAACCAGGTGTTCGGAAAGCAGGTACCCATTTTGCGGGACCGTCAGTAGACAGCAGGGAACCTGGTGATTGACAGGCGGGATGGCGCGGCTGCTTTGACGAAATTCCGCTCTACCGGTCCACCGGATAATATAGACAAGGGTACGTATTGGTAGGTTTTATGAGGTTCTTTAACTCCAACGCCAATGTATTTACCTTTTTATATACTTTGCAAGGATATATTTTTAGGTACACATAAGCACAAAAAGTGTTCAAATTAAATCTACAGTGTAGAGCTCGAGTGCTAAAAAAATTGAGGTTTACCTATAAAATCACTGGTAACCTGAAGTTGTGAATTAATGGGTAATATTACGTTTATTAACAAGGGTACGTATTGGTAGGTTTTATGAGGTTCTATAACTCCAACGCCAATGTATTTACCTTTTTATATACTTTGCAAGGATATATTTTTAGGTACACATAAGCACAAAAAGTGTTCAAATTAAATCTACAGTGTAGAGCTCGAGTGCTAAAAAAATTGAGGTTTACCTATAAAATCACTGGTAACCTGAAGTTGTGAATTAATGGGTAATATTACGTTTATTAACAAGGGTACGTATTGGTAGGTTTTATGAGGTTCTATAACTCCAACGCCAATATATTTACCTTTTTATATACTTTGCAAGGATATATTTTTAGGTACACATAAGCACAAAAAGTGTTCAAATTAAAACTACAGTGTAGAGCTCGAGTGCTAAAAAAATTGAGGTTTACCTATAAAATCACTGGTAACCTGAAGTTGTGAATTAATGGGTAATATTACGTTTATTAACAAGGGTACGTATTGGTAGGTTTTATGAGGTTCTATAACTCCAACGCCAATGTATTTACCTTTTTATATACTTTGCAAGGATATATTTTTAGATGCACATAAGCACAAAAATTGTTCAAATTAAAACTACAGTGTAGAGCTCGAGTGCTCTAAAAAAATTGAGGTTTACCTATAAAATCACTGGTAACCTGAAGTTGTGAATTAATGGGTAATATTACGTTTATTAACAAGGGTACGTATTGGTAGGTTTTATGAGGTTCTATAACTCCAACGCCAATGTATTTACCTTTTTATATACTTTGCAAGGATATATTTTTAGGTACACATAAGCACAAAAAGTGTTCAAATTAAATCTACAGTGTAGAGTACTCGAGTGCTCTAAAAAAATTGAGGTTTACCTATAAAATCACTGGTAACCTGAAGTTGTGAATTAACTAGGTAACCAGCTTGATTCATTACAAGTTATTCAAAATACCTTGCTCAAAATACTTTTTAAACGCGATCG
Source organism: Brachypterus glaber (assembly GCA_958510825.1). Classification (NCBI taxonomy): domain Eukaryota; kingdom Metazoa; phylum Arthropoda; class Insecta; order Coleoptera; family Kateretidae; genus Brachypterus; species Brachypterus glaber. The sequence goes on from OY294046.1 coordinate 15,998,462, forward strand.
CAGGTATGCCACGGAACAACTGTATACTGAGTTAAATGTGTTAGATGTGCGATGCTTGTTTATTTATAACTCTTTTGTATACACAAAATTAACACAAACTCACAAAAATTTCAACATTAAAACAAGGGCAGCTATTAATCAACAAGTAAATGTTCCTTTTTTTTCAAAAACGCACACGCAAAACAATGTATTTTACTTGGGTCCTAAATTGTACAATCTCCTGCCTCTACAAGTAAGAAATACTAGTAACCTAAATCATTTTAAACTACAAAGTAAAAACTATTTAAAACAAAATATAAATCTCTTTTTAAATAGTATTAAAAACATTACCTAAAACTGTATGTGTAAGTTAAAAATAAAATAACAACATACATTTTTAATTTTCTTTTTTATATCACTAGTTAATTTATTAATGCTAATGTTCAATACTTACCTTTGAGATAAAAAAATATGTCTATAATAACCAGCACAAGCTAGACTTATAGGTTACTTAGGCAAAAACTATAAATTTTCTGTGTTTATTGAATATTATGTAAAAATTGTTCATTTATTATCAAATAAAAATTGAATTGAATTGAATTGAATGGGTAATATTACGTTTATTAACTGAAACGTTCAAACATTACGTAACGAAAATTTTGATCATTTTGGACCCCCCTCTGTAACGGTATTTTCCTATACCATTAACATGGGCGTAACACTCCAAAATGACCCCCACCTCACCCCCCTAGGAGAGTTACGTAATACTTGAACGTTCCCAATGCAGCATTAAAATAATTTTTCCTATGATCCTCTATGAAAATGTCATTTGGCACACTCTTTTGTTCTTTAGAAATAGCCTCATATCGGACTAGTTTGATATTTTTATATCACAATCGTTTGATATTTATGTATCGAGGTTTGCCTAATTTTATTTAGATATTTACCTCGTAGATTCTTCGAATTTTATTCACCTTGATTTATAAACCATTTTGCACCTTTCACCACAGCCTTTTATATCTTTCAAGTGTTTTAATCCAAATATTTCTGATTTTCATGTCAAAAATAGAAACTATAGTTATATCAATACTATTTTGACCATTACTGTCTAGTCTAGACAGTCTATATCTTATAAAAATTACTTAATTTTGTATTTAGTTTCCTTACATTACATAAAAAACATCAAAATACACAGTATTTTTCTTATGAAATGTAAAACAGTACAATTTTACTGTCTTATATGGCACCATAACCACAGAAATCTATTTAATAAGTAAACTCAAGTTTGCATTTATTTAGGAATAGGCAACCCATTAAACATCTATGTATTGTATTAAATATAAAACCAAGAAAACTAATGATAATGAAAATCATATTTCCTGTTTGACTTAAGGCATATCCAGAAGCTTGCATAAGAACATAAAACATAAGAATGCGATGCCGTGATTGGCTTACAGGATACATGGCGGCCCATCAAGCCAATCACGGCATCGCATTGTTATTTTTTATGTTCTTATGCGAGCTTGTGAATAGGCACATACCTACATATATAAATTTGTATGCCCTTGATAATTATTTTGTGCTTTGCTTTTCTTAAAAATTAATAAAAAATAGACAATTTTAAAATAAGAAACTTCATATTTTTTCGGGATCGTAGGAAAAATAGTGTACATAACTCGTTGGAAAGTGTATTTCATACACCCGTGGGGTTTTCTCACTCGCCTAGCGGCTCTTTCGTAAACCTTCCCACTTGCGTGAAATATGTCACTTTCCACACTAGTTATGTAATATACTATTACATACCGGGTGAGTTTCATTTATGTCCACCCCCAAATTTAAGTTTAATCTTCATTTGATAAAAACGAAACTTTTGTGATTTATATAATTTTATATTGGCTATAAAGGGGATTTAATTATTTTGCTTTTAAAAGATCCAGGATAATAATAAACCATAAACATAACTTTATAAGCCTGCGCACAAATACATTACGTCACATCAAGCCAATCACGGCATAGTATGTTATATTATGGTTAGTTATCCGAGCCTCTGGCTGGCGCTTTAATTACCATACTGAGTACTTATGTTAAATATTTTAACCTAAGAACCTTGTTTTGAAGTTGGGAGAAGTTGGGAGGCATAGCGTAGTGGCTAGCGCGTATGCATAGCAAGTCTACTATCGTGAGTTCGATTCTCACTGGCGACGATTTGCCTTTTTCAGTTAATTAATAATTGAAATTTGGCGAAGGCGATAAGTGAAACGGACACTCCCTAGAAACTGGTTCGAAAGTCAGTATAAGCCGGTGGTTCCCTCTACTACTAGCCCACACAAGTCCTGGACTTAGGTCATGCTTAATTAAGTAGAATAGTACGAGGTTAAACAAACATGTAATGTAAAAAGGAAAAAATCGAATAGTTTTAATGCATTTCAGGACACTTGTATTATCGAAGAAAGCCCAGATAATTGTCCTGTATTTATATAGGCATTTAAACCAGATTAACCATTTTGTAGTAAGCAAAATATATTTTGTATTATACTATTCACGGCGCTTTTAAAAGCGCTATAATAGTTTAATACGGTAGTTTGGAATTTCCCAAAATCGCTAAAAACATACTACTAGTATGATACTAGACAAAAAATTCTTGGATTCAAAGGGAACGTTCAAGTATTACGTAACGCAAATTATACCAAAATTCATACACTTCATACTCCGGTTCTTGCGTTATTATAGATTATAGAGATTTCATATTTTGGCTACCCCCCCTGACAGGGGGTGTGTTAGGGAGGGGGTAGCCAAAATATGAAATCTCTACAGCCTTGAATAACGCGAGAACAGAGTTATGAAGTGTATGAATTTTGGTACATTTTGAGTTACGTAATACTTGAACGTTTCCAGATGTGTTTATAAAAAATAAGAAATTTTAAAAATGTCTGTCCCCTAACTCAAGAACGGATTATCCGGCTGACTCGAAAAAAATCAAGTTCTACGAAAGCAAGACCCCTAGTGTTTTAAAAATAATTCCCACTAAAACAAACACACTTGACGAGAAAGTAACATTATTTACTGTACTAAACCTTATGAACAAATTTTGAAATTCAACTCGTGGTGTAACGCTTTTTTGTTTTTTTTTTAGGTATTTTGCGTTTTTGTTACCATGCACTGTGAATAGTATACAGGGTGGTCATTAACTGGCATGCCAAAATTTAAGAGGTGATTCTACATCTAAAAATATGAAAAAAAGTTCCTATAAAGGTTGATCCGGAAACAAGCCATTAGGGAGCTACGGCCTTCAAAGATGGACTTTTTAACGCTGCAGGGTGATTCTTCATTTAAAACTAAGCAAAAAAGTATTCTTTATCGAAACACCTAAATTTAATATTAAAGGAGTAATAGCCTTTTAAAAAGTAACAATTTTGGTGACACAAAATGTTACTTCTTAATTGCATTTTTTTTAAAAGGGTTGCTTCTATTGTGTTATGCCAACCGTCCTTTATTTTCTACTTTTGTCCTATGTCCTTTATAAAACCCTTAAACTACGCTAAAAGTCCTTTAACCCTTCGTTAGGCGCGCGGTCTACGATCGTAGACCATGCTTTTTTTTACCTGGGTACACGGAGTGTTTACGCTTGCGCCCCTTCGAGTAGCTGTGCATTATGCATCAATCTATTAGATCAGTAATAATTCACTTTGAATGGGTATAATATTGTTTTTATTCATATTGAAACCTGCCTGGTCTACGATTGTAGACCGCGCGACTAACCACGTTACCTTTTTTATTTTTGCATTTTTTTATTTTGTGTAAGTTTTTATGGTTTCTTTTTGTGAATATTGTTTTTCAAAGTTAGTTTATTAGTTTCAAGATAAATTAAAGATACAATATGTCTATTATTTCATCAATCTATTTTCTAATCATCGTACAGAGTGATATTGGTAGACTGACTTTTTTTTTTTTTTTTTTGTTTAAAATTAAAAATTTCTGTCCATACAATATGTCTTTACCACCAAAAAAAATAGCAGTTTATAGGAAGACACTGGCACAAGTCTTTTTGGGCATGAAAGAGCTCATACGTAATGTTTTTGATAAATAAGGTAATTTTCTGTTCTATAAAACTAAAAATTACTTTGGACACTAAATGTGCATAAGAAGGGAAAATAAATCGAAAAAAAAATGCTTAAAATATCTTAACTACGATTGCAAAGAGCACATGTACAAGGCGCATGAGTTACTAAAATATTGCATGATTTAGAGTAAAATTTTATAATATTTTTTTCTTTTAATTTAGGTGTTTTTTATTTTTTTATAATCGTACATGTTAAAAAAAACAAATGTTTTAGTTTCAGAAAGTTTGTTAAGTTATTTTTATTTTTTTTTACAAATTACCGTACAGATGTAATATGTTAGAATTGTATATCATTTTTCTTTTCCCCTTAACACTTACTAAAACAAAAATAATTTGAAAAAAAATATGTAAATAACTTTTAAATACAACCAAATAAATAACATATTTGGTTTTTAAAAATATAAATATGTTTTTTTTTTAACAAAAAATAAAATGATCTACAAGTGTAGACCACGTTACAAAAAGAGGCGCGCCTAACGAAGGGTTAAATTCACGATTGATCTTAAAAAATGTGAGACATTTATTTAAAATAATTTATTGTCGCGACGTATATTAGAAAATATAAATCTCGCAACGTCGCTTTGTAAACTCGCAACTCTGTGATCACATGATAACCACGACCAATAAAAATATCGGCTACATACGCCGATGAAGCAGAGATGGGAATTGACAACGCGCGGGAAAGAAGTGTATGCGTGATTTTATAGACATTTTAAACCGGTAATGAATTTAGCTAATTCACAAGTACAATACATAGTTTTAATAAATAAATGTGCAGTGTCGTTTCGTAACGTTATTAAACTTAATTATATGTACAGTGCTCCGTTTTGTGAACATTCGTTTTTTTTTTTAAGAATAAGTCTGATTTTGGATTCTACCAGTTCATAATCAAAAGCCTATGGTATCTAAGTAGTTTTTGCGGTTTAGATGATACAGAAAGCTGAATATTGGTAAGTCCTCTGATTTTAATCTTTCACATCCGCACATTTATTGTAGGTCCCATGTGTCACAATTATTAATATTAATAATTATTAATATAATTAATATACATAATATAATATATATATAATTATTAATATTAATATTATTTAATATTAATTACACTGGTCGACAAATCTGAAGATTTCTCTAACTGAGATTCCAGAAATAGGTTTATACTAATTTTGGGTCGCTGAATCCAAATCCGAAGGCCGTTTGTCTCCATCACCCTCAAATTTTTTTATATCATAAAAAAAGTTAAAATTAGGAAAATTGATTTTGTGTAATTACAAGAAAATGCTTTGACTTATCACATTAAAATTTAGTACGGTTAATAGTGGTAATATAAGTTATTTATTCCCCTACTTACCCAAAAATACAACTGTGTGCATGTCAGAGACGTGTGTTCTAAAGTGTTTCTGTAATATATTTCTCCAACAAAATTTATGTTTAAGAATTTTACAATTTTGATAAAAAATTATTATTTATTGATTAATTTTACGTAAAAAACATATTGGACCTTTTAATCAAAGGTCAATAGTTTTCGAGAAAAATAGGTTTAAACATATCTCTGCAAGTTCAACTAAGAAAAAAACTGCTGCCAACAAGATAATACTTTCTCCTATAGGTCTAGGTTTATTAAAATAAAAATAAAAATAAATAAATTAAAAAAAAATATATATATTTTTTCCGAAAAAAGTCTTTTTCCGTTTTAACGAAAAATAAATTGAAAAAAAAAATAAAAAAAAGTTTTAACCCCAATTTACCCCCTTACCCCACCCCGATTTTTAGCAAAAAAAAATATCCTAGCCACACAAAAAAAGGTCAATAGTTTTCTTTTTCCTATGTATTTTGAGGCGCTGAATCCGAATTTGAAGTGAAAATAGCACCTTATCCAATTAGTTTTCCAGGTGATGTGCTATTTTGACCTCAAATTCGGATCCAGCGCCTCAAAATTCATAGGAAAAAAAACTATTGACCTTTTTTTGTGTGGCTAGGATATATTTTTTTTTTTTTTTGATAAAAATCGGGGTGGGGTCAGGAGGTAAAATGGGGTTAAAACTTTTTTTTATTTTTTTTTATTTATTTTTCGTTAAAACGAAAAAAGAGACTTTTTTCGGAAAAAAAAATATTTTTTTTTTAATTTATTTATTTATTTTTAATTTTATTTTAATAACCTTGGCCTATAGGAGAAAGTATTATCTTGTTGGCAGCGGTTTTTTTCTTAGTGGAACTTGCAGAGATATGTTTAAACCTATTTTTCTCGAAAACTATTGACCTTTGATCAAAAGGTCCAATATATTTTTTACGTAAAATTAATCAATAAATAATAATTTTTTATCAAAATTGTAAAATTCTTAAACATAAATTTTGTTGGAGAAATATATTACAGAAACACTTTAGAACGCACGTCTCTGACATACACACAATTGTATTTTTGGGTAAGTAGGGGAATAAATAACTTATATTACCACTATTAACCGTACTTAATTTTAATGTGATAAGTCAAAGCATTTTCTTGTAATTAGAGGAAAGTCGCCTAATTTCGGATACCATTTACAATGTATTCAATATTTAATACTCGGTATTACTTTTTGATATTTTTTTTATATAACCAGATACAACTTATTATAGCGAACCATGATTTATTATAAAAGCAATTTTATTACAGTTTATTTTTTCCAAAAAACACGGTTAAAAAAAATCAGCGCATTTTTGTGCATTTGAAAAAGGGCTCCTAATTTCGGACATATCCGAAAAAATTTTTTCAAGAGTAGATCTGGATCCCATTGCTTATGTTTCTTGTTATTCCTTCACATTTAAGACGTAATTTAATCATTAAGCGATTTTCTACGAAATACTATATGAACTATAATTTTAGATTCCCAATTTCGAATATCTTAGTATCTTAGGTAATTTTCGTTTTTTCAAAATTGTTTATCTTAGTTTGTTGTATCATTATAAAAATAATAATTAAGGGTTGGTTATCCTGAATAATAATTACCTTGCGGATATCCGAAATTGGGAATCAAATGCACAAAAATGGTCTATCCAAAATTAGGCAACTTTCTGATTTTTAGATTAGAAATTTGTAGAATGTTTACGTTTTCAAATTGCTTAATTATGAATAGTGGATCAACTTAACTAACATCATAACTTACCCAAGACAGAATCACGAACTTTTATAACGATTATTTATAAAATAAACAAGCATAATAATGCAACTGAGCACAAAACTGCCATTTGCAATATAAACGATTTGTGCTGCCATTTAAAGGGGAGAAGCTCTACCGTTATCATATTACAGGACGGATTTAGTTTGACTTTTGGCTTCACATAAAAGTAGGTTTCTGTTTACCTTTGCAGACAGTATCTTAAATACACTACTATCCGAAATTTGGAAACCATCCGAAATTAGGCGCATTTCCTCTACACAAAATCCTAATTTTCCTAATTTTAACTTTTTTTATGATATAAAAAAATCTGAGGGTGATGGAGACAAACGGCCTTCGGATTTGGATTCAGCGACCCAAAATTAGTATAAACCTATGTCTGGAATCTCAGTTAGAGAAATCTTCAGATTTGTCGACCAGTGTTATTTATTAGTTATGATTCATAACTTATGAATTATAATTATAATATTAATTATTTAATTTATTAATTATATATTAAATTATATATTAAATTTTTTATTACTAATAAAATTTTTTTTATGTTTCAATTTGCATCAAATTTTAAACTTGTATATTTGCGAAGAATTTAGTTTGTTTTTATTTTTTTAAACAGTTTTATACTTGCAAAGAATTAGTTTTTTCCATTTCTTTAAAATTATATATTTGCAAAGAATTTAGTTTGTTTTTATCTTTTTTAAAGAATTTATAAAATAGTATATTACATAACTAGTGTGGAAAGTGACATGTTTCACGCGAGTGGGAAGGTTTACGAACGAGCCGCTAGGCGAGTGAAAAAACCACACTTGTGTATGAAATACGCTTTCCAACGAGTTATGTACACTATTTTTCCTAAGATCCAGGAAAAATATGAAGTTTCTTATTTTAAAATTTTCTAATTTTTATTAATTTTTAAGAAAAGCAAAGCACACAATAATTATAAAGAGCATACAAATTTATATATGTAAGTAGGTATGTCAAAGAGGAAATATGATTTTCATTTAGCTTTAGTTTTCTTGGTTTTATATTTAATACAATACATACCTGTTTAATGGGTTGCCTATTTCTAAACAAATGCAAACTTGAGTTTACTTAATTAATTAGATTTCTGTGGTTATGCTGCCATATAAGACAGTAAAATTGTACTGTTTTAAATTTCATAAGAAAAATACTGTGTATTTTGATGTTTTTTTTTTATGTAATGTAAGGTAACTAAATAAAAAAATAAGTTATTTTTATAAGATCTAGACTGTCTTGACTAAACAGTAATGGTCAAAATAGTAACGTAATAACTATAGTTTCTATTTTTGACATCAATTTAGATTAAAACACTTAAAAGATATAAAAAGCTGTGGTGAAAGGTGGAAAATGGTTTATAAACCAAGGTGAATAAAATTCGTAGAATCTACGAGATAAATATCTAAATAAAATTAGGCAAACCTCCATACATAAATAGTGTGATATAAAAATATCAAACTAGTGCGATATGAGGCGTTTTCTAAAGAACAAAAGAGTGTGCTAAATGTGATTTTCATACAGGATCGTAGGAAAACGTTATTTTCTATACTTTATACTAGTATACTGTTATGCATAACATATACATACCCTAACATAACATATAACATGTAACATATATGGTTGTTTAATAACTTGATACAAAAAAAATTTAAAACCAAGAAATTAAAAACCAAAGTGCTTTAATTTTTTTTTAGAGATCCATGTCCTTTATTTTAATGATTCAGAGTTGGCAACCCTAGTTATGCTATATGACATGTTTTATGTATTTTTACTCAAGGAATCTACATTTTTTACAAAAAATCAAAAAAAATACACTTTGGGGCAAAAATGTGATAAGCGAGGGGTAAACCGCTGACAAAACTTTGCGTTTCGTAATACTTGAACGTTCCCTAATGACTTGTTTTCATTTTGGGGCCTATAAAAGGTATGTTGTATCATACACGGCTAGCCTTAAACAAAGTTTAATGGAAAGTCAAACCACCCCGAATTTTTTGATTTTAGGTTGTTTTTGGGACATTTCCAAACAGTTTTTGATAAAAATTAAAATCACTCACGAAGACGTTTTTAAATAAAGTAATTCTTCTTCTTCTTTTTCAAGTTTTTCCTGACATCACAATACGGAGTTTTTTCTATGACACACACTATAGCATAGGTACTACCCATGATACTCAATATAATCACTCCGTATTGTGATGTCAGGAAAAACTTGTAGAAGAAGAAGAAGAATTACTTTATTTAAAAACAGCTTCGTGAGCGATTTCAATTTTTGTCAAAAACTGTTTGGAAATGTCCCAAAAACAACCTAAAATCAAAAAATCCGGGGTGGTTTGACTTTCCATTTAAATTTGTTTAAGGCTAGCCGTGCATAGACAGTTAAATATTACAAAAAATTTAGAAGGTGCTTCCCATATAAACCTTTCCTTTCAACAAAAAATTAATCCATTCGTTCTATGTTTTACACCATCATTCTACACCATGTTATGACGGTCAATATAAAATGTTTAAGAAAAATTCAAAACATCTTTATTACGATATAATAATATTATCATAATATTACCTAAAATATGTAAGTTGAAGCATGTAGAATCAAAAGGTGATAAGTCCAAACTTTTCGAAAATGAGATTTTTATATCAATAAATTTACATTCTCAGGGCTATTAAATAGGGCATGTATCAAAGTATTTTGTTTTCTAACGATAACAATCGATGTCTGGTCCATCTTTAGGGACTTAGGGTGTAAAAAAAGGTTTAAAAAATTAGTTTTGACTCTAATTTTTTTGATATTTAATTAAGAAGAAAATTTTAAAATCAGTAAAAAATGGAAATATGTAAATACAAAAATAAAAACTATTATGTACACATTTTTGTTACAACCCCCATACACCCCGCGAGTCCCCAAATCGAAGATATTAAAAATTTGACTGTATTTAAACTTTGGCGTTTTCACTAGTGAAAATTGATGTTATACCAATACTGGTTTAGAATCAACAAAAAATCATACTGACCTTCAAATAAAATCACGCAAAACAGGATGATAAAGCATACGTTTTATAAAAGCTTTTAAAGTACTACTTGTCCATAAAAAAACTTGGCGCTCCGATAAACACCATTTTTTGAGAAATTTTAAATCAATAAGGACTGTTCAAATGTTAGGATCAAAAAGTGATAAGTACAAACTATTTTTTTTTAATTTTCGAAAAAATTTTAATAGAAGATATAGAAATTGCATAGGTTCCAGCCAAATTTTTAGAGAACGTTGTAATGGCAGACATTTTGCAAGAAGCTTTGTTGTCAGATTGTTCCATTTATACGAAATTTGTTTTATTTCAGTGTATCTCCGACCCTTTTAAATACGTCTGACAGCAGTGTCAATGTTATACACTGTTACAAAATAGTAGTTGGCAACAAAAACAAATGAAAACTATTAAAGATTTCAAGACATACTGGTTTCTGTATTATGTATTCAAATTCAAATAAGTTGGCAACAAAAACAAATAAAAATTGTTAGAGATTTCGAAAATACTGGTTTCTGTATTCAACAGTATCCAATGATCTAAAAAACATCTAACATTATTATAATATATTAATAAATATGTAGTTTTGTGTTTTATTGTGTGTGATTTTGGGCTGTGTTTGATTTTGTGTCATTTAAGTTCAACACGCAAACCAAAACTACAAAAACTTAATTATGTAAGCGAGAGAGAGAGAGAGGGGGAGAGAGAGAGAGAGAGGGGGAGAGAGAGAGAGGGGGAGAGAGAGAGAGAGAGGGGGAGAGAGAGAGAGAGAGAGAGAGAGAGGGGGGGAGAGAGAGAGAGAGAGAGAGAGCGAGAGAGAGAGAGAGAGGGAGAGGGAGAGGGAGAGGGACAGAGACAGAGACAGAGACAGAGACAGAGACAGAGACAGAGACAGAGACAGAGACAGAGACAGAGACAGAGACAGAGACAGAGACAGAGACAGAGACAGAGACAGAGACAGAGACAGAGACAGAGACAGAGACAGAGACAGAGACAGATACAGAGAGAGAGAGAGAGAGAGAGAGAGAGAGAGAGAGAGAGAGAGAGAGAGAGAGACAGAGAGAGACAGAGAGAGCTTCAACTCAAACGCACCATTAGAAAGTGCACTAAAATGCAACAAATTTCGGATAAGTGTAACAATCTGACAACAAAGCTTCCTGCTAAATGGTGCACATTAGATAAAGGCCTTTGTTGAATTATTCTTTTCGATTTTTAATTCTCTGGTTAATACACACCTAACGCCAAGTCACACTTGATAAAAAAGTGTTTTTATTATAAAACTTTTATAGAAAAAGTTAAATAATTTAAAAATTACATAGATTTATAGATAGATAGATAGATAGATAGGTAGATAAGTTTATCGTTTTTAAAGAAATTAATTCAAAAATTAATACATTAGGTACTAATTTTAAACAAGTACCTTTTCAGTTTAAGCCGCAGCAAATTTTTAGATTCACACATAACTTAAGAAAGTTTTAATTTAAGGTTTTGTAAAATAACTGGGTACCTAGGTACCTCCCTATGTTTTGAAATTTCAAAACGGCCCTTCTAAGAGTGAGTAAAAAGACTTTTTATTTAATATATCTTTTACCCTATTAACCACAGTAACGAATTTTTGCACATGCCTTAGCATTGATAAAGGCTATGATTTTGTGTAATTTTTATTTGGTAATTAACCAGAGGCGTGCAAAATGGGGAGGTTATGTCACTCTTTTGCCCCAAAATTTTTATCTATATTTTTTTAAATATAGATAATTTTCTCAATAAAATATAATTCTTTAGTTAGAAATACATAAAAAAAGGTACTCTTAGTGTAACACCATAAGACCAACCGTTTTCGATAAAATTTCAGTTAAAGGGATTTAAAGAGATTTTTTCACGAGCATCAAAAATAAGAACTAAAAATTGCGCCAATAAAATTAAAAATATTTTAGGGCGATTTAACATTAAAAACAATAAAAAAAAGTTCCTAAAAAGTTTTGATATCTATGTCCGCCATATTGAATCCGCCATTTTGTATAAAAAATATTATACCCAGATTTGTAATAAACGATCTTAAGAACTTCTTAGCATGGTAATTTAAAGTGTTGGCCAGGTCAATTTTAATTTCTTAAAATTTCTATTTTTCTTTAACCTTTGAAAAAAAAGTCCCAAATTTTTGAGAATATCAGAGGCTCTCGCAAAATATTTTGCACGGTTCCCATTAAAATCTAAAAAAAGTATTTTTAGCTACCACCACATTGTACTTATGTTTTTTAACGGAAGTCAATTTTTAGACTATCAAGTACCCTAAAAGTACGAAAATTCTAGGAATATTCTAAGAATTTTATAAGAATATTATTTTCTTTTTAGAACGTTTTAAGACTTAGAAGTGTGCTATAGTAGAGAAAAAAATGCAATTCGCTTGCAAAACAACTTTACACTACGATATTTCAAGAAATCTTTGACATAGAGACTTGAAATTTGGAAAAAAATTGTTTACTACTTAGAAAATCCTTGTTCCAAATTTCAAGTCACTGGGTCAAAGCGTTTTTGAAATATCGTAGTGTAAACTTGTTTTACAAGCGACTTGCATCTTTTTGTCTTCTATGTTAGGGTATTTGTTTTTCATACGCCCCTATGAAAATGACATTTACCACACTCTCTTGTTATTTAGAAAACGCCTTATATCACCCTTGTTTGATATTTTTTGATATCTTTTATGTTTTTCAATCCAATTATTTCTGTTTTTCATGTCAAAAATAAAAACTATGGTTATAACCTTACTATTTTGACTCAGGTCAATATAACTAAATATGTTTTATTAATGTCTAGATCTTATAAAAATTACTAAATTTGTGACTTAGTTACCTTACATTTTATAAAAAACATCAATATTTCCTCATGAAATGTAAAACATTGTAGAATTTTAGTCTTACATGGTAGCATATCTACAGAAATCAAATTTAATTAGTAAACTGTCAAATTTTCCTCAATTTAAAAGATTCTTACGGTTAGGCAACCCATTAAACAGTGTTGAGCTTCCAAAATATGTTGTATTAAATATAAAACCAAGAAAACTAAATGTAAATAAAAAACATATTTCCTCTTGACATACATATATTAATTTGTATGCTATTTTGTGCTTCGCTTTTCTCAAAAATTCTCGGAATAAGTAATAAAAATTAGAAAATATTAAATGAAGAATTCTTAAAGTTTAAACTTTATATTTCTTTGGGATCGTAGGAAAAATATGTACATAACTCGTTGGAAAGTGTATTTCTTTCCTCACTCGCCTGACGGCTCGTTCGTACACCTTCCCACTCGCGTGAAATATGTCACTTTCTACGCTAGTTAGGTAATATACTATTTACATGATAAACGATATCGTCGGCTTACAAGTAAAAGGCACTAAGTCACTTTTTTGCAAAAATGGGATTTTAATAGCACTGTAGTTAATTTTTGATGATCTATGTATAGGTAAAGCGAACTAACTTCTAGGTGGACTGCCAAAGGAGTTACCCCCTATACAAAACGCACCAATTTGATTTTGATTAAAATTTTATCTGGCAATAGGCACTAAGTCACTTAGTGCACTTAGTGCGTTTTACTTGTAGATTATTTCAAATGTTTCTGCACTAAACGACTTTCTAAAAAGAGTTAATTTATAAAACTATTGCTTGAATCATTTATATGATACAATATCGCGTTATTTATTGTACTGACAAACGCATTTAAATTTCAACTGATAGATTATTTTAATTTTGCTCGAATTTTGGTTACTACATAAATAACAAGAATATAAGAAAAAAACTAAAGTTCGCGGCAAGTTCGGAAAACAGCCCTTAGAATTGCACCGTGAAGTGTTTTATCATTAATAATGATTCATTATAATTATTGACTAGGAGATTCTTCTTTGCCGGCACAGCCGATGGCCTCTGAAAACTGTCTTAGTTCTGGCATAGTAAGCAGTTTCATATAATTAATACTAATTAATTTTATTAAAGTCCAAAATGGAAACTTTCTTTAAACAATCAAAAAGTCCAAACCCTTCTTTTAAAAATCCAGTTTTTGAAAAGGTATGTAAACATCTTGTTTTCTACTTTATAGCTAGGAGCGCTATAACACACATACCAAGCAAATTATAATCGCTTATTATATAAATACAAGGCTTTCTCTTACAATTATGGCAGTCAGTGTAAAAATTTATATGAAATACTTTAATTGTTTAGTGAATAATAAAATATAACAAATAGTATGGCATTTATAGCTTAAATAGATTTAATTATTGTCCGTGCTAATAATTTTTATAATATAATAAAATTTCTGTAAATTTATAATAGTGCCTGTAATAAATATAATCGTGTCTGTAATATATATAATCGTTTCCAATTTATTTTTAACATTATTAGTTATTGTGTCCCTTATAATCTATAGCTTAAATCACTATAATTTGCCACTGTTACCAAATATCTTATAATGTATAGCGCAGAGCCCACTAATTTCTTTCCGTGTAGTTATACGTTTAATTAATAGAAGGGTTTTAATTTTAAATAATTGTTTTTTATATTATTTTATTGACTTAGTGCTCTTTACTTGTAAGCCGACGTCGTGGGCCTACAAGTAAAAGGCACTAAGTCCATGTCTTTTAGTTGAATTAAACTACTTCAATTTTTCTTTATTTAACTGCAAATGGGACATCATTATGTCCAAACATGTCATTGCAATTTGCGGTAGTTTTTTTCTAAAAACAATTATTATAAAAATTAAAGAGCAACAACGAAAGTTAAATTTGTCAATATCTCAAAACCATGTTTTTGGACTTGGTGCTCTTTACTTGTAAGCCGACGATATCTAAATTATATATTTTTTTGCGTTCTTGTATTATTAAATCTGAAAAATAACTTAGAAATTCAGGGTCCGAGAAAATTCAAATGGGCTTCGTCGTTGATAGTAATTTAAAACTGTAGATTTAAGAAAGTAAAGGTTAAACATTCTTTCAGGTCTTCATTGAAAATGTATTAAAACCAAACAAGAGTCTTGAATGATGTCGGGCACATAGCCCGTAGTCGACACAGTACTCTATCCCAACTCATGAATCTTTAATTCTGCCTCTAACAATGAGTAACGCGCACAATTTGCCTTGTTGACATAGTTTTAAACCGACGAACGAACGCTGTGTTTGACCACGAAACTCATGATTAACGTCTGTAAATTAACAAACGCGAATTTCTAATGGCACACAGTGATCAGTTCTGTTTGCTAGATAGACCAAAATTAGTGAACATATAGCGAGTTAAAGAGATTCATAAAAATATCCTAGAGGACATTTTTAGCTGCAGTTATGATATAGGTCAATATTAGATATATTATTTTAAACTATAATATAAATTGTGAACACCCTGTATAAAATATTGAAGTTAGTCTACACCTTTTCAAGTTGTAAATAGGAAAGTGTAAATTGATATTCAGAATTTCAAGTTAAATTTCAGAAAGTATAAATTGTAATTCAGATTTGCAAGTTATATTTCAGAAAGTGTAAATTGTAATTCAGATTTTCAACTTATATTTCAGAAAGTATAAATTGTGATTCAGATTTGCAATTTATATTTCAGAAAGCATAAATTAAATTTCAGAAAGTGTAAATTGTATTTCAGAAAGTGTAAATTAAATTTCAGAAATATTTATCTATCGAGAAACTTATAATTTATTTTTTATAATTTATACGTATGTAATATAAAGTGACCTAGCCATTTAGAAAATAATTTTGTTAAATGTTTAATTTTATGTAAAAAATACATTTTTTTTTAAATTTTTATTTATTGCTGTTCAATATTTAATACCGAATATATGTATAATACATAACTGCTACTTTTTTTAAATTTTGTTGAATAAAATAATACGTTCCGAAATAAAAATTTATTATTTCTGATTTACAAATTACCGTTTCCTAAAATTAATTTACACTTTCTGAAATTGAATTTACAGATCCAAATTTAAATAAAATAACACATTCTGAAAATTAATTTCTACTTTCTGAAATATAATTTACACTTTCTGAATTTCAACTTACGCTTTCTAAAATATATATTACAAATCTGAATTTCAATTTATACTTTCTGAAATATAACTTGCAAATCTGAATTACAATTTACACTTTCTGAAATATAATTTAAAAATCTGAATTACAATTTATACTTTCTGAAATTTATTTTAAAAATCTGAATAACAAATTACACTGTCTGAAATTAATATCACACTTTCTGATTTACAACTTGAAAAGGTGTAGTACATCACTATAAAAATATGATTTCTTAAGAACGTTTTAAAACAATCAAATTATCAAATTAAAAATGACAAAAACAGCTATATGAGCATGTACCTTATAAGCTTAAAACGTTGTATTTGACAGAAAAAACTGAAATATTTCAGAAATTACAAATTTTAGTCCCTGACTATGTATATCAAAATTTTTATAATTTGACAGACTGTTTAACAGTGCAATAAAAAAAAATACGTGGTATTTTACTTACTTACAAAAAATAAATAGGGTTTTGTTAGGCGAAATGCTTTATGAATAAAAATAACTTTAGGTTATGCGCCCTATCATATCTTACAAATATTTAAATAGTTTTGCTCCAGCTGTTATATTTATTAAATAAGTTATTGGAATACGCATACCGTTAATATAAAGTATCGCCAACATCTCGGTTTGTTTGTAAACAAATAGTAGGTATATTCAGGCCTGAAGAATAACAGTTACCAGTAACTGTTATTGTTGTCTCTGTTAGAACAAAGCTGTGCGAGTAAGACAGACAAATGTATGTTGGCTATGTTTTTGTCAGTTTTTACAAATGAAATGCCTATTCTAGAGAGAAGAGTTATTAGTTCGTTGACTTTTCCACAGTAAAGGAACACCGTGTCTATTATATTATTGTATACCAGTTAACAGCTATTTTATTTTTATGTTAAAAACAATGAAAAATCAAAAATAATTATTGTTTTAGATTTTTCACTTAGTATCTACTTGAATTTAATTTAAAAACTAATTTATTTTTTATAAATAAAATTTTCTCATAAAATCTGTATTCGCGGCTAAATTCATAGTATAGAAACGTCGATCAATAATTTAATTTCAGGTACCGTCATCCGGGTTTATATCGAACAGCAGGGGTTATATCGAAGGACATGCAGTTATTTTAAATTTCACGCCGTTGGTAGTCAGCTGTTGATATTTTCGGGGATTCTAATATTATAAGCAGGGACGGGCCTAAGGAGAGGCAGCTTGCCCCCTCAATAATTTTCCGAGTTGGCACATTTCCATAGTTGGAAAATTTTAAAAATTTTAACAAATTCCCACTTGAAATTGTCTAGTCGATTTTTCCATTTAGCTTACTAAAAAAATTGGATGGGTCATCAAATTAAATAAAAATAACAGTCGGAAAATTAACATTTGTTTCTAAATCATCAGTTTTAATCGATGGCCAAATGCAAATGTCTAGTTGTTGGCAAATTTTCAGCAGTGATGACTGTTTTTTAGTTTAGTTTTAATTAAAGAATGCGTTTTGTGTGTTTCGGTATAAAATTTATTAATAGCCGAGCCGACTTTCAGCTACCTATGTAGCCATTTCCAAGGCTCCTGAAAAGTAAGAACATTGTAGGATGGGGTACAAAAAAGTAAGGTTAAGTAGACTTACTTTTATCAGGCGTACAAAATCGTCACGATTAAAATAAACATTAATAATAATAAAATTAGTAGCTCGGCTATTAATAAATTTTATACCGAAATACACAAAACGCATTCTTTAATTTCTACAAACGGTATACATTGTCAACCCCAACATTTTATTAGTTTAGTTTTATTCAAAGGGGAAAAAAATTACTGCCCAATAGATTGTGTGTAGTTGCAATCTTTATATCATTACTAATCAAAATTTTGGTATTATTTACTGATTGTTAATTTTTCTGAATACTGTAACATACTATTAAACTAGATCAGTAATACAACTTAACAACGATCGTATACCATACTATAAGTGTGATATGCTTTACAAATTGTTACAGTAATTTTTACTATAACATGCTAGTATTAATAAACACATGTTGAGTGGGGATTCAAATGTACCAGCACGGTCTTTATGTTAGTATGACAATATTTTGTATCCAATACACACATTGCAATATTTAATATCACAAGTAAAGTATTAAATACCAATGGTACTTACCTGCAATCTCTCATTTACATAAGTTTCTTTAAAACTCAATACAAGAAATTTTATCATACAAGCCAAGCACTTTTAAGTAATTCAAGTTAAACCTACTGGTCTAAGTAAGACTTCAATCAAGCAAACCATTGAATTTAAATACCTTGAGCCACTTGATCTGTATATTACTAATACGTACCTATTTGTAATCATTTCTCTATTACACTAAAAAAATTTTAGTAAAAATCCCTAACGCCACTGATTTTTTTTTAAAGAATTTCAAGATCTATTTTAATTTTAAACTGTTCTACTCAGTTTAGAAAACTCCAACCCTGTAGGCGAAAATTTTTACAAATAATTATTTGTAAAATAATTTGAATTTATTGTTTTTATATTTTTTTGCCCAATTTTACGTGTCTAATTACAATTACAATTTACAGCTTGTTCACCTGGGCACACAATATAAACCTTAAAAAAGGTCTGTCCTATCATAAGCAATAGAAACCGGGTAGGTACCAGAATTTTAAAAGATGTTGTATTTGCGGAATTTTATATAGTAATTTTAAAATAATATTGTAATTTGAATCATATGTTTATAATTTAATCTTAATGTTTTTACCCCCTTTTATACAGTAGGTATATATCTGGGCTTACTTTCTTCTTCTCTCTTAGTATCTTTTTGCACTGGTTTGATTTTTTTTGGAAAAAAGTCAAGTCAAGAAAAATTAAAAACAGACGACAAAGAACCAAATAACAAACCAAATTTTACCTTAAAATTTTAAAAATAGAAAGAAAAAAGATATCATTGTGAAATTGTAGGTATGTTTATTTATATTCAAAAAATACAAAAAAAAATAGTTTTTTAAAGGGCCATTTTTTGGCTATAATTTTTTTTGGAAAATACATCAAAAAACGGTGGTGGCTATGATTCCGTCCGTTTGGATCGACTGAAGAAAAAAACAGGAAATTATTCAGTATGGGTCGCTATTGCCTGAACTATAGTCCGTCCAATTATGCCAGATAGTAGTTTAAAATTCCCGCGAAAAGTCCAAACTCGTACCTTTCAACATATAAAATATTGTGACATATTTTGTCTATGACAATGATTGACGGTCGTTAAAGCTAATAAAAGATGAGAAAGTTACATAAAAAAAATTGTTATACTTAATGTTATTTTGTATGGTATTGAAAAAGGTACTTTTTTGGTTTATTCTTCATACACTCACACTAAATTAGCATATTCTACAAACGTAAATTATATTGAACACAAGGAAGACGTCAAACTTTTAGGTTACAATTACAACTTAAGGCCTATTCAGAGGCTCGCATAACAACCATTACAAGATACATGACGACACATCAAGCCAATCCTGGAATTGCATTCTTATGTACTATGCTTGTTATGAGAGTCTTTGGATAGGCCCTTTCCAGGAAAACAGTACCGACATCTGTTAAATTTTTGATACACTACGATTTATGCATAATTATGCTATTTATGCGCTCTGTGGTGTAAAACGGGCCGCGTCCCTTACTATCTTGCATAACTGGACGGAGTATAGAAGAATTTTTTTTGGCCAAAAAAAAAAATGTTAAAAAAAAATATTTTTAAAATTTGAAGGCAAAAGATCCTTTAAATAAAATGGAACGTATCTACCTAAACTGAAAAAATGGTACAGCACGTTTAACGCTGCAAGATATTTACTTCAAATTTGAAAAAGACATAGGGTAGATACCCCAGTTATAGCCACCTTAAGAAAAATTCTGTTTTTATTTCTTTTTATTATGTTCCATTATAATGTAAAGGTTGCAAGTTTTGGTTTTTCTGAAACTTACAATATATCTCTACTATAAAATAAATGTTTAAACAATATAACTTCAGCTGATATGTTATAAAATAAAAAACAAACAAAATAATACTAATTCTCTAGTTTTAGCCACCCAAGCACCGGTTTTAGCCATAAAAATTTACCAGATATAGCCACCATTAAAAAAACTAAAAAGATGTTAAAAATAAATTATTTATATTTTTGTAACAGTTTTAGAACATTTAAAATTTATAGTTTTTTAAAAATATATACTTCTTAATCAATATTTAAAATGATTTCGTTTTTTATTACATTTTTTCTTACATACATCTTTTCTTGGATAATTATCCGATAATTATAAATATTTATTAATTTTATTTATTTTTTATTTATTTGTTTAGAGTCTTTTTGACATCTGAACCAGCTGGTAGTTTATACCATATTCGACACTATAAGTTTTACAAAAAACTTTACATGTATGTTACAATTTCACATTGTGATATGTTTAGTTTTCAGCTTCAGTCTTGAATCATTTGAGTTATTTTGATGGCCCGTTCTCGACTATATTTTGTATAATACTCCTCCTTCTTTAATTTAAATGTATTATTGGCTAATATTTAAAGGTGGTTTTCGCGGCAGACTAACATCTCTACTCTAAATTTCTCTACTCCCTAACATCCCTACTCCATAATATCCCTACTCCACAACAACTCTACTCCGTAACATCTCTACTCCATAATATCTCTACTCCGTAACAGCTCTACTCCACACTATATGCACTTCATTAGCCACTTAATAATAAATGAGCAGTTCAAAGAACAAAGATTCTTCTTCTTCTAGATTATTTTATTTTTTCCTAGAATGTAAATCTAGAACAATCATAAATGAATTATTCTAAAAGCAACAATGACCGCGTACTCTTAACATGCACTAATATGTAAGTAATTAATAAACTGAATTCATTTTTGACAGTGACTTAGCATGACAAATATTCTTTTAAGTTAAGACAAGTGGCTAATCGAGTGTCTATAGTGTGGAGTAGAGTTGTTACGGAGTAAAGATGTTATGGAGTAGAGATGTTACGGAGTAGAGTTGTTGTGGAGTAGGGATGTTATGGAGTAGGGATGTTAGGGAGTAGAGAAATTTAGAGTAGAGATGTTAGTTGCCGTTTTCGCTAAAATCTTTATTATTTGTACAGTAATTTTGACATATTGATATTTTTTGACATTGGCCATAACTGGTACTACTTAGGTTCCAGTTTTAGCCAATTCTGTGGCTATAGCTAGAAAGAGAAGCATATTAGTGTCCCAGTTATCGCCATACAAATTTAAGAATAAATTCTGCAAAATAGGTATTAAAATATTAATAAAGTAACTGTTTAATGACTTACCTTTAATTTGATATAAATGTTTTACGAATTTAATTTTACCTGAATTATATATTTAAAATTATTTTTCTGGCGGTTTATTAAGAAAAGTCATAAGAAATTACATTATTTTCAAAATCAAAACTTTAAATAGGCGCTGTATTCGTTTCGCTACAGTTAAAACTTGTTTAACATATTCGTTGTCACAACTTTTATCATTCAATATCGGATTTAAACGATAATTTTGATCTAAAGTCTCCTATTTCTTAACTATACCCAAAAAACTACTTTGACTGGCTAAAACCGGTGCAGTGGCTAAAACCAGTGATCCTACCCTATTGGATAAAATAAACTATCTTCTGACGTAAATTGAATATTTTTATAATACTAGGAATCACCTAGATACTTAGGGTAGGCAGGTAGCTTGCAATTTACAAAAATAATAATCCTTGTGGGAGTAAGTAAGCTACCTACTTACCCTAAATAACATACAGGGTTATTCTTTTGAATGGTATAGTGCCTCTAACGATATCGAGTTAAAATTTGGGAAATTTACCTATATTGCATAACGGCTACCTATTCTTTTGCAACTGATACGAAGCACCAAAAAGAAAGTTAAATAAAATAAAGAACGAGCTTAGTTGGTATATATTAGAATAAAAACTTACTCTACCCACATCTGAGAATATTTTTTAGATTTTTTTTTTGTATTTTATATGTTTTTTAAGGGTTTTTATTATTTTTTTTTTGTATTTTATATATTTTTTATATGGACATAACGAGTAGCTGGGATATGTAGGAATCCAAAGCCGTACGTCGTCTTTAGCGTAATTTTTTTAATATTTCGCCTCACAGGCGAATGCCGTGTTTTTGGTGTAAATTTAAAAATAACACTGGTCGACAAATCTGAAGATTTCTCTAACTGAGATTCCAGAAATAGGTTTATACTAATTTTCAGTCGCTGAATCTAAATCCGAAGGCCGTTTGTCTCCAACACCCTTAGATTTTTTTATATCATAAAAAAAGTTAAAATTAGGAAAATCGATTTTGTGTAATTACAAGAAAATGCTTTGACTTATCACATTAAAATTAAGTACGGTTAATAGTGGTAATATAAGATATTTATTCCGCTACTTACCCAAAAATACAATTGTGTGTATGTCAGAGGCGTGCGTTCTAAAGTGTTTCTGTAATATATTTCTCCAAAAAAATTTATGTTTAAGAATTTTACAATTTTGATAAAAAATTATTATTTATTGATTAATTTTACGTAAAAAACATATTGGATCTTTTGATCAAAGGTCAATCATCATCATCATCATCAAATAGTTTTCGAGAAAAATAGGTTTAAACATATCTCTGCAAGTTCCACTAAGAAAAAAACTGCTGCCAACAAGATAATACTTTCTCCTATAGGTCTAGGTTTATTAAAATAAAAATAAATAAATATATTAAAAAAAAAATAAATTAATTTTTTCCGAAAAAAGTCTCTTTTTTCGGTTTAACAAAAAATAAATTGAAAAGAAAAATTAAAAAAAGTTTTAACCCCATTTTACCCCCTTACCCCACCCCGATTTTTAACAAAAAAAAAATATCCTAGCCACACAAAAAAAGGTCAATAGTTTTTTTTCCTATGTATTTTGAGGCACTGAATCCGAATTTGAAGTCAAAATAGCACCTTGGGGGTTAAAACTTTTTTTATTTATTTTTCGTTAAAACAAAAAAAGACCCTTTTTTCGGGATTTTTTTTTAATTTATTTATTTTTATTTTAATAAACCTAGACCTATATCTTGTTGGCAGCAGTTTTTTTCTTAGTGGAACTTGCAGAGATTTCCCAAATGGGAACAAGGTGCAGTATAGGGTTAAAATTTTGCCATTGATTTCTCGACCCGACACTCACACGCTGCGTAAGATTCTAACCACGGTTTCAGAGCCTTTTCACCCTTATGCCATCGATTTGGCGAGTTAACTCCTATTGGTCTAAATATTTTAAATTGACCAGTAGGATAACCCCTCGGCTAACAAACGTATATCAAAATATTTAAATTCACACCAGCGGCGCTCAAACGCTTTAAACAGTAGCAATGTAGTGCTTTTTCGAACTTAAAAGGGCACAGCTCCCCCAATTTGAAAGAAAACTTTCTGATTTTTTTTAGGTTATCCATTTACTATTATAACGTGTCTTGTTAAAAAGATTTAAATAAAAAATCCTTCGGCCTTAAAAAAAATAAAAAAGCTTATGAAACATATCTTTTTAAAAAATGTCTGTGGCGACCTATACTGCCCTACTACGCTAGAACGCAGTAACTCCGTTTGTCGCATAGCAGCGTTTTCAAAATATTACATCAGAATTGACATCAAAACGTCGCTAGGCGACAAATCGAGTTGCTGCTTTCTAACATAGTAGGGCAGTATAGATTTTTTTCAAAAATTCGGGAAAAAATCACGGATAATACTCTTACCCCAATGAACAAATTTAAGGAGTGAGACCTCCAAATTTTTCAATTTGAAATTTCGGTGGGTCACCCTAATGTATGATTTTCTTACAAAAAAAGTATTGTTTTCGTTTATTGAGTTTAAAAAGGGAAGTCATAAATGTTAGACCGTAAAGCTTGCTTTTTTTAAAACTTGTATTAAGACTTGACAAAAAGTTTCAGATTAATCAGAATTAAGCAACTTTGTACACTTGATTGAGAAGATACACAACAAAAGTTTTGTTTTCACAATAAATTTAAATTTTAAAAATAACATTTAAGGCTGGTTTGTAATCAGAAACATTAAAAACCCTCATACAATGGATTTTTAGTGAAAATTTCAACATACGTGTCAGCCATGTTGGATGGTAAAAATTAAATTAAATTAAATACTAGATTCGTAATCAGCGACCCACAAAAACTCTTATGCTATGGTTTTTAAATAAAGTTCTGCAAATTTTAACATATGCGTCAGCCATATTTGATACGCCATTTTGTAAAAATTATACTAAATATTACATTCGTAATCAGCGACCACAAAAACCTCTATACATTATGCTATGGTTTTTAAATAAAGTTCTGCAAATTTTAACATATGCGTCAGCCATATTGGATCCGCCATTTTGTAAAAATTAATTTTAAATTTGTATTCAGCAGCCCTAAAAACCCCTGAATACCAATTTTGGTATAAATTAGTGTTTGTTAGGGGCTTTGACCATGAATTTAGAAAATTCCGCCTGTGTTATGCCCCTTGAGCACATTTTAAAAGCTTAAAATATCGAATATATACTACAAAAGATAGTTTAAGTTGTCTTATTTAAGTGTTCCAAATTTGAAGTCGATATCTCAACTGGTTCAAAAGTTACGCATTGTATAAAACACCTATGAGACACATTTTTTTAAATTTTAATGGCCAAAAGTAATTCGCCTGCGGCACTAGAAGGAATAGCTAATAATATTAGTAAACAATTATAACATTTTAAATGATTTCTTTGTAGAAGTCAATTTTTTATGCGATGTAGGTATGTTTTATTTTGATATTTATCAGAATAAATTTAAATATAGGCTCCTACCACGCCAAATAGGACGCAAAAGGGCAATTTTGGACATCGACTTCTTCGATTTTAATAATTTTTGGTATACTTGCTCTACGTATGCTTAATAAGAACTTATATAATTTTCAGATTTTTTTGGCCATTATTTATGGAGTTACAGCCTTTTGAAATTGGCCAAAAAAAAGTCCCTAAAACAGCGTTTTTAAATAGCTCTATCTCAGTAACGCTAAAAGACAGCCTTTTGAAATTGGCCAAAAAAAAGTCCCTAAAACAGCCTGTTTTTAAATAGCTCTATCTCAGTAACGCTAAAAGACACAGATTAAAAAAAAATATTTTAAAGCCATTTTGTTGTTTTTTAATATGTTTTAAAGATATGTAAAATTTAGTGATTTTGGTGATGGTCACCAAAGTCGCCAATGTTTGGTGACGATTCTCTCAGAATACGCCATCTTTGTTTTTTTACTACGTCTGGTTTACATATATACTAATTCCTTACTCCACCTCAACATTTACCAAAAACAATTCCAGCTGAAAACGTTGGGGCTCATTCCATGGCAAATGAAAAACAATTTTAAACACAGACTTCTTCGATTTGTCTGATTTTTGGCTTATATAGCATACGTACGTATGCTATGCATGCTTAATGAGAATTTGCCTTTTTTAGATTCTTTTGACATTAAACAATGTTTAGTAAACCTAGTAGGCTTTACAAAATATGGCTAGTTATAATTAATTGCTTATTTAAACAAATTATAGAATATTATGAATGTCCAAAACATTCTGTAAAATTCAAAATTAATACCCTGCCTAATTTTAATAAAAATCTAATTACTAAAAATTCCATGCAAAAAACGGGTTTCTTGGCTAGTCATAATAAAAAAATAATCAATTAACTTATAATTCCGTTTGCAAAAAAGTTAATTTTAGTTTAAATTTGATTGAGGTAAAGTTAACATACAACGTACATCAAACTGTGGTCATAATATTACCAATAAATAAAAAATTGACTTGATACTATATTTTTTAAAAAATACCAAAGACGAATATATGGCGGTCCCATTTTGAAATTTGGGTAACTGTTAGAGAAATGTCTGAAGTTTAACATTATTTAATATTATTATATTTAAAAAAAATCGAACATGGCGTATTTTGAGTAAAATGTCATCAAAAATTGGTTACTTTGGTGACTATCACCAAAATCACCAAACTTAAATTTACTTTATTATCAAAATAACTTCCAACTAACAACTTTAAAATACACTCTGTCTGAAGTCTCTATATCTTTCCGTTATAGAGATACAGCCGTTTAAAAATTATACGTTTTAGAAAAATTGGCCATATTTGTCATCTTTAAAAGGCCATAACTCCAAAAATAAATGCCAGAAAAAATCTGAAAAAAAAATCAGCTTCTTTTTGGACAAACATAGCACACTTGAGCCAAAAATAGGGCAAATCAAAGGTCTTCCTTGGGTCCTATTTGGCACAGAATAACCCTATAGGAGTTTAATTAATTAATTTCAAAGCCTGCCAGTAGTGTCGTCTCGAAAAAATGTTGGTGAATTGCCGTTCAACTCGTATATTGTATTTATTTTAATAAAAATGAAGATTTTAAATATTGGCGTATTCGCAATATTTCCCTATTCATGCATACTTGTTTATCTGTGTAGTTTCTCCAATTTAAAAAAAGTATTTGTATGTAAATTCATATAGCGTTAAAAGACTGACATAATTTCATAAAAGATACACAAATTACACGTATGGATTTTTTATGATTACACGGTATGACGTGAAATGAGAGCACGAGCGCGCTCACATTAAAATTCTATTTTCTATGCAGAAGGGCGACTTGACTGCGTTTTCGAACCAATGATTACGACTTCTACGCCGGGTGACAAGTCGACAAGTGGCAAGATAATGACCTCGCCAAGTTCAACTAACGATGAAATTTTAACCACTTATACAAGAAAATTACTTTAATTCCACAGTATCTAGGCACTGCGATATTATTACACTAATTCGTATGTTGACGTATGTATAATGAGATTTTTTTCTGAAACACCACTTTCTTTATCAAGTGTGCCTTGGTGTTTGGTGTGTGCCAACCTTTTCACTGCCTGGTTTTAACTTGTCGAGAGATATAAAACTATGTTTAATGATTACTTCCCTGAGGGAAATTCCCTTATAGTCAGGGCCCGACTCATGGGGTGCTTCTTAAAATGCGAAAATTCAAAATATTAACAGGCTACCCTTCATTTTGCTTTCCCATTTTGAAAATTTTCAATATTTCGGAAAACCTTGTATTCGTGCAAAAATTTTCAATTTTTTTTTGAGTATTTTTGCATTTTGTGACGTTTTATGTCGATATAAATTAATTTTAAGCATAGGAAAATATATACTTTAGGGAGGTTAAAAAAATAGATGTCCACTGGATATCTCGTGGATATTCAGTGAATATCCTGGATATAGGCGGACATTTGGATATCCATGGGATATCTAATGGCTATCCAGGCTATCCAATGGATATACTCTATATCCAGAAGATATATCCCCTGGATATCTAATAGTTATTGTGTGCTATCTGTGTAGAACCTACACATAACTATGGGAAGGTCTCATATATACGTGCTGTATCATATCGTATATCACGTGTTGGTATGTGCTAAGAGAATATAATGAATAATTTTAAATCACTAACCTTAAATTTTATGTGGTTTTTACAATACTGATGATCAGTAACTGATCTATCGATATACTTCATTTGAATACATTGACATGCTATTTAAACCGACTTCTGAGCAGAGGAGGTTATCAATTTGACATGTATGTATTTTTTTATATTATATATTCATGCATAACTTTTAAAAAAGTCCAAACCAATTTGAATGAAACTTTTTATTTTGTAGATGGCGTTTCTGTGGTGGTCCTTTCCTACAATCTGGTTATTTCCGGATTATCCAGATAATTCCGGATAACTGGAGTAATTTTTTTTATACAATTATTTTTAAAAGCTACATTTTCTTTAAAAAACTAAGTTTCTCTTTAAATTTGTTTAAAATATAGTATACAGGCTGATTCGTTCAAGACAAATCACTCTTTATTTTGAGTTATTATTGAAGTTCTCGGCATAAAAATGATACCAGTCTATACAGACCCAACAATCCAGAAGCTTTCCAGTAGCTTTTGTTTTCGAGATATCCTTAACTGACACCAAATTTAAAAGCAATTTTAATTTAATTACTGACATTTTCTTCAAAAACATATACATAAAACATACTTAGTATAGTTTTTATACATTAATCAAATATTGATTTATAATTTCTATTTTTTAAATAATTTAATTTGGTCTAAAATGATTTGGAATAATACTTTTATATTATTCACACCGGCTGCGCTAGAATAATCGGTATTATAGGTAGTTTTGAATTTTCAAAAATCGTCCTAGACAAAAAAATTTTGGATATAAATTTGTTTCATACAAAGCAACTTTTTTTTAATGTCCGTCCGTCCGTCTGTCCGTCTGATATCACATTTTTGTGTGCAAGATAACTCAAGAACGAATAATCCGATTGACTTGAAATTTTCAGAAAAGAACAAGCTCTGTGAGGGGAAGATCCCCATTGTTTTTGAAAATAAGCCCTCCAAAAACAAAAAAATTATGGGGGGTTAAACTTTTAAGAAAATCGTAAAAACGTGAAATAAATTTCCGATTAATTAAGTTTTTCTGTAAAAATTACTTTCATTATAAAGATCAATTCTACCAATTTTGAAAGTAATCTGCACAACATCAAAAAACTTATCTGGGGCTAAAATTTAAAAAAAATATCATTAAAAAAAAATCAAAATTTTGTCGTTTTTTTTTTGCAAAAAGAAAATAAAGAATAAAATTTTATTTTTTTTAGTTTTTTTTTTAATTTTTTTTTAAAGATCTTACCTTAAAAAAAAATGTTATTTTTTTTTTATTTATTTATCTATTTATTTTTTTTTTTTTTGAAAAATTATATATTTTTTTGGCAAAAAGGAAATAAAAAAAATTGTTAAAAAATATATAAAAAGTTTTTTTTTAATTATTTGAAAAAATGCAATATACCATTTACTGTGAATAATATATAATGGAATGCGTAACATTAAATATCTTCACGTTTTGTTTATTATTTTATCAGACACCACAATGGGACACTTTCCCGGGCGAGTCCATTATTGAAAACTTCCCCAAATTGTTGTAGGTAAAATTCAATGCTAAAAGTTCACCTTCCAGCAAACAGATGTCACTACTATTAAAAACAAAAGTTCTAGTCTTTGTGAACAGATGACTTTTTTAAAAACAGTTTGCCTGTAATCTGTGCAACAGTTTTAGTACTGAATACATATTATTACCTAATATGTTTAACTGCATAATATAAAATTAAATTAGGGTTAAAATAAATAGTTTTTATTGCTTATATTGGCTACTCTGATTACTTTGTCTTTCTTACGTTGGCTAAACTGTTAAAAACTGTTAGAAAGAGATAGCACTGTAGAACTAATTTTGACGGTCTTTGTCGTCAAGAAACTATCATATTCAAAATCATCGATGATCCATTTATTTACATCTATGATACAGAAAGTAAAGAAACTATATTCTAGTTGGAACTACTGGATTTATTAGTTTAGTTAGTTAGTTTAGTTTAGTTCAGTGCGGGGTTCACAGCCCTCAACACCTGGTCCCTAGGGACCTTTGTGTCATGGGGGAGGGGCATGCCCTCACTCCCAGCAAGATATATTAGCATAGAAATACCTTCAAAATTATATTTTTGGCGAAAGCGCAATTTTTTTCCTTATGGATGCCCCCCCCCCTTAAAGTGAAATAAATCCGCCCCTGCTTTGTGTTAACCGCACAGATCTCCTCATACCATCCCAGTTTCTTTTATAAAGTCCACACTGTAAAAACTGCATGTAAAATAATGTAAAAATACATGAAATTACATAGTACGGAATAGTAAATTTATTATTCTGGACTATGCATAATTCATGAATTTATGTAAAATAATGTAAAAGAATGTAGAAGAATGTAAAATAATGTAAAAGAATGTAAAATAATGTAAAAAAATATATTTACATTGATTTACATATTTTTACATGATTTTACAATGTCAGGCTATGGTATTTTAAGATTCGCGTGCGCTTTGGACAATAACCAAGAGGGGTCGCATCATGAGACGGACCGTTTAATATTGTTATTGTTAGAGAGATAGCGACGCATGCTGCCAGGTTAAGTGTAAAAAGTGTAAAAAAAGGTAAATATTATTTATGTACGATATTTAAATGCTTTATTTGTGGTCTAAAATCTACGTTCATTATAAATTACGATCTTTATCAACCAATAGATTTTTAAAGAAAGATGTAAGCAGTTTATACTCGTACTAAGGGTGCAAATCGTTTGGTTTATTAAACCAAATGAACTTCACGCTACGATATTTCAAAAAAGCTTTAACACAGAGACTTGTAATTTGGAACAAACATTTTTTAAGTGGTAAATATTTTTTTTCAAATTTCAAGACCAAACCATTCTGGACTATGTAATTTTTAGCGTTCCGGTCTATGCAAAATATTACCATTCTGGACTATGTAATTTTTACCGTTCCGGTCTTTGCAAAATATTACCATTATGGACTATGTAATTTTTACCATTCCGGTCTATGGCAACATATTACCATTTACGGAATATGTAATTTAATGTAATTTATTTTTACCGTGCATGTACCGTTTCAGGGGAGTGTTCATGATCTCGGTTGTTTCCAGCGAGTCCTTCCCAAAGTACCTCCATCTTAGGCCTATTAGAGATGGACATTCACATATGAGGTGGTA
The DNA here is from genome assembly GCA_958510825.1 of Brachypterus glaber. Taxonomy (NCBI): domain Eukaryota; kingdom Metazoa; phylum Arthropoda; class Insecta; order Coleoptera; family Kateretidae; genus Brachypterus; species Brachypterus glaber. The sequence goes on from OY294046.1 coordinate 16,029,470, forward strand.
GAGTTCCTCGTCCCCTTCCCCACATCTCCCGGATTTATTAACATTATAATTATAATCTGGATAGATAGATAGATTTAAGCCTGTTTTGGTACTCCAAATAAGTTAAACAAGAAATATGTATAATGTATCATTTTTATTAAAAAAGATTATAAACACGTATCTAAAAATGCTTAGTTTGGCTAAAATGCGCCAGCTCGATGCTGCTGATGCCCCGTTGTAGATTTTATAATATAAAAAAATTAAAATTGTTCTTTTAATAAATAACGTTGGCGTTTAAAAATACTGTGTTTTGTGTTCTTGAATACAAGAATAGTAATTATATACCAAGGTAGAGAAGACATTTTTTATAGCCGAGCGTATTAAATCCCGAGCTGCATAGCAGCGAGGGATTTAAGAGTAAGAGGCTACAATAGTCTTCTCTACCTTAGTTGATATATTATTTTTTTCACTACTAGCGCATTTATTCTTATTATTTAACATTTTTATATCAATAATAATTTAAAATGTTTGCTGGATCTTAAGTAACCGCGCAAAAACAAGTAGCCTTTGAAATCGCCATTTCTGGAAACAAATGAATAAATTGATTTATTCACTGAAAGTTGACAGTTCTAGTGCACTAGTAGGTGGCATTTTCAAATTTCTAAAATGTATGAAAACATCGGTAAGTTGTTTATTTACTGGATAATATGTTATATTCTGTTATAATTAATTCATTTATAATATTTGCCATGCTCATTTTTGATCCAATGCAAAATATTGTTGCATTTTGTCCATTAAAAATGATAAGCAATGACATGTATTAGCAGTTCAAAGAAAATCAAGTGGCAGATATCAATTGTTTATAAAATTTACTCCTACTAGGAGAGAAAATATTATTATTGCTGTAGGTGAAGAAAATTGATTTCACAGTTTGAAAACAAGATAAATAATGGTATGTTCTAAAGCTAGTAGTGAAAAAAAACACTTATCATTTAATAATATTAAAATAATATTTTTTTATAGATACATACAAGCATATATCACTATAAAGCTCTTTAAATGCTGTTCCATTATTCCATTAAATACTTAGAAGAATAATAAAATTATTCAACATTAGCATCAACTTGACTTTTATTGTCATACCTGATTTAGGACACATGACCTTCTCCTTATTTTACGATGCTTATAACTCGGAAGGATTTCTGAATTTTATTATTTTACAAGGGATGTTGTTAAAGTAAAGACCAACAAAACTTTAAGGCCATAAATTATAGTTTCTTTGTTTAGACGCCAAAGTGTCTGTTAAGATTTGCTCGGAAAGGAACATCCCTCAGCCAAACTTAAATACTTGGTAGTATGGGTGTAGAGTGAAACTTTTTGACTTCCAAGAAGTGAACATCTTATTCATAACGTTTAAACTGAATTTATCATGACCCTAAAGTTTTAGAGAAAAAATTGCACGGACGAGTAAAACTTTTGGTAATATATTTTGGAAACTAAACTTATCGATCGGTGGCATCCCCACCGAAGGAACTATTTGGAAATAATTTTATTTTTTTTTAATTTTAAGAAATTAAAATTCAGATAAAAGGAAGAAAAATATTAGAGACGTTGTTAGGGATCATTTTATCACTTTCCATTTCCATGTATTTATATTTATGAGTTGTATTATACCACCGTTTCATGTTTGCCAGGGTAAGATATCTTTATTGCTTTCCCATTTTGAAAATTTTCGAAATTTCGGAAAGCCTTGTATTCGTGCAAAAATTTTCAATTTTTTGTCAATATAAATCAATTTCAAGCAAAATAAAATGTCGATCGGTCTATCCGGGAAACCTTGTGGGCACGATAACTTAAGAACGCTTTAAGTTAGAGACTTGAAATTTAGCATACAGGTATGTTACCAAAAGTTCTCGCTCGGGATTGTTTTTGGTGAACATTGGGGTGCGGCAAGGGGGGCAAAAATACATTTCTTTTAGAAAAATTTGAAAATTGCTATATAGGGGTTTTTGAGGTTGCTGAAATTAAATCTGATAATAAAAATTATTTAACTTCACCCCCAAGGGGGTGAGGGGGTAAATATTTTAAAATAATGTCAATATTTTCCTCAAAATTGGTATATAGGGGCTTTTGGGGTTGACGAATTTGAATCTGATAATAACTTTTTTATAATTTCACCCCCTGAGGGGTGGGGGGTAGTTTTTGTGAAAACTGGTATATTGGGGTTTTTGAGGTTTCTGAAAGTGAATCTGATAATAGAAATATTCTAAATCCACCCCCTGAGGGATGAGGGGTAGTTTTCGTGAAAATTGGTATATTGGGGGTTTTTGAGGTTGAAAGGGAATCTGATTGTAACAAAATTCTAACTTCACCCCCAAAGGGGCAGAGGGTAGTTTTCGTGAAAATTGGTATACTAAGGTTTTTATGGTTGCTGAAAGTGAATCTGATAATAAAAAAATCCGTTTTACGCGCGGAGGTGTAAAATGGGAAAGCTCTTTTACTAGGCAGTGTATTTTTTGAGGTCTGATGTGAATCATTGTTTCACCAGAAATAAAAATAATCTGAACACCGATTTTTTAGACTTTTGTCAAGCAGAATCAGCGAAAATTATTATTAACAACATTATTTACATAAAGTTATGTAAATAATATACTTCTGTATTATTTGATTGTATCTAAAAAGTGCGCATTTTGTATAATAAATTTTGGACAAAAGGTTTTATTTTTTGGCCCAGGCCGAAAAGTAAAATAATCATAGATTATATCCCTAGACCTAATAATTTACCCGACTAAACTGTAACTGTGTTTTTGGTAATTTTGCTTAGAAAATGTTTGAAACTTAATAATTCGTTATAAAAAGCTTGAGACCGCAGGTCGAAAGCTTTTATATGAATTGGAGTGTTATGACCATGTTAATGGTATAGGAAAATAACGTGGGGTTCCAAAATGATCAAAGTTTGCGTTACGTAATACTTGAACGTTCCCTAAGTTACTCTATATTAAAATAAATATTTGGAGTTTGTACAAGTCATCAGCAGTAAACTCAGTTATGACTCATCAACTTTGAAAATAAACACAAAAACATAGGCTTACGGAATAATTTTGCCGAATTATGAGGGAAGTTTTTATAAAGGTTATTAAATCGGGGTTTTCAAAGAAAAAACCGACATTCGATTTTTTCTTTTAAGAATACGAAAGTTTTTAATTTTTATTTATCGATAACTTTTTTCCCACCTTACTCGTTTAAATGGAATCGTTAAAAAAATCAAGATAAAAAGAAATAAAAATGTAAATATTTAAAACCTCGCGTCAACGCTAGAGTCGACGCGGCGCCTATGCGAGCACTGGAAATTCGCCGAGTACTGGTCATCAGTCATCATACCAAACCAAAAATTATTTACTTGGAGATACGAGGTTGAGAAAGTAACAGGAGGATATAAAACAAAAACATGAATGAAACCCATTTTTTGAAAACATGAACATTCTACCCTTGTGCTCCAACCTGGTGTTCAAATATATAAAATGTAGATTGAAGATAAAAAAGGTGACTAGGTAGGTAGTTCCTTGAATTTATTAAACTGAGGTAAAAAAATAGCAGAAATTAGCAACAATAGTTATTTATATACCAAGGGACTAAACTGGCTGTTTTAGTCCCGCTGCATGAGTGTTTCCTGAGCGAGCGTAGCAAGCGAGGGAAACAGAAATGCAAGGGACTAAAACAGCCACGTTTAGTCTTGAGGTATATACATTCTTTTTTGCACGACGAAACATAATTTAGGTAGGTAGATTAAGTTAAAATTAAGAACCATGCGTCTAAAATCGGGCGTTTTATTTTCGTAAATTAATCAAGATGCCGGGGGATATGCGAAAAGTCAGTTTCACAGCTATCGCGATTTCAATTGTTTTTTAATATGGTTGACACAGTCAGTTCGAAAAAATGGACGAAGACGATAAATTTTAAATAATTTTAACAATGTTATTTTTAAAGGTTTTCTTTGTTAAAACCAAATAAATTCGTTTGTATCGCTAATTTATTACAAAATATCTCCAAACCTAATTTTTGTACCAGTGAAGCACATAGTATGTATAATATTTTAATATTATCAAGGTTGCCGTGATTTTTTTCCCTTGGGATAAACACGGCGAGTTTAGTCCCGAAAATGAAAGCGTAAAGTTAGTCTTTTAGTCTTGGTCGTGCAAAAAAATATAATATACCTTCTGTACGTGAAATTTGCTAAAATTTTAAATTTTTTAAGAACCTTTTTGTGGGTCAATACTCAAATATCCAAAATTCAAAAACGCGAATTCAAAATGGCGGATCGATTTTTTTATTGTTCTTAAATATAAACAAGTAAGTATCAGCCATTTTAAATTTTCAATATTGAATTCGGTTTCAGCAACCTCAAAAGACCTTAGATATCAATTTTCACGAAAAATCCAAACCAAGCGAATTCTAGCCACGAAAAGCCCCTTCTGAATGAACCACTTTGTAAAATAAGTTACATTGTTTGTCGTAGACCGATTTGTAATTTTTTTTCATTGAAGCAATATGCAAGGTGCCATGAACCGACATGTGTAATTTTCTGTAAAATTACATAGTCTGTAATTGAAAATAAATCAATCAATAAATCAATCTAAATCTATGTAAGTAATTTTAAATAATTTTACATAATTGTTGTAATTTTGTTTAATTTTAATTTAATTTAAAGCGCTTAGCAAATTTTTAAATTATTTTACAATAAAATAAATTTATCTCCACACATTTACCCAAGTTCATGAATTAAACATAGTCAAGTATAGTAAATTAGGTACTTAGTAAACTATAACCAAACCCTATAAGGTATTTTTTCATTATTTTACAAACATTTTTTACCGTGTAGTTTTTAAATTATTACTACTCGTTTATACACGTATAAGATAGATGCAAAAATCTCTCAAAAAGTTTTCAGATGCCGGCCAGTGTATGCTTCACGAACAACGAATGGGTAAAACGGCTCGGATATACTGGATAAGTCACATAGGTAGAGAAGCTATATTGGGTATTAGATAAAGACAAAAACACATTAGGTGTGTAAAATTTAGTTCGCCATTTTTACCTTTTAAACGTCAAAATTTGTTAACAAAAACAAAACCCCAAAAAGGTTTTTCACATTTTTACAAGTCTTTACAAAACAAGTAATTTTTAAGTTAAAAATTTTAACACTATAAACAAAATAAAACTATAAAGACACGCAGATACCACAAAAAAAGCCACAAACAAAATATCACGAATTATTCGATTTCATAATAAAATGAGTGCAGCGTTGTCGGACCTCCTACCCATATAAATTTACGTTTGCTTGCATTTAAACGATTTGAATATAAATTTATGCTGTCTTTGAGTGTTTTTATTAACATTTGTAGCAAAATATTGGAATTTTATAATTAAAAATTATACGGTTGAAATATTGTTGGCAACGTAGAACCGCCATTTTTACCGCTTAGATGTCAATTTGTTATTGTTATTACGCAGCGTAGAACCCTGCGCAAACGTTTATTTCGTCTATATATTCTCTACCTATGTGGGATAAGTACGTAAAAAATGGAATGAAGAAAAAAGATGATTAGGTAGTAAGTACCTTAAATTTATTAAACCGAGATTAAGAAAAATGTCAAAAACAGTAGAAATTAGCAACAAAAATATAGCATACCTTCTGTACGTGACCAAATAACATTTTGGAGCATTATTTACTTATTTAGACAGCAGGGGTGCTGATGTAATGAAACCATAATCGCTAAATGTAAGTAGTATCAAATAAAGGAAGGGTTCAAGCCAATTATACCAACAATTATTTTAGATATTATCTAGTGATATATAAATATTAGAGACAATTCCATAAGCTGTAACCTCCTACCAAAGCTACCTAACTATGGGCTTTTGTACAGCAGGTAGCAAAGCTTTATTTGCAATTAGATATTTTTTTCACTTGAGCATAGGTATTTCTCAGAACTTTTTAATGCATGGATTCTTTTTGTGTAGGTGCCTAAAAAATATCGATAAATTACACAGGGCAGTAATTTTTGTATGACCGAGTGTGTTTCAATGGGTAATTGGGTAATTTTGGGTCAACTAGTCTTGTGAGAGTAGTTTTTTTTTGATGAGCTCTGGTTCTTGAGACAACAGATACCAAATCGATGTCCAATTTATCAAAAACTAGAGCCAATATATAAAAAAACAGATATCGTATTCGTAATCAGCATTAATCGGAATAAATTCAGTTATGACTCATCAACGTTGAAAATAAACACAGAAACATAGACTTACGGAATAATTTTGCCGAATTATGAGGTTACTAAATCGAAACATTTGACCACTAATTTGTTACACACAACAATATTGAATATACATATTAACTATAAATATATAAATATATCGGTGTTTTTCGAAGAAAATAAAAATGTAAATATTTAAAACCTCGCGTCAACGATAGAATCGACGCGGCGCCTATGCGAGCACTGGAAATTCGCCGATGACTAGTAATCAGCACCAAAAACTTAACATAAAATGAGTTTATAGACCAGGACATGTCGACATATAAGTATGTTCTACAGTTTTTCTTGTAAAAAAGAAGTATATACTGTAAAAAAAAGTTAAATTGGTTGTCATAGATCGATTCATAAAATTTTCCATAGAAGCCATATGTAAGATACCAATAGCCCGAATATAATCTACTGTAAACTGAAATGAACCGACATATAATCTACTGTAAAATTACATAGTCCGTAATTGATAATTACCAAGCCGTTTTGTTTGATTATCACAGGTGGGCATGCAAAAATTAGATTTAAAAAAAAAACTCTTTTTTTCAAGTAAATAGACACTTTAAACTATTGTTCACCAAGCGGAATGTCATGTCGACGCTGTTAATACTCAGTGAATCACTTGGTCATGGTCCATGACTCATAGAGAAAGACTATTTTTATTTTGTTTTGAAAATTGTTTCCCCTTTCAAAAAACGAATAATTAATAAAAAAAAGTATATATGTATTAACAATTCGTTTTTTGAAAAGAGAAACAATTTTCAAAAAAGTCCTTCTCCATGAGTCATGGACCAGGACCAAGTGATTCACTGAGTATTAACAGCATCGACATGACATTCCGCTTGGTGAAAATTAGTTTAAAGTGTCTATTTACTTAAAAAAAAGAGTTTTTTAAGTTTAATTTTTGCATGCATGCATCTGACCCGTGGTGATTATAATCAATGTAAATCTATATAATATTAAATAATTGTACATAAATGTTGTAATTTTTTGTAATTTTAATTTATATTACATATTACCATTCTTTTATATTATTTAAAAAAAATTAAATTAAATTTATTTACACACATTTGCATAAATTCATGAATTAAACATGGTAAAAATGTAAGGTATTTTTACATTATTTTTATTTATGAAGTTAATCTGTGCCCATTTTCTTAAAAAACTAAAGTAATTCTAAAAAAAATGAATGCAATCTTTGTATAATCAGCACCACAAACTTACCCTAAAATCAGTATTATAGATCGACACAATACACTGAATGTTGCCTAGTATACTACATACAGGGTATGTAATAACCACCCAGTTTTGGTAATCAAAACATAATATAGGATCCTGTTTAGTTATTACAGGTAATAATGCATTATATACCCACACCTAATGATTATTCTATTCTAAAATGTCATATAATTCAAAATTAATCACAAAAAAACAATAATTCTTTTCTAGGGACTTTATGTAACTAAACTATACTATAAAAATGCACCCTATTCACGTATTTTTTTTTCTTTTTGATTCATTGCTGTTATATTAACTAGGGTATAATCGAGGGTATAATAAATAAATAAATATATAATAAACTTATCCTAAAATCAGTATTATAGATACCTACTCAGTATTATAGCTCGACACAATACACTGAATGTTGCCTAGTATATTACATACAGGGTATGGAATACCCACCCAGTTTTGGTTTGGACTTTTTATACCCACCCAGTTTTTATACCCAACCAGTTTTGGTAATCAAAACATAATATAGGATCCTGTTTAGTTATTACAGATAATAATGCATTATATACCTAAACCTAATGATTATTCTATTCTAAAATATCATATAATTCAAAATTAGTGACAAAAAACACTAATTCTTTTCTAAGGACTTTATGTAACTAAACTATACTATAAAAAATGCACGCTATTCGCGTATTTTTTTTTTTTTTTTGATTCGTTGTTATATTAACTAGGGTATAATCGAGGGTATAATAAATAAATAAATATATAATAAACTTATCCTAAAATCAGTATTATAGATACCTACTCAGTATTATAGCTCGACACAATACACTGAATGTTGCCTAGTATATTACATACAGGGTATGGAATACCCACCCAGTTTTGGTTTGAACTTTTTATACCCACCCAGTTTTTATACCGACCCAGTTTTGGTAATCAAAACATAATATAGGATCCTGTTTAGTTATTACAGGTAATAATGCATTATATACCTAAACCTAATGATTATTCTATTCTAAAATGTCATATAATTTAAAATTATTCACAAAAAAACACTAATTCTTTTCTAAGGACTTTATGTAACTAAACTATACTATAAAAAATGCACGCTATTCACGTGATTTTTTTTTTTTTGATTCATTGTTGTTATATTAACTAGGGTATAATCGAGGGTATAATTTTAAATTTAATTGAAAATATTAATAATTTTTACAGCATTCTAAATTAGTGTAAATCAATATAAAAATCACATTGCATTCATATTATAAAATTACTAATAATAATGAGTAACAAAATTTCAAAATTATTACAAAATTTCTAATAATTTCTAATAATATAATTTTTACCATTTACACTAGTTTTTATATTTAATTATTATATTGTTTTAATAAATTTGCCCTGAAGAAGCCCCAACAATAAGGGGCAAAACGATGGCTTTATAAGTTTTTTTCACTGTGTTCTTAAAAGCAAGATTAAAATCAATATATAACACATAAAGAACAAGAAAAAGAATTTAAATATACTTAATATGTAACATTACGATTATACTTAACCCTTTTAATGTATCTTATTTTATTCTATTCCATATATACCTCTTTTATAAACTTTACTTTGTCCTTAAATTATGTTTATTATGTTATTTAATTTATTTATATAATGTTGTAGGCATGCTCAAATTTTTTACACATTTTAGTGCTATTAGCATATTTGTCGCATTTATTTTAAATTATAGTTTAATTTTTAGTACTAGTTTAATTTTTAATGTAATAAATATAATTATTATTATTATTATTATTATAATTCAGTCTTTAGGTCATTAAAATGTTTAACCAAAAACCTCACACAATCACTAACCATCATTTATTAACAATCTCGAGATCTCGGGATTAGGCCCTTCCTAATCCTCAAACTGCAAAAATGTTACACAGAAGAAAAAATGGGCAATAACGTGCATGAGCCCACATTTTCCATGCCCCTGGCTTAATTTTCTACATAAAAATAGTATTTAGAAGTAGGCCTTAACATTTCGAAATAAATACATTTTTGGATATGTTTATACGAACTTTTTTTTTGCATTCTGATAAAAATTTACCTTCCAAAGTTTTGGAAGGCTAACTTGAAAGATAGGTCTTATATATTATCGTACATTGGAAACTTTAAATTAAAAAACAAATCGCTTAAATGACCCAAAGTACACTGATAAAAAAGATTTATTTGTATATATTTAATTAAATTATTTGGTTGTAACAAATTTTATTTGAGTCAAATAAATATTTAGTTCATGTAAACAAATATTTTAATTTCAAAATTATTTATTAATTGGAACAAAATAGTTTATTTGACAGAAATAGAATTTATTTGTCACAACCAAATAATATAATTGGCCATATCCAACCAAATATTTAGTTGACACCTCGGTTGACACAAATAAACTGTTTTATCAGTGTAGAAAAACCCTTTGAGAATTCGACTATATTCGTCAGTCGCAGCGTGATCTTTGTAAGGGACGGGTGTGACCGCTTTGGCGGATTTATTCCAGCATCAGCATCGCAATCATTGATATGTACAGGACTTGATTAATTTTATTTTTTATTTTATGTAATGCCGTGAAAGTGTTCGTTTAATTGTAAAGTTTTAAGTGAGTCTTGATTATTAATATGTGATGTTAAATTTGAATTCAATGTATTTCGTTGTACACGTGGATATTTTTTTATGAATTTCAAAGAAATAATTTTTTTTATAAGTTGGGGTCTACGCAAACATCACTACAGAGTGATACGGTTTTGCGTAGACCGAAAATTATACTGGATCGAGCTGGCCAACTACCCAAAAGGAAAAGCCATACTGTAATTGGATTGGATTGGACTATATTCGTCCTAAATTTTCGAATGCCATTGACAAATCTCATGCCTAAAAGATCAACCCTGATTTTGTCGCACCGTGTAATTTACATTATTTTAAGTAGTTCCGAAACGCGTTAGCTTTGGATGAAATTCCCTTTCCTTAAGGATATAAATCAGAGGTTTTTGTTTCTAATTTTATTCAAGTTATCCTGTAAGGCTTTAATTTCAATTTATTTAATTTTCTATTAAGATTAGTTTAGGACTATAACTTTTATAAGGAATAAATGATTAGAGTAAAGACGGTGAATATGTGTGTGCCAATCACATATTGTACTATAGTGTAGTACTAACTATGACATAAGATAATATTTGTTATTGTATTTATTACAATTGTTTATTGTTTACCTCTTAATTCTACAACTGGCTAGAACATTTATGTTATAACATATTACAACATGTGGTTGGCGCCTATATTACAACAACATTTTTATCAGTGTATTACAATGTTTCCTTACAAATATAAAACTAACCTTAAAAATATAAAATTAGTTTTTTTTAAGCCAAAGTTTTGCCGTTAAGTTAAATATATTTTTATGATATTTATATCTTTAAAAGCAGAAACTTTAAAATATAACATAAAGCATACTGAGACCTGCAATTACACTGAAAAAAAGGTTTATTTGCGTCAACTAAATATTTGGTTGGGTATGGACAAACAAAAATTGGGTTGTGTCGAATAAATTTTATTTGGGTCAAATAAATATTTAGTTCGTGTAAAAAATAATTTTAATTTTAAAATGATTTATTAATGGGAACAAAATGTTTTATTTGACAGAAATAAAATTTATTTGACAGAAATAAAATTTGTCACAACCAAATATTTATTTGTCCATATCCAACCAAATATTTAGTTGACGCAAATAAACTTTTTTTTCAGTGTAGTCTTATAATATTTTAGTTCTGTTTCTTGTAGAGTTATAGATGTTATTTTATTAAATTAAAATGTTGTTTTTTATTTTGTTATAAATTTTATAAAATTTAAAAAAATTCACACCGGATTTTTGTTCAGCTGGCCCAAAAAAACCCATGATTTAAATTTCATAAAGAAGAACTTTTATTCATATGAATTAAAGTGTGGCTCACGGATCTGTGACAGTCAAAGAAATGCGACAGAAAATTGAAATAGGAAATATGAGGTTCCCAGACTGAAAATATAATAGTATATTAAAGTACTAGTTTCATAACATACGTTTTTAGCGCACGAGTACAAGTTTAGAAAACGAGCCGCTTGCGGCGAGTTTTCTAAAGTACTAGTGTGCCAAAAACATCTTATAAAACGAGTGCTTTATACAATTTTTTCTATTTTGCTCTAAAATTAAAAAAAACTTACATTTAAATTTATGACTGATTTAGGGATTTTGGTTTTGGATTGGCATTACAGTTTACACCATGTTTAAAATTCTAAGAACAAATGATATTTTGATATATTTTACAGTCATCTCTTCTTTTTTCACTGCAATTAATCAGTCCACAATTTTAACACGGTAAAAAATAACCCAAACACAAAATTTTGTAAAAAATTAAACTTTAAATCGACATTGACATTTGCACGCAAAACGTCAAGAGATAGGCTTTTGTATGTTGCCAACCCAAAAGAAAAAAAAGCAGAGACCTCTTATGGGCCTATAAGAACACGCAAAATGCGTGTGATTATGAGCTTATTAGAGTCGCAAAATAGAAATAACAATTAAATATTTAAATCAATCAACTAATCAACTAATATTTAAACTAATCAACTAAGAATAGAGTATTTCCGAGTTGAATTTTGTGTGAAAGGAAGAGGGTCGATTTGGGCGGTTTTGCCCCAAACTTTTTTCTGTGAAACTTTTTTATAAAATTATCAGAATAGGATTCCTCAGGTAAAGACACATTAAAAAGGTACTCTTGTTGTAATACCGTAGGGCAAACCGTTTTCGAGAAAAATTCATTTGAACCTGAAACGTTTCGAGGACGAAAAATTAAATACTAAAATGTTGAAAACAAAATTTTAATGACGCGAGGTGGTTCTACATTAAAACTAAGAAAAAAAGTTTCTATACATGTAGGTCCAAAAATTGCTTTTAAAGTTACCATGGTCCTTTAAAAATGGAGTAATTCAAACGGATCATCTCACCCACCTAGCCCCCCCCCCTTCATCCTGAATATGTCATCACTTGCTGACAGCATTCTTGGAGAGATATATCGCTTTCAAACTTATATTTGCTTGATAAAATACCACACTACCTTTTTACTGTATTCGCTCTCATTTATGACTTTTTCCCTTTTTACCCTCCCCCCCTAGGGTGGGGAGGGTGGTTTTACTATTTATTCGTTTCCCACATCCTATATCTCGTCCATAAAAATCTTCTAGATGAAAATAGTAAATGAAAACTCTCCACCCCCTAGGAGAAATGGGAAAAAATGATAAATGAGCGAATACAGTAAAAAGGGAGTTAGTGTGGTAGTGTGGTATTTCATCAAGCAAATATAAGTTTGAAAGCGATATATCTCTCCAAGAATGCTGTCAGCAAGTGATGGCACATTCAGGATGGAGGGGGGGGGGGATAGGGGGTGAGAGATGGTTCTTTTAGGGTAAAATCGACTTTTTTTTTTAATTTATTGTTAGTAAACATTAAAAAAAATATTTCCTGATTTTTTTACCCAAAAATAATTTGGAGCAAAAACCTCCCAAATCGACCCTTTTCCATTATTTCACTGCTAGCAGTTATCAGTTTTTGATAAATAAGTGCCTAACTTGCACCATTATTTTTACATATTTCTTAAATTGCGAATATGTAACTTACATGTAAAACTTTTACACAATTTTTAAATGTTGTTTTAAAAAATTTTTAACAGCTTGTTTATTATGATAACATTTCGTTTAAGTAATCAAAAAATACACTGCCCAGTAAAGGAGCTTTCCCATTTTACACCTCCGCGCGTAAAATGAATTTTTTATTATAAGATTTACTTTTAGCAACCTTAAAAATATATCAATTTTCACGAAAACTACCCCCCGCCTCCTAGGGGGTGCAGTTAGAACTTTTTTATTACCAGATTCTCTTTCAGCAACCTTAAAAACTTCAATACACCAAATTTCACAAAAACTACCCCCATCCCTCAGGGAGTGAAATTTATTAAAAGATTCAGTTTTAGCGACCTCAAAACCCCCAATATAAATTTTCAAGAAAACTACCCCCTGCCCCTCAGGGGGTGGTGTAAGATTTTTTTATTATCAGATTCACTTTCAGCAACCTGAAAACCCCCAATGTACCAATTTTCACGAAAAACACCCCCTCCCCTTTGGGGGTGGTTAGATTTTTTTTATAATTAGATTCACTTTCAGCAAACTCAAAAACCCCAATATACCAATTTTCACGAAAACTACCCCCCACCCCTCAGGGGGTGGATTTAGATTTTTTTTAATTATCAGATCCACTTTTAGCAACCTCAAAAACCCCAATATACCAGTTTTCACGAAAACTACCCCCCACCCGTCAGGAGGTGAAATTAGAAAAAAATTATTATCAGATTCTTATTCGTCACCCCAAAAACCCCTATATACCAAATATTGAAAATATTTTAAAATATTTACCCCCTTATCCCCTCGGGGATGGAGTTAGAAAAAAAATATTACCAGATTCAATTTCAGCAACCTCAAAACCCCTATATAGCAATTTTCAAATTTTTCTAAAAAAAATGTATTTAGTATTTAGTAGTATTTAGTATTTATTTATAGTGAAACAGGGACCTTCATACGAAGGTATTTTATACCTTATACTGTTAAATACTACAATTATTATAAATTTAAATTGAATCTTTGCTGATCTTATTGTTTATCGTGAGCTCTCAGGATATCTCTTCTTGATTACATCTTCTACAAAATATAGGGTGCAGAGTCAGTCCTTTTACATGCTTAAATACATCTTTATGCATAATATTCAATAAATTTTCAAAAAAACTTTACAAAAGTTTTGACATGACAATGACAAAATGGTACAATTTTTCCCCATTTGCCCCCCTTGCCGCACTTTAATGTTCACCCGAGCTAGAACTTTTGGGAACATACCTGTATGCCAAATTTCAAGTCTCTAGCTTAAAGCGGTCTTTAGTTATCGTGCCCACAAGATTTCCCGGATAGACCGATCGACCGACCGACAATTTTTTTTTTGCTTGAAATTGATTTATATCGACATAAAACGTCATAAAACGCAAAAATACGCAAAAAAATTGAATTTTTTTGCACGAATACAAGGCTTTCCGAAATTTTGAAAATTTTTAAAATGGGAAAGCAATAAAAATTTTGTTCGTTCTGAAAAATCGAGCATATGGCATTTAACTTCTAGTACCCTTATGAAAGATGTACTCTTCAGTGAAAATCTATATACTGAGCCAAAAGGGGTCATTCATTAATTAAGTCACGCACTAAGGGGATGGGAGTTAGCTCTAGTCTGACAAGGGGAGTGAAAAGATGATCAAAAGTAGCGGGGTATAATTAAGGGACGTCATGACATCCTGTTGATGTAATATTAATAGTAATTTTCAAAACATTTAAACAAATTATTAAAAAAAATTAAAAAATGGTCAAATTGAGAATTTTATTTGCTTTAAAATAATTTATCGTACGACCCCCTTTCTGTTTCAAAAAATCCCTCTATGCCCCCCAAAAATTACCAAATATATGTCGAAAAAAAATTAAGTTGTCTTATTTAAGTGTTTAATATTTGAAGTCGATCTCAACTCGTTAAAAAGTTAAGAGGAGGGGGAGTGACTTTTGGACCGCACTGTATAAATAATTATTAATTAATTATAATTATTATTATATATAATTAATATAATTATATAATAAGTAGTTATAAACTAAATATATATTTGAGAATGACGATGAAAAATATATCTTCTAATGCACGCTGTTTTAGAAGAACTTTTAAATGACATGACAACTTCCATTTTTTTTTCTTTTTGGAATTTATTATATGAGCTCTAATTAAAAAAATAAGACCAAAATTTTAAAAATCGTTAGAGCCGTTTTTGAAAAAAATGTGTTTTTTAGAAAATATCTCTTATATTTCAAGCTAACATACTCGGTTTGCCCTCGATATCTCAGATTTTGACCAAACTTGGCATAGTGGTACCACTATGGTACCTAAGCATCCAATTTTTTTTCAAAATGGTCCATCCGTTCACGATACCGGGTGTTATATCTCCGTTATTTGAAAAGGTAATTTTTTTTATTGACTTATTCAACCCCCCCCCCCTTCATTGCTTACTCACTCCCTTGTAACCACCCCATCCTCTGATTTTCAAATAACACCTTCCACCCCCATTTTTATCTAAGAATATGAAATTACATTTCATTTTATATTATAAATAGTATCTTATTCTTTTAAGGGGCTTCCACACGGAAAAAAAAATTATAGCTAGGAGCGCTATAACACACATACCAAGCAAATTATAATCGCTTATTATATAAATACAAGGCTTTCTCTTACAATTATGACAATCAGTGTAAAAATTTATATGAAATACTTTAATTGTTTAGTGAATAATAAAATATAACAAATAGTATGGCATTTATAGCTTAAATAGATTTAATTATTGTCCGTGCTAATAATTTTTATAATATAATAAAATTTCTGTAAATTTATAATAGTGCCTGTAATAAATATAATCGTGTCTGTAATATATATAATCGTTTCCAATTTATTTTTAACATTATTAGTTATTGTGTCCCTTATAATCTATAGCTTAAATCACTATAATTTGCCACTGTTACCAAATATCTTATAATGTATAGCGCAGAGCCCACTAATTTCTTTCCGTGCAATAACAATTATTATTTACTAATAATAATCTCCCACCAGGTTTTAGACGGGCTATATCTCCGTTATTTAAAAATATAAAAAGTTAAAAAAAAAATTAATTAAATTGGAGTCAAAGTAGAATTTACTGACATATGCAAAACTACCCCTTATTAACCCACCCTCTTGGAACCACCTCCAACTAGTTTTTTAAATAGCACTTCTCTATTTTACTAAAGAATATAAAATCACATTTCATTTTAAATTTAGCCAGAAAAATTTCCAAAAACTTACGTTAAATTGTACCCAAAAGAAAATTGATTAATATATTCAAAACCAACTCATAACAACCCAATCTCCTGGGTTTGGACTACCAGCAATTTTGTTTTAAATACCACCCTTCTATTAATAAATAATAATTTTTATTTAGAGCCCCTTAAAATCTAAGGGGGTGTTATTTGAAAAACAGAAGTTGGGGGTAGTTTCAAGGGAGTGGGTAAGTGGCGGTTTTGAATAAGTCAGTAAAATCTTCTTTAGCTTTGATTTAATGCTATTTTTTGCAAATTATAATACCTTTTCAAATAACGGAGATAAGCTATTTCAAGAACTTGGTGGGACACCCAGTATAGTGTAGTATAGTGCAGTATAGTATATATATATGAGACACCCTGTATATAAACCATTTTATTTTTCAGAAAAAGACAATAAATACAAGTAGTTCTTGAATTTTTAGAACAAAAATTTCCCAACTAAGGAAGCAGGTTTTCGCATCGAAAAAAAGCGTTACCCCTAGCGGATTTTTTTTTTTTGACGACATAAAGAAAAAAACTTTACTGCTCAATTTTCCCGAACTAATAAATGTACTGACTAAAAAAAAGTCTTCGCCTCTACAATATTCCCCACTGTACCACTCAATTTTCGCAACTAGTGAATTTAATAACTAATAAAAAAATCCCATTGCCTCTACAAATTTTTTATATACCCAACCAAATCAACATTGATAATTTTTAAAATTAATTGTTGTGAAAAAAAGTACCTATACCTACCTAGAGTTTGCCAACATGCTGAGAATAGAAAGAAAAACTACTGTTGTTCGATTATAATTTCGTTTGAATGTCAGTAATTTCATGGGCGTCGATTTATTTAATTATTTTTTAGAAACTTTAAATTAAAACGAACATATTTAAATACCGTCAACGGGGGTGAAACCGGTCAAAATTTGCTGTTTTTTAAGTTTTTTTCGTTTTTTTTTTTAGAATAAAAATAAAAAAAAAATATATATTATAAAGCTTGAAGTTTCGAGCATTTATAACTGAATACAGTCTAAATAACCACAGTAGTTTTTTTAATATACTTTTTTAAAGTTGATCGGTTTCACCCCGTACTAAGGGGTGAAACCGATCACCCCTTTTATTTCACGTATATTTGACTTTAGTAACTTCGAGAGCGAAACCGATCATTTATACTCGATTTAAAAAAACTTTTTCGTTTTTAAATATATAAAAAAGTTAAAAAACTAGTAAAAAAGTGCATATTTATCTTAAACTTAAACATTATTTTTTAAATGGTTTGGGAGGGGATGAGGGGGTTAGTTAAAGGATTTCCTAAAAGTACTTGGATTTCCTACAAAACAAACCCTCGAAAAAACTTTAATGACAAACACAGCTTTATTTAGACCAATTAGTTAGTAATCGATTTCACCCCACCATTTCTTCTTTACTTTTTATAAAAATGTAAATGAAAAATTACACAATGCTGATAAAAACTAAAAACTTTTTACTACTAGGGCCAGATAATAGTTAAACTCTTTACTTACAACGTTCTCTCAGCTCTTTTCTGCGACTCTGCACAACCAAAAGTTTCCACAAGTTTCAAAAAACTACTTTTTTTACACCTCTAAAACAACCTTCATATCTCGACGGACCGACAAAATAGACCTTATCATCCCCGTTCTCGTAAAGACTGATATTTCCTGCAGTAACTTGTCGACTTTTGCCGCGCGCTGACTTCTTTCTGTATATTACCGGTACTAAAAATATTAGCCAAAATATACGTGATGATTGGTTTCACCCCTGCTGATCGGTTTCACCCCGGTTGACGGTACCTATGCGTCTAGTCCAACCAACCCTATTTTAAACAAAATACCAAAGAAAATCTTTGTTAAAATTTAAGCGTTAAGTAATAATCACAAATTTTATCATTTTCTCTTTGTATTTTAATATCACAGGTCCACAGAATCAAATTTAGCGGCATTTAAAAGATTTTTAGCTGGCCGCAATATTCGAGTGCAGTGAAGTAAGTGAAGTTTTCCGATTTATCCGAGTTATCCGATATTTTTCTAAACATTTGGTTGATATTAGAACAAAATTAACATGAACATGCAATAACTCCTAACTGATACTTCTGACCAATAGGAGGTATTGGCCAAAAACTACTTATATTGTACGATATAAGCTAGAATAGTTTAAATGTAAGACTAAAACATCTTTAGGGACAATAAATAACCTTACACCACTTTATTTATATTGCTATAAAGATTAAGAATAGAGTAAAAAGCAACTCTAAGAACTGTTTTTCGTGGCTTCTGAAAAATTTGACATTTTACACTTAGGAGGTATTGCAAGTTCATGGTCGTTATGTATATTTTAAGGGAAATTGCGTTAAAATATTAGATTTATCCTAATTATCCAGAATACGCGGCATTATCCGAGCGTCAAATTAAAACGGGACCACCTCATGAATGCTCTATTTAAGTTGGAAAAAGTTTTATCTAATTCCGTTCATCCGTTCCAAAGTTATGTGTGATCAAACATTAAAAATATTAAACAAAGTCACACGTCGAATTGATAACCTCCTTCTTTTTTGAAAGTCGGTTAATAATTTATTTTTTGCACGACCAAGACTAAAACCTAATTTTACGCTTTCATTTTCGGGACTAAACTTGCCGTTTTCTCCCTAGAGAATTAAAATCAAGGCAACCTTGATAATATTAAAATATTATACTTACTATGTGCTTTGCTGGTTCAAAAATTAGGTTTGGTGGTGTTTTGTAATAAATTAGCGATTCAAACCAATTTATTTGATTTTAACAAAGAAAACCTTTAAAAATAACATTGTTATAACAATTTATACATAACTTAAAATTTATCATCTTCGTCCATTTTTTGACGTTTGTGTCAACCATATTAAAAAACAATTGAAATCGCGAAAGCCATGAAACTGACTTTTCGCAATTTACAGGCATCTTGATTAAATTACGAAAATAAAACAACCGATTATAGACGCGTAGTTTTTAATTTTAATTTTATTTACCTACCTAAATTATGTTTGGTCCTGCAAAAAATAGTGTATATACCTCAGGACTAAACTTGGCTGTTTTAGTCCCTTGCATTTCTGTTTCCCTCGCTCGCTACGCTCGCTCAGGAAACACTAATGCAGCGGGACTAAAACAGCCAGTTTAGTCCCTTGGTATATAAATAACTATTAGCCCTACGTTTTCAAAGCATAATAATAAATATTTCAATTTAATATGACGTATTAATTTAAGTGACAATTGAAATAAGAAGTACTTCAATATTGGATCATTTTTTTTAGTATATAGTTTTAATCTTACTCAATTTTGCCATATACACGGTGTCCCACGGTAGATAAATCAGTCAAACTGTGGCGTTATTAACAAAGATATCAACATGAAACTTTTACCAGTCAATATGGACCTAATTATCTTCAATTGACCCAAAACAAAAGTTTTCTACTCTTTTTTGGTTTTGAGCTAGAGCTTTACACATGCACTTTTAAAAGCATAACAATACTTTCAAATGCCAAAATTAAAAAAAAAATTCTTTATCATATGATAGTTTTTTTCACTAAAAACAATAATTTTCGATTTAAATTCTTAATTTTATAAAACCTTAAAAAAGGGCAATTGCATAATGGAATGACCCCGCTATGGCAAAAGAGTAGGATGCCTTGAAATTAAATTTTTTAAATAAGTCGTATATGATGACAATAAATGTCAAATTTGATTTTACATTATAATCAAAAAATTAACAAAGCAAGATTTTTATAAAACCAAGTTTTGAATGCCAAATTGGTAACTTTAGAAGTAAAGAAAGAAATTATTTTAACTTATGGAGAATATGCTCGAAATTTAAGAGAAACAACGAGAAGAATAGTAGAAAAGTTCCCCGATGATAGTATTAGTTACTTTAGCGTACGAAGAATTGTTAATTTATTTTTGGATAATGGAGGAGTGAGGGACATAAAAAAAGTTTGCGAAAGTCCAGTAACCAAAGATCCTGAAACTATAACTATAATTCAATCAATTTGATATTTTAACTTATGAGAATTATTCTTAGTATCATTTAACTTTTAATTCTAACCAAAATGTACGTAATTAATTACATAACAATAAATTAATTGACTAAATTGCCCATAATATGACAGTTTTTTTCCTTTGTTCTTCTGTATTTGGTCTGGTTTGGTTCAAAAAAACAAAACAAACGACTAAGAACAAAAGCACGAAGTAGGACTAGATGAAGTGACCCTAATGTGCAGGGCCGGACAGAGCCAGCCCGGGCCCCGGTGCAACTTTTTACTCGGGCCCCCATTTTTTCAAAACATAATTGTCCCATGCAGGCCTGCAGCTAAGGCACTGAGGGCCGAAGCGGCGCCCCCATTCATTAACTAAGCGCCGCAGTCGAAAATTTTTCCAAATTATATTAATTTCTGACAGTTTTATTTTCATAGTTCAGCAAGCTTAAGTATGTAAAAAAATAATAAAGTCTTAGCGCCGCAGGCGAAATTTTTTTTAATTTTGATAGCTCTGGCGCCGCAGGCAATTTTTTTACAAATTTTAAGCTTTTGCAAGTTTGAACTAAAAAAAAATACGTAGGTAAATTAGCCCTAGCGCCGCGGGCGAATTTTTTTACAAATTTTAAAACACTAGTAACAGTGCACTATTATTTTTTACAAAAATCCAAAAAGGCTTAAGCTGCCGCGGCGAAATTTTTTCTATTGCCCATTTGGAACGAGATCTACTTATTTGCTCATTTTGACGCCTTATCGATCTGGGGGAGTACAAATAAATAAACTGTTTATTAAAAACTTCTGTCGCCGGGCCCCATTCGAGCCCGGGCCCCGGGTAATCTGTACCCCCTGCACCCCCCTGAATCCGGCCCTGCTAATATGAACCAGCTGCAACTTCATGCAACTGCGAGGGAAGGGGATTCTTTACAAGCTAATTAATTATGTTTTTTAAAATCTCATAATTATAAAACATGTTTTATCATAAGTTGTCCAATAGGTTTTATAATAACTTGCTTTGCCAATGCTTTCATTATGATATATTGACTTTGTAAAAAAACTGCTAAGATTAATCTAAGATTAATCCAATCATACCAATTAAAAAATTTGATTGAGCGCAAAAAATCAAAATTTATTAGTAATTAAGTAATACACTCTGTAGTATAAAACCCTAGTCCACAAGGTCCTTACTAAGTCTAAGTAAAAATCTAATTTATAACATTAGATTTGACATTTATTTTTATCGTGAACGTCATATTTTCAAACATTTATTTTCATAGCATCCTCTCTTTTACATTAGCGGGGTCATTCCATAATGCACTTACCATTTTTTACCGTTTTCTAAAATTAAAAATTTAAATAGAAAACTATTGTTTTTAGTAAAAAAAACTATCATATGATAAAGAAATTATATTATTTTTTTAAATTTTGGCGTTAAAAAATGTTATTATGCTAAAAAATAATTCTGTTTGTTTCTCTAGCCTAAAAACAAAAAAAAGTAAAACACTTTTTTCTGGCGTAAATTGAAGGTAACTAGGTCTATATTGACTGGTAAAAAATATATTTTAATAGCTTTGATAATAACGCCACAATTTGACTGATTTGTCTACCGTGGGACACCGTGTATAAATTTTAAAAACAAAACCGCAGCAAGCGTTATAGAAAAAAAATCTATATATCTATATTATAAAAGTTTATATTGATAATATTTCTGATAAAAATTCTAAAAAAACTTTAACATCCGCAATTACCCAATACCAAGAAGTCCATATAGAAGCAATTTGCAGAATTCACACTTCATTAATAATACCTATACTTTTCAAATGCCTAATCCCGTCAAGATTCAGGTAAGTTTTTCAGTTTAAGTTTCTTTGAATTGTGTTTTTTTTTTCAAAAACAGAACTCGACCTAATGTATCTTTCGACTAAATTTGCTGTTTGCATTTACGAAAGTCTTTTTGCTTATCAAATACTTGATACAGCTAAGCTGCATAATATGCAAAAAAATTTCCTGTTTCTCAGTCAGATTTTTTGTATGCATACTACTCTTCGTATCCCATGGGATGTGCATGCATACGTTATTAAGATGCTACGCTTTTTGCTTCACCCCTCCCCAATCACGCTCGAGTTAGGAAAATACACTGTCGAGTTAGGAAAATTAGTAGAATCGTGTAGGGCTCTTTTGGAATAATCTTAATATTTATTTCTAAATAAATTTGGATATAAGCGTATGAAAAACATTTTAAAATGCAGGGGCTCGAAATGTACGATATTATTTTCTTAAAAGACTGGACACAGGCGCCGTCTTTTCAAAATCCCAGAGGGGCCCCAAAATTTTTGAAGTAAAAAATAAACTGCCCAGTAAAAGAGCTTTCCCATTTTTCACCTCCGCCCGTAAAATGGATTCATTTTTAGCAACCATAAAAACCTTAATATACCAGTTTTCACGAAAACTACCCTCTGTTCCTTTAGAGGTAAAGTTAGAATTTTTGTATACTCAGATTCACTTTCAGCAACCTCAAAAACCCCAATACACCAGTTTTTACGAAAACTACCCCCACCCCTCAGGAGGTGAAATTAGAAAAAAAGTATTATCAGATTCATATTCGTCGATCACAAAAACCCCTATATACCAATTTTGAAGTAAATATTAATAATATTGAAAAATATTTACCCTCTCAACCCCTCGGGGGTGGAATTAGAAAAGTTTTTTTATCAGATCCAATTTCATCAACCTCAAAAACCCATATATAGCAATTTTAAAATTTTGAAAATTTTGAAAATTTTTGCACGGCTTTCCGAAATTTTAAAAATTTTCAAAATGGGAAAGCAATATAAAAGTTATAAATTTGCATTAAATGAAAAAATTACTAAAAATATATTTAAAAATTGTAAAGCTTTTATAAAAAATTTAACAGTATAGACAATATTCCAAGGGAGGTGCGACCCCCTACCATTAGTCCAGGGAGGCCATGGCCCCCTGGCCCCCGGTGTCGGCGCCTATGAGACTGGAGGGCCCGAAAGACAGGGAGGGTGCGGTCCTGACCTGCCAACCTAGCCAGTCCGCCACTGCCGCCAGTCATTATCGAACCGTCAAAAATACTACAACTTAAATCACAAAATGTCGCCCAAAATAAATCAAATATGAATCGAGGGTTGATTCAGGTCATTACTACCTACACGTTAACGAAAGATGGCGCTACGTGGTTCAAATTCGATGAATGGTCGGCTATAAACTCCAGTTTAGATGCTTTGTGTATAAGACGTTTTATTTTAAGGTTTGAAAGAAATAATATAATAGCGTTGAATTATTTGACTTTTTAATTCTTTTTCAGTATATTTTGATGATCGCTCTACCAGGCCGGAAACCGTGGTTCGAATCCAGACTGAGACATGCCTTTTTTTTATTTCCTCTTCTGTCCAATATGCCACTAATATTTTCTTTCATAATTATTTACGGACATTAAAATTACTTCTTAAACAATAAATTGTTTTTTCTATTTTGCGACTTTTATAAGCTCATAATCACACGCCTTTTGCGTGTTCTTATAGGACCATAAGAGGTCTCTACTTTTTTTTCTTTTGGGTTGGCAACAGACAAAAGTCAATCGCTTGACGTTTTCGGTGCAAATGTGAACGTCGTTTTAAAGTTTAATTTTCTACAAAATTTTGTGTTTAGGTTATGTTTTACCTTGTTAAAATTGTGGCTTGGTTACTTGCAGTAAAAAAAAAGAAGAAATTACTATAAAATATATCAAAATAATATTCGTTCTTATAATTTTAAACATGGCGAAAACTTTAATGCCAACCTGAAACAAAAATTTCTAAATCCGTCAATTTAAATGTAAGTTTTTTTTAATTTTAGAAAAAAATTGAAAAAATTGTATAAAGCACTCGTTTCATAACACGTTTTTAGCGCACGAGTACAAACCGCTTGCGGGGCGAACTTGCAAGGATTTACGGTATTGTATTTTTTTTTCAAAAGTTAAATATGTTTATATTAAGTCTTTCTACTATATGTATCCAGCACCAATATATTAAATACTTCTTATAAGAATTGTATTCTCTCTGTGTATCACATTTCATCCTTGTATTACACAAACTAAATGTTATCATGCGAACACACATTTTTAATAACTACTATTTACTGGAAATTAAAAGCGCCGCACTCTAAATTAAATGTTACCCTGCAAAACATAGTTTCAATAATTACTATTTTCTAGTAATTGAAGGCGGTATGAAATGGGAAACCAACTTAAGGAACAAACGAAATTTTTGTGCCTACTAGAATCATGTGAACGTTTGTGCCCTTCTGTTTCTCAAGATATCAGTTTACCTGTAAAATTACCGTCCGTATCCAACATTTGAATTTTGATATTTTTTTTAACATCAGTCTATTCTTTAATGTTTATGCCCGTTCGTGACCTAAAATTTTTTTTGATATCTTCATCTCCCACCATAGGGGCCCAAATGATTAGAGAATCTATTTTTCCTCACACACAAAAGATAAGAATACTGTTTAGTCTTATTATACTATGTTTTAAAGTATTTTTTGATTTTTTTTATGTTTTGCTTTTATGGGCAATCGGGCCTTGGTAGAAATTTTTGACTTTCACAATATTTTTGTTAATTTTAGTAAAATTCACTTGTTAATTTACACATTTATTTGTTAAAATTACAAATTATCATTACTCGTTGAACGTTGGTCGGTTACCGTTAAGGGAACGTTCAAGTATTACGTAACGCAAATTTTGATCATTTTGGATCCGCACTCCCCCCTGTAACGCTATTTTCCTATACCATTAACATGGGAGTAACACTCCAAAATGACCCCCACCCCCCCTAGGTGCGTTACGTAATACTTGAACGTTCCCTAAACGCTGAAAGGTGTTTGTTAATCCTTGATCGTTGATGGTAATTGTTGATCGTTATCCGATAATCGTTAATCCTCTATACTTAATCGCTGAACTCTTACACAGCCACACAAAATTTTTTTTTTGTATCCAAAGACTAGACCAACTCATTTTTATATTTTCGGGGTCGCTGAAACTAAATCTGACCTCAAAATTATACACTCAAAAAAAGGTGCGAAAATTCCTTAAATTGAGATGATTTTAAGTGTAGAAAAAAATTGATGAAGCAATTCTGATTTCAGATTCGATTTCAGCGACCTTAAAAATATAAAAATGAGTTGGTCTAGTTTCTGAAACAATTTTTTTTGGGTGGGTGTGCATAGCAACCAAAAAAAAGTTCCAGGAACTAGACAAACGCATTTTTATATTTTTGGAGTCGCTGAAACCGAATCTGACCTCAGAGTTGCTCCAACAGGTCACAATTTTTTTCTAAACTTAAAAAAGGGTGCGAAAATTCCTTAAATTCAGATGTTTTTATGGGTAGAAAAAATCTGAGGTCAGATACGGTTTCAGCGACCCCAAAAATATAAAAATGCATTGGTCTAGTCTCTGGATACGAAAAAAAGTTTTTTTTTGTGTGGCTGTGTTATCGTTGATCGGTAATTATTAATCAATCGTTGATTATAGATCTTTAATCCTTGATTGTGTGATCAACATTATAGCTTATCATTTAACTTTGAATATTTACGTTGACCGTTGATCGTTAATTCTTGATCCTTAATCGC
The DNA here is from genome assembly GCA_958510825.1 of Brachypterus glaber. Taxonomy (NCBI): domain Eukaryota; kingdom Metazoa; phylum Arthropoda; class Insecta; order Coleoptera; family Kateretidae; genus Brachypterus; species Brachypterus glaber. Next base: position 16,055,606 of record OY294046.1, read on the forward strand.
TGACCGTTCATCGTTGATCTTTGATCGGTAATCGTCAATCCTTGACCCTCGATCGCTGATCGGTGATAAACTTTGATCGTTAATCTTTAATGATTAACTGGTAATCTTAGATGGCTATTCTTTAAAAGATAATCGTAAGTTATAAACCGTTTATCGGTAACTGATAATTGTAAATGGTCAATCATCAATCGTGAGTTGTCAGTCGTCAATCGTTAATCGATCATCATCAATCGTTAATCGTCAAGTGTTAATCGTCAATTGTAAATAGTCATTCGTAAATTATTCTTTAATCGTCAGTCTTCAAACCACAATCGTGAACTGTCAAGCTCTAATGGCTAATCGTTAATTGTCAGTTGTTAATCGTTAATCGTTTATTGTTTATAGTTAATAGTTAATTATTAATCGTTAATCGTCAATCGTTAATATTAAATAGCCGTTAACTGCTAATCTTTAATGGAAAATCGTAAATTGTCAATCGTTAATCATTAATCGTTAATAGTTAACAGTTAATCGTCAGTCGTCAATCGATAATCGTTAACGGTAAATCGTTAATCGTTAATGGCTGATCATTCATTTATAATCATTAATCTGATAACTGAGCGTTTAACTTTAAATCTTAATCGTTGATTGCTGATCCGTAATCGCCGATCGTTGATAGTTAATTGTTGAACATCGATCCTTAATCCTTGATCGCCGATCTTTTATCATTGATTGTTCGATCATTGATCGTTATTATTATTGACTAACAAGAAAGGAAACATATAATACCATATTAAATATTGAAATTTTCAATTTTAATCTAAAAGATTATTTTTAGTACACGAAATAACTAATTGTATAAACTCTGTCTCGAATTAATTTTTAAAACTATGCGCTGATGTGGTATAATGACATCATTATAAGCATGATAATGCATTAGTTAAGTTGTTCTATGGAACACTAAACACTCTATTATTTTTGTTTTCTTTTTTTGACGAGCACTGGAATAGTACAGCCTGTTCCAGAACTCGCGTACCGAAATTTAAGAGGTGATTCTACATCCAAAAATATGAAAAAAAGTTTCTATAAAGGTTGGTCCGGAAATGAGCCCTAAGGGAGCTACGGCCCTTCGAAGATGACGTATTGAATGGGGAACAAAAAAAAGCACCAATAAAATTTTAATGCTGCAGGGTGATTCTTCATTTAAAACTGAGCAAAAAAGTATTATACACCAAAACACCTAAATTTAATATTTAAGGAGTAATAGCCTTTTAAAAAGTAACGTTTTTGGTGGCACAAAATGTTACTTCCTCTTAATTGCATTTTTTTTTGATAACGGTTGCTCCTACAGTGTTACACTATATGATATTTTATATGTATTTTTACTCTAGAAATCTATATTTTTTACAACAAATCCAAAAAACATACACATAGAAAAGTTTGGGACAAAAATGTTTTAAGCCTCATATATTTTGTCCGTCTGGGCACGCCTCTGGATAAATTAAAAAAATAAATTAACATAAACTTATTGCCCTTATTAATACTAGTATACATGCAAAAGCTCGCCGCTCTAGCTTAAACGGTACCCGAGTTATTAATTAAAAACCTTATTTTTATTACAATTTTAAAGGGCCCTAGATCCCTTAGGGCTCATTTCCGGACCAACCTTTATAGGAACTTTTTTTATATTTTTGGATCTAGAATCACCTCTTAAATTTTGGCATGCCAGTTATGGATCACCCTGTATATTAAAGTATTAGTTTCATAACATACGTTTTTAGCGCACTAGTACTTTAGAAAACTCGCCGCAAGCGGCTCGTTTTCTAAACTTGTACTCGTGCGCTAAAAACGTGTTATGAAACGAGTGCTTTATGCAATTTTTTCTATTTTGCTCTAAAATTTAAAAAACTTACATTTAAATTGATGACTGATTTAGGGATTTTTGTTTTGGGTTGGCATTACAGTTTACACTATGTTTAAAACTTTAAGAACAAATGATATTTTGATATATTTTACAGTCATCTCTTCTTTTTTCACTGCAATTAACCAGTCCACAATTTTAACACGGTAAAAAATAACCCAAACACAAAATTTTGTAAAAAATTAAACTTTAAATCGACATTGACATTTGCACGCAAAACGTCAAGAGATAGGCTTTTGTATGTTGCCAACCCAACATAAAAAAAAGTACAGACCTCTTATGGGCCTATAAGAACACGCAAAATGCGTGTGATTATGAGCTTCTAAGAGTCGCAAAATAGAAAAAAAATATAATTTTAAGATTATGACAATATTCGGCTCAAGAGTAAATATTTGACTTAGATCAATTTCACAAAGGTTCTGTAAAGCTCGGTTTGTTATTATGAGATCACCACGGCTTCTGCGACTTCCAAACGATGAAAGATTATGTTAAGCTAGCCTTTCCTCATATGACGGCATTACACGGCCGTAAGCACAGTGGTCTGAAAATGACGATCCAAAATATGATGATGATATTTATTTAGTAAATGTGAAAATTTTAGTAAAATATACTAAAGTTAATTTTATTATATTATAATAAAATTAACTTCTTGGATGGGGGCAGTATAGTATAGTTAGTCTATCTCTGTTTAAATAATAGGGGAAGGTAGTCTATATCGTACCGGTTCGCAAATCGTACTTTTTTAATTTCTACAACTTCGAAAAGATTTTTGAAAAAACTTATGACTTTCAATAATAGCTAGCTTGGAGTTTTAAAACCCTTATACATGAACCTTAAGGTATAGATAAGGTCAGTCAAAAAAAATTGCTTAAACTGATGTATCTGCATGTTTTTCTAAGGATATTTCTCTTCAGTGAATACAGTTACCAAATTGTTTTATGTGTAATTACATTATTTAATATCAGTAGAATTAGCATATAAATAAAACATATTCATATTTTTTAGTTTATGCATTATATTTTTAATTTTTGTGCAAAATAGGGAAGTTTCATAAATCGTACCGGTATTAATTTTTGTAAATCTTCCAGGGTTCAATTCTTGTAGGATATGATTAAAGTTGTGTTTTTCTTTTTTTCGATAACATTGTGATAAAAAATCATAGAAACTTGTAATTTGAATAATTTATTCTAATTATTGACAATTAAAATTAAATAAAAAATTACTACCCGTGAAGTCAGTTAAATTTATGGGTAATAGATACACGTAATTAAATAAATTCTTATGAGTTAATGGGAAAGCCTTTTTATCTTGGCATTATTTTTTAAATTTAAACCAACAATAAATAAATACGGTAAGTTTATTAAGAAGGTATGATTTAGGCAACCAGGTTCCCAAATCGTAGTGTTTGCAGACCTTAACAAAACATGTCAAAAATTGATTATATGTTATGAAGTTTAGTAAAAAAAAAATATGTTCAAAAATGATTATACTTTACATCAAATAAAGAGCAAACTCTAAAATGTAACCAATTTTGGTCTCACTTTTTGATGTAAAATCTGAATATCCAAAAAAAAATTAAATATGTAATATTTTTTTTGTTAAAAAAAATAAAAATAATTTTTCTCGAAAACGCATCGATAGATGTTTTTAAATTTAGTCTTAAAAAGACTCTAAGTAATTAAAATATGAAAAAAAACTTGGTTTATAAGATATTTGAGCTAAAAATCTTTTCCAGACCGGGGTGGGCTGCCTTGTCGATTTTAATGATTGATTTTAATAGATTTTTTTATGCTAATTAATAAAAAAATATTTAAAATAATCTGTTTTACAGTTCTCCCAAAATTATTTTTTCATAAAAATCAAGTAGCCTTGATCAATGTTATTTGCTCAAATAAATACTTTGAACTAACTTTAAATATTTAGTTTGTTTTTAATTTTTTTTCATATTTAGCTAATTATTGATTGTATTAATTGGTAATAATTGTAATTAATTTATATGTAACAAATTAAAAGTTATTTAAAGCTATTTTCTTGGGTCTAATTAGTAAAAATTGCACAAGGCACTGAAACATCTAAAATGACAGAAATCAATTGTTTATAAAATTTACTCCTACTAGGAGAAAAAAAATGTTATTGCTATAGGTGAAGAAAATTGATTTCACAGTCTGAAAACATGATAAATAATGGTATGTTCTAAAGCTAGTAGTAAAAAAACATATTTAAAATGTATACATATATTATATGTATTATAATACTTATTAATAATAATAATTAATTAATTAATTTCATATTTTTTTTGAGTTTAAATCGTGTTTTATGCATAAACTGCAACACAGAAAAAAATAATAAAGCTCATAATCGTAATCAGCACCCCAAAAGTTACTAATAACAGTAATTTGTCTAAGATAAATTAAAATCGTGTAAAATGTGCATTAACGAACAATCTTGTTTCTGCGTAATCCAGACTTGTAAGCCTCAAGGTCGATTCAGGCATAATTATCACTAACTACACTAAACTGAATTAAGAAATTAACAAAATTAAGAAACATAACCTTAAATTCTATCATACATTTTTCGTGGTATGCAACAATTAAGATAAAAGAAAATATAGCATAAAATAATAATAATCTTATAAATAATCGTTATCCAACTATCAAAATAAAAATGGAGATGGAAACACATCTGTATTTTAAAAATTCCTACATTTTCAGGCTTAAGGAAAAACACATTAGTTACATAAAAAATAAAAGGTACTTTTGGAGATAAGTAGGTTTTAAAACACGATTTTTAGACCCAACAACTGCAAATATAGTAATAATCATCCTACGCAATAGTTAATTGTTTTTTTTACTTATTCAGTCGTATTTACACATGCCTATTATCTATTTAGCCTTCAAATCGAATATTATTTGAGCATAATATGGATTGTAGTTTTTGTCGATCTAAAACCTCATTTAAAACCAATGTGCAAGGCATACGGGCAGCCAGCCTCTGCGCAAATTCAAAAAGGGTCCTTTCGCTTACTAAATCCGGCTTATTCATTGGGCCACAATATTCGAGTACGGATAGCACATAAGAGTTTTTTATAAATCTAAATATTTTCTGGTAAACTTAACAACTTGCGACATGTATCTAATTTTTTAGGTTGTTAAAATATTACTTACTCTGTTAGACCCTTTTTATTACTCGCGAATGATTAACTTACTTGCACTTGCAAACTTGGTTAAGTTAATTTGAGAATAAGGTCGAAAAATGTGCGTTATACTCAAGCAATTTTCAGCCTTATTCGCTAATTAATTTAGCGAGTTTTGCAAGTGGGCAATACTCAACTAAAAAAATGTATTTTTTTTTTCAAACAACAAATTAAAGATTGTAAACACAAATAAAAACATAGAGAAAAATAACAAAAATCCTAATAATGATTTTGTTTATTTTGCAACTTTTATTGCATTGCAAAGAGTAAAAGAGTAGGGGAGACTGTTGTACCTTGATAATAGTGCACCTTGGATCACCCTTCAGTTTCTTGACAGATTCTGCTATCTACGTGACAAAACTGTACTAACACAAGGTTTACTCAGTAGAGTGCATGCAAGCGGGAGAGTGGTTGTCCATGTTCTATTGTTTTCGAGTAAAATAAAAATACATTTTTTTTTGAAAAGTAATAACTTTTGATTTTACTGTTTATTTTTTTACAGGTTGACGATTGTATTTGTATTTTAAATCACATTCTATCTGAATCACTGCTTATTGGTGAGTAATTTGTTATTCAATATTTCAATTTCAAACATAACCTAGAATGTTGAGAAGGTTACTATTGGAAAACGCACTATCATGTACCTTGGATCAAAACAACGTCCTGTACCACTGAATATTTTTACTTAACACAATGCTAAGTGGACTTTTGTTACTTTTTGAAATACATATAAATATATCATACATTGAGTCAGAAACGGTTTGACTCATTGACATGATTTTTTTTACTAAAAGTAGCAAGTAGCAGGAGCAAATAAATGTAAACATTTAACGTTATAATAAAATGATCTTTTTGGTCAATCCAAGTGCCCCTTAAAATAGTTATAAAAACTGTAAATCCTCCCCTCAAGATATTTTTATTTGCCTTGCCCCTAAAAATATTCTAATAGCTTCTTAGAAGGTAATTTAGCATAAAAGTTTAAAGAAACTTTTTTCTTAGTTTTTTGACGTTAAAAAGTTGTATTTTATAAATAAACAAAGAAAAATTGTGGAAAAAGCGCATTAACGAACGAACCTGATTTGTAATCCTTAGACACAAAACTCTCACAATCTGAGCATAATTTAAATTATTTTTGTCTAAAACCTTATTTAAGACCACCGTGTACGGCATACGGCTAGTCTGACTCTGCGCAGATTCCAAAAGGGTCCTTTCGCTTAATAAATCCGGCTTATTCATTGGGCCACAATATTCGAGTAAGGATCGCGCGTAGGTTTTTATTAAATCTAAATATTTTCTGGTAAAAACAACAACTTAAGGACCATATGCACTGTATGTAATAAGCATTGTTTTTTTAGCCTGTCAAATTTACCATATAATGATTAATTTACTAGCACTTGCAAACACTGTAAAGTTAATTTGCCAGTACGGTTGAAAATTGCGTGTCCGTTTGCAAGTTTGATCCTTATTCGCAAATTAATTTTAAAACTTTTGATGAACAACTAAATAAAAATTGTAAAAACAACTAATGCTTTTGTAAAAAAATAAGATACAGGGTGATCATTAACTGGCATGCCAAAATTTAAGAGGTGATTCTACATTCAAAAATATCAAAAAAACATCCTATAAAGGTTGGACGGGAAATGAGCCCTAAGGGAGCTAAGGCCCTTTAAAATTGTAATATAAATAAGTTTTTTAATTATTAACTCTGGTACCCTTTAAAGCTAGAGCGACGAGCTTTTGCATGTATACTAGTAATAAGGGCAATAAGTTTGTTTGTTAATTTTTTTGAATTTTTCCATAGGCGTGCCTAGACGGACAACATATGTGAGGCTTAACACATTTTTGCCCCAAACTTTTTGATATGTGTTTTTTGAATTTTTTGTAAAACATATAGATTCCTTGAGTAAAAATAGATAAAAAAGTCATAGTGTAATACTGTAGGAGCAACCGTTTCCAAAAAAATGCAATTAAGAGGAAGTAACATTTTGTGCCATCAAAAACGTTACTTTTTAAAAGGCTATTACTCCTTTAATATTAAATTTAGGTGTTTTGGTGAAGAATACTTTTTTGCTCAGTTTTAAATGAAGAATCACCTTGCAGCATTAAAATTTTATAGATGCTTTTTTTTTGTTCCCCATTCAATATGTCATCTTCCAAGGGCCGTAGCTCCCTTAGGGCTCATTTCCGGACCAACCTGTAAAACACTTTTTTTCATATTTTTGGATGTAGAATCAACCCTTAAATTTGGACATTGCAGTTACTAATCACCCTATCCTTAATGATTTTGTTAATTTTACAACATAGTAAAACTATGCGTGTTACAGTAGGTATGTATAGATATAGACTATACCGTATAGTTTATGTATACTCGAGTGTAAACATCATGATGTTATCATCATGGTGATATCATCATGGTGATTATAAGGTAGTAAGGTAGTAGTAGGTAATAGGTACTAGTAATGGCAACAATTCCACACTAATATTAGTAATAGCAAAACACGCGTTTAGGATATTGCGCTTTTATGCGCTAAAAATTTGTTACCGTAGTAAACGATTTTGTATAGTTGGAACCCCTCACAATTTAAGGTAATGAATTCAAGTTGCTACAATAAAACATAACGTTGTTCTGTTTTTATTACTATAAAAAAATTAAATAACTAAATTTGGTAGGGTCAAATATAATTTACATTAGGGGCCGTCCATAAAAGACGTCCGCAGTTGGGGGGCCGGGAGGGTTACCAAAATCGGACAGAAGCGGACAAGGAGGGCGGGGGATCAAGCCATTTTCGGACGTCCACTTTTCCAAATTCAATAATGATAAAAAAAGTGAAAATCTGAAAAAAAAGGGGGCATCCTACTGCGTTTTGGACGTCCTTTAGAGGGGGGCGTCTGGAAATCGGACAAAATTGGACAAGCAGGGGGGGGGGTGTCTGAAATTCCGGAATTTTCGCGGACGTCTTTTATGGACGGCCCCTTATAAACTCGTTCAGTACCAAATTCTTAGTGTACTTGGTTAGGTACATCAGACTATTGCTATGACATGTCAGTAAACACTTAAATATCGATTTTTATTTTGGACTTCCGTTTCTACCGTGAAAGAGGGGAGACGTACCTTCTTTCGCTGGCGCATAATCACAATAGGTATGTGGTCTATCACCTAAATTAAGTAACAAATTTTTGTGAAATATGTAATCGTTATAAAAAAAAATAATTTATATCGTTACAGTTACAGTTAAAATCGTTTTTAAAATTTAATTAAGTATATTTTAAGAATATGTTTTGGGAATATTCTTAGCAAAATACTCTAATTATACTAAGAACGTTTAGAGTAGAAGCACTTATGCTACTACAGCAGTGCACCTTTTAAGAACATGCTTAGCATGTTTACAGCATTATGCTAAGAACCTTTTCAAGGGAACGATTCAAAAATCTTCTTAGGATGAAGTGTGTTATCAGGGTGTATGTTTACTAAACTTTCGTGGGGTTCCATACAGGTATAAATATATTTTCCGTCAAAAATAAAATTCTGTCTGTCGGTCGGTCGGTCGGTCGGTCTGTCGGTCTGTGTGTCCGGGAAATTTGTGACCACGATAAGTCAAGAAAGCTTCGGGCTAAAGACTTCAAATTTGGACCACAGGTTCATTATCCTAAGTTCTAGACTGGGATTATCGTGGCTCATATATGAGCCGCTTGGTAGCGAACGTGTTAATTCAGAATTCAGAAGTAAAGTCAATAGATTGATTTATATTTGTGCGTCATCTATTTCTATACATAGACAACTACTCATACTTCTCCTAATCTGCAGACTTTGAATGGTTGAAAATTTGTCTGTCTCAAGCACACGACGGTCAGCAGCCCAAAACTGTAGTAGTACCAATATCACTCTGAAAAACAGATATATGGGATATTAATTTCTTTTATAGTTTTAATTAAAATTTAAAAAGTCCTGTCCTTATAAACAAACCACTTGTTGAATTTAACGATTTTTGTGTTTCTTTATACGAAACGTGATAAAATATTTAATATTTCAATTATATGGAGCAATATATAGTTGATAATAATAAAAGTTCAGTAAACAATAACGCAACATGCATAATTGTTTAATGAAAGTTGTTTTATTAAATATCAGTTATCAATGTTTCCTACCTATAATATTGGTCCCTAGCTATTTGACTTTTTTTCGGACATCCCTACTCTCAATTTCCCTACTCCCGACTCCATAACATCCCCACTTCCCAATAGCCAGCCTCCCCAATATCCCTACTCCTTAATATGCCTAATTCTTAATAAGCCAATAAGCCAATTCTCAATAAGCCAACTTCGGAACAAAGAACTTTCTTCTATATAATTTTATATTTTTTTTCATACGATATGCTCTTCTTTACTTATGAATCTAGAATAAGAGCTTATTAAAAACTCATAAATAAATAAAAAAGTAAATAAATATGTTATTTTTTTTTCGCGTACTAATAAATAAGTCATTAACAAACTAAGTACTTACATATTTAAATACAATAATATTTTTTTTATTTAAGTCAAGTAGGGTTATTAAGAAGTGAGATTATTGGGAGTAGAGTTTTTTTGGAGTACGGATATTGGGAGTAGGGTTATTGAGAGTAGGGTATTTTGGAGAGTAGGTTTTTTTTGAGAGTAGGGTTAATGGGAAGTATGGATAAGAAGTAGGGTTGTAGATGTTATAGAGTAGGAATGTTAGAAAGTCGAAAATTCAGAGTAGGTGTTTTGGTCTGCTTTTTTTACATTGTAATAAACTGTCAAGTTTTATGTTAACCTCGTAGTACATTTGATATTTATTGCACAAAATAGTATATTATATAACTAGTATGGAATAGACAATATTCCGAGCGAGCGGAAAGTTTGTCATACGAGCCGGTAGGCGAGTATGACGGCCCCGTGAGCGCGGAATGACTATTCCATACGTGTTGTAGACTATACTTTTTCTTCGACTGCAAATATGAAACACTGTATGGCCAGCTTTAAACTGCGGACTAGGTTAAAAACAATGTTTTTTTGTGACTGGACATTGTAAATGCAACAAAACACATATTTTTAAATAAAGCAATTAATGTTATTTAATAATTTTATCAAATCAGTACTTAAAAATAATTTTATTTAATTTTGGCACATATTTAAAAATTAAAATGCAAAAATTGAAGGTTGTGTCAGATTTTCGTGACAGATATCAGGTTTAAATATTTAACAATAGTTTTAATTTTTTGAAGTAAATTGATAAAAAACTGGTCAGATATTAAGAAAAACTAATAAACTTTATGTAATTTTAACGCAAAACTTTAAATTGCATTAAATTATTCAATATTTCATGGTAAAATATATATAATTTTGTTAATTTGGCTACAGTTTTCTTTACTTTTATAAACGAGAGATGGCAGTACATGTGTTCATTCTAACACTTGATACGGAATATACCGTATCTAGAGCTAGAATGGATTCATTCTGTGTTTAAAAAGTGTGTGTATTTGCTTACATTCTAAAGCAGTAGTAGAAAAAAATACATTCTACACAAAAAAGTCATACCTATGTATGTATATACCTATATATGTATGTATATACCTATATAACTATATACCTATGCACGCCATAGTCACAGTAAAATTGAAGACGATTTATAGGCAATAAATTATTGTCTACGACGTAATGTTACATCCATGGTTATTAACCATTGGTTAATAATACTATGACGTGTGTTAATAATAAAAATCAGTAGCGTACTGGCCATAAAGACATGTCGGCGTAAGCCAACCGGACCTTAAGAAGCCAGTCCGCGCCTGACATTAAGATTTTAGTTCTATTGTGATGAATAGGATTTATTTTTTGTCTTACCAGCTGGGTTTGGGAATCGCACCCAGAGGTAATTTTGGTTAATCTAGAGATAAAATTATTTTATTTTCAAAACAAGCCGTGAAGATATGTAATACTACTATAATAGTAAGCATTCCATAATATACTATTTACATTAGGGGAACGTTCAAGTATTACGTAACGCAAAATGTACCAAAATTCATGCACTTCATACCTCGGTTCTCGCGTTATTCAAGGCTGTATATATTCCAAAAAAATTTGGATTACGTAATACTTGAACGTCCCCTAAATGGTTTATTGTATCTTAAAATATACTTTAAAAAAATTCAAAAAGTAAAATAAAAAAAAACGAAGTTTTGAAAAAAAAATAAAAATTAGTGTTTTTTTTAATTTTTTTTTTAAGTTTAATCCGCAATAACTTTTTGTTTTTGGGAAAATTGTTTTAAAATATCGTGTCCACAAAAAACGACGGAAATTTAAAAAAAAAACACAAAAATTTTTTTTAAAAAATAGTTAAAAAATTTTTTTTTTAGTTGTTATTTTTTTTGTTTTTTTTTTTGGAAAAGCATTTTTTTTCAAAAATGTTTAATTTTTTGAAACAATAAAATTATTTTTTTTTTATTTTTTTTTTCTTAAAAAAAATATTTGGGAAAATGCAATATACCATTTACTGTGAATCAGGGGCGGATTTATTTCACTTTAAGGGGGGGGGGCATCCATAAGGAAAAAAATTGCGCTTTCGCCAAAAATGTATTAATATATCTCGCTGGAGTGGGGTGTGGCCCCCATGCTCCCCCCCCCCAAATACGCCCATGCTTTGAATGCGTAGCATTACATATCTTCAGGGCTTGTTTAATATAATATCAGTTATTTCAACAAGTATATAGGTAAACCACTTTAAATATAACTTTGTTTTCGCAGGCGTGTATTTCGTTGGTGGTAGTTGTGCGCATGCGAAAACAAGGATATTTTTACAGTGGTTTACCTGTACACGTACACGTTTAAATACTTAATTTTATTTGACAAAGGTATGTACTTTTATTCTTTTCTTTGCTTCCTTGAATACCTGGATTCGCCACGGTTCACAATGATTTATTTTTAGTGCCCATTGATTAAGCATTTTAGTTAGTGTAGTATTTTTGCAGCAAAACACCATACGATTTGGTTTATTAATAAACCAAATCCACAGAAGGGCTATAATACATACATTAAAGACCCTCTGCTCATATATTTATGTCGCCAAATCTGCGGATTGATTTTTAAGCTTCTCAGATTAAAGCTGGTGCACCATGGTGAGTTTAAAGATACGAATACGAATTTTCGGTGACGTAATTTATGGTTGATCCTTGCTATATCCCAAATATCCTCTGTTAGCTGTAAAAATCAATATATAGGTATATAAGGAGCTAGCTTAATTAAAATGATCTCTAAAGCTATAGAGCATTGTGTGCCGTCTATATTTTGACCTCACGACTGAATATTCTTTTTACTGAATACCTACTGATTTCAGACTAACCAATTCTATTCTCAATTTCTCCACTCCGTAACATCCCTCCTCCATAGTATACCTACTCTACAAAAGCCTTACTCCGTAACATTCCAACACTGGTTACTTGTTACTTATTCCTTGTTACTTGCTACTCGTTACTCATTACTTGGTACTGATTACTTATTACTAATTACTACGTACTTATTACTTATTACTCCTTAGCTATTACCTGTTATATATTACTTGTTATTAGTTAACTATTACCTATTAAATATTACCTATTTATTACCTATTATTTATTACCTATTATGTATTACCTATAACCTATAACATATAATCTATTACCTATCACCTATTACCTATTATCCATTACCCATTACCTATTACCCATTACCTATTACATATTACCCATAACATATTACCTATTACCTATTACCTACTACCTAATTCCCATTACCTGTAACCTAATTCCTATTACCCATTATCTATTATATATTACCTATTACCTTATCTGTCTTATCTGTTACCTATTACCTATTATGTACTACTTATTACTGATTACTCATTACTTATTATCTATAAATTACTCATGACTTTTACTTATTACAGATTTCTTGCGCCCTAAACAAATTTGCAAAATATTCAACTATAAATACACATGTATATAAATATGTTTATACACCTAATGAAAATTAGCAGAAAAAAATAGTTAATTAATATCATTTTAGTATAAAGCAACTTTTTTTTTTGTTTAGCTAAAAATTTTTTTGGTTGATTTTCTTTTGATATATAAATGATATTTAAAAACAACCAAAGAAAATGTAAGCCAGACAAAAAAAAAGAAATGGATATTTTACCAAATTAATAAGTAAATTCAACCAAAAACAATTAATGTTAAGCGACCAGTAAAAGAATAATTTAACTAGTTAATTATATTAGGTATTTTTGTTTTTTTTTGTTGGGCTCCTCTGGGTCTGGAACAGTCGTTTACTTTGCTACCGTCTGAAACGGACCCTGAGGTACTTTTGTACTTTTACTGACTACTGATTATTAGTTCCTCTTGTTTATGAATAAGAGTTCTTATAGTTTCGAATGTTATTGTCAACATCCTTATTTAAAAACATTTATTTTGCATTGAAAATAGTGCTAAACAACAAAGAAATTATTGTTTTGATAAATAGTAATATGGCATTGTGCCAGCCTTTTATGAAATAACCCTAAATTCTCTTTCAACAATCAGCGATGATATAATAATATATTTTAACAGGTACCTACCTATTAAAGCGCTGTGACATCGGACTGGTATTTTCTCGTTAAATGGAGTTTAGCTCTGTTGTAAGAAAAAACACCAATTTTTAATCTTCTTCTTCTTTTTCTAATTTTCTTTGACCTTTTTCTTTCGAAATTAAATTTCGTCAGCTCAGTAAAAATTTGTATTTATACTATATATAAAGTTTATTTAATATGGTATTCTTACCTTGAGGTCACAGTAAAATGTTCTGGAGTTACTCCATCCCTAAAATCATTTTGTTATTTCTATCTTGACTAACAAAAAACTTCTTACTGTGTAATGATCTTTGCGCAAACGCTAACTTGTTATCTTTAAACCTAAACTTAGCAAAAAAATATATCCATGTTGTACGTTTCAAATTAAATTTATCAACATTTTTTACAATCTTTTTCAGTGTTCATATTACCAATTTAAGGTTTTTTTTTGGTCCAAATTTTATTAGCTTTATGTTATTACGCACTATTTCTCCAACACAGAAATCATAAAAATTACAAACTAAAAAAAAAAAACACCAACAAAGCCTACATAATCTGTGATATAATTGTGATAGTCCTGTAATCGTCCCAACAAACACTCACTTAAAAAGTAACTTACATGAAGCTTAAATCTAAACTTAAATCTGCCGGCTTCATTGGATGAAGCCCGGCGAATGAATGACCAATTTTTAATCTATTAAAACAAATTCAAGTCCAAACATAAACAATGAGACATTTAAATAAAACATAATTTATAGAATCAATGGCAAGGTGACGCCATGTAGGTAATTGTTTGTATGGTGTTAAATATAAAACAACTAGCCTTTAAACCTGCTTTTTAAAAGTAAAGCTCATATTTAATGCCCTGAAGTTTTCAATGGTAGCGACTTCGCCAATTTTATAAAGGATGGACATTTAATGTTGCGTGTTTTTAACAAACATTAAAGTACAATTGTATATGATAATAAAAGTCCAGTCAAATAACGAAAAATTCCTATGTTAAATTGCAGTAAATGTACACGGGCTGATATTTTAAAGGGTAGTAGTGGATAGTAACAGAATACTCCTGTTAGTTTTTCTCCGGGTGATTTGCGTAAGGGGTGTCCGCTATCTTGAATTTTAGGGGTGAGTTGCTTAATATGCATATTAAGATAAAAATGCATAACTAATTTTGTTAAGGAGGAAATTTCCAACAATTTTTGTTTGGATCATTTTTTTACGCTAGTGTTAACAGGGGCAAGTATTAACAGTCAATTTTTAGAAAAACTACATGCACCAGATACTTTATATTTACATGGTACATTCCTTTAATAGTTCCGTAAGCGACAAAATACTTAGTGCCAGAACTTCGTATGTGGTCTGTTCAGTTGGTCACTGTCATGTAATCGTAAAAATTTGCTGTTTAAATTTTTTGAATAAAAATTCAGTATTAGGTTAAGAAATATATAATTTATATAATATATGGATAGTTTAATTGACTTTATTCCTTTATAATTATTTTTGAATAAGTTTTCTAGTTTCTCTGTAAAACATATCTTTGAAAAAAATTGCAAAAAGGGGTTTATATTAACAATTTCATGAGGCAAATATTAACAAATATTTGCATGCAAGTCGTACAGCAAAAAGTATTTAATCAATTTTTCTTTATTTTAATCGAATCTTATATATTTTCGCCTTAATATAAGGTATTTAATTTTTTTTTTTAATAATATTATTAAGTTTTTAATGTTTTTTTTTTTGTAAAATTTTAACTTAGGTACTTTATCGTTTTTTTCTTCTTATTTAAAAACGTTAATTACTAAACTTTTTTTCTGTTCTCTTTGATAAATGTTATTATATTATTTTTAGTTTTTTTCACATAAAAAATATTAAGTAACTCTTTATTTTTCAAAATGAAACGAAATTTTAAAAAAATATTAGTATTATAACCCCCTTATTTAAGTTTTAATTAATAGGGTTTATTCCCTATTTGATTACATAGGTTAAAACTTGCCCCATGGCTGTTAATTCTTGTCCCAAAAATGGGGCAAATGTTAACTTTTGAAATTTTTTGTTTAAATTAATTTTATATAAAATCTGTAAAAGTTAAAAAAAAATATTTTTTCACTAAATAATAGCTGAAGGTTAAAACTTTTATATTACATAAAATAAAAGAAGAAATATTAATTTTTGTAGGCAGTACGAATTTTTTCCCAAAAAGTGTTAAGACAAGCCCCCCCTTCCCCTAAATAAGTAATAAAAATAAACATTACATACATTCAAAGCTGCAGCATTATTACAGTGCAACAATTTATGTAAAATTTTACATAAATTTAAGTAAAAATATTATTATCTATTTTTTTTTTGTAAGAATCGAGGTAAAAAGTCCAAACTTATTTATGAAAAATTGTATAAAATCAATTTTAAATGTATATGTAAATCACCCATCAGAAGTTATAAAAATACACACTTATTTATGTAAAAAGGCATAAAATTAATTGTAAATGTATATGTTAATCACACATTAGAAGCTATAAAAAATAATTAAAAAATAATAATAGATAAATTTAGAGATCCTTCATATTTTGAAAATGTTTTCAGATTATCGAGGATCTCTAGGTAAATTTAAACACATTTTTTACAGTGATAGTACGAACTCTGTACAAAACTCCTATACCTATATATTTTATGTATATTTTTCCCTTCCTATAACGATCTCTTTGATAAAATGAACTCCTTTGTCCGATATACTAAAAAACAGGTAAGTACTTCCCGAAAGTAATATCGAAAACCAGGGTTATTCCTTTAGGATAAAAACGTAACCTAAAATAATTTATTGGAAATTTGCGAGGAAATTTGCAACATGCGATAAAAAATTGAAAAAGTACGAAACAAAGAGAAATATCTAGGCACGAAAATGCGTTTTTACATGCCATTTTCAAGAAAAGAAACTGATGACCAAAAAATGAAAAAAGTTCAACCCCTGAACAAACTTTAATTTTATACACTTGGGTACTTGATCATTAATCGGAATAAATTCAGTTATGACTCATCAACGTTGAAAATAAACACCGAAACATAGGCTTACGGAATAATTTTGCCGAATTATGAGGGAAATTTTTATAAAGGTCACTAAATCGAAGCATTTGACGACTAATTTGTTACACACAACAATATTGAATATACATATTAACTATAAATATGTAAATATATCGGTGTTTTTCGAAGAAAATAAAAATGTAAATATTTAAAACCTCGCGTCAACGATAGAATCGACGCGGCGCCTATGCGAGCACTGGAAATTCGCCGATGACTGTTGATGATCAAAAAAGTTCGTCAACTAAAAATTTGCTCCGGGAAATCTTGCTCTACTACCCTAGTAACATTGATCTTGGACAAGTTTCTTGACCAGAGTACTTGACAAAGTTTTTTGTAAAGAATTGGATAATTCTTGAGCAAGAGAATTAATCAAGATTCTGTATCCAGACTTGGGCAAGACTTTAGCAAGATTCTGGAAGCAGAGCGTTTAGCAATACTTGAAAAAAATTGTTACTAGGGTACACGGTAATAAATGAGTGTAAATTAACGTAAAAATACCATAAATTACATACCTAGTTTACTAGGTAGTTTTACTTTCATGAATTTGTGATAAAATATTGTAAGACCCTCGGTTAAACCTTACCATTCTTGTGTAAAATAATGTGTGAAAATAATAAGTTTAATTTATTGTAAAATACCTAATGTGAAAATTTGTAAAGTGCTGTACATCAATTCAAAAACCTGTAAAATTACACAAAATTACCATATTAATGTTTTTTTTTAATTATTACAATAATAACTGTGTAAGTACCTATTTTAATTAATTAAATTAATTGGCTAAAATTAAATATGATTAGGTCTCTATATTAATTAAAAATGTGATTATATCTATAACTTATAATAAATTGACAATTACCTTTTTACACTTTATAAAATATGTTAATAATTACCTAATTTACTCTCTAAGTAAATTACCCAATTTACACTCTATGTAAATTACATACATAATGTAATACATAATGTAATATTATTTTTATCATAGAAAATTACGTTATAACTCATGTGAAGTTACTTTTTTAATTAATTAAAAATTAAAATATTAAATAACTTATAACTAACTTTACCTAATATTAAATTGTCTACTTACCTATGAGTTATAAGCAAAGTGAAATTACCTACCATACCTAGTATTGGTTATTTATTTTTACATTATTTCTTACAATGGGGTTCGTTAAAAGCGGTCTTTACTGTAGGTATTTAAATTATTTGATTCATAAACCTACATACCTACCTATCTATTGTTAAAAATTACTAATGGGGTATGTACCTAAATACCTAAATTGTTTTTACTAATTAAACTGTTTATGTAAAAATTCTTAAATTTCATAAGAACTTTCTTAAAAAATTGTCACATAATAGTACACCTAAGTATCCTAGGTATTACCGATATTTAAATGCAAAGCCACAGAATCGTGAACACAAAAATCGTGTTTTAAAGACTAATTTACGATAGCAAGGCCATTAATTAGAGATTTTTAAGCACGAAATGATGCGCTTATATTAATTAATTATTGCTTCATACGTTGTGTAGTAAAAATACCCGCTAGGTATAATTAGTAATCGGCCAAGTAATTAGTAAACGATTCGTCAGCGCATGGCAGCGACACCAGTGGCGTTGGAGGGGAATAGGCTGGGCGGAGTTTGAATGCGAGCTTGCGCACCATTGGTTCTTTAGAAACATGGCAGGCGTTGC
Organism: Brachypterus glaber; assembly: GCA_958510825.1. Lineage (NCBI taxonomy): Eukaryota > Metazoa > Arthropoda > Insecta > Coleoptera > Kateretidae > Brachypterus > Brachypterus glaber. Next base: position 16,074,063 of record OY294046.1, read on the forward strand.
TGTCAATCACAAACAGTGGAGGGAGTACTGAGAAGAATAGATTGGAGAGTTTATTTGAAAGAGTCATAACATAGAGACTTGCCGGCCAGTGCGGAGGTGAACGTTTTAATAAAAGTGTGAATTTGTGATAGTGTGTTCAGTGAAAGCCATCAAGCTGTTCTCACCGACGGAAAATATGTTGACTATGGAAACGGACCTAAAAGGGGGTAGCTTACATGCTACCATGCCGCCACATCACGGCCTCCAGAGCTACGGCTCGCTTAGTGCTTTGGGCCCGGCGCCCATGCAACATTTAAATCAGCATACACATCAAATGCATCATCAACCGCAAGGACCTCAAATTCATCATCAGCACCAGCCCCAAAATCATCCTTCACATCAACAAACAGCTCAACACCAACCACATAATCAATCGCCAACTAATAACAATAATACTAGTAAGGCACCAAATATGGAAAGGGTAAAACGACCGATGAACGCCTTTATGGTGTGGTCGCGTGGTCAGCGTAGGAAAATGGCACAAGAAAACCCTAAAATGCACAATTCAGAAATATCTAAAAGACTAGGTGCTGAGTGGAAGTTGTTAAGTGAAACTGAAAAACGGCCATTTATTGATGAAGCGAAAAGGTTACGCGCAGTTCATATGAAGGAACATCCCGACTATAAATATAGACCGCGACGAAAAACAAAAACCTTATTGAAAAAGGACAAATACCCATTAGGACCTTCAAGTCTGCTTCCTTCCGCGGAACAGACGAGATCCGCGGCGTCGGCCGTTCAACAAGTTACAGCTAGAGATATGTATCAGATGCCTAATGGATATATGCCCAATGGATATATGATGCACGACCCCAGCGCATACCAGCAGCAATATGGAGGTGCGAATTACGCGAGGTATGACATGGGGCAGATGCAACATAGTGCTTACATGAATGGCGGTTACGGTTCGTACGGCCCTACGACCGTTCCCAACAGTGCGGGCTCCCCTTACAGCATGCAGCAAGCCGGTTCGTCACATAGTCCCTCGGGATCCAGCATAAAATCAGAACCGGTTTCCCCTAATTCGGGACTCCACACGCCGACGCCAAGTAACGTAATTAAAAGAGAATATGCACCAACTCCACAACAAGGAGACCTCCGTCAAATGATTTCCATGTACCTGCCTACAGACGCTTCCCAACACATGCAACACCAGTATAGTGCGTCGCCAGACCCTATGGGTCCAGGACCTTTAGCCCCCTTAGCGCATATGTGAGAGCCACTTTTTGCGGCACCGGACTTGGATGTGCCGCATCTGTGAACTGTGTAAATATATGTTAAATTATGTTAATTATCATCTACTACTTTCTGCAAATCTACTTCTTGGTTCCTTAAACCACCACAGTATTCCCAGGTTGAGATATTGGGTCCTCGACGTTTTATTACGTAAGTGTTGTGGCTCTAGCGATATTAAAATTCATTAAATTAAAATATAGTTCAGTACGATTTATTTTTTTTTCATAAAACTTAATTTTTCGTCACTAATTGTCTACTTTCCACCGAAGTTGGCGATAATTTTCATATTTCATCTTGCTAAAACCACAAACCTTAATTTCGGAATGAAATGTTCGCGGCGCTTAATATTTCAACGTTTAATTTAGACATTCACTATATCCGTGTAAATAGTATTATTAACTCGCATTTGTAATATAGATATCATTTTATATTTTAAGTTTTATCGCAAGTAAAATGAAAGACCGAACCCCTTCCGTATTTTTAGGTACATTCCATTTCAGAACGCGACTCAACTTTATCATAATATCATATTATTTGTTTTCTAAGTATATTTTATTGTCTGGAAGTTGCGTCGCGAAACCAGGCTTTAATACATTCCATTTAATTTATTTTCTTGGGCTTCGGCTTTTTATTTTATTTAAATATTGTTTATAAAAACGATACCTGATGAGGTTAAGTACCAAAAACTTTTGTACATATGAAAAATTTTACGAAATTCCGTTTCGACACAATGCGTTTTGTCGATTACTCATTTATTATTTTTTATAAAAATGATAAATTATTCAAATGCTCTTTTTATATTCTCTATTTATTATTAGTTGTACAACGTGCATTGTTTAGAACAAAAACAAATCTTGCCCCAACCGTATACATAATATTTATCTACTTTAGGGTCGTAAATTAAATGATAATTACAAAATTCATTCGCGTGTGGGCTTTACGCTTCGATTTAACTGAACCTACACTAAATTAAGAATTTGACCAATAAAATATCACATTAATTTATCATCTGTTTATCATCTTTCATTGCTTAAATTGTTAATGAGTTAGTTAATTAATTCAGTTAAATATCTAGATAAATCAGCCTTAAGTCGTAAAAAGTAGGTAAATATTATGATCGGTTTTTCATACAAATCTTCAATCCATTAGCACGCCTTTGTTTATTTGTTATTTTGAGTTCCCAATGGCTTGAAAATTTGCTGAAAGCTTCGATGTCTGTGATGGGCTATTTTTTTTTAATTCACTGCTTTGTAAATATATATATTTAAGTTTTTTGAATGTACAGTGTGTTAACAATTATTAGTCAATGGAGCGAAATATGTGAATATATGAAATTTACAAGTTTACTTCTGGTGTATTTTTATTAATTTTGCCTCAATTTCAGATACCTATATTATTATTAGTTTATTTATTTGAAGTTATTACAGAGTCGTGGGGAGCTCCAAATAAGCTGTAGGCTTGTGGTAGGGGCTCTCCACTAATTTTGATAACAATAAAAGGACTAAATGGAATTTAAACAGTCTTCACAGTAAATTTTGAGAAATCGTCAAGCTCTTTGGTGTTTTCCGAGGTGTTTTCTTACAATTCCTTACTCTGTAGATTAGGATCAAATCATTCTTGTAATTTTTCAGATAATTTACAATTATTTAACTTGAATTACTAAAAATTTAGATTTTATACCAAAAGTTATAAATTATAATTGACACATAAATGTCAGTATTCCGCAAACCATTCCTTTTTTTTATTCCAGCGTTCAATGTTTTATATTGAACGCCAAATAGTTAGTTGGACAATACAAAAGGATTGTGATATGCGATAATATGTTAACCCACACTTTGGGATGACAGTACCTCAAAGAACATAACTCGTCTCTCTAGAATAGGCATTTCATTCGTAAAAACTGACAAAAACGTAGCCAACATATACATTCTTCTGTCTTACTCGCACAGCTTTGTTCTAACAAAGACAACAATAACAGATATTGGTTATTGTTATTGTTCAGGCCTAAATATACCTACTATTTGTTTAAAAAACAAACCGAGATGTTGGCGATACTTTATATTAACGGTATGCGTATTCTAGAGAGAAGAGTTATTAGTTCGTTGTAGTTCCTACAATGATGTACAAAAAAATACAGATAGAACTGAATTGAAACCTTTTTTTCGTAAAATTTACACAATTTTACATATTTTAACACGTTTCCGTGTCTATTCAGGTATACACGGTCGACTGTGTAATTTTTTTCCTTTGTCTTTTTTTATACTTTAAACGTTTTTACCAAAACACAAAATTAAGTATTTGCTTCAATTGTTCCTGTAGCATGTATCGTAGCATCTTGTAAATTTCAGGACGTCGTATCTCAATTTTTTTTGATTTTGAGATTTTGGACTTAAACGCTTTATATTATTAATTTACATCTAAAAAATAAGTTTCACCTGCTATTTTTTTTTTAAATAACATAAATATAAGCAAAATAGTAACGTCGTATTTTAGATAATTATAAATTAATAAATTTTTAAACCTCGTATCTTTTAATTCTAATTAACTGACTATTTTGGAACGCAATTTTTGCATTTGGCGACGCTTTTTTGACATCTTTGGCGCATGTTATAAACCTTTTTAAAGTTTAAATGTTTCAATAATTAATAATATTATTATAATAATTAATTATATAAGAAATATTAATATAATAATGTTTCAAAGCTTAAAATTTTTTATTAATTTTGAGCATCAAAATGTCGTATCTATAAACATTAGGTTTTTATTTGTATTTATTTTATACACAATAAAATGATTAAAGGTAAGTTAATCATTAAAAATGTATTAAGTTTATATTAAAAAAGTACATTTTCAACCTATGAATAATGCGAGAAAGAGTTATTTCTCATTCCTGTAAAGTTGTCTTTTTTAAGGTACGACGTTTTGAAATTTACAAGACGATGTACAAAATTTGTAATCTTTAACTTAATTCATTAAAAATATATTAGGTAAAATGTTCAACAACCAACTATCATTTACAATATGGGTTAACATTTATGACAAAACACAGTCCAACTAAAATAAGGTTTATTTAACCAGTTTAATCCACAAGGAAGTCTCTATAATTTGCAACATTAAATTACATTACAGATAAATATTTTCTAAATTTAATTAACAGTATTTCCTATATCAATTTTAAACATTCATTTAGAAAAACAATTAGAGGAAAGTCGCCTAATTTCGGATACCATTTACAATGTATTCAATATTTAATACTCGGTATTACTTTTTGATATTTTTTTTATATAACCAGATACAACTTATTATAGCGAACCATGATTTATTATAAAAGCAATTTTATTACAGTTTATTTTTTCCAAAAAACACGGTTAAAAAAAATCAGCGCATTTTTGTGCATTTGAAAAAGGGCTCCTAATTTCGGACATATCCGAAAAAATTTTTTCAAGAGTAGATCTGGATCCCATTGCTTATGTTTCTTGTTATTCCTTCACATTTAAGACGTAATTTAATCATTAAGCGATTTTCTATGAAATACTATAGGAACTATAATTTTAGATTCCCAATTTCGAATATCTTAGTATCTTAGGTAATTTTCGTTTTTTCAAAATTGTTTATCTTAGTTTGTTGTATCATTATAAAAAAAATAATTAATGGTTGGTTATCCTGAATAATAATTACCTTGCGGATATCCGAAATTGGGAATTAAATGCACAAAAATGGTCTATCCAAAATTAGGCAACATTCTGCTTTTTAGATTAGAAATTTGTAGAATGTTTACGTTTTCAAATTGCTTAATTATGAATAGTGGATCAACTTAACTAACATCATAACTTACCCAAGACAGAATCACGAACTTTTATAACGATTATTTATAAAATAAACAAGCATAATAATGCAACTGAGCACAAAACTGCCATTTGCAATATAAACGATTTGTGCTGCCATTTGAAAGGGAGAAGCTCTACCGTTATCATATTACAGGACGGATTTAGTTTGACTTTTGGCTTCACATAAAAGTAGGTTTCTGTTTACCTTTGCAGACAGTATCTTAAATACACTACTATCCGAAATTTGGAAACCATCCGAAATTAGGCGCATTTCCTCTACTTTGGATAATTTTCTATGCTTAAATTAATGGGCAGTCCCTAGCACAAGCTGAAAGCTTGAGAGGGGGTGAGTGTCAGTAAAAGTGTTACGTAACACTTAAAAAATTATAAGCTTATAAAATGTTTATTGGATCACGTTTTTAACAATGATCTAGGCCTAAAGAGATGGATTTCTTGCAAATTTTATTGCACACGGCGTGGTTAACTGTTTACTAAATCCTCTAAACAAAAACAAATTTGAGATGGAATGGCCAAATTTTGCGTTACGTAATACTTGAACGTTCCCTTAGACAATATGAGATTTTGGATATTGTGTATTCTTTTTTAATATCAAGTATATTCTTACTAGTATATCATTTGTTTAACATAATTTAAGAATATTTTTTCTCTTAAAATAAACTTTAAACTCTACCAATCAGGTGACAAAGAAATTTTTGAATATAATGAAAGTAGGGGTGACCGTGGCTAATTATCGCACTTTTCATTCAAAATCAGTTTTTTCCTTTATTTTTTTATTTTTTTTTAATTGACCTAATGGTAATTTTAGCTGCATGTTTCAGTAACATTATTTAAAGAAAAAACATGGAAAAATTTATAGGGTATTATAGTTATGTTTTTTTTTGTGAAGTCTTGAAAATTGCGACAACGTGCCCCATCACGGGGCACGTTGTCGAGGCACTTCGAGTATATTTTTTTGAAGAAATATAAAGGCATTTATAAAAATTATAAATAACTAATATGGCATGTGCCTCCCCACAAGCTGATTGTTATCTAACTTTTTACTTTTGTGCCAAAATTTCCAACTTTATAACTAAATAATATTTTTTTGATTTTTTTTTTAATATATTAAATTTAATAAACGAATTTATTTGCTATTCGACAAAGTTTCACTTTTTTAGACAGTTTTGAATAAAAAAATGCCAAAAAGGAAATGTTATACCATGAACATATCTCCAGATCATGCGACAACTAGCCCCAAACCAAATGCGACAACTAGCCCCAGTGGTCAATTTTACGTTATGTATCAAGTACTTTCTAATTAACGAATAAACACTCCTAAATGACAATATCAACAAATAATTTATACCTTAAACTATTATTATACATAAAATTCTCTAATCCTAATGCTTTAAATCAGTAACAATAAGAAAAAATATTTACCACAAAAAAATTACTGGGCTCTTTAATTTTTACATTTTTTGGTTTATCTGGATGTTCTTTTAATTTATTGCATTTAAGTTTACAAATGATAAATGGCACTATTGTAACGCAGCGGTTAATCTTGGTTTGGCGCAGAAAAATATTTTACTTTTTAAGATATAAGCACTTCGACAACTTAACCCTGCGACAACTAGCCCCGGTCACCCCTAATACTTATTCATAGTTTGAACTTAAAAATATTTTTCTATTTTGTGACTCTTATAAGCACATAATCACACATTTTGCGTGTTCTTATAAGTTCATAAGAGGTTAGTACTTTTTTCTTTTGGGTTGGCAACAGGACAAAACAATATCGCTTCATGTTTTCAGTGCAAATGTCGACGGCGGTTTAAAGTTTAGTTTCCTACAAAATTTTGTGTTTAGGTTATTTTTACCGTGTTACTCAGTGAAAAAGAGAAGAGATGACTATATAATATATAAAAATATCATTTGTTCTTAGAATTTTAAGCATGGTGAAAACTGTAATGCCAAGACAAAACAAAAATTCCTAAATCAGTCATCAATTTAAATGTATGTTTTTTAAAATTTTGGCAGACTAACATCTCTACTCTAAATTTCTCTACTCCCTAACATCCCTACTCCACAACAACTCTACTCCGTAACATCTCTACTCCATTACATCTCTACTCCGTAACAACTCTACTCCACACTATAAGGACTTTATTAGCCACTTAATAATAAATGAGCAGTTCAAAGAACAAAGAATCTTCTTATTCTAGAGTATTTTATTTTTTTCCTAGAAAACGTTTATCTTTAAATTCAAATCTAGAACAATCATAAATGAATTATTCTAAAAGCCACAATGACCGCGTACTCTTAATATGCAATAATAAGTAAGTAAATAATAAATTAAATTCATATTTGACAGTGACTTAGCATGACAAATATTCATTTGAGTTAAGACAAGTGGCTAATCGAGTGCATATAGTGCAGAGTAGAGTTGTTACGGAGTAGAGATGTTATGGAGTAGAGATGTTACGGAGTAGAGTTGTTGTGGAGTAGTGATGTTATGGAGTAGGGATGTTAGGGAGTAGAGAAATTTAGAGTAGAGATGTTAGTCTGCCAAAATTTTAGAGCAAAGGTTAATGTAATGCAAACATGTAACATTTACAAAATTCTGAGGAAGTGATCACTATGGGAAGTCCGTGCGCAAAAAGTCTTTCAAACATTTTAAAAGTCTCAGTAATTTTTGAACAAGATTTTACAGATATATTAAAAATCTTATTGAAAAGCTCAATAATCGGAGAAAACGAAAGTTATACAAATATCTCCTCCATGTAAATATATTCTTAAAAAAAATGTAAACTCCAAACATTCTCAAACAGAACAATACCTAATGATATTTACCAGGTAAATTTTACCCCGACTACCAAACCAAACTCTTAAAACGATAAAGTTGGTAAAGTTTGGACGGTTAGAAAATCTGTTAGCAATAAAACGACAAATCCGTTAAATCTGTTCAATCCTGTTTGAAAAGTTTGAGCAATAAAAACGCATACATTTTAACGCAGGGTAAAAACGCATAAATTACACATAAAGAAAAAATACTTTAATTAAATCAACTGGATTTCATTTTAAAAGACAATTAATTAGGGGAACCTGTTGAACCTAGATCCTATTTTTACATTTTGTGATGCAAAAAATAGGCAAATGGAACGAACTTTTTAAAATATAGCTTATTATTTTTCCTGTGTTTTAGGCTTGATAGTTATATTTTTAAATTTTCCTAAATTACTTTTTTTATGTTTTTTAACACACTTGAAAAAAAATTGTTTTTAGGATCCAGGTACAACAGGGGCTTTGTACCTAGGACCGGCAGGGATTGTACCTCCGGCCCAGATATTTTAGTTAAAACATATGTACAACTTGATTATTTAACATTAGCTCTACTGCGCTTCTTACTTTTTCTTTGCCCTCTTTTTACCTTGCTTACTTCGTGGCATCTTAAGACAACTAAAAAAATATTTTAGTTGTACCTCGAACCTGTCCAAAGTACAACTTGTTGTACGTCAGGCCCGTTCAAGGTACATTTTACACATTAGGCCCAAGGTACAACTATAGGTAGCGATACCAAAAACAATCCATATATTTTTTTAGGTTAGAGTTATACTTTCTATATACATAAATTTTGTACTTTAATAACATTTATTTCAACAAAAAATTAAATATAGTGGATATAAAGCATGTAAAGACAAATACTATAAAAAAAGTCGCAGCCAAAATATTTACCTTTCAATGTAAAATATTAATTAGGGGCTGTCCATATATTACGTAACGCGCCTAGGGGGGGGGGTCAGATAAATTGTTACAGTTTGTGACAGGGGGAGGGAATTTAGTAAATTTAATGTTTATTTCCTAAGCTTGGCAGATGTATTTTTATTTCAACATAAATTACTATTTAGTGGCACATAATTCCCTTTTTCACACAAAAATTGACGAAACTATGCATATTTAAATAATATTGTAATCAGTAAAAAAACTGTTGACATTGATATTAAAAAAAATCTTACGGCCCTGTTCTTGCGTGATCTTGCCGATGAATCATCGGCGATGATACATTTTCGCGCAGAATGTGTACTCACAGAACACCAATGTGTGTACTATTTGTGTACCTGTGCATAAACAATATACGTGTTATATGTGACATTCAGTGTAAAAAGAGGTACCTAGTATTTTTCCCTGTGTGATATTGATTATGAATATTTTTTTAAAGTTTGAGTGATTTTTTCGAGTATTTTTTTTTAAGTTATGTTATTTTAGGTTCATGTTTGTTTTGTCGAGAAAAACGAATCAATAGTAAGAATACAGTTAAATTTATTGCGAAACAAAATTTTTATATTGTTACGCGTTACACAGGGGAGGGGGGGGGGTGTTTGGACTTTCCTCTATAACTTTTTACACAGGCTTGCATAACCAAACATAATGTCATAATTTGCATAAGGCATAAGACATAAGATTATCCACCTGTTGTCGCAATACATAAGCGCATAAGATTGTTTTGTAAAAGGAGAAAAGGACGAACATATGCAAATTATGTCATTAGGTATGTATAATGCTTTATGTTTGGTTATTAGGGCATTGCAAAGAACACTTTTTTCTAATTTTTCATATGTTGTTTCAATTGAAAAACTATGATTAGTGAGGGAGTGAGTCTAGGCTCACTGATGCTGGAGTTGCATTTGTCATGAGTTGGTGAAAGGGTGGGGAAGAAGGAAAAGTTAACAAATAACATCAGTTTATTAAGATTTATGGACAATAAAAATCTATCAACATTCAAGTTATAAGTAGGTATAATAAAATATAGGTGTCAAGTTAATTGGGTATTGGATGAAATAAAACAGTAAAATTAGTTTTTTAATTCATTTTTTACTAGGACTTTTCGATCATGGGTTGCGATCGTTTTCAACTGTTGTAGGGGGGACCGTTTTCAACTGTTGTAAATACCTCTACCATATACAGGGTTATTCACGGAAGTGGCCTATTAAAAGTTTATGGAGAACCAATAATTTTAAAAATCTGATATTTTGTACTTTGGGGTTTTTTAATATGGCCAATTGATTAAAAATATGTTCATGCTTGTGTCACTTCCGATTGTACCGGAAGTGGCACTCAACTTTGAGTTTTTAAATAGAACCCCCATATATTTTTTAATTTTTAAAATTCGCATTAAATTTTCTTTAATTTGATGCCTAACACTCTATGTCTATCTCTGATAGTTTTTGAGTTATTCAAGTTTTTGGCGAAAAATTAGCAAATTCAAGCACCCCTAAAAAAATTAATTTCTCCTCGACTTTTTAAATTGAAGAAAAGTTGTTTTGTAGTTTACTCAATAATACTTAACCGAATTATCCTAAACCAAAACACACCCTAAATTTATACAGGGGGTCTCAAAAAGCAGGTCAAATCTAACAAATTACCTTAAGGTAAATACCTAAATACAAATCGATTCATTTTACTGGCCTACTTGATTAACGAGTATAACAAATTTTAACACAAATACGGCTTTTCACAATAATTTGCAAATAACTCGAAAACAGTTAATGTTAGGTATAGGGTATCCATATTCATTTTAAAGCAAATTTAATTTTTTATTTAACTAAATAAAAAATATATATAGGGTGCCATTAAAAAAAAAAGAGTTATGGCTATTTTAAATTTGTTAAAATTGACCTGCTTTCTGAGCCACACTGTATAAATTCTGGGTTCTGTTTCAGCTTAGGATAATTCGGTTAAGTATCGTTGAGTAAACCACAAAAAAACTTTTCTCCATTTTAAAAAATCAAGGAGAAATTAATTTTTTTAAGGGTGCTTGAATTTACTAATTTTTTGCCATAAACGAATAACTCCAAAACTACCGGAGATAGACAAAGTGTTACACATCAAAACAAAGCAAATTTAATGCAAATTTAAAAAAATTGAAAAATATATGAGGTATTTAGTTTAAAAAATCAAAATTGAGTGACACAAGCATGAAAATATTTCTAATCGATTGACCATATTCAAAAAGTGCAAAATATCAAATTTTTAAAATTATTGGTTCTCCATAAACTTTTAATAGGCCACTTCCGTGATTAACCCTGTATTGTTACCTAGTTCTAATTAAAGTAATTAAAAAACTATAAATAAACGTGTTTACATAAGTTTAAAAAATGGTTAACATAACTTGATATTGTTTGACACGCGGTTCCTCGCGCGGTTCTAAAGCTTCCGAAAGAATGCGGCCAACAATGAGAAAGCAATATACATGAATATAAAATCTCACTTAAAAAACGTTCACGTTGAATACGCTTTAATCGGAGCGTTTTTTTCTCCTACCTCCCCCTTTCGTCGTAGGTTTCTTACCGTGTGTCAGGCTATATTTTGACAGGACCAGATTTTCCATTAGGCAATACTAAACAATTGCCTAGGGCGGAAAATTTGAAAATTTTAAGCAGTACTATCAAAAAATGTTATACGTAATAATTTAGCCTCCCCCCCCCCACCTAAATATTTTTAAACATTTTCAATATTTTCGTCAAAATTGGTATATAGTGGTTTTTGGGGTTGGCGAATATGAATCTGATAATAATTTTTTTCTAATTTCACCCCGAGTTTCACCCCCTGAGGGGTGGATGGTAGTTTTCGTAAAAACTAGTATATTGGGGTTTTCGATGTTGCTGAAAGTGAATCTGATAATAAAAAAATTCTAAATCCACCCCCTGATGGGTGAGGGGTAGTTTTCGTGAAAATTGTTATATTTAGGGGTTTCGAGGCTAAAAGTTAATCTGATAATAAAAAAATTCTTACTCCGGGTCGCTAAAACTGAATCTTTTAATACAATTTTTCTAACTGCACCCCCTGAGAGGCGGGGGGTAGTTTTCGTGAAAATTGGTATATTTTTAAGGTTGCTAAAAGAGAATCGATAATCAAAAAAAACTATTTTACGAGCGGAGGTGTAAAATGGAAAAGCTCTTTTATTGGGCAGTGTATTTTTACCAAAAATAACTAAATAATCTTTACTGAATGGTTAGAATCAAATGTTTCAAATTGTAGCATTGTAGCCTACAATTAATTTGGGATTTTCTAATTATATTATATTAGGTCCTTTAAGTAAGTATTTATAGTATTACAAAAATTCTGATTGATCCTAGATATTTGTCTCTGGTAAATAACGGTTTTTTTTAAGTTTATTGTTGTTTTATATAATTACTTGACGGGGAAAACGTATTTATCGATTGTTTTGCTGGTTTAGACACTCTAGGTAATGTTATTATGGGCACAATTACTTTACCATTAATTACAATGGATTACTTTTTATTTACTTAATTATTTCTTAGCATTAATTTTAATTTCTAATATATTAATTTTTATTTAATAAAAATACATGTACAGTGCGGTCCAAAGTCATCCCCCCCCTTTAACTTTTGAACGAGTTGAGATATCGACTTCAAATTTAGAACTCTTAAATAAGATAACTTAAACTATCTTTTAGCATATATTTGATATTTTCAGCTCTTAAAATGTGGACAGGGGGGCATGGGGGACATTTTTTTAAATGGAAAGGGGGGTCGTGTGATAAATCATTTTAAAGCTTATAAAATTCTCTATTTAAACTAATATTTTTATTTTTTTTTTAAATGTTTTACAAGGTTTTGATTTTTCAATTTTTTGTGCTAAAACATTCGATTTTTTAAGTTTTTTTTATAAATTTTTATTTCTGTCAACTAAAATTAGTTTAAAAGTATAATTAACATTTTTTTATGATAAAATTAGGCATTTTTAAAAAATTATTTGTTTTTTTTAGAGGATCTTTGACATTTTCAACCCCAATTTTTTTTTTATTTAAAAATATGTAGTTAAATGGAGAATTTTATAAGCTTTAAAATGATGTATTAAACGACCCCCCTTTCCATTTAAAAAATGTGCCTCCATGCCACCCTGCCCACATTTTAATAGCTGAAAGTATTAAATATATGCTAAAAGATAGTTTAAGTTGTCTTATTTAAAAGTTCCAAATTTTAAGTTTATATCTCAACTGGTTCAAAAGTTAAGAGGGGGGGGGGTAACTTTTGGACCGCTCTGTATATAAATATTTACAAAATAACACACTGCCGCGCATTAAGTTCCGGACACCTAAAAAATTGACATTTTTTAAATTCAAATATTTCGAAAACTAATTAATGGATTTGACTTTTAACAGCAACAAATAATGTACAACTATGTTTTTTACCCATCTTCTAGGACTTGCATGGTACGCCACTGCAACTGCAAATTATTAAAGTCTTTCTTATGGCCGCAGTTTTAATGAATATTTTCTTTTTTATTTTTTTATATTTTTACTTCTGGTTTAGAAGATATCAGGATTTTCCTGAAAGTTGTCCTTTTTTCAGTTAACTTAAAAAGTACAACATGAATTTGATTGATGCTGTGCTTTAAATTTGAAGCTTAACCGAGTTACGTTTTTCTTCTAATCAAGTTTATCAAAAACATAAATTGGGTTTGAAAAACTTGAGAAGAAAAAATAGGGTCACTCCGTCCGGCAGCAGTTCTGCGAAATCACCGTTAAGCCTCCGTCAGACGGCAATAAAAAGTTGTCCCGGGATGAAGAAACTGTAGAAGAAGAAGTAAAAGACATGAGCTTCAAATAAAAAACTCTGCTGATTTAGTACTTTTTGAGTTGACTGAAAAAATGACAACTTTCAGGAAAATCCTGATATAGGAGTCCAAACCAGAAGTAAAAAAATAAAAAAGAAAATATTCATTAAAACTGCGTCAATAAGAAAGACTTTAATAATTTGACAAACAGTTGCAGTGGCGTACCATGCAAGTCCTAGCAGATGGGGTAAGAAACATAGTTGTACATTATTTGTTGCTGTTAATACGAAAAAAAAAATTAATCATTCTTAAAACAATAAAAGTAGAGAATGTTAAAGCTTTAAAACTAAAAAAGAGTTAGTCAAATCCATTAATTAGTTTTCGAAATATTTGAATTTAAAAAATGTCAATTTTTTAGGTGTCCGGAATTTAATGTGCGGCAGTGTATAAAAAAATTCGAATAAAAAAAGTATTTTTAAATTAAATATAGGTTCATTATATTTCGAAAAACGAAATATTTTTTGAAGACAAAAAAAAATGGATTTTTTTTTTATTAAAAAAAATTGTTTTTATGTTCTAAGTGAATAATAAATAATGCGTCCACATGAAAGTCCGATAAGTGAAATATAGTTTAAAGTATATATTAAACTAAATAGTTTAATAAAATAGTAATTTTTTCTTTCACCCTGTAAATGAATACTTTGATCCGACCAGTGGTTATAACAGTAAATCAAAATTTGGTAAAATTATTTTGAGTTTTTACATAAATTATAACATTAAAGCCGTAATGATGAAAGTAATCATAATTCAAAAATTGACGATTACTTTTATGTTTGGCTATCAGTCACTGAGTTAATGCGATTTAACAAAATTGAATCGGTCAGATTAGTCTAAGAGCTGGTGACCATTTTTATTTCATTATTTGCTCCCGGCTATATATTATATACAGAGTGGTCCAAAAGTCACCCCCCCCCTCTTAACTTTTGAACCAGTTGAGATATCGACTTAAAATTTGGAACTTTTTGCAATTTCTAGAGTCAAATCTGTACTGGATTTACAAGGATTATTAAATGTTTACTATGCTATTGTCTATAGTCATTTAAATTATAATGTCACTCTATGGGGTAATTCTGTAGAGAGCGAAAGAGTTTTCATTCTGCAAAAAAGAATACTAAGATTAATTTTCGGATCTAAATCAAGAAGCACTTGTAAAGATTTATTCAGTAGATATAGATTAATGACCTTACCCTGTATATATATCTACAAAACACTTATATTTGTTAAAAGCAATATATTATCTATAAGGCATGGATATAGTTGCAGAAATAATGGGAAACTGACTATACCAAAACATAAAACAGTTTTACTAGAAAAATCTCCTACTTATAGTGGAATACTACTCTATAATAAACTACCTCTAATATTTAAACAAATAAATAGTATTGAAGCTTTTAAATCAAAGATAAAAAAAGTATTAGTAGAAAAACGATACTACTCTGTAAAACAGTTTTTAGATGACCCTTCCTTTTAAACCTTTTGTATACTGTATCAATTTTTGTTTTAGTATTATAATATGTTTGTGTTTTTAAATGTACAATTCTGTCTCGTCGTTTTTGTAGATTAATTAAAGTAAATACTTTGCTTTAATAATCGAAAAATTTTATGCACAATTTTTTATCTATTTATTTTTAAACTAATTTTTATTTATATGTATCTATGTATCTCTATTTGTCCTATTTATTTTTTATGTATATGTATCTATGTATTTTGACTTGTCCTATATCATTGTATATGATCCATTGGAACTAATAAAGTATTATTATTATTATTATTATTATTAAGACAACTTAAACTATCTTTTAGCATATATTTAATACTTTCAGCTCTTAAAATGTGGGCAGGGGGGCATGGGGACACATTTTTTTAAATGGAAAGGGGGGTCGTGTAATAGATCATTTTAAAGCTTATAAAATTCTCCATTTAACTCTATATTTTTAAATAAAAAAAAATTGGGTTTAAAATCGGGTTGAAAATGGGTATTAATGTCAAAATTCCTCTAAAAAAAAACAAATAATTTTTTAAAAATGCCTAATTTCATCAAAAAAAAATGTTAATTATACTTTTAAACTAATTTTAGTTGACATAAATAAAAATTTATAAAAAAAAAACTTAAAAAATCGAAAGTTTTAGCACAAAAAATTGAAAAATCAAAACATTTTAAAAAAAATTAAATTGTTAGTTTAAATAGAGAATTTTATAAGCTTTAAAATGATGTCACACGATCCCCCTTTCCATTTAAAAAATGACCCCAATGCCCCCCTGCCCACATTTTAAGAGCTGAAAATATCAAATATATACTAAAAGATAGTTTAAGTTGTCTTATTTAAGAGTTCTAAATTTGAAGTCGATATCTTAACTCGTTCAAAAGTTAATGGGGGGGGGGTGACTTTTGGACTGCACTGTATATGTCTTAAAGTACATTGAGATTAAGCTATTTCCAAATTGCTAGAATCCGGTTCCTTTGGGTTTGGGGCTAGATGCTCCAAAAGCTATGACAATGAGCTACCAAAAAATCTATTTTTAACTTGCCGAGTTATATACATTTCATTTAATACATTTAGGTTAAGTTATTTTCATAGTTATACACAATAATTCTGGGGCCAAGGGGCGAGAACCGTCTTTAAAAAGTGCCTTTAAAATATGTAATACCTAATTTTTTAAAGAAATGAGAATTTATGAAATGACATTTTGATTAAATGAAAATTAAAGAGAGTTTTTAGTGATATATGTCAGATAAAGTTTTTAAAGTCTTTTTTTAACTCTTAGCCTAGTGAATAATTGTGTAAAACTGTGAAAATAGACTAAATGTAATAAATGTAATTTGTTTGACTTGGTAAGTTAAAAACATATTTTTCGGGGAACCCATTTCGAGGCTTTTAGCAAAGAAACCCGATCCAGGACCTGGCGATTTGCAAGTAACTTAATTTAAATGTACTTTAAGACTTATATAAAATACAGCTGGGAGCAAATAATGAAATAAAAATGGTCACCAGCTCTTAGACTAGATGAACAGTACCTACTAGCCATTTTGAGATAAGATAGCAAATGTCCTGGACTAGTAATTTTCTTAAATACCGCAATTGACAAGTTATTTTTGAAAATCAGGAATGCTGATCTTATACAAAATAATCGTTTCTAAGAATCTAAAACTAAAAAATCTTTTTTTTTTAATAATTTTAATAATTGTATAAAACCAATGAAAATCAAGAAATAGACAAAGGCAAAGGTTAGGATTGCCGACGTCAGTTATCGGCAGTGCACGTGGTGTTTGATACGCATCGGACAAAAAACGTGGTATAGAAGAGAAAAAGATGTAAGTTGCTTTTAAAACAAGTTTACACTACGATATTTCAAAAACGCTTTGACCCAGTGACTTGAAATTTGGAACAAAGATTTTATAAGTAGTAAACAAAATTTGTTTCAAATTTCAAGTCTCTATGTCAAAGATTTATTGAAATATCGTAGTTTAAAGTTGTTTTGCAAGCGACTTGAATCTTTTTCTCTACTTTATGGTCGATTCTATAAGCTGGATTCAAAGGAAAAAGATCGAAAGTAAAAAAATCTATTCAAAAAATCGATTAATAATAATAAAAAGTACCCATCTTTAAAAGAATCGATTAAAAATCGGTATCCCTGTTGCAAATACGGAAAACGACAAATGTTGAAGAAGATGTCTGTAATATTTGTTTTAATTGTTTTATCACACCGGTCTGGAAACAATTTTTAGCTCAACTTTCATATAAAAAAAGTTTTTTTTCATAATCTAATTATTTAGAGCGTTGGTATCTTTTTAAGACCAAATTTAAACAAATCTGTCGATGCCTTTTTGAGAAGAACGATTTTTATTTGTTTTAACAAAAAAATATGACATATTTAATTGTTTTTTTAGATATTCAGATTTTAGTTCAAAAAGTGAGAAAGACCAAAAAGTTTTTATTAACGTTTGTCTTAAATGGCTTCTTAGGGGAGCTAGAACACGTTTAACTTATTTTTAGAATATTATTCACTTCATAACTCAGAAACGGTCTAACTTATTGACTTGAAAATTTTACTGTAGTAGGCAACCAATAAACATTATCATTTTATGATATAAAAAATTTAAAGTTTAACCAGGGGCGAACTTACAGTTTTATATATAAACTATGAGGCACCCATTATCTACGCCGCTGGTCAAAAACTTAATTTTAATAAAACGTTAAATGTTTACATTTATTGGTTCTATAGTTCAGTAAAAAATTCATGTTAATAAGTTAAACCGTTACTGAGATATAAAGTGATAAATATTCTAAAAATTCCCTTTAAAAGTACGCTAGCTCCCTTAAAAAGCAATTTAGCTCAAACGTCTATAAAAACTTTTTTCATAATTTTTCACGTAAAATTAAATTATGAAAAAAACTTGGGTTATATGAAAGTTGAGCTAAAAATTGTTTCCAGACCGATGTGTTATGTATAATGTAGGTAAGAGTATGTAATACAGTGTGTTATTTTCAATGTTTCTTATTATTAACTATCGTGTAAATTAAACTAAAACAAATTTTCTAAAAAAAGAAGAAAAAAAAAATAATTCAGCTAAAGAACAGTTTATGTCCGCGGTTTTATGTTTTCTTTAATTCATTCTTCAAAATTTTTTCCGAAAAAATTGCACTTCTTATGTATCGGTCTAGTTAGACACTACAACTTTGTAATGTTCATAATTATCAACATTTATAATCAACATTTACGGAAAAAGGTTTTTTGTGTTTATCTCAAAACAACAATTTTGGACTAGTACTGTTCTTTAACTGACTGATTCAATTATAGTTTAGCAAAAAATTACAGTGGACCAGTGTAGAACCTAAATGAATACCATCTTACTGCTCTGTAGTGATAGCTCGCCGGGTGTCCTAGCCAAGGAGAACCAGGTGTTCCAAAGCTATCAGAAAGATTTATACCTACTAGTTATACTCCTCGCAGCTTCACGGCAGATAAGTTTACACCTATGTTTACTTTTAAAAGTCCAAACTTGGACCCCGAAAAAATTTAAAAAAATTGTAAAAAACAATTGTACCGAAGTGCGTTATATACAATTCTAAACAACCAAAAATGTACGTCACTCTCTCCGTCTGTTATATGTTTTCTTGTCCGCACTACACGGAAAGAAATTAGTGGGCTCTGCGCTATACATTATAAGATATTTGGTAACAGTGGCAAATTATAGTGATTTAAGCTATAGATTATAAGGGACACAATAACTAATAATGTTAAAAATAAATTGGAAACGATTATATATATTACAGACACGATTATATTTATTACAGGCACTATTATAAATTTATAGAAATTTTATTATGTTATAAAAATTATTAGCACGGACAATAATTAAATCTATTTAAGCTATAAATGCCATACTATTTGTTATATTTTATTATTCACTAAACAATTAAAGTATTTCATATAAATTTTTACACTGACTACCATAATTGTAAGAGAAAGCCTTGTATTTATATAATAAGCGATTATAATTTGCTTGGTATGTGTGTTATATCGCTCCTAGCTATAATTTTTTTTTTCCGTGTATAACTCAAGAAAGAATAATCTGATCGATCAAATTTTTAGGAAAAACCAAACTTGGCAAGGACACGCAGCCTATTTAAATGCGTAGATCAGGGGGTATTGGGGGTATTTACCCCCCAATAGGACAAAAAGATATGACCTAGTTAGTATGTAGGTACACGGAAAGAAATTAGTGGGCTCTGCGCTATACATTATAAGATATTTGGTAACAGTGGCAAATTATAGTGATTTAAGCTATAGATTATAAGGGACACAATAACAAATAATGTTAAAAATAAATTGGAAACGATTATATATATTACAGACACGATTATATTTATTACAGGCACTATTATAAATTTACAGAAATTTTATTATATTATAAAAATTATTAGCACGGACAATAATTAAATCTATTTAAGCTATAAATGCCATACTATTTGTTATATTTTATTATTCACTAAACAATTAAAGTATTTCATATAAATTTTTACACTGACTGCCATAATTGTAAGAGAAAGCCTTGTATTTATATAATAAGCGATTATAATTTGCTTGGTATGTATGTTATAGCGCTCCTAGCTATAATTTTTTTTTTCCGTGTAGTGCTCATTTTCCACCCGTTGCCATAACAGCGGTCGGGAAGTGAAAATCAGCTGATTTTACATATCTGCTATCAGAAAATGAGTAAGGGGCTGTTCATATATTACGTAACGCAATTTAAAAAAAATTGATCCCCCCTCCCCCCTGTGTAACAAACTGTCACATTTACCAACACCCCCCCCCTGTGTAACGCGTAATAACAATATAAAATTTTTGTTTCGAAATAAATTTAACTGTATTCTCATATATTGATTTGTTTTTCTCGACACAACAAACATGAACCTAAAATATAGTATAACATAACCTTAAAAAAAATTTACACGAAAAAAACACTCAAACTTTAAAAAAATATTCATAATCAATATCACACAGGGAAAAAATACTAGGTACCTCTTTTTACACTGAGTGTCACATATAACACGTATATTGTTTATGCACAGGTAAACAAAATAGTACTCACATTGGTGTTCTGTGAGTACACATTCCGCGCGAAAATGTATCATCGCCGATGATTCATTGGCAAGATCATCTACAAGAACAGGGCCGTAAGATTTTTTTTTTTAATATCAATGTCAACAGTTTTCTTAATGATTACAATATTATTTAAATATGCATAGTTTCGTCAATTTTTGTGTGAAAAAGGGAATTATGGGCCACTAAATAGTGATTTATGTTGAAATAAAAATACATCTGCCAAGCTTAGAAATAAACATTAAATTTATTAAATTCCGTTGCGTAACGTTTACCTAGACCCCCCGCCCCTTCCCCCTGTCACAAACTGTAACAATTTCTCTGACCCCCCCCCCTAGGCGCGTTATGTAATATATGGACAGCCCCTAAGTAAACCTTAAATTGCCAAATTTATTTTTAGACAATTTTTGCGTTTTTTTAATGTTTCGGTGTTAGGTCGTAGTAAAAATAGTATAAGCACCTCGATGCAAACCATTTCCAGTGCATGGTTCCGTCTCGTAAAAAATAAGCACTCTTGTGCACTGAAAACTAGGTTCGGGTACTCGGTGCTTAATATACTATTATTTTGTATTGCATCATGATTGCAATCCTCCAAATTTAAAGAAAACCCTCCCGAAAAACATGAAGTTAAGGTGCTAAACTTAAAAAAAAATATCGAAAATCGAAAAGCAAAAGTGCGATCTACTTAATTTTCTCACCAAATTTGCTTTTATCAAAAGTCAATTTTACCAAATTAAAAAAAAAAATCAATTTAGAAACAAAAAACTTAACCCTTACCCTCCCGAGACTAAACTAATGATAATTTTACGATTTAATTGTGTGTTCTTTTATGTATTTTCTATGCCTAAAAAGAAGAAAAATAAATAAAAAATAAACCATTTTTTTTTAGTTTTTGCTCGATATTTTGTTTCATTAGAGTTTCAGGAGCGCTGTATTATACTGAATTAAATTTGCATATTTGTTTGCATACATAGAAAGTCCATAAAAGTGTTTTGGATTAATATTGCCTTAAAGAAAAAATAAAGAAGTGAAGTCACAATTGTGACACCCTGGCGGGTAAGGGTTAAAAATTAAAAATATCCTTATACAGTGAAGTTAATACTTCACCAGAAAAAAAATACTTGCAACTGCGAGGAGTATACTGTAGAAGGGGGAGCATTATATATCTTCACGGTTTATTACTTATGACAATGGGCAAGCTACTATTTAGTCAGAAGAAAAGTGTTGCACTAGATTTTGTTTTTGAGTTTGGATTCAGGATTTCTGGATTTAGGAAGAGCCTATTCATGGATGTGTTTTCTTAGCGGAGGCCAAAATATAAAAATCGTTATCAAAATCGGTTACCCGTTATTAAAAGCGATCAAAGTAGTTATTTTTTCTACGACTGCTTTAGAATGTAAGCAAATACACACACTTTTCAAACACAGAATGAATCCATTCTAGCTCTAGATACGGTATGAATATTCCTTATCAAGAATGAGCACATATAGTGCCATCTTTTGTTTATAAAATTAAAGAAAACTGTAGCAAAATTAGCAAAAATATATTAATATTACAATGGAATATTGAATAATTTAACGCAATTTAAAGTTTTGTGTTAAAATTACATAAAGTTTATTAGTTTTTCTTAATATTTGACCAGTTTTTTATCAATTTAGTTCAAAAAATTAAAACTGCTCCGTCTATTGTTAAATATTTAAATCTGATATCTGTCACAACAATCTGACATAACCTTCAATTTTTGCATTATAATTTGTAAATATGTGCTAAAATTAAATAAAAATCTTTTTTAAGTACTGATTTGATAAAATTATTAGATAACATTAATTGCTTATTTAAAAATATGTGTTTTGTTGCATTTACAAGTCACAAAAAACATTGTTTTTAACCATGTCCGCAGTATAAAGCCGTACAGTGTTTTATAATTGCAGTCGAAGAAAAAGTATAGTCTACAACACGTATGGAATAGTCATTCCACGCTCGCGGGACCGTCATTTCACTCGCGCGGAATATTGTCTATTCCATACTAGTTATAGAATATACTATTCTGAACAAGTATGGAAAGTATCACTTTTCCGCACTCGACTGAATTGACTGAACGACGCGAAACGGAGTTTAGTCAAGCGGAAAAGAAACTGGGTCAACTTTCGTTTGCAGAAAATCAGCTACATTTTCAAAAAATTTGCCCAGAATCCCAAAATAGTAATCGTTCTTTGCGGAAATGCACCTTTTTTTTTCTATGGCGATTTTTTATATATTTTTAGTTTTCGCAAAAAAACGTTATGGAAATCTGTTTTCGTTGAAAATGAAGTATATTCTAGTTATTTGGAACCCCCTGAATCCGAAAATGGTAATCGTTCTTTGCGAAAATGTACCATTTTTTATATGGCGATTTTTTATATATGTTTCGCTAGCCGAGTTAAACCTCATACAACTTGGATTTCCAAGTCGGTTTTATTCGGTTGGTGGGGCAGGTTTTGTGTGGTTTTATGTGGTTGGAATATTGTTTTCAGTATTGTTGAGAGTTTTCGATTTTGTTAATTATTAATTTTTATTGTGATTTTGGTTTAGTTTTTTTTTCTCTTTTGATGTTTTTGCTTAAAAAAGTTGTCAGTAATAGACTGCTAAGCGGGTACTTGAAATCTGTTTAGTTTGAATTGTTTCCCTGATGAGTATAGTTCCATTATATATCTGTGTATTGTTTTAATTATTTATTATGTATTTACGTATTTTTGTAAATATATGTTTAGTGTTAGCTTTAAGATAGATAACCACCTTTAACACTAAGTTGTTTTACATACATTTTACCTCTAGTGGAGCGTTTTTGTTTTTATTCTTTTAATAAAATATTACAGTAAAGTACACAAAGTAAAGTGTTGTTAAATTTAACTAGTAACATATACTATAGATATTTATTTTGTTTGTTTTAAAATTTAATTTTGTAACAAATCTTTATATATTTATATTTTTATGGTATTTTATGGTAATTTCTGCGTTTTTCTGAATTTTTCGAAACGTCGGCAAATTATAAAACGTGTTTTTCTGAAGGACAAAGACCTATACCCACCATTTTAAAAGTTATTAACATAACCAAGGTCACCAATAAACTTCTTATATATATTTTTTGTTTTGACAAAAAAAAAACGTTATGGAAATCCGTTATCGTTAGAAATGAAGCATACTCTAGTTATTTTGGCTCTCCTGGATCCGAAAATGGTAATCGTTCTTTGTGGAAATGCACCGTTTTTTTTCTATAGCGATTTTTTATGTTTTTTATTTTTGGCAAAAAGCCCCTCCCCCCCCCCCCGGATTTCGGACGCCACTCTTTTCGTAATATGCACAATCCATTGACTAATAGGCTTGCAAAACCTCGTTGCTATAACACAAAGTGTTCTTGAGTTCCTGAAATTTTCTTCTTAATTTTTGATGCAGAATACTCTCTTAAAAGGTTTGTAGCTATTTCAAATTGATCTTATATAATACCAATTTACGATGTGTTATAAATAAGTGTGGATTTGTTTTTTACAAAACTCTTATTATATGTTACAAATTTGTACCACTTTATTCATTTTACGATCTTGTTATGTTGCAATATAATGCATTTTTTATAAGCTATCTTACCTATCTACCTTATCTATAGATAATATAATTTAACTAACCTAAAGTGGTACTCATACGTGGTACCTAAAGGCATATCCACAGGCTTGCATAACAAAACATAACGCATAATAACATAATGAAATAATTTGCATACGGCATAAGACATAAATACTTAAGACATATCCAGAAGCTTGCATAAGAACATAAAACATAAGAATGCGATAACGTGATTGGCTTACAAGATATATGGCGGCACATCAAGCCAATCACGGCATCGCATTTTTATGTACTATGTTGTTATGCGAGCCTGTGGATATGCCCTTATCCACACATCTACTTGCTATACATAAGCACATAAGATTTATTATTGACAGTTTGTGTCGTTATTGGCTAAATATTATGTTTAATAGTAGATTTAAATCACAATTGTGAAATTTAGGTTATAACACTTAACGCTGTTAAAACAAAACTGAATTTGAAAACAACGCCAAGAAAAAATAGAAGAAGAAGAAGAAGAAGAAGAAGAAGAAGAAGAAGAAGAAGAAGAAGAAGAAGAAGAAGAAGAAGAAGCGTGATTTATGTATTATGGTTATGAAAGCCTCTAGATATGCCTTTAGTGCCTTTTCACAGGCTCGCATAAGAACATAATAGATAACAATGCGATGCCGTAATTGGCTTGATGTGCCGCCATGTATCTTGTAAGCCAATCACAGCAACGCATTCTTATGTTTTATGTTCTTACGCAAGCTTCTGAATATGTTTATGTTTTATGTTTATGTTTATTTTAAACCTCGTACTATTCTACTTAATTAAGCATCCCCTAAGTCCAGGACTTGTGTGGGCTAGTAGTAGAGGGAACCACCGGCTTTAATTGACTTTCGAAGGCAAAAATAATTGCTTTTTAAACATAAAATCCTACTTGTTTAAAAATTATCCTGCAGTATTAAACATTTGTCTGGCGCATATCTTATTTCCTATTTTGGATGCTCGGATCGTGAAATTATCTCTGCGATTATTAACACCTAGGTATCAGGACTTGGAGAAGGGACTGTAGCCTAGCAGCACCCCCTTAAATGCACCTATAAAGAAAATCCGAACTTCTTTCGAATATATCTTCTACATCTGGAATTGGTAGGTAGTTGGTAAGCACAGCAACCAAATTAATTCTAGATCAAGTACTGACATGACAAATAAAACTGTCCAATTTAAAAAGCAATATGCGTTTTTTTGCCGTTGTCAAGCTGTACATGAGCGGCGTTGCCAACAGGCATTCCTTAAAATGTAAGAATAAAATATTTTAAACAGGAAATTCACAAGTAAGTATAATTGTCAAATTAGAGCCGAATTCTAAATGTGGTGCGTTTAATTGCGTTAACCCTTCGTTAGGCGCGCGGTCTACGATCGTAGACCATGCTTTTTTTTAGCTGGGTAACTTTTTACACGGAGTGTTTACGCTTGTGCCCCTTCGAGTAGCTGTGCATTATGCATCAATCTATTAGATCAGTAATAATTCACACTTTGAATGGGTATAATATTGTTTTTATTCATATTGAAACCTGCCTGGTCTACAATTGTAGACCGCGCGACTAACCACGTTACCTTTTTTATTTTTGCATTTTTGTTATTTTGTGTAAGTTTTTATGGTTTCTTTTTGTGAATATTGTTTTTTAAAGTTAGTTTATTAGTTTAAAGATAAATTAAAGATACAATATGTCTTTACCACCAAAAAAATAGCGGTTTATAGGAAGACACTGGCACGAGTCTTTTTGGGCATGAAAGAGCTCATACGTAATGTTTTTGATAAATAAGGTAATTTTCTGTTCTATAAAACTAAAAATTACTTTGGACACTAAATGTGAATAAGAAGGGAAAATAAATCGAAAAAAAATATGCTCAAAATATGATAACTACGATTACAAAGAGCATATGTACAAGGCGCATGAGTTACTAAAATATTGCATGA
Source organism: Brachypterus glaber (assembly GCA_958510825.1). Taxonomy (NCBI): domain Eukaryota; kingdom Metazoa; phylum Arthropoda; class Insecta; order Coleoptera; family Kateretidae; genus Brachypterus; species Brachypterus glaber. The sequence continues at coordinate 16,099,968 of OY294046.1, forward strand.
TTTCGAGTCAAATTTTATAACATTTTTTTCTTTTAATTTAGGTGTTTTTTCTTTTTTTATAATCGTACATGTTAAAAAAAACAAATGTTTTAGTTTCAGAAAGTTTTTTAAGTTATTTTTATTTTTTTTTACAAATTACCGTACAGATGTAAAATATATGTTAGAATTCTATATCATTTTTCTTTTACCCTTAACACTTACTAAAACAATAATAATTTGAAAAAAATATGTAAATAACTTTTAAATACAACCAAATAAATACCATAAGATATTTGGTTTTTAAAAATATAAATGTGTTTTTTTTTAAACAAAAAATAAAATGGTCTACAAGTGTAGACCGCGCGCCTAAACACGTTACAAAAAGAGGCGCGCCTAACGAAGGGTTAATGTAACTCACTTGATTCCAATTGGTTGGATCTTTTACAGAATTAACAATAAAACGAAATAATTGACACAGTCGATAAAAAAAGAAAACTTATTTAACGACTTGCCTTTCTTGTGATATTAGACTTTTATATTAGACTAGTTGTGAATTTGCTTGACAGTATCTAAATCAAAGTATTTAAAACCTTCTTAGAACGGGTTTAAACAGAAAAGTCACAACAAGTAAGTATAATTGTCAAATTATAGCCGAATTCTAAATGTGGTGCGTTTTATTGCAATAATGTAACCCACTTGATTCTAATTGGTCGGATCTTTTACAGAATTAACAATAAATCGAAATAATTGACACAGTCGATAAAAAAAGAAAACTTATTTAACGACTTGCCTTTCTTGTGATATTAGACTAGTTGTCAATTTGCTTGACAGTATCTAAATCAAAGTATCTAAAACCTTCTTAGAACGGTTTACCGTTATAACTATTCAAATATAATTTGCAAATTCTGGAATTGTAGGCTATAATTTATAGCTGTTATAAATCCAAGTTCTTGGTACATAGAAAATATGCTGAGCCAAAAAAGTCGTCGCGGTGCGCCGCAGAAATTTTTTTATCGGTACACAAATCAATAATTATAATTAATTATTTTTAGGGGTGCCAATAAAAAAATAATTTTATCCGACTTTATTACTTTTGTCTATATTATTAGTAATTACACAGGCCCACAAAAAAAAGTCTTAATTTTGCTAACCCATTTTGAAAATTTTCAAAAATTTGGAAAGCCTTGTATTCGTGCAAAAAATTAATTTTTTTTTTGCGTATTTTTGGGGAAAAATACATTTTTTTTAGAAAAAATTTAAAATTGCTAATGAATCTGATAAAAAAAATCTAACTCCACCCCCGCAGGGGTGAGAGGGTAAATATTTATAAATATTTTCAATATTTTCGTCAAAATTGGTATATAGGGGTTTTTGGGGTCGACGAATATGAATCTGATAATAATTTTTTTCTAATTCTCCTGAGGGGTGGGGGGTAGTTTTCGTAAAAACTGGTATATTGGGGTTTTTGAGGTTGCTGAAAGTAAATCTGATAATAAAAAAAAATTCTAAATCCAGCCCCTGAGGGGTGGGGGTAATTTTCGTGAAAATTGGTGTTTCTGATAACAAAAAAAATATGACTCCACCACCTAAGGAGCGGCGGGTAGTTTACGTGAAAACTGGTGTATTTTTAAGGTTGCTTTAGCACTTCGCTTCAATTTTGTGAATCTGATAATAAAAAATACATTTCATGCGCGGAGGTGAAAAATGGGAAAGCTCTTTTACTGAGCAGTGTATTTTTTGTGGGCCGGTGTTAATTTATTATAATATGATTAGTATACTAATTAAAATTTTGGTATTAATTACCGATTATTATTTTACTGAATACTGTAACCTTATACATATGTATATAAGGTTATAGTATAGTAACTATAGTGTAGTAACTATAGTATAGTATACTATAACTGTTATAGTATACTATATCAATAACACAACTTTAATAATACCTTACTATAACTGTGACACTTTACCAAATATTACACTAATTTTTACTATAACACGGTGGCTTTAATAAACAAACTTTGCCAGGGGTTC